>JBAMYA010000005.1:13555293-13602629 GCA_037176975.1 Arrhamphus sclerolepis
TATCTATCTATCTATCTATCTATCTATCTATCTATCTATCTATCTATCTATCTATCTATCTATCTATCTATATATGTTTATAGCACATTATCATGTTGAAGTTTTCCTAATGGATATTGCTCTTTTAAATCTGTGCAATGTCACTTTTGTCTGTGTTCAAACTGGGAGGCAAATATCTCTGGCCACAGAACAGAAACCACCTTTGATTTATACAGTCATCCATTGGGAACCATCACAATCAGTGACTTAAAAGAAACTGGTAGAGGAGGCTTGCTCTGACTGGGGACTAATCTGGAGACCAAAGAACTGGTGCTGGAAAGATTTTGTACAAGCTGCTTATCATAATGACAAACAATATACACCCTCTACAAAACATACATAGTGTTTTCAGACAGAGACCACCTTTAACTAAGCTGCATTTTTTATATTATTACTTCGAATTTAAGTTTGAATTTTTTCTTTTTCTTGATCAGTCACTTCAGCCGTTTAATTTCCCAACTGGATAAATAAAGTTTTATGAAAGTCACTTCTTTGCCACATCAGCTCAATACAACAGGTCCTAATGTTAGTTGCAATGCTGACTATTTATGATGACGATGCTCACACACAAAGTTAACCAGTGTCTCGTCAGCCAGTACAATAATGGGTGGATCATGCTAAAGGCTAACCAGAGGGACTGGCAGAGACTTTGCATCTCTCTGACAGTGTTTTGGTCATGACCTCAACTGGGACAATCTCAAGTAAACTGCAAGTGAGCAAAGAAGTCACCATCATAGATGTGCAGCTAATTTCAAAATCGTATTTGTTGGGACAAAGGAAAACATGTCAGTTGAAAACTTCAAGGATGTCCTTGGTGGCTAGCCACCTGTCCTCCTTTGAAATAAAATATATATAAGTAACACTGCAGAGGGAAAGACTGTGTCCTTGAAGGTAAGACAAACAGAACAATGCTGGAAACTAAAAAGGTTAAGTTTCAAAAGTGTTATTGGCAATTCATTTCTGGTTTGTGTATGAGTCGAGTGGCCTATAAAGGATGATGCCCATAAGAGGAGGAATCCCAAAACATTCCATATAGTTCACATGAACCAGCCAGGTGTTCATAGAACAAATGCAGCACACATCATATTCTTTCTGTTTCACCCCAACATTCTTCACACATGAGCCCAAGAACTCAAATGTGTTGGTTGTTGTGAATGATGACAATGAAAAATGTTCTGGGTCAGGATGTCACAACCTCACTGACCCCTAACTCCTTTATGCTCAAACTGTAGCACAACTTTCAGAGCAGTTGGAAGCACAAAAAGGAATACCTCCATGTCCTAAACACTGGCATATTTTCTGGTCCTTCCACTGGAAAATAGAGATGACTGCCCTCCTTTGTCAGCCCAGAGGTTCTGCTCATAAGGTTCGAAGCTCCAGAGTCTTGGACTATGTCCATGACAGCTCTATCTCTGTCCCTCACGTACATAAGACTTTTTCAGCACTCATCAGTGCTTCCACTCAAACTCAGTGTTAACTTCCTTCTACACATTTACTGAATATTTAGTGTATTTCTGCTCATCTAACAACTCTAAATCAGAAACGAATCTTATGTTAATAATAAAATGAAATAAAGATGAATAGAAAACACTGATTTCTACAGTTACTTCAACTTTAATTGCTGCAAACCTTGCTTAAACCGTTGCCAAAAATATTTGATGGTTAATGTTTGAAATGCAAAGAAAGAACAAATGCAGAACAGTGGTTTTCATTTCACTGTGATGTTGATACGTGTTTCCTCATTTTTATAACTTTCCTCTTCACTCTTCATTTTGATGATTGTTTTCTATAAATGTGTGCTTGAAGATCAGCACAGTGAAACAAAGAAGTGGCAGTTTTTCTTCTTACTTTTTAATATTATAATTTTGTTGAACTTTGTGACTGTCTTTCCATTGCTCAGTCAATCGCTCATCTGTGTCCTGAACACATGTTGCCTGTACATTTGCTAAAAGCAGCTAAATGTTGACAAGATGCTTGTTCCTTCGAAATATGGCCTTCCAGCAGAAAGAAAAGAATGATTTATTCATTCAGCTACAGGCGCAGTGTCTATCCTAATCAAATTTTCAGACGTTTGATTTTAATTAACGGTACATTCAATGTTATCTACCCTTTAAATATTCATTGCAATGTGGCAGCCCTCCTCTAAAATCATCAAAGCATAAGCCACTTGTTTTCATTCTTTTTTTCATTTCTGCCCTTCTATTCCTCTCCATGCCCTACAACTCTTTTCTTTCTCACAGTTTTGCTCTTTTTTTTCTGCACCAAACACAAGAGCGCAAGAACAAACAGCCTCCAAAAGGGAAACAGCTTCCTTCTCTCCACTATCGTTGATCATTTTATGCTTTGCTAAAAGCTTCTATGTTCATGTTGGGTTCAGACAGGAAATAATTCAGTCATTGAAATGATACCAGCAAATATCATGAAAAGCTGTGATTAAAAAAAAATCAAGTAAAGCTGTTTAAAGACTTCAACCAAGTTGTTACATAGTAAAATAGCTTAAAACAAGTACCTACTAACTGCTGTTGTGCATTCATGCATGGCATGCTTAATTCATTATCTTTTTCAGATGAAGGTGTTTTCTTTCAACGAAATTTGTAAGCTTTTTCTTTCCACAACAGTTGATAGTAACTTTTGAATTTAAAACACAGTAGCAGGCTTATTTTCAATTCAGTTCAATTCCGTTTTATTTTTATAGCACCTATTATAACTCACGTTGTCTCTACACGCTTCTCAGAAACCCTGAGCATGACCCCCAGGTACATGACAGGGTCTGACAGTGGCAAGAAAATTATTATTGATTACATCACATTATTTAAAACAATAAATGAATGAATTCAAACTGTGTAAAAACCTAATAAAAAGCATAAAGTAGTACTTTGGAGAAATGGGCTTCAAGGGATAATTCTGAGAGGCATGTCCATTTTTTATGAATGAAAATTGCTCCTGAGTGAATTTATGAATTATGCTTAGTTATTAAGATACAGACTCACATCAAAAGTCTACATTTGTTGGCTGTTATCTTTATTTGATTACAGTATGATAAAATAAGGTTGCTAGGAATTCATTTTGGGACAAACATGGCGGTAATACTGCCCCATGTGATAGCTAACAGTATGAATTAACTATTTCTTGCATTTGACCAAACTGGCATGTTGCAGTGCCTCTAAGCACTTTAAAAGTTGTGAAAATGTACAACTTTTTTCTATCTGGACACTCAGAACTTTATGCTCAGTGTGAGAAAAAACAAACACACAAAAAAAACAACCCCAAACAAACAAAGAAAAACAACCAAACACTGCACAATTGTTTTTTTCTTTCTTTTTTTTTTTGAACAACATTGAGCTGCTGCTGTTGAGTTAATGTGCAACTATTATGGCCCCAGAAGAAATTCAATCACTGTGACCCAAATGTAGAAAAGAGAGTGAAGGAGACAATGGAACAGCGGTGAAGGAAGAGACAAAAGTAGATGCAAAATACAACTGCAGTTGGGTCAGTGATTTAGGACAAAGGCTCCCACTGTCAGTTTGAACTGGCAAGGGTGCGTGTTTATCTTGCAAAACCTTTAAAGCAACTTAACCATACATTCAAAGTAAGACGAGGAAATACAGACTCACAGGAGGCAGAAAGCAAAACAAAGAAACAAACCACAAAAAAAAAAAAAAACTCTTACCACTTTCTGATTTGAATTTGGTTTCTGCAGTAGCCACTCAATGTCAAGAGAGCTGGACATCTGGAACTGGTGGTGGCAGGGTAATGTGGCATTGTCCCCAACAACCTTCTTCATCTCGGTCTGGGCACCCACTGACAACAGGCTGAACAGAACTGAGGGAGAGAAGAGACAAGAACATGAGAAAAACAGGCATGTAGTTGACCCAGGCATGAGACAGAAGCAGGTTGTGCGCACAGGAAGTAGGACTGTTCTGATGGAGGAAATTAAGATAGAAAATGTACAGAGAAATATGACCCAGAATCCCAGTCTGACAGATGCTGAGATACAACATGTCACAGCCAGACACAGAAAAATGAGCAAGAATGGGGACTGTGTTTACGGGGAACACATTTTGGAATGGAAACTCAAAGAAAAA
Source organism: Arrhamphus sclerolepis (assembly GCA_037176975.1). NCBI lineage: Eukaryota > Metazoa > Chordata > Actinopteri > Beloniformes > Hemiramphidae > Arrhamphus > Arrhamphus sclerolepis. The sequence continues at coordinate 13,559,418 of JBAMYA010000005.1, forward strand.
GTTTTAAGTTCATCTTTTGGCTTACAAAATATGATGTGGTCTAGTAAACTGCCAACCAATGGCCGCACTGTCATTAATATCAACTCCCAAAGTGTAAACAGCTCGGAGATTCAACCACATGTTGTTCCGCAACTATTCCAAGAATTGCAACACACTGACAACACTTATCCAAAAAAACAAAACAAAAAACAAAGAAAAAAAACAAAGAAACAAAAAAAGCATTTTCAGACTCATTGCAGTTAAAAGCTTGTGTTGTGGTAAAACAAAATGAAGTGTGTACACAAGTGAGGGACTTTGGACAGTGGCCAGAGTGCCTCAGTGGGGGAGCAACATGGCTAATTTATTGGAGGAAGCTGGACAGCCCTGTGGGCTTCAGTGGAATTAACCAAAGGCGTCACCGGGGGTTTGATGGAGGCTGAAATGATAGATAATGTGTGTGTCTGTCTCTGTGTGTGTGTGATTTCTGGTATCTAGAACGGGTGTTGCTTTGTGGGATATTTGACTCTGCCCACCTGGTACAAAGCACAATGCTGTAGAGCTTTACTGAGCTCACACGCTCATATGACATATATTTTTGGCTCTACAACATTGAACTTAACTGCCCACCTTTTATTTAATTGCTGAACGAGCCAATAGCCCAAGGGAGCACAGAGCGCTTAAAATAAAAGTTGTTCAGCTTGACAGATGCTCATTTATAGTGAAATATGCAGGCTGCAGAAATACTGTTGCTCCTTTCAATTAGCATGCTTCTCATCAGGTTCTCTTTCTAAATATACCATTCTGTTCACACTGTATAAATAAACATCATGTATGGGAGACTCATTGGAATAATAACCATGTGCCTTAACTTGTCTTTGTCTTTGTGATGGAGTCACTCAGTCTGGAGATGCTGACTGACAGAATGCCTTTGTGTGCACCATTCACAATCACATACTGTCAAATGTTCCACAGGAGGCCAGCCCTCTCCGGGCGCCTGTCCACTCGTTCACTGGTCCACCCGGACAGCGTCCAGAACCCTGCCCCATAAGTGATCTTTGGGCCAATGAAAATGTCAGCTCTGCATTGAGAAACCAATGACTCATTGCTGATGCAGGACACAGAGGAAAAGAAACAACTTCTTCCAAAAAGAACTTCATCCATAAAAATGACATTATTTGTTATGTTTCAGCAGTTCTTCAAGTTTTGCTGAACTTCTTTGACAACTGTGTGAGTTCTCAGTTCTAAAGCCAAGCCTCAGGCTCCTCACTGTCAATCAAATTTAAAGTCTCCAGTTGGCACATAGGTATGACAGAGAGAGTGCTTTGCTGGTGGCTGAGTACTTCTGTGCCCGTTTGGCTGCCCAAGAATGACAGCATAAATTGCTGAAGCCCTACTGCTCTGTGGGCCCAATGGTTCTCACCGGTTCAAAACATTAGTCAGCAAAAAAAAAAAAAAAAAAAAAAAAAAGAGCCCAACCATCTTCACTCAGAAGCTCCTTCACCCTGAAGGTATTCCCTTTTATGATTTTTTAATGCAGCATTTGCAGGGTCATTCATCTTGCGGGCTCTCAGCCAATATTGGTTTGGATCTCAGTAAAGGTAGAAGGTCCTTTGAAGTAGAAAAAATACTTAAGAGGGAGAATACTCAGACTATGACTGCATTCGCAGCTTGTTGGATGTTATAGCGCAAGTTAATGGATGACAGTGGTAGAGGTCTTGGGGGGAAGAGTTCTGTCCAGAATATCCCTTCAGTTCCTTAGGTAAAGCTTTGCAGTCAGCGCCCCCATGCTTATTAGCAGACTGAGAGCAACCCCGCCACCGTGTAGCAGGTCTGATAGGCATCCCTAACTTCCATTGTCCCCTCTGACTTGAACGCTAACTGCACACTGCTTACACTGTAGGCTCTGTAAATGGAAGAGTTTAAATGACAGGTAGGGTTGGACCAAAGTAAAGAAGGTGGGGAAGTTTCACACAGAAGCTTCCAGTTTCCATTAGCGTACATAAAATAAATAATTGGGATTCACTAACTTGTGATTTCTTGGTGTCAAGACTGTGCTTCTCAGTTCTCCAATTCAGTTCCCTAAACTGTAATTATTTCACCTCCAAACACATGTCAAAATATGACAGAAAGAAAATTGTATTTGCCTTCACCATAGAGTTGATAGACAAGTCAAAGGGGTGCAATGCCCCATATACACTCATTGCTTTGCTTTTTTACGCTTATTTATGGTCTTGCATAGGGGCTTTTGTGCCGTGGAATGGATGACATAGTGCTCCCAAAATAAGCTTGCATTCATGTGAGTTTGAGATCACATTTGGATTGGCCTCATTCACGGTGTGCACAGCTGGGCTGGATGGACTGCAATAGCCCATCATTTGTGTAAACATCAACATCGTGAAACAAGAAAATTCATATCTGTGGCAGGTTTGCTTACACACTGTGAACATTTCAATTTGCAGCAAGGTGACCTAGAGACAACAGAAACTGTGAACCATGGCCACCTGAGAAAACATTCCTGGCTACAGTTTTGCGTATGCGTTAGTGCGCCTTTATGAGATTCCACACAGGCTTGAAAGAGGCCATCTAAATAAATATAGCCATCTTGAAGGGGCGATAAATGTGGAGAGGGCTTGTGATATGGCATTGGTGCCACATCCCAGGCCACATTTCCATCCCTCTTTTTGGTGCATTGTGTCTTCTTTTCTCAGCTGCTTTCGACTCCATGCTTTGAGGCTAGATTCAATCTTTACCCACAGCAAGAAAGGAAAGAAGCGTATCACAATTAACAAAAGTGGAAGCTGACAGCTGAGGTTTAGAAAGAGAGAGTGTGTGTGAGAGAAAGATAGACACATTCGACAAAGAGAGAGAGAGTGAGAAGCTCGGGTGAAATATGGAGGAACCAATTTCTATGAAAAGGCCCTAGGGGGAGTTGTGCTCTAGTAAATCCGCCTTACAGAGCCCTGCAATCTCATTATAGTGTAGCCAGTGAGACGGACAGACAGACAAACAAGACAGGCCAGGATCTTTCACGCTGCCCCAAAGTCAAGCCTCATATCCCCTCAGTCAGCACATCAGCCTGGCTGAGGCCTTTGCCACGTCCAGAGCTTATGACCTCTGCTACTCAAACACAGCAGATCAGAAAGGGAGAGTGAAAGGACAGAGAAAAAGGGTTGAGGGAGGGGTGGAGGAATGGTGCATTGCCTTATTTTGAGCTCTTACGGCAGGCTAAGTCACTGGTGTGGAGGAAGGATTATACCATCACAAAGGTGGTTTTAGACACAGGTTAACAAATGCACAAAAGAAAGAGAGACTGGAGGTACCGTATCTGACAATTTCCTGTGCTTGTATTCATGCTTTCTTTTCTGTGTAAAGTACATATGAACACTCCTACATTTCATGAGAGTGCACAGTTGCCTCTTTCTTTGATGTATCAGCCCAGTCCCTCTCTCTCTCTACTTGTCTAAGATACAGAAATGCTGGTCTAAAAGCTGTGAGACTGCAACACATTAATGAATGTTGTTTTTATGTAGGATACTGTCCAATTTGGAGCACAGTAGCTACATACACACACACACACATATATATATAATCTATTTAGCTAAAGTTATAATTATGCAGCAACATATTACCAATTGAACACACAGTGACGTGTACGGATCACGTAGTGAAACAACAACCCTGAACTTGTGTTTCTACATTTATGAAGCAAAATGAGTGAGGAAAGCATTGTGATTCTTCACCTAATTCAACTTTTTTTTTTGGTAAAACAGCTAATTTATGTGCCATGGATGCCGTTAAGTTCTGTCATGAACACATGCTGTGTCAGCAAGATACCTTTCCTTTTACATTTCTTCTGCCTGGCTACGTTACCAGGTCTGCAGGGGTCTATTTTTTGGTGTTAAGCTGTCGCTGTCTGTGTGTACTGTTAACACAAAGTGGTAAGTGGTAACCCTTCTTTTTCATTTATTATATTTATATATTTATAGGAGTTTCCCTTTCTACAGGACGCACGTTGAGGGGGGGTATTATCTAAATAGCTCATGCAAATTTATTAACAAATCCCTTCAGTGTATCTCTCAGAACAGATCAATTGCCAATCTACCTTGTTTTCAATTGACTTAGGACAATTAACTTTTTTTTTTCCTCCGTGTTTTATCTGTTGTGAGTTGTAAGTACAAAAAGCTTGTGTAGATGGGATGCAGTTGTCCACATTTCACTTGGAATGTCCTCAAGTGGAGAGAAATATATAACATTACCGCAAAAGCAGGAACACAGCAATGCAGGTTTATTTTCATTTGCCTTCAATTTCTAGAACAATATCTCTTTATTTGTAGTGAGAGCTGCCTGTGGATGATTCTTCCCCACTTGTCTGTGCAGTCTGATCATAACTATGAAAAAAAAAAGCAATGATATACTTTAATGTCGTTCAAATGTAGATTGAAGCTGCATGAAAACAACAAGTTAAGTAGACCAGGTAAAAAAGCATACTTTGAATGAATTCATGTTTATACGACCTATGTTGTGACAAGAAACCAGCTTCTGATTTTTGCACTCCTCTTGGTACACTGCTTTGGGCATAACTGAAACAACCAGCTTGCACCAGGTGTTTGTGGATCAGCACAGTTTTAGTGTCTAATCTGCAGAACCGAATACTCCCATTGACAATATTTATCATTCTGAGCACACACTCATTAGGGCAGTTTAGTACATCTGGGCATAATTCAGCACGTCAGCACACACATCTAGAATTTGGAAAACAGCTTCTGTGAGAATTACATACTAAAGCCACATTTGAGCGACATTTAAAGGCTCACTACAACAGTCAAGACAATCAACTCAAACTTCCTGCCAATATATGCCACAACTGTTTATCTCCTCTTAATTACAGGGTTGTCATGGAATGGGAGTTTAATGCAGAAGAAGGAGAAATGGGGAAAGTTCAGGCTTGATGTCTGCAACTCTCAGAATTTTACATGGCAAATGCAAATACAATCCATCCATTCTTACTGCTGACAGAGAGCTAGTTTTTAGCTGACTTGGGGACATGCTGAGAGGAGCGCAGGGCAACAGCAAAATAACTCAAAGCTCAGCGTGTTGTTTCTTGAGCTATGTTTTACCCAACCCAGAGCACTCTTGTGAGACCCGTGCAATCTGTTCAATTGCATGACATACAAAATGTGAATGCTACTAATTTTGCAAATATTTCCTGACTTTTCTGAAGAACACACACACACACACAAATAGAATATTTCATCATATAAGTTTAAATAAACTCATGACTTCTTTATTCATCCGGCTGCAGTGCTCTTTTAAAAGCAGCATCTTAAGGGGGAAGGCTTTTTAAATGTACCAAGTAATTATGACCCATTAAAATGCATGTTTTTTCATACAGAACATTACACTAGTTTCCTTGATGTTTCAAGGTTCAATTTTGTATTTCTACAGTGAAAATCAAAGGGGCTGTTTTTTTCTTTTTGTTTGTTTTTTTTTTTTAAACCACAATTTGGGGTTGGTTCTTTGAAGGGATAAGTCCTCGTAATCCCCTGGTGACCAAAGCCACCTTCTCCTGACACAGAGCTTTTCCCAGTTACACTTAATAACGTGGTACACACAGTCATTAACAAGGTTTGTATAAGGAACAATAAAAATTCACTACTGCTCAGTTTAAGCCCAAGCATAAGGAAAACTATAAGCAGAGGTATGATTACTGAAATGATTCAACAATTCATCTGAGATTCTCATCCTCCAGAATTTACTCCACTGGGCATTTCTTCATGCTTGGAATTACAATTTGTCTTAACACTTCTGGAAAATACAACATCTAAAGTTCATGAGAGCAACCTCATGCAAAGTTTCAAAATGTCTGATTAATGATTAATGACTAATGATTAATGGATTAACGACATGGTGGAGTCTAAAGTGTGTATTTTAGCAAAACCAAAATGTTTTTCTAACCCTAACCAATTAGTTACACAATAAAACAATGACATTCCCTTTAACAACCATAAATATATTATGAGGCACAAACTATTTGTGCTTTCCACCATCAGGGGACTGATGCAGTACCTTTGTGATCTTTTGGAAAGCGCTATTGTCTTTTGCTTGAATTTTAATATATTTAAACAACATTCTGTTGCCTAACATTTCAAATATTCCACACCATGAAGCTGCCCATCTATGTAAACACTGCATTCATGCATTCCTCTGTCTTTTCTGTATCTTGTACAGCACCGGGGACACTGAACATGTTTGGATAGGCAACTTTTAGTTGGTTGGTGCACTAAGTTTGTCTTGCGCATTGGGCAGTATGCAGGAAATAGGACTCATACTGAGCCTAAAATACATATGTACCAATGCACTGAAATCACAAGAGGCTGCATGCTCGGAGGACATCCCTCCATGATTTCCATCCATAATGGGAGGGCACACTGATGCTGAGAGCCAGCTCCTCCAATATATTTATAAAAAGAAAATCTAATCTAAAATATCTTCAAATCTGTTTTGTGTATTTTGTGCTGAACAAATGAATGATCACTAACACGTTTACGTGGTCTGTCATTCTCTAAAGCCCAGCAAGTTCTAACAACTTTCTCATCTCTTTACGCCTCGAGCAGGATCTGTTGCTCTCATCCAGAGAAGTACCTGCCTTTTTGTTTGGAATTATTGTTGTGGTTTTGATGCTCCATATGTTGTATACCCTCGGTTACGTAATATGATGTCGATTGAACAAACTGATGACTTTTAATGTTGAACAGAAAGCTTAGGTTTAGTTGTTGCAGTTTTGCCAAACCTTGAGTTCGGGGTTTATCACACAGTTTGTTCAGCCTTCTTTCGGGGATAACTACCACGAATCAACATGTTGCTGTAACAGTGGAATTGTAAAGTAATACATTTTAGTCCTAATCATGATTTTAAACAAACGTGAAGAAGTGAATAATGTAAGGCCCGTGGTAAATATTCACCTTGCACTGATGTCATTCCCTTAATTAGCATTCTTTTCATGGCCTTGTCGTTGGAAATGTGAGTGGCAGCAACACCATACTACTAACACGTCTCGAAAACAGATCCAAAATTAGTTTTGTGTTGAGCACATTTAATTCCCCAAAAGTATTCTGCACTTTCCCTGCGCAAAATAAGTAAGTAGATTGGAGAGGGGAGAAAAGCTAATTACACCACTCCTCAAGGGACTGAGAGGCAGTGGAACCTGCTTACGTGGCTATACGCATCGTATCAATGCTGCATCTGGTATCATCAGCCGCACTCATGGGTGTAGCTGTCCAAGATGCTCCAGCTGCTCTATAAATCTTCTACTTTTAAGCTGAAACTGTGCGAAGGACACATGCCTCTCATCAAGGGCTACACTTCGGCTAAACACTGAGGTAACACTTTCTCAAAAGCAATATTTTTCCTCAACAGATACAGCTTATCTTTCCGCTTTTACCTTCCTCACAATGTATAATGAAAGTGAAAGAAAACCCTGGAACATGACAGATTTCAGTACATAGGTAGATTCAAAATAGTTAATCTCTCAAGTGGTTGTTTTAGAGGGGCACCATCCAGAAAACTTAGACAAACTTCTCTCTCTTGCCAAAAGACAGCACTGAATGTCATTAGCTTAAAGTTTTTTTCTTTTCTTTTTAAATTAAAAACCAATTCATCATTTTGCAAGGATGGTTCCCATTTCAAATGTTAATTACAGCAATGCATCTTAGAGACTTCATCCAACTTGCCGAATAATCTCCCATAGCTCGTGTGCTGTTAAACCATTTAAGGGGTTACATTCAGCTTCAAAAAACACCATCCAAGACATTTTCCCTTACTGGCTGTAATGTGTTCAGAGTGAACAAAGTCCAAATGTCAAATGGTCTGTTTTGCACCAGATAACACGCTTCAGTTAAATGGGGCTTGGACAATGACCTCTATTCAACAGCTGATCCTTCCAACATCTGGCAAAGTTTAAACAAACTAGCTTGTGTGTACAGTTGCTTTATTCTGCATGAGCGTCTCCGTATCTAAGACTGCTGTAAGGCGGGCAGCAAAGAGGAGAGGGAGTTAACGTCTTGCAGAAACTTATCACCAAGGTGACTGAAGCTTTGTGTGGGTGTGTCTTTGTAAGCGTGTGCATGTGTGTGTGTGTGCACATAAAGGGCAAATCTTCCCTGCGGCACATGCACACAGCCTTGGATAAATCTAATGTCCCCCACTGAGAGCACATTTTAAAGTAGAACAGGAGATTGTGTCCTTTTACATATGAAGACATTTCGCAGAAAAAATCAAATAGATAAGAAAACAACAACAATCTCATTGTCATATGAAATGTTTTTGTTTCTGCTGCTGCCATGGACACTTTGCTGAAACTCATTTTTGCAAGGGTCTGTCGACAACTCAGCAAATTTAAGTTATCACAGATAAAATAAAAAGAAATGGGAAAAAAAATCCAGTTTAGGAAGTTTTATTTTCTTTATAGAATCAGATTTGGTTTACACTTACAAATAAAACTTTATTTTCCATTTTTGGAAACCACTTTTTGCTGCATTATTCAGTATTGAAAAAAGAAGTCTATTTTCTTCAGTGGCATGAAGCACTTTTTTTTGTTTCTTGGTAAGATGTTAGAAATAAAAACAAGGTATATTCAACACAAAGATCCCCACAGAAAACTCGGTGGAACGCTGCTCTTTGCCGAGATCAAGTTCTGCTTGACCCTGCATACCTGACAGATGGCGTAGTGAGAATCTAGATGAGCCGTATTCATTAAAAAGACTGCAGATGACAGGTCTGCCTGCTGCTGATCAACTTAAAGCTTTCAAGTTGGGCATTGATGCTCTATATCATACAAGCTAAGCTCTGCTGGAGTTTGGACAGATGGGCGAGCTATGATATAAACAGCTATAAAGCCCACACTGCACGTATAAACAACCTTTCCCTCCTACAGCTTTTCCCAGCACATCAGGTAACTGTGAGCAAGCTTCTCTGTTCACAAAATGCTCCTCAATTTCCCCAGTTATTTATGTGCTCTAATCTCAATTTGTGGCTGGCAAGCATGTGAATGAACTCCTCTCACATTGTTGGAGTGGCTGGACATGGGCACTGACCTCAGCCGATCAATACTTAATAAGCTTTTGTGCTGCCAAGTCCATTTTGCTGCAATCTGCAATTTTTTATGTCCATTAGGTTGAAAATAGAGCTGACTAAGTGAATGGCCGCAGGAAGTAGAATGTATCGTGGTCGTCTTGATGATGAATGCTTCACAATAGTGTGAAACCGATGAAAACTTCAAATACTATCTACCTCATGCACTATAAAGTGCTACCCCCTTAGCTTTTATTAAATGCAGTTCACTAACTTAGTGATGTTTCTAAGAAGCATTTAACAACTTGTGGGAAGACAATAACAGCAACAGTGGGCTATATGGAGAAGTTTGTAGACACGTGACAAACAAGGAGAATGGGAAGAAAACAAGCCCAGAGCTAGAGCTATATTTGGAGCAGCATTAAAGTTTAGCTTCAGAGGCAATGTAAGATAGTTCCAGCCTGGACATGTAAGTGTTTCATTTTTGTGAGCTCATAGGCAGGAGAGTGGGGATTCTATACGCTTCCCTTACTCTTCTCCTTGCCTTCCTGCCTCTCTGCATAAACAGATTTGCGTCCATTATTCAGGTCACTGCGATTATTTGTCACTGTCTCAAGTCCAAGTTCACCTGGGGTTTGAAGCCTCTCCCAGCAAAGACGCTAATTTACTTCACTGGATCCAAGCGAGAGTAGAAAGTGAATGCAGCAGAGCAGCTCCCATGTTGTACATTTCATTGGCTAATTGAAAACAGACGGGACGCTGACTCCCTCTCTCCATCCGCCCTGCACCAGAAGCGACGTCACTGATATATCAGCGCTGTCGTCAGTCCTGTGGTATGCATCTGATACATCATCTTACGTGATCAGTTATGTGGAAAATAACAAAACGGGGAACAGCTCACACACAGATGACTGCATGATACTGTTGCCGCCTCTGATGCTATAGCTGCAGCTGCAAAGGACAAAGAGGTAGCCTATCCATCCAAGCCCTTGACTAGGAAGGACACATCGATGGCTGCCATTTCCCCAGAGGTGAGCAGATGTCACGTCTGTTTTGGCATCAGTACACTGAAAGGTGTTGACTGGTGAGGTAGCTGACAGAGCCAAAGTGATGGCTGCACGATGGCTGCGGAGGTCAACACAAGCTCTAAAGCTTCCAGGAAAGGCCTCACTTAGGCTCATTTAGTAGAGCTAACGGACCAACCTACCATCTGTTGTTATTATTAGCTGAGCCCATTCATGAGGACACTGAGCTTCTTGGCTGGATGCGCACACGTACACAGCCTCATACTGCCATACAAAATGTATTACCCCCTTTAATCCTATGTTTTTGTGTAAAAACATAATAAACATAATCTGATCATTGTGGATCTTGTTATTAGGCAAATACAACTTTAGATGAACAACATATAAATCATGACCCATGCGCTTGGCTGTGTGTATGAGGTGGGTGGTTACGTTTGAGGGGATCTGCTGAAACGATGTGCTTGGTTTTCACAAAACATGACACCGTATATTAAGCCAGTGTGCATTAAGAGGGTACTTTTTTTTGTTTCATTTCATTTTGTTAAATAAGTGATAGGATAGTGAAAAGAAATACTATGTTGTTCCTCTGAGGTTTTATTTCCCTCACACTAACACCCACTTTGATTAGATTATTTTTTAAATTAGGTTTTATATTTAAAGAATCATAGTGTTAAAAGGGGCTACTATGCACATAACTAGTACATAGTTTTACTATTGTTTTTTTTAAATTATATTTTACTGTAAATAATATTTATTTGTTATGTATATATTTGACATTTCTCTTATTTTTTTTTAAATTGCTCTAACACATTTTACTGTGCAAAGTTTAAGCTGACACCAAAAATGTCTATTACCAGTGATGATGTTTGTTGTTACATATATGACAATAAAGAATGTATTTCTGAATGCAGTCAACACATGCAGCAAATACACGTAACATTTTACGTGCCCTTGGAAACCTTGAAGACCCCTTAAGACCCAGAAACAAAATATGATTATTTTGTGAAGGTTCACTAAAAGCAGTCTGAATGATGGTTTAAATGTCATAATTTTCCAGTTTCAGAATGGTCCTCCTAAAACCGTAATTCTCTGTAGCTTGTGGAACAAGTAAACCAAGTTTGAGAAAGCCTCAGTCTGCATGCTGCGAGCTCTTAACAGTGATACAAACACACACAGACACACACTCCTCCAAACAAATATGCCTGCCCTTTGTGCTGCTCGGCACCACTTCTTCCCGCCCCCATGTCTAGAAAAGGAATGCCCACGCGGCCACATCCGAGGACGGAGAGAAGATTGAAACCAGATGAATGGAGCTTGGGTACTGCATTCTTGCCAGGACCCATATTTCACTCCCCAAAGCCTGATTAAAACAGGGTGTGGCCTGTAGCAAGGCAGCTTACTCTGGCCGGGAGAAGGGCATTTGCTTGCTGTGACACCCTAAGCAAGAAGAAAATGAAGCAAAGGTTGAAACACAGGGTTGGCTCACATTATCCCAGTGGTCTTCTTCAAGGTTTTCTTCAAAATAAGTTAGTTATCAAAATTTTCACAGCCAAGATAAAACCTCAGTCTTCATTAAATATTGATTCTGTCTTGAAATACTGAGGAATTGTGTTTTTGAGGGATATGCTGGTTAAAAAGGATGTTAAAAGTAGGCCGCTGGGGTGTGCTAAGTAACCTTCCAAATGAAATGAGGGCAAACCACACAAATTATGACCATTTCTTTCGACACACATACACACACACACACAAAAAGTGAATTACAAGAAACATACACCCAAAACGAAAAGTCATGTTTCATTTACAGAAACATGATTATACATCTTTTAACTAACATAATACTGGGATGTGGTTTTGTGCTGACAAACCTTTTAATACTTTACAGATTAATTCTTGTTGAGTCATATGCATCATTAAGAGTGGAGGGTTCATGTTAAGAGCAAGTCCTCAATGCTTGCTAAGATATGACTGTTCTTGTTTGTTCACACAAATTAAAGCCTCTGTTGAGCAAAGTGGCAAACCGTGAAGAATTCATGTGGACAGAGGAAAGAAGAGGAAAAAAGACGCTAAACAAGCCTTGTGTAGCTCCCCCTGCCCTTCCCCATTAGCTTGACTGTGCTTTTACACTCATGCAGGTCAGCCTGTTGTGTACGCATGTGTGTGCAAATAGTGAAAAAGGGTGTCATTTACATTTTTTTCTGACTGTGCAGCCCGAGACAAAAAGCCAAAGTGGCTGAGTCTGTAGTGTAGGTATGTGTTTGTTTCTGCGTGTGGAACTTAACACATGTGCGAGTGTGACTGACTGATTAGCGTCCCGTTTTTGTCAGCAGCCTGCCGTCGCCTCTCCAGAGATAGCCAGCCATAGTAGAAGAATTTTGTACTATTTTCCACCTCTGTCTGGCTTCCCCCCTTTGCTTTCCTTGCAGCTGGTCGGCCACACTCATGACTCCATGCCAAACACACTCCCCTCTATCCCCCTGACATTTTAGTTATGTTACCACTGACAGAGCTGTGGCTCGCCTGCCTGCCTGCCTGCCTGCGCACACGAGTAAATAAAGCCCAGCTCATTTCATTTGGCCATAATGTTTAATCTACATTTGTTTGGTCAATGAGAGGTTAATCTCATTACCTTGTGGTAAATGGCATGCTCGGGCATCCTCCGAGAAGATGAAGGCTAGACACAAGTTAATTAAAAGAGCAATTTAAAGAAGCCATCAAGTCCCACTAACAGTGGTAATATGTTAGCTCCCCTGACACTGGTGCATTGACGTTGAATTACACTATTCTACTGTAGTCTGTCACAACTAACAAACCACTTCTCGTTACTAACAAAGGCGACCGGTAATGATGGAACAATAGAACGAGCAAGCTTAAATCATCTTGTTTTGTGGTTGAGCATGTGCTTCAAACTAACCTTTAGAAGTGATTGTGGTTTACTTACTGTGAGTCCACTTAATAAAAAAAAAAAAGCCTCACTACCACATACACGTACACACATACGCGCACCTATTAAAAATGTTAATGAACTCCAACAGGTTGTTAAAAATCTGACAAGTAATTAGTTTTAGTAGACTGGAGAAGGATTTAATACCTGCCATCAGTAGGGGGCAACAATGCAGAAAAGTCTGTACAAAGACAAATAAAAAACAAAACAAAACAAAATGATTGAATTTAAAAAAAAGGAAGAAAAAATCTTGAATGGCAGCTCTGGTTGTTATGTGTTTTGCTTTGCAACATCTGGGATTTCTTTTTCTTTAGAGCACAAAGTTTGAAACATTTTTCCTTGGATGCTGTGTCGATTAAAAGTTATCTGCTGGTAATTCTGGTACTTTTCAAGACATTATGATGAGTACCCATGACAACGGGAAAGTTGCTTACATATGGGAGCAGCTGACAGAGCTTTTTAAAGTGCAATCAACATGCTTGGCGAAAAGGGAGATGAAAGTTTAAATAATTTATTCTCTGAATTGTCATAGAGAATGTGGGATCACTGGCACCAAAGATGTAAGAGCCTGGGTGTGCTGAAGAAAACAAATAGGGACTGACGAACTTTAAATCCTGTGTGCGTCACAACGGCATGGCTGCAGAGACATATTTAGGATTCGAAAGCCCATCCTCCCAGCGTTTGTACGGGGTAAAGGAGAATACAAGCAGAAGACCAAGACTACAAGAAAGAGAGGAGGCACTTGCTAACAAGAGTTACTGAGAAGGACTATGTCGGCACCCAGATGTAGTGTTATTGGCTGTAAGTTTCCAGCCGAGAGTCCATCTCTCTTTCCTGCTCATGCTGCATGTGACATCAACAAATCAGTTGTTGCCAGGATACAAACACAATGTACTCATAAGGATCTCTGGGAAGTTTCAAACACGCCTCTTTCTCTGCTACAATTTCAACTTCTCAATAGTTCAACGAGTTTTATTTTATTTTATTATTTCTTCTCTCTCTTGATTTATAATACAACAATATAGTTTCTCTTTGGAGATTAATAAAAATATATTATTCAAATCAAATCAGTTCATTTCATTATAATTCAAAAATGTTCAGAAATTCATAGTCATTGTTAGTTTATAGGATTAACTCAGATAAATACAAAAAGCATGAAGCAATCTACTCCCATGGTCATTTACAGTCTGTACTTCACTGATGAATACTTTATTCTGCATGAACTAAAATATTTAACGAGATGCATCACAATGGAAACTAGAAGTCCTATAAATGAGCAGTTGTATCGCAGTCATTCATTAATGCCTCACCCATCTGCTAGACTTTACATATCTCTAACAATGGCTGACCATGATGCAGAATTTACATCAAAAAGACCTACAAAAAAAAAACAAAAAAAAACACTGCAATCTGTATTTGCATGTCATCTCCTTGAGGTTGATTAGGCAGCAGTAGTTCTGTAAGGTGTTCATTGTCCTGTTAACAGACAGGGAAGTGAGGGAAAGCTGGGGAAATAGCCTGTTCGCTGCCTGCCCTGCGGGTACGCCGAGTGGCTGCTTCCCTCCAGATGAATCATAAACAAGTCCCTTGGCCTTCGTGACTTAATCCCCTGTGACATCGCCACAGGGAGATGGAGAAAGAAGGGAGTCGAGGGAAAGGAAAACATGCCCCATGCTCAACTTTCAAGTGAATTAAACATTAGGATGAATGTGTATGAGGTGTATGCAAGGATGTGTCATTGGGTTGAGACAGTAATTTAACAGATGATAGAATCTACTTGTGATGATGGATATTTTGAGGGTGGGTCAGTCGGGGGGGAGGTAGGGTAGTATAATTAATTTTTGCTCCTTTGATTTGGCAGTCATTTCATCTTCAGTTCTGCCTTGAAGCCCCCATTCCCCTTATTTTTTTCCCTCCACGTGTGAATATGCAAATTAATTTCCCACACTCCTTTCATTTAAATTCGGCCACACAGCTCAAGCTAGTCTGCAGAGCGAGGCAGCTAAAGTTATAATCAACATCATACTCCTTTTAGGCATGAGAAAGCAAACCCATGAGAGAGCAATAAATGGATTTATTTTAGGACCAGAATGGAGATTCTTAGCTAGGGCCAGACATGCTAAGTGCTTTGTCCCTTTTGCATCAGCCCTTGGGCAGTATTTCCTCCCTAATTAAAAAAAAAAAGAAAAAAAAAAAGAACAAGGCGCAGGAGGAAAGCGCTATAGGCTGTAACAGAGGTAGGAGCGACTCAGCTTAGTGCTGTATTTTTTCTCTAAAAGTTTGGGATATGATTCTCACTTTGCCGGCACTCTGCTGGTTGTGCTGATGCAAGGAGCTTTTGTCTTGAGATTAATGAAAGACGTTTGGCTCTCTGGCATTTTGGATCCCACACAAAGGTTATAAACAGCCTCTGACCACTGAAAAGGTTTATGTGACACACCCCTGAGCATGTTCTTTTTACTAAAGAAAGCAATTCTTCCATCCTACACTTTCTCTTCCATTTTCACAGACACAACAAATGCGGTAAATGAGAAAGTGAAGCTCAGCTGTGCATCAACTCTAAAGCTAAATTTGCAGTCTCCTCACATATTACATGCCATTCTACAAAAAATTATATATATGTGTGTGTGAGTCTGTGTTTTAAGTGTGTGTGCACTGTCTGATCACATGTTGCATATTCCAGCTTGCCGACAACAAGCTGGTTAATATGCAGCTTGTCTATGACAGAAGAAGGTGGTAACGGCACCTGGATCTTTTATGCGTGCTGGCAAAGCTATTATTATCTTGATTCAGACAACCAGATGGAAATTACAGGTCACATTTGTCTGGTACACGTCAAGCCACTTATAAACAATCTGATGTATTTTAAACTTTCTGACACTTGTATTGCAGAAACTCAGAGCACTGGGTTTTTAACTTCTGGTCAGTCTGGAAATGTCTTCAACACTTCTTATGTACTGTGGCGGAACTGCTAAAACATTATACCACACTGTCCTTGAGATAAGTTGTGAGAATTCCTTTCATGCCCTTGCAGTCATGGACATCAAATTATACCTGACAATGTTTAAGATTAGCAAAGAGCCTTCATGCATGATTAAGTTGAAATGAAAAGAGCAAATCCCACTGGCTGACCTGGGATTCTTTAAGGTGAAGTGTTAGGAAAAGACATAGATGGTCCTACTGTGTGTGATTTGCTTGCTTAGAGAAATTCTGTGCAGGGTGTTACACTACGCAGAAGCCTCAAAAATCCTGTTCCAGTCTCCGTGTGTCTGCTGTCTTATGGGAAATGGTGGGAGAGGTAACCAACACCACCAGTTCCACTATCCCACCACCCACTCATTATCATCTATCTTTCTCCTCTCTTACCTCTCAGCCTTGCTGTCCACCAGACCCCATGAAGAACTTGCACAAACAGCGATTGCCATAAAAGTACACATTTTCTCCCCTGCTGCATAGTATCTTCTCAGCTGCAAATACACAGTGCCCTGTCCCATGCACAAGTGGAGCAATGCCAGGAAAATGACGATCCCCCCTTAATCCACAAGAAGGAACTGTTCAGACATCTCAATGTTAACATCTGTGTGATACATGCTGGCACATGTTCACCAAAGCTTAGACCAGGGTGCTGATGTTGCCTTACTCACTGCACCACCATAAAAGCTATGGCTGATTTAGTACGAATCCAAAAAAAGAAAGAGATCTGAAGCAGCATCACTGACTTGCAGCTCTTATCAGATCTTGAAGATGTGTGTGTAAATGGCATGCGGTCCTACACAGGATGGAGAAATTGAGTAAGCATCTTCATCCAATACCTTTGTTTAAAGAGACAAGTTTTGTTACAGCCTGGAGACTGATCTATCTGATTGTATTTTAATCTCAGTATATAGTGGAGAAATCCCTAAACTGTGCCGGACAACGCTCCAGAATTTAATTATCTAAAAGAAAGCACAACTTTACGACAAAACCTAAGACAAAATGACCTGATAAAAAATTGCTTTCTGCAGCACAGAGCCATTTGCGGCAGACTCGTGTTTATTTATCCCAATGTAGTCAATCAGGAACATTTTATCTCCCCTATTCTTGGTGGATTAGCCACTAATCTGTTCGGTGAGGGGAAAAGGAAAGAGACAGAGTAAAAAAAGCTTTGCTCCATCATCCCCCCCCGTATTAATGTTTCTATTAGTGGTGCCTCCCCATGATGCAAAGTGACACTTGTGGCTCTGCATGAGAAGCCAGGCTAATGGGGGAGAGAGAAGAACAGAGGCTCAGTATTTTCTTCCTATATGAAAGCATGTGTTTGCAGATGGTACACGACAAAGATTTCACCATGATTGTAAAAAAAATGATGTGACCAGAGTTGATATGTGTACAGATGCAGATTTGAATGAGATCTGCTGAACCTGTCAACATAGATGTTCATTTGGTCTGAGAATAGTTCTGCGATGTGAAGCGATGAAGCCTCACTGCGCCAGAAGGATGATAAAGAAGACTGCCCCTGCAAGATTTAATGAGCAGAAGAGTTTAGCCTGGAGTGAGACTTTGAGAAGCGAACACACGTCGTCTTTTCTTCCTGTAAATTCCAGACACAGAATGCATACCTAATTACCCATTTTACTCACATGCACACCACTTAAATTGTGCCTTTGTGGCTGTTCATAAACACAGGCTTGCGAGCACACTTGAGTGGAAGTGCTGCCCTCAGCAATGTGCTACTGACTTCAGGGTTTAACCTCCGAGTCCCTGTATCCTTCATCTCTGAGGTGTCCTGTAGTATAGCCTCGCTCCTATATCCTTCGCTGATCCAAATGAGGAGGGGGTAACATCTGCAAGACTTAAAAATGGGTGGAGAGGACTCAGCACACTCATGCACTCTGACTAGCTAATGCATTCTTGTCTCTTCTGTAACAATGTGCAATTCCCTTCATTCATACGCACTATGCACAGCTTCAAGTAACATCACCATGCACAAGGCTACATCCCATATTCATAAAATGTTAAACACATGCATCACAAATGCATAAAATGTCCTCAGAAAAAAAAGAAGCTGATTTAGATTCTGATCACGCCTAGAAGGAGGGCATGTCCCTCCCCATCATTTCCCAGGCTACCCTGTACAGTATGTGAGGGTCATCTCTGCAACTAAAAGCACAGAGAAAAATGTCTAATGACATTTGAAAGGCAGCTTACAGAGTTCCCACTGGCAATTTCCCCACACAGTAGCACATTCTTTGCTAAAGAACACAGTAGATTAAAGGAGAACAGTCTATAGTTTTTGAATTGTTGCTGTAATGTCACTGGGTTTTAGTAGAAATTACCTTAAATGTCAATCTGTCTCACACACCCGAATGCCACTGGCTTTTAATTGGCCTGGTTGTGAAACTGCTGTCCATTTCATTACGACTACAGCAATCAGAATGAGAGAATGATGGAACAATGCAGAAACTGTGACAAAAAAAAAAAGCAAATAAAGCCCCCCCACAAAACAGATTTAAAAAAAAAGTAAGTAAATATTTAGCTTGATTGTAGCAGACGGTGTTAATCCAAGAAATTTCATTTTTTATTTTTATGTATTTCATTTTTACCAAAAAGTAAAAGTAACAAGTGTCTGTAATGTTTTATCTTTTTGATGTTACCAGCATTTAAGTGTGTGTTCAAAAATGCATTAAGGTGTTCAACAGTATGAGATTGTTCTTGCTGCATTTTTCATAAAATGTATTCACACATGGACACGTTTGGGAACAGGCCAGGAGAGTGGGCAGATCTGTCCAGTAACCAGACCTTCTTCCTGCACCGCTATGCCTTTCTAACCTAGAAAAGAATATGTTTCTTTTTTTTTTTTGTCTTACTGAAAAATGCATATATGACCCTGGAAAAGATGCTATCTTGAAAGCAGCTTTTCTATATTAATGCTTCCATCACAGAAGTGTAAATTACTCTTGCCAAGGGCACTGGTATACAATCACATACTATCACACCCTCTTGAACTTGTTGCTTATAACAGCCTGGATGGTCCTTTTCATCTTTATTTCTGAGCATACAGTAACTATATCTTCCAAATAATATCTAGAATACTGATTTATCTGACCACAGTACGCGTTTCCCTTGTGTGATGTCCCCTCCCAGATGCCTATGAGCCAAGAGACATCAAACTGCTTGGATTTATTGACCTGTGTAGTGATATTATGCACTTTGGAAGGTGATACCTGCAAATCATTTCCAATATTTATTAGCCACATTCTTTTTTAATATTTTAATGATTTTCTTACACATTTGCTGACAAACTGGTCATCATCTGTCCATATTTGCTTTATAGAGACTGCTGCTTTGCTACCACATCATATTTGTTTTCTATAACCTTTTTACTCGCTCCCATGTGTTGCAGTCCTTAAATCCAGTTTGGATGTATTTTAACTACATTCCTTTGCTGCATTGAAAAAAAATATAAGTTCTTATACAAATTTCTTTATTTGAGGCACAAAAGTTAAACATTTTTTCAGTTTCAGGGGTGTGATCGTGTAGAATTACAAATGGGCCCACCCCAGTGTAAATGTCCAAGTCTGCTGCAGCCTTGTTTCATCACTGTGAGAAACACTCTGTGATTAAGTGTTAGAGAAAGAGTGACAATAATTGCACATAAAAGATTTCTCCATTGTGGAGTTTTACTCTACTTTAAAGCAGCACAAAGGAAGTTTTGCAATTTTAGCTCAGTAGGCTCTTTCTGTGTCCCGCTCTTGCTTTCTTTTTCTAGACTCTCTTGGTCACCTTGATGTCCTCTGATTGTTTCATCTTTGTTGATGTGTGATGATCCAGAGCACCAAGGCAGCACACAGTTGTCACAAGATACGATCGAGATGGGAGTCCAAAGTTACTTTTGGTATATTTATTAATTTATTTTCTAAATAGTAGTCAAAGGAGACCACGGAGACCAGGAATTAGACAATGCTTCTTCAAAGTAATCCAGTATTTCTTCAATTCTTCAAATTAAACTGAAACCGATATTCTTGCATTGAAAAACTCCTTGCGCTGTCTCAATGATAACTCTTTTGAATGCAAAAGGGTAGTCCAAATAATTTAAAACAGGGGGCAACATAGAAATGTTCAACATTATACATCTGATTGGTCATGCAGGAAAAGCAACATAAATAAATAAATAAATAAATAATTGTCAAAATCAAAATCAAAATGCAGCACCCTGGGATTAAGCCTGAGAGTAAAATATTCAGAGGTCAGAGGTAAAACCAGTCACAGCTGCTCTGAAACCTACGGCCGATGGGCTCTATGGAGACTAATCACACACAGTTATTGTAGCTCGCTCTCTCTCTGTCACACACACACACACACACACAAACAGACGGAGCCCCTTGACCCCCTCTAATGTACAATTCAACAAAGTGAGATTCTACATCAGTTATAAGTGAAACATGCAGGCCATGTGTTTTGGGGAAATTGGTCAAATTTCAAATTTAGGTGTGGTATGTTTTTCGAGTCTCTGTCATCCTTGAAATAAGCTGACTGGAAAACCCCGGACAAGCATCAGCCCAGTCGCTGACAAGCAGCTAATGATCCCTCTGGCTCAGGCATCCAGTCATGTTTCCAAACCTTGTTGGTATTTAACTAGTCACCCCAAGGAAAATGCAACTCCAATGTCAGTGGTTGGAGTTTCAAACTGGAGCTGGAATCTGAGAAATGCCAAATGGGAATGTATTGCGCAATTGTGATCGGAATTGAATGAAGTAAGCAAATAAATAAATAAAAAGAGGTTTAGTTGTTTGAGACCTGGTGTGTTGCCATCACATTTTGGGTTATAATACCACACTCGTTAATTCTGTTGAAATGGAGCCTTAAAGTGACGTAGGTGGGCATTTACAGTACCATCTGGTGGTGTTAGAAAAATACTACACACTACAGGAAATTCTGAAAAATGGCGGAGAGCGCAAGGAAAAATTTTGAGTGGCCACTCCAAACTCAAACATCAACAAGGTATGAAATCCAATTCTATTCATGTCTTATTTTTGTTTATTAATGTATGAAAGCCTTGTAAGTTTGCCATGACATTCAAATTTGTCAAAAATTAGTATACTGCTAAACATGATGTACACATATGTGGACAACGGGGCTAAGCTTAGTTGAAAATGTTAATATGTTAGCAAAAGCTGTACATTGGATTGGTGAAAAAAAAAATACATACATGGATTTTTCTTTGATTTTATTTCCAGAGCGTTTTACTGTGCAAAGAGCAAATGGAGTTCCTGGAAGTAATTGATGCAGACATGTCCGATTTGGAAAACCTGTCTGACAATGATGATGCTGTTCTTGATGCTGATGATAAACTCCTGCCACAGAAGCAAAGCAGCAGTGAGGATGACAGTGGTGGTGATGAGGACCCCGTTCCACAGCCCAGTGACCACAGCAGGGGACGTGAACGATTCAGTGATGAAAATAATGGCTAGCCAAGACCCAGTGGATATTTGTTCATTATAAGCAGCTAGGGTTTCAGGGCTAAGGGAAGGATTGAGAGGAAAAGAGATAGACATGGCACCATTCATTTTTTTGTAGCAAAATGCTACTTTACACCACTTGTTGACACATTTGGGGACAGATACAGGTTCAAGGCAATGACATTACCAGATCCCACACTCCCAGACGTCGTCATCAAACTCAGCAGCTTGAAGCTGATGGCTCAAACGATGACCCTTTAAGAGGCTGGAACACCAGGACCAAGCCCTCAGGGACAGTCCAAAAAAGGTAATAGTTCTTACTTTTGCACACTTTGAAGGTAAATCTTCAAATTTCCTACCCTATGTTCACTCAGATTCAACTAAGTTATGCGCCAATATACTTCAGTGAATTGATTGCATGGTGTAATGTGTAATTTATAATTATTTATAAATATTTATAACAATAAGTGCTTTTTCAAGCTGGCTGTGCAGCTACTCCATGCAGAATTTGAGCACGAGGATCAAAGTGAGCAGGAGAGAAATGGCTGGATCCCACTAGACTTTTTGAAAATTATATAGATAAAGATTTCTCAAAATGATTTCAGATTGCTCAAATGCAATGTTACTGTCTAGGAATGGGTGCCTACTCAACACATCAGTGGATGAGGCTACCATTTTTTTTATTTTTTATTGTGCCTGTATTTTGATGTCCTGCATTTGATACCTAACAATCAGGATGTACTGGTCCAAAGGCTTGAAATTCATTGCCATCAGTGACATATTCACACCTGACATATTTTTTAAATTAAGGGGATTGTTAAAAGTGTTAATTGATGATGATGTTCCAAAAGACGCGAGGAAAAGTGATTTATTCTGGAAGGTGAAGCCTTTTCTGGACCTGATTCTGCGAGGCTGCAGGTCAAAGACTCTACTTGCATGTGTATCGATTGATGAGCAGATGATCCCTTTCACAGGAGCCTGTCCATATAGGCAATATCTGCCAATGAGGCCAAACCCTGTTGGCATAAAGAACTTTGTGCAACAGCAGATGGCATTGTGCTGGCCGTCACCGTTTCTACACAAGTATTAGAAGTGTAGAAGAAATTATGAAAAAGGAGCTTTACCTGACTGGTACAGTGAAGAAAAACCAGGTTGCTGCTGCAGTGGAGAAGTTACTCACTGACAAAATCATGAAAAATCCAGGAAGAGGTACCTCATCAGACGTTTCAATTGAAGATGGAAAGTTGCGTATAGTGAAGTAGTGTGACAACAAGCCTGTACTGATGATGTCTGCAGTTCATGGTACACAGCTTGAAGATACCTGACACTGCTGGGACAAGAAATTAAAACAGAATGTGTCTATCTCACAGCCAAGTATTGTACGTAAGTACAATCTCCACATAGGAGGAATTGACTTGGTTGATAGAATGTATCGCTATTATCGAATGAGCGCCCGTACTAAGTGGACAGTCCATATGCTAATGCTCTTCACAGATCTGGAGGTAGCCAACAGCTGGCTACTGTAAAGAGAAGAAAATATGTGGTGCACCAAAGCAGAGCATCATGAAGTTCCTTGACTTCCACATGGAAGTGGCTAGGACCCTCTTGGCTCAGCGCAGTCAAGAAGATGATGCAGACCTTTCAGAGTTGTCAAAAGAGGAAGATGATGTGAAACAAGGGAAAAGGCATTTAGTGATGGCAGTGCTCCATGTGTCAGTCCAAAGGGAGGCTAATGCACATCTCCCAGAGATGATCAGCTGGAAGAGTGCAGCATACTGCAGAGCAGCAGGTTGCACTGGTGGAAGCCGAGTGCGTTGTACGTCCTGCAAAGTGTATTTGTGCTTGCAAGCTGAATGCAACTGTTACATAGACTTTCACATAGGTGTGTACATGTTTTATATAAATGTGTGCGTGCGTATATACATGTATATACATATATATACATACACACACATATATACATGATGTCTTCCTGCAACTGGAGCATTTCAAATGAGCCATATTGTAGCTGTAACGGTTCAAGATGGGGAAAAAGTGTTTTATTTTTCCATTTTGCCTTTTTTCACTGCTTTGTTCAAACAGGCTCAAAACATGTTTGTATGCATTATTAATATTTGCAGTAACAATGCAAATTCCTTGAATGTTTTATATTTTGTTACAATATATGATGTATTCCTATAACTGTAGCATTTCAAATGAGCCATACTGTTGCTGACTGTCCAAAAGACACAAAAATGTTGTTTTCACAGTGATGTTCAAAACATTTTCAAAAATATGTTTATATGTGTCATTAAATATGCAAACGCAGTCAGAAACTGCTGATTTCAGGGTGGAAATAAAGAGTTTTACACTTCATTACACAAAGGTAACTGTGTGTTACGGAAATTATTTTCTCTTAAACTATATCATGTCAAAAGATGATGCTTGGTTTTTATACTTATCAGGTTCCGATAAGCCCAAATAACAAAGAGAAATAAAAAATGCACATTACACATGAGCTTGGGTCTTATGAGGTTAAATGCGTTGTTTCTGCATACGGGACAAATGGAAGTATTTAGATAAGATAAACACAAGGAAGAAGCTGGATAAACATGCACAAGCTTGTGCCTATTTTTTTCTTCTTTTTTGTTTGTCCAAATAGAATTTATTCTTTAATTTCCTTGTGTATGATCCCATTGTATACTCTGCACTTTTGTTAACTTAGCGGATCTCTGTAATTAGACAGGGCAGTCAGGTAAGTCTGCGGATAAACATTGCCTTTTCAAAACACACACACTCACGCATTACCTCAGAAGTAAAGGGAAATTAAAAAAAAAAGGGAAAATCGGCATCTGTGTTTCTTTCACAGACACAAACACACAGTCATTTTAGTTGACCCTTTACATCTATGACCAACAACAGTGCAGACATTCCTCATTCTGGCTCCGCCTGAGCTTTGTTTGGATTAGCTGAGAGGGAGCAAAAGCCTTTAGGTCCCTGCAGCTGTACGGCACACGTCAGCCTGACGCTGGTCTGCACTCACACAGCTACACACCCACACACACTGATATAACATGTAGTCAAGTCTGTGCACATTCACCTACACGTATGGTCAAACCCAAAACCTCATGAGCACACAGCAGTAAGTACTAATTCAAACTCTCTCTCTCTCACACACACACACACAGTCATACAACGGTGGCCAGTCATCTGGCCTTATACAGGCATGGTGGCGACCCATTGCCTTTCATGGGAGCTGGCTGCCTGACATCCTGTCCTGAGGCTCTTTGTTCTTTGCAGCTGAACGAGTTCACTGCTGGAGAGGAGGCAGGGTGAAAGGATGGGAGGAGAGGTGACAGATAAAAAAAAAGGTAAATGCAGGTAAAAAGATAAATAAACTGAAAATGGATCACAGAGAGGAATATAAATAGAAGATAAGAAGAGAAGGGTTAGAGGAGTGGGTTGAGAGCAGGAACGTGACTAGGAGAGCAAAGACAGGCAGGAAGAGATGAATAAACGAGTCCTTGGCAGGAGACAGAGGGGATGAAGTGTGCTCTCACACTGTTTATGTTTCAGTCTTTTGGCAACAGCCTTTCCCCTCACAAACCTTCTGTTCTCACACTCCACAACACCTGAGAGACTCCAATAAGATCTGGGCTGAGTCAAGATGGCTGCACTGTCAGCATCACAAAAACTAAAGTTGATTCATACCAAGAACAGTCTTCATTATCAATATAAAGTCATCCTTGTACAGAAAAGAACGGTCTGCTGACATTTGACGCAAAGCATGTTGGCATTATCTTTGCACTTACAGCTAATTGGACAAGACAGGGGATGATGCAATGCAATAACATCTAATTTTACACATGAGGGCACCGCGATGAAAAGTAGTGACACTTATTTTGCAAAAAATGCTTTTGGTGCTGGTGACCAACACTGTTTCGGAGAAAATAACAAAACATTTGTAAAAGAAAACAAAAACATGCAGAAGTTTGCAATTTTTTAATTTGTTTGAACCATTATATGATAGAAGAAGAAGTGCATACCAGTCCAGCAATCACAGCGCACAATGGTGCAGTGGTTAGCACCATCACCTCACAGCAAGAAGGTTCTACGTTCAATCTCCAGGTTTCCCCCGACAGAATTGGGGGTTAGGAGGGGCTCCAAGCTCGTAAATTTTTGTGTTGTTGTTTTTTTGGTTGTTCATATTTTTGCATATTTGGAGATATATATAAATGGATGGATGGATGGATAGATGGATAGATAGATCAACAAATAAAGGCTTCTTATTCACTGTGATATCAACTATGCCACAAAGCTGTAATTTTGACACCTGTGCCCAGCTTTCATTACAACCAACTTCCACTGAAGTAACCATTATGTGATGTAGAATAGCCACTTGCACACTGGGAATTTTCCTAGAAGCAGCATATTATTTGATGAACTTGACTGTCATGAGAATGCACAGTTTAGGGCAGGACAACAAAGATACAAATAATAACCATCTACATATTTGTCACATACTGCAGACTGAGTGCCACATTAAAAAAAACAGAACAGAACAAAAACCAAAAAAAAAACACAGTGCACATTACTAATGGAGTATGTAGTTTCAAAAACAGCCCAAGTACTGAGGTTGATGCTCCTTTTATAGCCAATCTCGATACCCCCACCAATTAACAATCAATCTTCAGATTCAATCCTCAGTCTTCCAGAACAGTGTTTACAGTGTGTTGCTGTAATTGAATTCTAAATTTGTTCATATTTTTGAAATATGATGACATGGGTCAGTTAGATACATAAAGGCAGTTCTTTTGCACCTTTGCAGGGTAAATAATGGTTCAAAAGAATCCTCACCTAAGATTATATTTGTTTTGTTCCTCAGTATTGTGTTGAAAACTGCCTATCCAGTCCTTTTCTCCTCCAACAGGAGGTTCCAGTTGACTGAACAGAGACTTTGGTCTCCAGCATGACTCAGGGGAGTGGTAATCAAGTCATTACAAATGAATGAGTTGGACCAGGGCTACAGTACATATGCACAGCATGACAGGCTCAATGTAATGGAAGTGACATTTACAGACTATTTTTTTCTTTCTAAGTAACAAGAAATACACAGCACAGAATATTGATTTCAAGTTAAAATTCAATGATGTGACTTCAAGGCATTGCAGGAACAGCTGGGTGGATGTTTATGGCCACTTTGTAAGAGACTTCTCCTCAGGTGATCACCCTAGAGAAGCAAAAACAACGCAGGGAGAGTCCAAGGTAGGCGCCAGCTAAACTGATGCATATGCATGATGAATGACTGTGAGGCAATTGTTTGTGGGATGACGTCCCATGGTGGCGGTGACTCAGTGACAAGCAGCCTTCTGGGGACAAAATAACTGCTCTGAACTTTGTGTAGGAGAACAGAATTTGTTCGACAAACCATCAAGGGGAAAACGTTGTGAAATCTTAACATCTGCTATCCTCCCATGTTGTTGCTATGAACTAACACACACTGAAAGACATAGCAGGCTCAAGTTCAAGGAAACAGAGTGACCATTAAAAAAAAGAGCCCTTTTAGCGTACAAAGCTACTATACTACATTGGCCCTTGCTGGTTGAGTCCTTTAGAAAAATAATGCACATTCCTATCAGTCATGCTACACTGCAGTGCACCACAACCCCCCTCTGCTTCCATGCACCCTCAACCCAATCCATCATTCTGGAGTATAGTGGCCTGAAGGCAGTGTCTAGGAGCACACTCTGAAGGAACGAGGAAAAATAAAGGAGGACGAGTCAAAAAGGAAGCAAGACAGAAAGACAGTGCTTTACGGAAAAATAGAAGGAGAAGACGGAGGGGGTGGGAAGGAGACATTGCTGGATGGTTTTGAGGGTGTGGTGCACGGCCGACCGTAGGAGGCCACTCCCATGCTGTTTCTCTCAGCTGTGTAGGGCTGCAGTTTGAGGCTTTCTTAAGATGGAGCTAAAGCAGAGTGTTGGGTTTAATTTTCTTCAAGCCTTTCATTGCTTTTGTTCCTTCTAGTCCCTACTGCCTGCTGCTTTCCTATGAGCTCAACTCTCCATTCCCTCTGACTCCCCTCCTCTCTTTTTAGTTGCATATTTTCTGCTTCCCTGTTTTAGCCTTTTCTGTATTCCCTTTTTTCACACATTCTGCTTTGACCTCTCTCTGACTCCTTTCCTCCCTTTTTTACCTGTTTTTCACCTCTATGTTCTCCGTTTGTCTTTTCTCTCTCTGTCCCCCTTTTTTTTCTTGCTTCCCTCCTCTGTCTCATTAGCTGACAGCTACAGAAGTACTCCTGTGAGAGGGCCAGATGAAACCCTGAGAGTAGCGTGACCTTCGTTTCAAGTCCGGGCCGCTATCAGTGACAAGCTATCAGCTGCAATGTCTTCCTAGGTGCACACTGAAAGGCGTGAAGAATGCACATACAGACGCATGCAATATGTACTAACGGGCCACGCAAACCACCAAGAGCACCCAGTGGCACACGCATGCAGCACAAATGCAGCACATTCACACATATCATGATCTGAGTGTATGTCAGTGGGCTTCAACCTTCAACTAGCTATTCACCAAGGCTAAAGAGGTGACACGTCCAGCTGAAAGAAATGACAGCCCACTGCAGCACCTACTTTCTCATCCCCTTACATGATGCACTGCAAGTGTAGGGGATGGGGGAGGTGATGGTGCCAGAAGTGTGCTGGGCCCAGAGTCCTTGAAAGGCATGCACACGTAAGCAGAACACATACCACACACACACAAGAGCCACGCTGTAAATAATGCCCATCAGCCTGTGTTTTAATCAGCTTCGGGGACGCATGGGTGCTCTCTGTGATGGTAACAGGCCATCCTTCAGCCATGTGGTGGGCGGTGGGCTTTAGTCATCTGGAAGGTCAGTGATCAAACCCCGAGGCTGACCCCATAGACATGATGGTGACAGGTTAGCAAAATGCTGCACCATAAAACTAGGAAGAAATAGCCATGCACCTTGAAGAAGACTAACAACCTTCAGACCGGGAACATTTGCCAGATAAATGTTACAAAGGATTTGAGAACAGACTTTTTATATTTTATTTCACGCCTTACACATTGCATCAATTGCTATAGTCAAACTACTGTTGTTTAAATATTGCAGTACCACTAATACAATTGATTTTGCACTTGGAGACGGAAGAAACAATCAGCAATATGATGGACCCTCAGCTGAGATGATTGCAAAGGTTTCCAGGTACTAATTTAGAAAGAGGCGGAAAGAGCTGCAGTCAAGACAGCAGCTGCTTATTGCCTTGATTAGGTACCCTCTTAACGCACACTGAATTTAGATAAGTCTTTTTATTCTGAAGTGTGTTAAAGCAATATACCCATGCAATATATTACCTGAGGTTCTGTACATGTTTCTAATGTTGGACTCTTCTAAAGTGAAAAAGCTATGATGTTCTCTAAAAATCATATCATTAGAGCAATACAGGGAGGAAAGCATAATGCGAAAGGACACAGTAAGATAAAAAGAAGCCAAACGGTTAAGTATGGATTACGGTATGCTTCAGTAAGTACGCTTTGGTCTAAAGTCTAATGACTTTAGACGGAGGCTTGGTTTGAAGTAGTTGAGGGTAGGAGCGTTGAGACCAAGAATGGGTTACAGTTAGGCACACTGTGCCAAAGAAAAAGCTGCCTTTACTGTGACCATTCAAACCGTGCAATTAATCCTAGTCCATCACTGACTACGAAACACATTCCTCCAGACCCCTACCCTCTCTCTAAACAAATAAATGAAAACCAACCATCTTTCACAAAATCTTCTGATATCAATCACTAAGAGGAGTTTTCGTTTTCATTCCTGTCAAAGCCATGATTCCAGGTGTGCTCATACGTAAAGCCTGTGTGGCATATATTACATCATGTCCACCGGTTCTCAAGTGCACAGTAGGTTCCTCTGTGGCTGACTGAAAACAATGATTACACATGTGCCCTGATCAATATCCTACTCAAAACAAACAAACAAAAAAATCTAAAATATGAACTGTAGACACAGATGACTCTCAAAGTGAGTGAGTAGGAGTTTATGTACATCTGCAGAGTCCCAGTCAGTTTTGCATGTGGCTGTGGGGCCGTGTAGGAAACTTTAACATTTTTGCTGAATGACATCTTAAACTCTCAAATCAAAAGAAAGATCTCACTAAATAACAATAACCTGTAAAAGGATTCGTGTCTTCTTTTAATGTAGCAGTTTAATCAAATCTTTAACATGCTGTATTGCAGTTGATCTGAATTGCTAATTCAACACACAAGCCAATAAATTAGCAGAATAAAACAGAGCAAGAAATTATGCTTAACACTGATGGGAAATAGCTTTGAGGCAAAAAAAAACAACAAAACAAAAAAAAAGAAAAAAAAAACACCTTAAAGCATGTTAATATGCCAAGGATTTAATTGCAATCACCAATAGATCTTGATTTCCTTATGGATTTGAACTAACATTATCAAATACGTAAAACGTGATCTGGTGCACCACGAGGTTTTCAAGTACATTCCTCTTTCATATGTTCATGCAATCGTATATTGTCATGTGATAATGTTTTCATAACTGCTTGAACGTGACTGTTGTGATGTTTGAATTATAATTTTCATGAAGGAGTTTGCTGTCATTGCAAGTCAAAACTTTATTTATAACACAATTACCTTATACAAATCATACTAATTTCCAAGACACTCTAGTGCTGTGATGCTTTTTGAGAACATAAACTTTTTCAAATAGTGTCTTGACTGAGAAGTACGCAGATGCAGCTGATCAAATCCACCAGATGTATCCTTCCAGAGCTGATTAACGCACTTAAGTATTTCTTTTTACATACTAACCGGTTCTGGCCTGCTCTGTCTTTGACCAGTATGGCAGTGTGAGGAGTGCCAACCTCAGTTTGAGAGTAATGGGGGAGGTGTCTCTCTTGCTCAAATGGATCATTGCACTCCAGCTCCCAGGTGAGGCAGAAGATAATTTGTAGGAACAGGCAGAGTCTCAAAGTAGACAATGATTTAGCTTGATAGGTACAGAGCTGGACAGATGCACTTTAACTTGCATGATGGAAAAGAGTTAATAAAATCTATTATAACCTCACAAAATGGAAACAGATTGGGCCTTCTGTAACCGCTAATGGTGGTGTCGAAAAAACAAACAAACTCATAATCATCACAGAATAAGGTATCTGTGATAATTTGTAAACAGCAGGATTCAAAGGATCACATATTAGGCAGACTAAGAGAGGTCAGCTGGGTTGTTGGACAAGCTTATTAACATAAACTCCAATAGCCCATAAGGGGATGTAGGGAGATGAGGTTTACCACTTTAAACCATTAAAGCCCGTACTTTCTGCTTCACTGTGCTCTAGCTTAGAAATTGCTACCAAGAGCTCCATCTGGCAAGCACCATGTGAACTCAAGTGATAAGGATCAGCTTCCACACTGGCCACTATGTTGCTTTATCATCAGATACAGTCATCTAGAAAGCAATAAAGAAAAATAAAAAAGCAGGCTGAAATTAAGCTGCTTCAAGCATGCCCCTCCTCCCCTTCTAATGAAATGCTTTGAAATGATTAATTAAAGGCTTAATCATAGCCGATGCAGACATGGAACATTTTGATAAAGTCCTCTGCTGAAGTTCCTTCTCTCCTGGTTCGTGCTTCATACTCAGCTTTGTTCAGAATCACAGGTGAGAAAATATTTAGACTGGTGCATTTCTGTGTCTCAGGATTTATTATTCCCTCTCCTCTCTGGCAGAAAGTAGCTTTTTGCAGCTCTCAGCCAGAGTTCAAAACATTTTTTTAACAGATTTTCTTTGCCAAAGTGAAGTAACCCTGGGTGGCAAATCTACAGAGCTGAAAGAATTCCAGTAAAAGGATGTGTGGAATACTTTGGGATGCCGTTGTTTTTACTTTGCTCTAACTTTAGAAGCCAGCTACAGTACATTAACAACCAGAAATTGTATTGCAACCACAAAGAAGGAACTAAAGAACTACAGAGAAGATAAGAGCATTATTTGCATGGAAGATTTTTCCAGCTTTAATACAAAGTGTTTCCAACAATGAGTCCAAATTAAACACACTTCATGCAACCCACTTCAACATGCTCACAGTCCCAAACCAAGAGAGGAGTTTCAAGAACTGGAGACGATGCAGTATGTGCTTGAAAAAGCTGCTTCCCACAATCCCATAGTTCTTTTCACATCCGACAGTGTCTTTTATTATTTTAGACACTTTAGAAGGACTAACAATGTTGTGAGAAAAATCACTTACACCCCAGTCAGTGGTGGATCATTTGCAGATTTTGAGCACTTTTTACAAATTACAGGCGTGAAAATACAAAAATAGCTCCTATGAGGTGACCGTGATTTGCTCAAGTTTCTCTTCAAGGAAGCCTGTCACTTTGGCATTTCATTGCCCAAAAGCAATCAAGCGGTTTTTTTTTTGTTTGTTTTTTTTTTATTATGTAATCGTAATTGTTCAGTGTACGAGTGAGACATTCATGTGAAGGGACAAGGACATTATGACTGAAATCTTCTGAGCACTGGGATGAGAATGTTTTTGAAGGCAATAGTCGGAGGAACCACAGGCAATGCCAGAGTAATTTAGACTGCGGCACACCATCAAAAAAAAAAATGAAAAAAATAAATAAAATGGGCTTTGTGTTTGAAATGCCTATCATGGCGTGTGCTCTGGCCATGGGGGGATGTTATTCTGGTCAGGTCGCACCTTAATTTGCAAAACGGTGGGGGTGAGAGACTGAAGAGGGTGGAAGAACACACACACACAATGACTTAATAGGTAATGAAGGGGCTCTGGGTGTTTTCTTCATTGTGTATGAAGTCTGTTAATTATGACTGAGCTTACCGTCAGGATCTACTAAATACTCTTAAATGCATGCATTTTTCACTTGAGGCCAATTGTTCTTTTTAATAGGTCTGTTTATTTGTCCAGTTGATAATATCAGGCTCCCCTCTCAATTTCATTTTGTTCATTTTTTTATGCTAAGTGCTAACGCAATAAAC
The DNA here is from genome assembly GCA_037176975.1 of Arrhamphus sclerolepis. NCBI lineage: Eukaryota > Metazoa > Chordata > Actinopteri > Beloniformes > Hemiramphidae > Arrhamphus > Arrhamphus sclerolepis. Next base: position 13,591,890 of record JBAMYA010000005.1, read on the forward strand.
ATTTTCTAATTTATTATATTTCACCAAGAATCTTGTTTCTATTGTCAGACAATGCAACAGCGCCTGAGACCTGGTCTAAGTCTACTGACCAGAAGGGCCTGAGCCATAATATCACGCCCACTAACAGCACTAAAATGAAAAAAAGTTTAGTTATAGGCATTTAACCAAAAGGTTTAAGAGTCATAGACTTCACCACCATCCACTAATTTCCTGTCGTTTTTCATTTGAAGTGTAACACATTTAATGATGTGATGGGCATGCATTCAAATGAGATCACATCACAGAACTGCGAGGACCCAAGGAAACAGGAGATAACAATAAAAGCCTGGATTCCTCACACTCACTACACATCTTCATCTGAGCAGACTGATTGTTATAAAAATTATCTAGGCGCTAGCTGAAAATGTCTGAGTGCCAAATTGTGTAAGCACAAATATAGACAAATACGCATGAATGTTCACACATAGTTCCCCCTTCTCTTAGGCGGAGGAGAGCGATCAGATCAGACAGGAGAGAAGAAAACGATTACGCGAAGGTACTGAAAGGCACAGACACAAAGGCATTTTTTAAACAGATATTTGTAAACGTAGTCTTGCATGATATAAATATGACACACTTTCAGGGATGTGTAGAGAAAAAATTTGAAATCCTGGGATCATACATGCAGAACAAACAAACAAATACACATTCATCCTCTGACGTACGTTGTGCAATTTAATCACTTCACACACCCACTGATTTTTAATATAATCAACTCAAGATTTATTACATGCTCAGCCTGATTTGCTAACTGTAAAGAATACAAATAGCTTCGCTGCTGAAACACAAACACTTTCACATACTTATGCACACCTATTTGCACTTGAACAAATCTTTACAGTATAATACTGTATCCATGGAACATCTGTCTCTGCACAGCACACTAGTAAATATCCCATTCCCTTGAAGGGAGGGACCTGCTAATGAAGTCAACTGTATGCCACTGCACTGCGTAACTCACTGAGGCTTGCTGGCCGCAGCACGGACTCCTCATTGGGGCACTGTGCTTTGCTTTGTTACTGCAGTGACTTATTGATTCAAGAATAAGAGAGATCATGCCACTTTTAACTTATGTGCTCTCCGCTCACTTTCACTCTAGCACAATATATAGTAGAGAAAGCTTTGAACGCAGTCATTAGAAATCTGCTGATAGAACTGAGAAGCAAAATGGGATGCAGATGATGTAGGAAGATAATAGAAGCTTCTCCAGTGTACGGGGCCCTCCTCCTTAATGCGTGCCACACTATCATCTTGATGTCTTTGTGCTGGGACATTGTTCCCTAGTTTGGAAAATGAGGTAAATCGGATTCAGAAAACAAGTGGATTAACTTAATCACCCCTCGGCTTTGACAATGACCTTCGCTTCTGAAGCATAATAAGGATTAGTTAGGAGTGGAAGGACATATGCCATGCAGAAGAAAAGATTATAGTCCTCCCATGACAGAATGATTGAAATGTGCTATTCCTTTATGGTGAGAGCAGTGATAAGAAGCCGTGGAGAAACGCATCACGATGCTTGGATGTGAATTTCAAAAGAAAATTGTGAATGATATTTGTAACCCTGCACAGAAAAAAAAAAAATGCCTTCGGGGTCGCTTTCTCTGACAGAAATCTGCATTTAGTGTATGGAAATGTGCATAAACACAGTGAAGCAGGAAGAGAAAGGCTCACATTTACATTACGGCTATTGATTTCAGCTTGGCTAACATATATTCCCCACAATTCCTGACATTATTGCAAGGGAAATGGCCTAATATTTCTTACAGACCATGCCAGATTATGGATCCAGGCACAGGAAGGAAGTTATTCTCAGGACTGTATGAAAGACAATACAGGCACATCACTGTGCAGCGGTTCAATAGGACATTATTGTCAACAAGGTCATATAAATTAATTACAGCTGTTGACCTTCGACCTAACTTATTGTAAAAGGGAGATCAGGTGGAAATGTAAAGTCACTGGCACAGTTCAATAGGTAAATATAGGATGATTCAGAAGGCTTTTGATTTCCTGTGACAGTTCAGTGCAATTAGCATACCAGCACTCCAGTATCCTACCAGGATGATTTCAGTTATGGAAACCGATCCTTCTTCAAATAAAAACACAACTTTAAAGGAGAAGGACAGACAGGAAATGTTCTCATACGAGTTTAGTGAAGGCCACTGCTGTTCATTGCTGTCATTTCTTTGTTTCTATTTTTTTGGGGGATCAGGATTTAATCTATTGTAGCGACTGTCAGATGAAGCCCTCTCCATCTATGAAAGGAGGCTTATTGATGAAAAGCAATATGTGAGCATTTGCGTGGGTCTTTAGCAACGTATCAGCAGATCAGTCCATGTCTTGTAAGCAAGTGAAAAGGAGAGGATGGCAGCGTACGCTTTCCTCCTCATAGTCTTCTCTCCTCCTGCATCCCTATGTTCCTCCACTTTATGCTTTTCATGCTTCTTTGTTTTTCATTTTACTGTGTGTTTGCCCTCTTCCCCAGTCCTTCTCCAAGAGTATGGAGCTGTTTCAAAAGGAGAGACAATAAAAAGTGTTGAACCCAGTTACATAATAAGAGCAGGTAGGTGAGCTAGGTCTCCATGCATTTTCATGCTTATCACAGTCTGTGTCTATATGGCAGTAACGTCCCCCTTTGAGTGTGAATTATGTGTTTCTTTGTATCCATCACTCATGTTCAAGAGGTTTTCTTGTTATCCCGTCCTTTGCAAAGAGCCTTATCTAAAATAGAAAACATGCACTACAAGTCACAGACATAAAACACGCTCATACCACCTCCGGTCAAAATGCTTGCCTCTGTGAAGATTAATTTATTTCAATGGCTCATTCAGACTGCAGGCAAAAGTGGCTCAAATCCATTTTTTTTTTCTTACTACATTCGACTTTTAATGACAACTTTTCTTTCATTTTACTCACCCTTCTTCATAGATGTTCATCTGTGTAGGTTGTGGTACTGCAGTACAACCTTAAAAATGAAACTGTAAAAAGTCTACTTCAACAGCATCCGTGTTTACTTCCATGTACACATCATGCTGCGCGTAATGTCTTGGCCATTTCACGGTGTAGTCAGATACACGTCTCACTTAAACATTACTGTGAACAGTCACATAAGAAATTGGATCAGAGCAAACATTCAAAATTGAACACTATAACCTGCAGTTTGAATGTCGCCAAAAAGACATAAAGTTAAATTTCCTGAGGGGTGAATGCAATGTGTTGACTGAAAACTCAATAAAGAGCTCCTTTTTCAGCCACGTTTTTGTAGCTCTAGCAGTTGGTTTTACCCCTGGGTCCCACCGGGTGCCTAAGCTTTGTGGTCCGGCCGTGTTGTGCCAGACTTTGTATGTTGTTGCCATGGATACCTTTGTAAGTGTGAATGATCCCAAAAGATAGAATGAGAGCATTTCAGAAGTGTTCACCTGTGGCAACAGTGTGCAGTTTTACATACCGCAGACCAAGCTGGCAGGTAGTCACATCCATGAATGAACTACAGAATCTGGTCGATTTTCAGAACTCCAGGAAACTCAGATGAGAGTTCAAACATGGATGAGTACAGGTTCATTTCAGAAGTCAAAAAACATCAGATTCTGTTTGACACCACCTTTCCTTTTTCACAAGGATAGAAGCAGAAAGGACAAAGGAATAGAGAGAAATAGCTGCAATTTTTTGTAGTGAAGGTGAGTATTACCTAATAACAACATCTTTAAATGTTCAGATTGCAGCATAATGTCAGGATTCTCACATGAATCTAACCAAACAGATCGAAAGTGCTCTGCTTCTGAAAGGTTTCCAGTTATAGCAAATGGTGCAAGATCAACATTGAGACATCACATGGATAGGCTGCAGAACTCTGCTCTGGTCTGGATGTGTGATGTCACAGTCCCAAGCAAAAATATAAATATACATGGTTCACTGAATGGTATAAGTTCATACATACGTACTTTTTTCAGTACTTTTTTGTCCACATCAAAGGCTGCAATTTTTTAAGGAATATCACAGTTACATGAAAGATGGTGGGATTGCAGTTTAAAAGTATTATAAATACTCAAACCTTCTCTCAATAATATAAAGTCATAGGCTCCTTTAAGCACTGCCTAACACCCTGAAAATTAAATAACAGCCCATAAGAAATCAAAGCATCTTCGGCAAGCTCCTTCCTTGATCTGTAATTTAATTACTGAAATACTAAATATTGCAGCAGTTAACAAGGATGCTGGAGGTCAACTGAAAGCCTGGATAACCAAGAAAATCTCCCCAGAGATCCACTTGTTTGATTGTTAGACAGACTGATCCAAACTCTTGCTAAAGACCTTCAGGATTTTAGCACTCTGGATGAATAATTTAATGGTTTATTATGCAGCAACATCTGCGCAAATGTAACTTTAATAGACAAATAACCAAAAGAAAAGTTTTCCTACATCTTCAAGACAAAATTGTTTAAAATGAAATTATTATGTTATATTAGAGCTTTCTGGCCACAATGAGCATTTCTGCAAGATAAACTGGGTGACATTTCATGAAAAGAACAACTTTTCATCTGTTAAGCGTGGTGTTGAGTATGCATATGAATTTGCAATAGTGAAATTGCAAGACATAGTACATAGCAGGGAAAATTAAATAAAAAAAGCAACATTAATTACTGCTTAACAGAATTTGTCAATATCAACAGTAATCAGACAAGAAGCAGGATCTTGTATCTTTGTCATTCAGCAATATGTACAGTATGTGGCAGACAAATAAAACACTGGCTTTTTTAACATTATACAGCCCTAGTTAAATACAGAGAAAAAAGGACTCCAAGAACAAAGTAATGTCCTTAAACACATTTTAAGATCCCCAGTGCACTACCTTATATTTCAAGGGTCACATGCTGAAGGTGTTGTCACATTTATTAAAGTTCCCAGATATAAACCTCATCCAAAGAAGCAGAGCAAGCAAGAAGTCACAATACACACAAACACACACACACACACACACACACACACACACACACACACACACACACACACACACACACACACACACACACACAATCTTTTTATTTAAGAAAAAAACAACAACTCAAACTATGAAATTTGTGCTGGAAGAACTAGAACTGAAACTGAAAAACAAGAACTGAAGGAGTCTGAGCTCAGCAGAAATGGAGTTTACAAGAAGTGATACTTGCCAAAAGAGGTACTTTTATTGCAAGCTCGGACCCTCATATATATAGATATTGCATGTAATTCTATGCAATTAGGAAATTGCAATTATGAAATAGTTTTCCTGCATGTAGTTTGCTGTAGTGCAGCAAGAGAAGTGGAAAAATGAGAATGAAAAAAAAAAAAAAAATCCCAACCATTTGCATTTGTTACTCTACACTGGAACTGCCAGGCCTTTTTCCCCTCCTCCTCACTCCCTCATCTCTTGCAAGCAACGCACTTCCCTGACCATGACACTTATCCCCCTCAGCAGTGACAGACAGCTTGTCCTGTGTACATTTGTGCTGTTGTGCTCGGGGAAATCTGTGAACAGAGGTGGAAGACACATGCCCACCGCAGCAGTGGTTGGCAGCGTGGTGCTGCCATTGTCTCTTCAGAGGAAAGCATAAACAGATTGATTGGGCCGCCATACTGCAGTTGCTCATGCTGACTCACCCTTTACATTACCAGTGAGGGAGAGATGCAGGGCAGGAAGAACGTGGGATGCTCATAAAGTGGTCTCAGCTTTCTCCTTGTCTGCTGTCTTCTCTTTCTTTATGTCCTTTTTTTTCTGTTCACCTTCCTGACACCCCACCCAAGGAAAGGGTGAGAGAGTAATTGTAGTGAAGGGGAGGCAGGTCAGAGAATGTCACAGTTCACCAGAAACTGCTTTATGAAACATCTGTGGACATATGAAGGGCCTTGATTGGAGCACTTTCAGTGTATAAACCTGACAGCGCCTGAGGTCTGATACCTTCAGAGGGATCGTTACTGCGCCGTCTACGCTGGCTGGCGGGCTGACTGAAGGGAGGGAGGGGAGGGATGGGCACGGCTGCCGACGTGAGCCGGCAACACTGGGGGCGGATGCACCATTTTTCTATTCCAAAATGAGCCCAATGTCACCGTGACAGAGCAGCGCTCCTCTGAGGCCATCGCGGGCCAGCAGGGGAAATGATGGATGAGTCGCCAAGCAGCCTCTCCTGCATCATGACACAAGTGCAACACGCAAAAACAAACAGCCACTCAAAGCCAGAGAAATACATATGCATACCCTACAACATTTTCACACAGGCACCTAGTGCACACATACTGTCTGTTTTCTTGTGCACACCTGAGCAAATATAGACAACAAATCAGTTCACAAAACCATCTGGGGATACACACAAGCACACAAACACATGCTTTGAGTGGTTTTTTTTTTTTTTGTTGTTTTTTTTTTTGTGTCCACATGAGTTATAATTAATCACTGGGATATAAACGCTCCAGATGCAGATATTTACAGGCATTATCAATACAGACTCACACAAAAAGCACAGAGCACTGGCTTCATTATGGCTGCAGCCCAGTCTGATGCTACAGAATCAATGACAGAGCCTCCTTTCTACCTTTCTTCCCTCCCGCTAGTGTTTCTGACCCAAAAGCAGCACTGTGCTGCCATAAAAAGAGCACCCTGCAGAGTTTATTTATTCCATCTATGACTGAGCAGCAACTGGCAATAAGGCCTCTGGGTCACTCTACCTAAGCATATTCATACGTCCACCACTTACAAACAGTGTCCCTCCAACAACCAGCCTACTGCCACAACTCCAGAAATGAGAGTTTGGAGCATTGCACTTCAAAGCAAATACACAAAATGCTGATTACTGACAGAAAATTGTAACCACTAATTTTGCTTGAATAGTTCATTTCATTTACGTAACACTCATGCAAGAACTTTTATTTTAATAGGGTTTATTTCTATCTATAATTCTAAAGTTGGGTCATCTAAACTGAGCACTGCAATAACCCTGGAGCACCATAAGCATCAGTGATCTGATTACTGCATATTTACAGTAACTGTAACAGATTACAGATGTCATTTTTTTGGAATCAGATTACTCTAATTCCATTACATCTAATCAAATACTCCTCCTCGGCCCTGCTGAGCTCACAGAAAGTAGCATCCCTGACTGTTCTCATGCAGATGGGGGTCTGCGCAGGCAGTGAAGGAAAAAAATATGGTCAGCCCCTGGTGAGCAAGGCACGTATAGCTGAGTGCCCATCTATCATGATGCTGCAGCAGGAAGCTAAACTGGCCAAGTCTGCTCAAACTGGTCTCAAAAGAGGTATGGGGGACTGGGAGGAGATAGGGACAGTAAGAGAAACAGATGGGGGAGGGTGCCATGGAAGGCCCTCAAACAAAGGTTCATGAAAAAAGAGAAGAAAGAAAAAAAGGGCTCTAGATTGATGGACTAAGCTTCTGCATTTGTTGTATTTTTCCTGCAGCCCTGTGCACAGAAGTGTATGGCTATGATTACTTGTAGTCAAGCTCTGGCTAGGAATAGATGGCGGCTACAGTTTGATATTAGGATTAATGACCGTGTTGGTCAGTCGAGTGAAACATCATTCATACTTCTATTGCGTTCCACAGGCATGCGGGCAAACAGTAGCAGCACAGAAAACAACTCTCCAGTCAAATTTAATGGAGCACACTCTGACAGAAATTATAAATAAACAATAAGTGGGATTACTTGAGCTCAGCTACAGGTGATATTAAACAAAAATCAATACGTAAAATAGTGATGGCATTCTAAACCTTTTTTTTTTTTTTCTTCTTCTTCTTTAGCCGACTGTGCTAATGCATTGGGATAAGAATGTGTGCAATAATACATCAAACTGTCCACAGGGCAGATAAAACGTCTGCTGTCCCAATTGAAAAAAAAACCTCTACTAATACTTTTCCACTATTTTTCACATGCGGAAAGTAGCAAATTTGTGGTTATATATGAAGATGGGGTAGGGAATGAAGGAAATGCTAGAGAGGCCGGTGTTCAAATTAGATCCCAAGGAATTATCCTTCCTTCAACACAATTACGTTGATTAAAAATCAAAAATACGCTGACACAGCCGCATTATGATTTACCCAAAAGAACCTCATTAGCGCGCTTAACTCAAGATGAATTGTCGTTAACTTGCTTGTCAGTGAAGAAGAGCCCCAATCAACTTCACAAGGGCATCAAAGCAGCGAACAACCACGCCACTGACATCACCTTAGAGGAACCCAGGAGTGCTCTTGTCACATCTTCATCTGACAAGAGCACTGCCACATGAAGATAAGAGACAGCATGGGTAAACATGGAGTCAACAGAAAGTCATATCACCTGCCCTGATCTTTTTGCAACCTTCAATAATAGGCTATGACACATTGCCTCAATATCTGAATAAAACAAGAATTCAGAAGTGTCTTGGAGCATCTTCTGTTGTTGCCCCAAGTGAGCTCAATAGTGGATGATTGAAATGTCAACTGAAAAGCTGTGTTCCAGAGCAGTGTGAGGGAAAGGGCCACACCTGCAGTCATGATGGTGATGAACAATGTGCAAATAAATGTATTGTGCAAAAAAGGTATGTTACATGATGTGTTCAGTGTCTGTAATTTTAGCCTTCCTCAAACACGTGTAGTCAGTGCAGATCATTGCTAACAGTGCAGTTTATCCGGCGCCCTTGCCACTATGCACCTTTGGTGTCCTGTAACCGAAAACCGTCACCTCTGTGATCTTCCAGTCTTGCTCCTTCAGAGGCATCCACGTCTAACATCAAGCATGGATAATCACTCTATATTGATCCAGTCACATGGCAGAGACGAATACATTAAAGTGGACAGTGAAACCTGCGCAGGAAGGTTGAACTCCAACAACAAAGGGAGCCATAGCACATATTCTGTTTTTTGCTCTGAACACTGCACACAGTATGTATCTGTCTTAAGCAGACATTTGCAAGCGTACATAAGTTCCTCTGAATCTTATCTGATCAGTTGTGGCAGCCACATACTGTAGAGGAAGCTTCAGAAGACAAGCATTGATTTCAAACAAATCTGCCTAGACATCCCCTGTTTCTGGTTCAGTACACCTTTCCACAGCTAATGAGCAGCCATCTTTATTCCCTACTGAGTAAGATGTTTTATTTCATGCGCTGTGTCAGGAATCACTGGCGATTCGTTACCAGAGAGGAGAGATGGAGGAGGGAACATAAAAAAAAAGCCTATGATAGTTAAGCCTGAGCTTTAAGACAGACAACTACGTACCGTAATCCCGTCTGAGCACCCGTAAGCCTTTGGTTATCACTCGTTAGAATTCTGCATCCCTTAAACACATTAACTTAGGCCCTAATGCTGGCCCTTTTTGTATGACACAGCAGCTGTTCATAGCAGACAGTTGCGAAGCTAAGAAGGAAGAAACATGCTAATTGCTGCCAAGCTCATTTGAACAGCTAACAGGTGTTCTTTGAGTGCATTGACACATTTTACAGCCATTGCGGTTGACTTGGAAAAGTCTACAACATTCTTTAAACGAATCAGAGAGGACATCTAATGACTGATTTTGGCATGAAAACACACAATAACAGTATGTTGGTGATGTATGTTTTCATGTCTTTCTCACATACACATGAATGACTCCACTGGTGCTGAGAGACACAAAAACCCTTTTTATTTCATGCTGTAATTCTACATCCTCACTCTGCTCCACGCTGCTCCACCTCCACCACGACTCCCGTCACTGGCATTCAGTCCATCAAGCAGCAAGATGTCGTTTAGCTGTATGAATAACTCATAATGTAAAGAAACAAGAGTGCTCGAGTCAGCAGGACACACAGTGAGTCAGAGATAAAAAAGATTAAAAAAAAAAAAAGTGCTGGAAATATAGGCATATGGTGCTCTGCTTCTTGCAAGTATTTTTTTTTTTAAATTCACTGAGTCTATGATAAAGCTCTTTCAACCATATAATTTTCATGTATTGTACCTCTGCAACAGCTTTGAAACCAGAATAACTCCAAAAGCTTGAATCTTAAGGAGGAGTCCTTTCTGAAAACGGGCAGGTTATGCTCAAGTGTTTTTCTTTTTTGATTTTTCAAATTATTGGAGGGTTGCTGGTGGGCATAACTAATGGACTAACTAATGCCAAACTCCTGCTGCTAGCAAGACACACACATCCACAATAAAAATAAAGTGTATTTAATAGATAATCAAAGCATTATCAATGTCATTTTTTAAACACATAACAGTTGTCTATTTTCTTTTTATATATTTTCCTGTAAATTATCTCCCATTTTTCTTTAAATTACCACAAATAAAACAGCTAAAAGAAAAGCTAATGATGCTGTCACAAAACTAATTTTTGACTCCATAGTTGTCGACAACTGAGGCTAATTTGTGTTATAACAACTGAAATTGATTGATGCCCACAGCCTCTAGACTGTTCTTTTCTTTCTCCATAGTCTACTTCCCTTTCTTCATCATTTGGATTTATTTTGGTTTCATCTGTCCAAAGAATCTTATTTAAGAACACGGCAGGCCTGTTTTTTGTTTTTTTTTAAGGTCTTTTGGACACATCTAGTCTGATATGGTTAGCATCTTGTTGAAAACCCTGTTTCAAACAAAATACCTCAATAATTTCCCAGTCCTGGAATCAATTAAGTACATCTTCTCTTATCTTATCTCGATTCATTCAAATTGCCTGTAGATTTCGACGCACCTTCTCCCGATTTG
>JBAMYA010000005.1:13602729-13615920 GCA_037176975.1 Arrhamphus sclerolepis
AAGTACATCTTATCTTATCTTATTTAGATTCATTAAACTTGACTGTAGATTTCGACGCACCTTCTCCAGAGTTGTCTTGACTTCTGATGATATTGTAAAGGGGTTTTTCTTCATCAAGGAAAAGATTCCGCAAACACCAGTCTTAGTTGTTATCCATGCTTCTCCGGGCATTTTGATGTTGCTAAGGTCACCAGTGCTTTTTGTTTTTCCTTGATTTGGTTGCATTTAAGGTCTTTATGATATGTCTTATTATGTATTTTTTGGGTTTTCTTTCACCTGAATGATGGATGCCTCTTCTTACATTGAGATCTTCTTGGAATTCATATCAGTAGCTCCAGTCAAACAGCTGCCAAATGTTAACTTGATATCTGATATCAACTCCAGACTTTTTATCTGCTTCATTTGCCTTGAAGTAAAGAGGGAATGGATTACAACCGGATAAATCAATTGTCCAAATACTTTTGATCCACTGAAAATGGAGGTATTTTGTTTGAAATGATTAACTCCTAAATGGTAAATGTAAATGTCACTTTGTGACATTACACAAATTCATTGTGATGGTGTATATAAGCAGAACCATAAAAAAGCCCATGTTCAAATACTTCTTCACCTGACTTAATGTTTACCTTATTTTTTGAGCAGATGGTCACATCTAAGATGATAATTCATTGTAAGGCCTTGTACACAAGTCAGAAAACACACAAAAAAACACGATATTACCACTTAAACCAAGGTATTACCACGTAAATATCCACAGTATTTCTTTTTAGAAAGAATAATAGAAAAAAAACTTAATCAGTAGTGTCGTTTATCCTTCATTTCACAGTGGCTTATGAGTAGAGAAGAAATATAATTGAATGTTTTTTCTCCTCATTTCCATTTACTTCAATGCTCTTGAAAACACAGCCTGATGCAGCCCATGATATCCAGCTGTGCGTGGCTCACACTGGAAGAGGAGAACCGTAACAACTGGGTGACCACTACAACAAAGCAGCTTTTATTATGTATTCTGACTGTAGTGCGACTGAGATGCTTGGTGTTTGCTGAGACAGCACATGGCTTGCCTTGCTCCCCCGACCCTTTGCTCAACCAAGGCAGGATTGACTTAATTGCCTCATTAGCAAAAGGCCCAACGACAAGTCAGCCTCTTCCACATTGTTCAATGTCAAGAGCACAACTGAGAGGAAAGGTTAATAGAGTAAACGATGATTCCATCTTTTAAATGTAAATATTTGTTTATTTTCAGGCCAAACGCCTCCTTTCACTCTAGATTGGTGGAACAAAGCATTTGGTTTCATCTTATCTTATATTTTGTCATGTTCTAACTGCCATTATTTCTAACTTCAGATTATAAGACTCCCTGTTGCTGCTGTGGTATAGCTACCAAAGCTTTCTTTTTTTTAAGTTTGGACCGGTGTAGAAAGCAGAGTCATCATGCCAACTCTAATTATTTTAAGAGCTTGAATTTGCTAACTCTGCTATTTCCTCCTCCGCAGCTCCTTCGGATCCCAGACAGCAAATCAAGCCAAATGCCTACACTCTTGATTTCCCTTTTAAAGACAGACACACAAAATAAAATTTATGTCCACCACTGACAGAAAATGTGAGATCTAAAAAAAGCTGCAAGGTTAATAATTTCAAGAGATATTAAACTTGGAGGGCAGCACTGTCTCCCCTCGCTGCTGCACAGTTCATTTACTGAAACGCATCACTATCCCCATCCAGGAACCACAGTGAGACAATTTCAAGCTGAACGGGACAGTATGGACAACAACACCAAATCATGACAGGCATATTGAATGTTGTCCTATGCCCCCATCTGTCTTTTGACAGGAGATGTGGTGCTTTGGAAGTTGGGACTGACAAACTGCCTGATGAGCCAGGCTAAACAGGCAGAGGAAGAGTCAAACAAATGGCAGAAACGTTGTTTTATCTTTGCTGAATGAGCTATGAGCTATGATTGATGGAGAGCTGCTGGCATAATCTCTGAGGTACGCTCCACCACTGTAGTGAATGCATCGCCACGTGAGTACCAGGAGCCTACAGCTGCAGCACGGGAACACAAACACAGCCTACATTAATTTTATGTTAATACAAAGCTAGTGCTGCCTATGCTAGTCATGGAGAAAATTAGTCCTATTTTGGAAAACACAATATAGAGCCATGGAAGATATAAATTCCGCATTCTTGCTATGTAGGTAATTGAGGGTGTTGATTCCATCTTCTTTACTCTAGGGCAGTTTACAACAGAGGGTACAATAAAAAATGTACAGCTACACATCTGCACGGGCAATACAGCGTAAAGGCTCCATTTCATCAACAAGTCAAGTCTAACGAGTTGGAAAAAAGGTGCTGGTACCATCTGTTCTCAACCACTTTGCCCGGAAAAAGAAAACAAAGTGGGAGGACAAGAGGGGAGGGGGGGGGAAGCTTTCACAGTACTGACTGTGTACTGTATTCAGACCCAAGTCTGAGAGCTGGAATAAGTTACTTTATGTCTTGTGGAAACAAACTTCACCAGCCTCATAAAAAAGCCTTTTTCTCTTTAATGTGAAACACTAAGAAGGGTGCTGTGGTGCAATCAATGACAGTATATATTTAATTTGTGGACAATATAGCAACTGATAAATGATACTCAGTTTACAATGATTTTTCTGTACTATGAAAGAGCAAACGACTGGCACTGCTGTTGGATAATTAAATCATCCATCACACAACATCCACTGTAAGAGGATGAGACTGGCAACCCAAGACTGGACCTAAATGATCGCATTTTTACAGTTCTTACTGAATGGCAATTACACAAGGGGAAGTTCTGATGACAAAGGATTTTGTTCCTGTAAAGAATTAATCAGCTGAACTGTGTATCTAGCAGAGCTTGAAAGGTCATCTCAAAAGGTTTTTTTTAGCAGTCCATAAACTGATTAAGGCCATTCTTTAAACTCACTGCATAGACAACTTTACACTTTTCCAACCAAAATAAAACTCACTGTAGATTCAACCTAGATGCATGACAGAGTCCTGACCTGCATTAAGAGTGAAGGAACTCTCCAGGTGATGTTGGGGTCTTCAGGTAACCACTCAACTGTCAACTAAGACTGTAATCAGTGGTCACCAAATTCTTTCTCTTCCAAACATCATCCATCGTGGGGTTGTTCCTCTCTCCGTTCCCCTCTCTCTGTGGTGACCTAACGTGGTTGAAGATTAATGTCTGGAGGGCAGGGGGTGGGGGTGAGGGTAGGGGGTGGGTTCAGCTGATTATAACTGCAAATGCTTAAGGAAAGACTGGAGAGGAAAGGAGGAAATGGAGTGAGACAATGGAGCGTGCGGGTTCAAAACACCTAATGGAGTATCCTGCTTGCTGAGCTAATAGACTGCTTCAAATTGAAAGAAACAGCAGGCGTCTAAATAGAGCGACGTGGAACATTTCCTCCTGCTCATTCAGTCAGCTCCCAATTGGAAAAACGACGCTCCCTGCCTGGCATTGTTTGGTGCAGTCCAAGTTGCTCTCATTCATCTGCAGCCAATTTTCTGGATTGAATTACACTGAATCCCATGTAGAGTGAAAGAAAAGCTCAATGGTACCATCCTGGAAAAATGTACAATCATTTCTATCTTCCTGAAAGTTCCTTTCTTGGTGTGGCTATTTAAAAATAACTGCCTGTGATAACAGTCCAGCTGTGAGCTTTACTCTCTTGCTGATTCTCATCTCACAAGCAGTTTCCAATGTCCAAGCTGAAATCTGGACATGATGATCAATAATCACAGTGTGAGATGAGGCATTGCACAGATTGGGGTCTGACAGGTGCGCCCCATGACCAATTAAAGTGCTAAGCAACTGCAAAGAAACAATCAATTATTGGAAGACGGTTGGTATGTTTTGACACTCTGAAAAATGTGCGGCGAACAGATGATTTATCGAGCAATGAAAACACCTTCATGTTCACTCAAGGTTCAATGTTTTCTGGTCCACTTCAGTCATGTTTTCAGGCCTACAGGCTTGATGTCTAGCTTAATGCAACCAGTGACACCCCATGTGCTGCTAATTGGCTGTAAATGTTGAATCAATAAGTGCAGTTTTTCCTTCCTCGTGTCATTGATGTAAGCGCTATACTAACCTGTACCTCACTAATGGGGACTTTGCTTTTTAGCTGTTTATTTCCCTACACAGTTGGATTGCACAGCTGCATAGAAAAGACGAGATATCCCTGGTTTCAGAGACAGAGAACACAGATCAAAAGCATGTTCTGCTTAGAGACGACAAGCATGCCAGCTTTATTCCGCACTGCCAGTTTTCACTAAGGCAGAGAGCATTTGAAAGCACCACAACAGGGCCGGAGGCTCAGAGATGATAGCATCTCAACCCCACCCCCAATAAACAAATCATTTTAAATGGTATTTTTGCAAGATGTATGAATTTGGATCAACTTTGCACTCACCCCTGAATCCTATTTCATGCGGTGCCGATATCTGCAAAAAATTAATAAGATGGACCTTGACTGGGATTAATCAATGCAAAACTGTTGTTCCACTGCACTGACAGCATCAGCATTTATCTCTGTATCACTCACTCTCTTACTCTCTTATCTACTCTCTGATTACATAAAACAATCATGCACCTTGATTGCAATACAGTACTAATGCTAACAAGTAGAAAATGAATTCATATTTTCTAAGAAATTAGAAAAATGTGATTGCTCTTGCTGCAATGGCTTTCACAGTTACTTACTACTAAGAATAAGGTGGAATTACCTCCCTTTATAGTAAATGGCCATGGCTGAATTGCATATAACTTTGAAATGTAAAGGAGAATCCAGAGCAAAGTGTCAACATTTCTTCTGCCTAAAGTCATAAAGGGTGACCTGCAGTATTTCAGTTTGAAGAATGATATGGTAAATCTGCAGTCTTATTTTATCCTGCAAGCTCTTACCCAATGCGTACATTTTACAAAATCTAGTATGACAAATGAAGCAAGACAAGAGATGGAGAAAACCAATTTATATCAGCAGAAAACAGGTTGGTTCGAGAAGACAGGATTTACTACAAATTTAACCCAACAATACAGCTCAAGAGTGAGGAATGAAAGTCCCTCTCGAAATGAGAGGTGAAAATAAGCTATGTTCTTCCTTTCAAGAGACTCCTGGAAAATGGCAATATGACACCGTGCATACATTCAAACAGGGTTATGCAAAATCTGCCTGGGTCAACAGGTGAGAAGTGCAGAGGCAGTGGGATCAAGTGATGAAGGTACTTTGAAAGATGGCTGGTGCTATTGTCTTTGCTGTGGTTATTTGTGAACACATATTCAGACTCAGCAAAGTAATACTATTCTCGAATTGAGGTTTTTGTTTTTCTTTTCTTTTAGATGAATCAGCTCAAGGGCTTGGGGGTCAGCATTGTTGTCTCACAGCTAGAATGTTCCTGGGTGAGGCAGCTCAAACTGACAGAGCTTGTCTGATTTGTATAACCAACATTAATACACCAAGGCACTGACCTTTCACATGGGAGACTTACACACACCGCTCTGCATCTCCACCAGCCTACACTGTACCAGTGTAAGGGTCTTTGGGTGGTGCAAATGTTTCCTTGCACCACTTGCAAATTGCCTTCCTTTGCCTAGATCTGTGAAGGTGAGGTTATACAGTACATCTGGGTGACCTTTTTGTATTGCTTTTTGATAAACCTTTACATTTGGTTAGCTGTTTTATATTAAAATAGTTATTTGCCTAATCTGACAGACCTCGAATTAATAATTTATGCAGAAGCTTTACATTTAATGCAAAACATATTTTGTAAGAAAACTTCATCTTACATTAGTTCTACTTGTACTTAATCCATGCAATGTCTCTTCAGAGAGGCACATTGTTTATTTCATGGAAGTTGCAGGAAGACGGTGAAGTGTATACAATGGAAAAAGCTTTTTAAACCGTTGAAAGTTATTACATTACACAGATTTAGTTGCAGTTGACTGTGTGATACTTGTCTCACTTTACAACCATTTTTCCCTTCCTTCTGTGAACAAATGAATGGTCACGATCACAGTTTAGGAGCAGGAAGAACAGAATGTACAATGGAGTGTTTTTACTGCTACAGGCTTTGGCTCATTTAAAAGTAATTTTTTGTTTTGTTTTGTTTTGTCCAATGTGAACAAAGTACTTGCACTTAAATGTGGACCAAAACTATTAAGAGGTGGTCGTGAGCAGAAAACTTTGGTCTACTCCTGGAGCTTGTTTCAGAAAGCAGGTTATATACAAGCTGAGCCTGAACTCAGAGTTTCACATTTCACAAAGCGAGCAAACTTAAACCTGAGTAAGAGGGTTCAGTTAAGCTAGTTTCAGAAACCAAGGTAACTCATAGTCAGAGTCTGTTACCATGGAGACAGACTCTGTGAACTAAACCTGGTCAAGAGCAGGTTCATGTCCACTCATTTTGGAGATGACTGAACAATGACATGTTGCTACTGCAGCTATTAAAGTTGAAGATCCAAATATATAGTATATTAAAGGAAGGTGGCTCAGTGGTAGAGGGTTCGGCAAATGAACCTGAAGGTTTCTTTGGGTTATGTTTATTCTATTAGCTATTATTTGGCTGTTATTTATTTGCAAATGCCAGTTTTATTAATAACAACAGGGATGTGACTAAATGACCTGGCTCATATGCCAACATAGAAAATTATAGTCAACAATCATAGTCAACATACCTCCACCCTCTTTTTTTTTTTGCAGCTCGGGATTTCTTAACTTAGGGTTTGTAGATCATGAGTTAGTTTTAAAACTCACATGATTTTATGATCACATGATTAATGCATGCAGCCTTGTTCTGATTTGCTAAGCGTTTTTGGTGTCTCCAACCACAGAAACATTTCATTTTTAGGACAAATGAGAGTGGTTATTGCAAACAATGTGGAAACCAGGATGATAACCAGTATCCGTAGGTACTGCCTGTCATAAGACAGACAGTACACCTGTATATTCCACCACACACTATCCCCTTTTGGGTCACGAAGATGATGCATCTGACCATCTTCTCACATGCTTTGATGTGACTGGATTGGGTTTTTGTTGAAACAAATAATATTCAAAGTGTATCTGAATACAAGTTTGCAAACTTATCAAGTGATTTGGACCTGAGAAAAGGAATTGAGGTGAGAAAGTAGGATTCAACACGTCACTCAACACATGATGCAAAGCAGATGTTACGTAACTGCAGACAAGCGTCACAGGGGTGCATCACTGTGGTTATTCCAAGTAGCTTTGGTGTTTTACCTCAACAAAAGTGACTGGAGACAAAATAAGACAAAACTGATACAATAGCAGACATTTTAAATCCAGTCATTCAAACGCGGGCCTCTTGGCCTGAAGCCCTGAAATTCATTTCTCCAGCCTCCACATATGGATCTTGTTGGTTGTTAAAAGTCCACACTTGCAGCTGTAGCTCACTACCTGGTGTGTCAAAAAAAAAGAAAGAAAGGAAAAAAGAAATGCAGCTTTACCCTGCTGACCAAGCATCAGCAAGAGGCAAGCTGGAAGTAAGAATTTGCTGCAATGCAACCATAAAAAAAGGTTTACTGAGCTTTAGCTTCAAATTATTGCATCGTATATTAGAAGGATAAAATAAAAAAAATAGCTATGGAAGACTCTTGCCAGTAATATGAGTGTTTAATATACTTGCAAAATATGAAGATCTTTAAAAAAAAAAATCCATACTTTCAGCATGATTCATCTGAAATGAGTTGTCCTCAGTCTCAGCTTCATTTCCTAAATCACAATGTGTTTTGATGCTATGTATCTAACTGTAGATAATAAAAAGTTTTTATCCACAAAATATCTGCCTCTTTTATTGTTTTTTTTAAAAACTGCTTTACAGTGCAGCGTTCTGGTGCTGGAGTAATGTCATGCAAGCTACACATGTGGCTCCAGTTAATGTGAATATGAGCCTCCCCAGAACATCTGTCAAAGATTAGCAGTAAAGTGAAATAGGCAGTTCCTGTTCATACATTCCAAAATAATCTGGCAGTGATTTTCCTCGTCAAGAATGAAAGGGGGGAGGGACTACAGGTCAGAAACACTTCACAAACCCGACTCTGTCAAGGCACATGTCTTGTGTTTTAATAGTGGCAAAAGGCAAAAGACCCATGCAGAAAATGGCAGGATAGACTAAAAGAAATATGGGTGCGGCAGAAACCCACTTGGGGGGAGGGGGGATGAAAAAGAAATATTTTTTTAAAACCACAATTTACCCTCAATCCTCTGCTGCAAGCAATAAAAGCTCTTATTGTACAATGGTATTCTTTTACCTACAAACATTCCCACTGAAAGCATGACATTCGGCTTGCTGTGACAGAACACAAAGACCTTCTGACTAAAAGCACCTTAATCAATGAAACATGACAAATCTCTCAGGTATAAAAAGAGGATGGCTTGTTATTCAGGAGCACGTGCTGTCATTCAAAGGCCATACACATCGGGGGAAAGTGCTTTGAAGGCAAATCAGCATTTGCTAATGATATGGGTCATTTGTTTTGAGGACGCCTGGACCTCTGTACTCATCTGCAGGCCTCCTCTGTCACCCTTGGTGGAGGTTTTGTATTCCACCCTGCTCTGTCCTTGCTGAGCCATTCAGATCGGCCACTTTTGCCTTGAGTAACACAATCTTCTCTCCATGGAAATCTGTTTACACTTTGTTCTGCATGTGAAATAACTGACATTGCAGGTGGAAGGAAAGTCATTTCACAATGTGGAGACGGGTTCACTGGTGTATATTTGATATCTTACGCTGCATTTCCTATCCTCACTTTTTGACTCTCAGACTTAAATGCTATGATGCTTTGCATTCTCCCTTTGCCTAATGTGCAGATGAGAATACGCTGGAAGTGTCACATCTGCATCATATTCATTAGCTAAACACAATTAGGAAAATTGATTAAGCTTGCAGGTGAGATTGACAGTCCGTCAGTTGTTCATGCTTTTACAATGTGATGTGAAGGTTAACTCATTCTGCAAGGCTCCATATCTAATTCACAAACGCCTTAAATATCACTTGCATCCAGCTCCCACAGAACAGAGCTGCCAAATTCCTCACATACTCTCCAAAGACAAATATTTTCAAAGCCAAGAACATACACAGGGCATGCCAAATGATAACACCGAAAAATAATCTAAGTCAAAAGAAGATCTAAAGCCAGCCTGAATGTATAGCAACTAAACGTCAAATATCGAAATATCTCTGGGGTGGGAAGTCAGAAGTGTTTGGCTGGCTGTGTGTGGGAGTGTGATTCAGGCACAAGCACATCAAGATGTCACTTCATAACCTCTGGCTCAGGAGGCTCCTGTCATCTTCACATTTCAGAGCTCCTCTGCCTACCCCGGCAGACATGCTATATATAGAATGGGGACAGAATTTCTGTTTGGAGCGTCTGCTCTTTATCTACATCTGACACTAGCATGGGCACAGGCATGGCCATCTTCTCGCTCCCATGTAAGTACGCATGTCGAGACCCTCTTGTGTTGCCTTACATTGCAAACTTGTTGGACACTGATGCGCAAGTGAGCAGAAGCCTCCCCCATGCGAGGCTGCAGAGGTTTGGATCTCTTATAAAAGCTGCTCATACTTCCCAATTACATTTCTGTCAAGTGACTTATGCAGTGTTATCACATCTTGGAGAGTCATTTTCAAATTCCCTCTGTCAGAATTATTCAATCTTGCTGCAAGGACATGCGCAGAGCAATCAATCACTAGTCTCCTTCACCTGGCTGAATCTCCAAATGCACCATTCTGTGAGAGTTACTTTCTTTGACCTTGTTCGGCTTCATACTTCGTCTGGGCCGAGTTACCGAAGGGAGTTACGGAACTCTCTGTGGCAATTAATTGTGCTACTTATCTGTAATGTGAACAGTGGATATTACATCACCAACAGTTATTAATTTAAAGCTGTCTCAGGACATGCAAGGCTACAGCCAAATAAAAAGGAAAGAGCTGATATTAATGACTATTGATTCTTTTATAATAAGGAAGCCACTTCTTTTTGCCAGCTCTCTGTGTGGATCATGAATTATTACAGGGTACAACTTTTGGAAAGTGTCTTTCATTTCACATATTCCGCTTATGTTTAAACAAAAACAAAAAAAAGACAAAAAGGCACATGAAGAGACTGAACTAAACAGTAGGTGATATTTCAGTTTCAGCTGAGTTAAATGTGCTACATCCTATCATAAACATGACAGGCAAGGGGGGAAAAAATGGCTCACCATGGCAACAATGAGTCTTTCCATACTCCAGGCAATGCCATGTGGTTATTTTAAGAAAATGTAGTACTATTATTCATTGGGAATAAATTACCGCTGCTGTGATGGACTGACAGGGTGTAGCCTTGTCTTTCACCTGAAGAGAGATGGGATAGGCTCCAGCAGAGCCCCCGTGACCCCGAGAAGAAGGTGTAGACAACGGATGGATGGATAGATGAATAAGTTACTGCTGTATCATTTCATGTAAAACGTTTTTGATTATCATTCTTTTTTGCATTTTGATCGTTGTCTTTATCATTACCAGTCAAGGGATAAAGATGATCTTCATGTTTAGATTTGATGCACTGTTATCTATAACTAAAGAGATAATCACATTAACTAACCCACTTGCTGCTATTCACTCCCCACTGCAGAGTTAAACCCTAGATCAGTAATCGTACTGGAGACTTTTTCTATTTGACTTCTCAGTGGTCTCAGTGGACGTGTGTTTATTCCACACACACACACACATGAGACCACCACAGTTTATAAGAGACTGGATTTCAAAATAGCAAATCTTCAGAAAAAAAATACAAACCAACAAACAACAAAAAAACACCATCAAGCACTGTGGTTCAAATAATAGATGGAATATTTCAGAGGTCCTTAGATTTGATTTCACACTATGATACCACAAAGACCAGCGATCACGTCGGCTGGAGCAACACTTTTGGAGTCAGTCCAGAGCACACAAGCTGGGTCTTACCGACATTATCCCAGTCTCTCAACCACTCTACACCTGATATACTGAATTGCAAACTTTTTTCATAATGGTTACTGTTATTCAAAAGCCCTTACACAGAATGAGGCAGATGTGAGATTTCCCCTCAGTTTTACTGCAGGTATTAAGGCAGCAGTGGGAAGTATGACTTAGTGGGAGTCATTCGACTGTATGCTCTGACTGTATAATTCCAGTCTGACTGGAATTATACAGTACTCATTTAGCTCTGGACCTGGAAACTCCTTCAGGCACTGGCCACCACACTTTATAACAATAGTTACAGTAAGCAAGAGAGGAGTAGGCTATTACTGTTAGAACAGGATACATTGAGGAGAAGACAAAGGAGGCTTTCATTCCTCTACATGCAAGAGGGCTATCTTTGATTTACTGTCATGACTAACACATGCCTTCAATTACCCTCTGTTTTTTTTGTTTGTTTGTTTTTTTGTGCTATTATTTCCATCAAACTAAAAACAGCACACCCATGTACAGATGATGATATCCAGGACAGCTGAAATTGAAAACAACATCCACATAATTTCTAACCAAGCAATATCTGAAACATTCGGGGGATTTTGACTCATCTGCAGCAGTCCTGAACATGCAGGCTCAATGAGAGTGGGCAGCAGATTTAAAAAAGGAGGGGTCAGGTAAACTTTTATCCCCTTTAACACTTTAATTTGTCCCAGTTCATGAGCTGGACATGAGCCAGTATGGGTTTGGTAATCCAAACCCGTGTGTGCATTTCCATTTTTCTTTTTTTCTTCTTCCCCCCCTTTTTTTTGAAAGCCAAAATGTAAATAGCAGTTTCTTTATATAGCTTCTTTGCATCATTTAGTGTCAGAGGCTACAATAAGGGAGTAGAAAAGATTCTGACATCATTGTGAATCAATGCAGTCAGAGGTATTCTTAAGGACGTGTAAAAAAATGTAACTACAAAATGAAAATGACATCATAAAATAATGTAACCATGAACGTTAATGCCAGCGTACTCCCCGATTATTGTCTGCAGAGAATGATGTCTTAAAGAAATCGAAAGTGTCTTACCCAGAAACAAAGAGCGAAATATTGCAGACATCACGGCTGGAAATCCCACATGCAACGGAGCTGGAAACAATGCGCTCAGACTGCCTTCACATTCATTCGGCTGACCTAAGCGCAGGCACCATCAGCGAAATAAAGACTGAAATCAGAGATAAATGAATTCTTCACTGAGCGTATGAGTCCAAGGGCATCATATGTGGCGTACCCCCGACGCGCCTAAGCCTCCCAAGAAGCAGAAGAAACGTGGCTATTTCTCGTCATTGTCATTTTTCATCGCAGGATACTTGGCGTCAAATCAAAGTTCCCCTGGCTGTCTGGCTGCGGCGTGGGACGTGTTATCTCAGGGTCCCCTCTGTCTCCTCCTCGGCAGTCTCTCCTCATCTCCTCCTCTGGTGCACAAAATACCAAAGAGGAGGAGGAGGAGGAGGAGGAGGAGGAGGGCGAATAGGTGGACGATGAGGGGATGCTGAAGGATGGAGACCTCTAGAGTCTGAAGGTCTCTTGCGCAGCTCGAGTGTCAATACTGCAACAAACATAAAGAAAAAGGTTTGTTGGACGGATGTACTCGCTTACACATGAGAGAGCTGGTTTCTTTGATATAGATGCCTTTATGGTTGACCTTAAAATGGAAATCTTATTAGCTACAATGCAGTATTTTGGTTTTGCCAAATGCTGAAGTGTGCTTAATCGAATAATTGACTTATAAGGTCACTTTTTCGATAACCAGTTCTTCCTTTCAAACATTCTTGGATACAAATATGCAACTTTTCCGTGTCATCTTTGCCTAACTATCATGAGTCAGACAAGTGGGTGATTTGAACAGGGCCGTTTCTAGCTTTTTTGAGACCTTATAGAATCTGCTTGGTGGGTGGGGGTGCTACTGTCCAAGCTAATTAGCTAATTAGCCAAAAAAAAAAAAAGAAAAAAAAAAACTGTACAAAAGAAGATGTGGTCTTCAAATATTGACTTTCTTCTCGACAGCTCCCACTTTCACCCTATATACAGTCTTGCTGTACAAGCAGCCTTGTTAAAAACCTTCAATTAGTCCAGAATGCTGCAGCACGATTACTAACCAGAACTGGCTATAGAGACCACATCTCACCAGTTCTAGCTTCTTTACATTGGCTCCCTGTTAAATTTAGA
>JBAMYA010000005.1:13628663-13644923 GCA_037176975.1 Arrhamphus sclerolepis
CATATATATATAGATATAGATATGTGTGTGTGTGTGTGCGTGTGTGCATGTATTTATATACATACATATTCATCCATCCATCATCTATACCCGCTATTTCCAGTGCAGGGTCACGGGGGTCTGCTGGAGCCTGTCCCAGCTCACTTCGGAGGGCGGAAGGCAGGGGTACATACATATATATTTGTGCCGAAAAAAATTCCTTGCTTTGTTGATCCAAAATATAAATAAATAAATAAATAAATTGTGATGTCAAGTGTTTGATATGGAGATAGTTGAGAGAAAAGAGAGAGAAAAACATGTCAAACATGCACCAATCATGTATGTTAGGAAATATGGGACACATACAAACAAAATTATTATTGTTATTATTATTATTGTTTTTTATTTATTTTACAAAAGGATTTATAAATGGACAAGCTGAAAGCTAGCTCCACTAGGCATCATGGCAATTTTAGCTGCTAAAAGTCAGATATTTAGATAACATAAAAGATTTCTTTAAGGTAGGGTGAGTGATTTCTGAATTACTTCACAAAAACATCAACAAGACATAGAGAGCTTGCTCCTCCCTCTCGCTCCCTGCGGTCCTCTCAGAGAAAATACGCAAGAGTGTTTGGTTCAGGGCCCAGTCGGACCTCACTCTTTTTCCAGTTTACAGAATGGTTGTTTGTTTTTTTTGTTTTTTTTTTGTATGGGGTATTTGAGAGATGGGCAGACAGCAGAGGCAAACTAGAACTCTAGCTTCATCGGTGCTGAAGAGTAAAATAAAGATAACGGAGCAATGGCTACTGACTTATACATTCATCACTCTAATATGACTTAAGTAGGAATCTTTATCTGTTCAATGTTTAATTAGTCCCACTGCTTCCTCACTTTACCTACTTAATAAGTAACATTCCTGTTAATTCAGTTGCAGGCATGGATGTTAAAAATGACTCATGTCAAAGGAATTATTGCAACTGCTATATTTGTGGACTACAATGTTTCAGTTTATGCAACCCCCCCCACCCTTGTTGTTGTTTGCTAAAACTCCAAAACTGTACAAAATAAATAAACAACAGGGCTTGAAGAATGAAATTAACTGTTTCATTTTCTCTTTTTCTTGAACAAGAAATTGTGTACTGTTGAGATTTGTGTGTAAGGGGACTGTGTGGATAACCCCTGAAATAGAAAAGAAGAAATGGATTAGACCGTTCATTTTCAGAAGGAACTGGTCACAGTTGCAGACTCCAAGCTGAGGACTACTATGGAGCTAAGGCAATTTTCCAGAGCCACTATGGGCCGAACCGTGACTGATGCAGTGACCAGTGAAGCGACATCGTTTATTTGACAAGGAGTACTAAGAAAGAAAGACTAGAAATGAAAGGTTCTGCACAATGCAGTGACACTCATAGACACTGTTGTGGGTATGTTTAGTGGGGTGGGACTACTTGGTAATCAGTGTGAGACTGATGAACACAGTAGGAAAATTTCATCTGCAGCCCAGGATTTACACACAAATCAATCATTCAATCTATTTAGTTATTAGCTATGAAACCAAATGTTGTTGTGAAACATCTCTGGACCTCACCTCCAGAAGCAGTCTCTTAGGCAACAATGAAAATTACACTCATGTACTTTCTTTCTTGGTGAGGAGCAATTCTTTTGATTAAATCCAATAAATGAAGTCTAAGGCCCATCTTAATACTTTGCCCTCTCCCTCACAGACAGATTTAAAGATAGACTTTTCATTTTTTTCCTGATGGGTATTCCCCGTGAGCACGCCTAGTCGCGGCTTAGATTGGACAAGTTGTGATGAGTGAAGCTGGATATAAGCCTAACATTAGCTAAACAGAGGAAAGAATGCAATGCATGATTTCCAGTAACCCAGGTGATGAATGTGGAAACTGAGGCTTGACTGGGTGTTGTATGTCAGTCATGTTGGAATCAGATGAAAATGACGTGCTGTGGAAACTATTGCGCTTGAGTTTACAGCAACGCTGTCAAGACCAGAACAAAAAGAACACAATCAAACACAGCTTCAAGTCCCAGAGTCCTCCGGGAAAACATATGCCAGAAAAAAAGCCTGACAATGTGCTTGAGTCACTCATTTAGATGCAGATTCAGATGCTCAAAGCAGAACTTTTTGAGGTTATTCCAAAACATGTATTTTAGCATATATTTGGCTAATATCTTTGACAAATAAAAAGCATGAGCATGGAAACACTGTGAGCAGTTTTAACCTACTACGGTTTTCTGAAACAGAAATGAAATGTACAAGGTCGAGAAAAAAAACAATACTAAGTTGTTATTTTGCATGATTCTTCAGCAGAACTCTTCACACAGTCAAGAGACAGGCCGGGACTGCACGAAGTCCAGCCTAGAAACTTGTTTCTTAAAACATCTACAAGTACAATCCTGCGTAACTACGGAGACCATTTCATAAAAGGAGTTACCACAATGTCTACAGAGAAATCTGCAGAAATATTACGCATCACTATTTGATTAAAAACATAAAAAATAAAAAAATCATGCACTCTTGTCACCAGGTTTATTCTGATGGATTATCACCTCTTCACTGCAGCAGACTTGACTTGAATGAGATATGTGTCTCTTAATAACTGCTAATAAATGGCTAATTCATTAGTACACTTATGATTAATGACAGCGAGACCTGACAGCAGCAGTGTTGCATATGATGAATGATTACTACCACAGTCAGACAATGCTCATGAAGCAGAGCTGCGTTTTAAGTTGGACTGAGATCTGAGATCTGTTTGGCTGCATGCTAGAGAAATGTCCTGCTTTGTCTGTTTTATTTGAGCAATGTTGTCTGAAGCTGCAGCAGGGGATGACAGGGTGAGCATTGTGAGGTTTTCAAATAGTGGCAGCAGCTCACATAATGGCATGAGTTCATGAAATCAGACAAGTGCAAAATATACTGAGCAACACAGTCAATGCAGATCTGAGGTTAGTGTATTAGAAACAAAACAAAACAAAACAAGTGAAGACACAAAAATGTCTGAGGTCAGCTGAACAAACTTAAAGGTATATGGCGTATTTAACGTATGGCAAACTTTTCACATATTTACATGGCCTCGATGAAAGTACCGGTACGTATCAATACTAATAAGCAGCACAGCTATTAATGTAATTAATACGATCCTAATCCTAACCATCACAAACTCCTCTAAGGATATAAAGATTTTTTTTTTCTATCTTTTTTATTTTTACAATAAAGTTTGAAGTTGCATTTATGAATCTAGCTTCATATTGTAGTGCTTGACAAAGGTTTTTCAAAGTAAGCCCTTACCCATGATGCATTAGTCATTAATGAATGATGGTTCTTGATGTAATGCTTTCTGAGGGATAGAAGCTCATGCAAATGTAGTACAGGCTTTCACTTTTGTCCTTTATGCATTGAAATTGCTCTAGATCTTTTTTTTTTTTTTATTGTTAAATAATGTTATGCAATGTAGGAGAAATGTGCAAATCCCTTCTGATCATTGCTTTTAAATATTTCAAGATTTTTTCCATCCGTGTGATGACAAACTGGGGATTCATTTTTACTTCTCAAAGTCGTAAAATTTCATGGACATGTGAATATCATACTTTTTTTAAACCATCTTATTGAAACAAAAATCAGCCTGATGACATTTTTTGTAATGAATTGCAGAGCTGCAGACGCTGATGTGTATTAGTAAATAAAATGAAAGTAATGAAACAAGATTTTGGGTTAATAATGTCTGTGTTGAAACTGAAATAAAGGTCAGAATAACTCAGTTTTCTGTTATGTATCCTTTGACTGTAGACAGTGATGCTGATGTTCCAGTTGCTTGCAGTTCCTGACAGAACTGCTCTTCAGTGGTTCCTTGGTTGGTCTCCATAATCCAAATAGTTTGGATTAACCCATTTCAAATTCAGAAACAAAAGCTCCCAGTCTTGCTGTAAGTAGCTAATTACCATATTCTGCTGTGGCATTTGTCCTTACACAAAGAAATGAGTTTGCAAAACATTTCTTTTGTTGCTTTTAGTAAATGAAGAATCTTATCTGACATAATAAGAAAAGAGAGGACAAGTCATCTGGGCTCTAGTGTCACTCTCCCCAGATTACTTTAACAGATTATACATATCAAAGTAAATCTGATTGCTTTTTAAATTCTTAATGAGAAACTATTTACAATCTTTAAAACAAACAAAACAAATGTCTTGTGCCAGATGCATAAAATCACAATTTAACCCAAAACAGCTTACTAGGGATTTGATGGTGTCTTGCATCAACCCTTGAGATTGGAGGTTTTGTGTGCTTGAAACTGTTGTTTACTTACCAATGAAATGCAGCTCATGACACATTCTCACATGTAATGAGCTTGGACACCGAACTGGGATTTTATAAGAAACAAATTACAACCTAGCATGTTGCTGTCACTTTGCTTTAGTCAAGAGGGCCACCCACTAAATATCACATATAGCTCATTACCTTACTGCACTGAACGGCAAGGATGCTGAACACGGTGAAAGAGCTAATGCAGAGGAACTTCTTATGAGGACAAGCTATGAGAAGAAAATAATTATTTGAGTTTGTAGGAGAAATCAGTTCTGTGTGTTGTGTAGCACCCATGATGTGCGCTGATGTAGTTAGAACGGGAAATGTTGAACCTAATGCTTCTATCGCCATATAAAATTGTGGAAGTAAGTTTTCCTGAATGTTCACTCACAACGTAAGGTGAAACTAGGTATGTTTTTGTGTGTGTGTGGTGCATGACAAGCCCCGTGGGGATAGTTGCCATTTATGCATGACTGAACCTTTCTGCCCACGCAGGGTCAGCTGCCACACTGTAGGTGGATAACAGGGCCCTATTTAATGCCTCTAGCACAAATGTTCATTGAAAAAAACTAAACAAATAATATGAGTAAATGAATATGCTTCAGTGAGCATGTTCAGGTCCTGTATCATTACCGTGAGCGTTGGCTGGTGTTACACTGGAAATCCAAGTTGTGAAGATTAACTGGCATAATACCGACTGATTTGTGGCTCGCCTGTGCAGCCTCGATGCCCTCTTAGGGTTTCACAGCCTCTTGCATTCTGTTTACACTCGTTTATAACCTTCATTCACCTTTGTTCTGTCTCTATGGTGAAAAGCATTCACAGCTATTTTAAAAGTCAGGGTTATCCCTAAACGCCTTTACCCTATGGACATAGGATACCATTATATAAATTTTGGATGATTTCTAACTGTCACTAAAAGGGGACACAAAGAACAGTTTATTTTAACCTGATGCAGGTAACATGCTAAAATAGATAAATTCAAATAGTTGTGCATGATTCCTAAGCTGTGGCCAAGCACTCACTCTGCATACGCTCGTCCTGACAAAATTGTCAACTTCAGCATTAAACTGGTGGAATGACCTCCGCAATGCCATTAAAATGCTGATAAGAAAGCACCATATGGCTTCTGTAATTACACCTGTCACATTCAACACCAAAAATAACTCAAAGGATGCAGAACAGTTAAATCATGTTTTTTTCTATTCATTTTTTTTTTTTTTCCCAATGATGCAATGTTTTTTCCTGGTCGAGAATAACAGCTCGCAAATTTGATATTTTTAGAGGACGATAACAATCACAGAGTCATACCAATCTCATGTCATTGTCTCTTTTCAAAAGTGCCTCAGAAACAATGTGATCAAAGTCGTTGAGAGATTATCTTCTGTGATGGTCTGTAAAGCTCTTCGTAAGACTGCTCTCAGAACATCCAAGGCAAGCTCTGAAAGAGAGTAAAAGAGAGACTTTTTTTTTTTTTCCCCTCAGTAATTGTCATTTGTCATGCCTTGTCAGTTGTTACAATGTAACAGAATAGATAGAGGTCATGAGGAAAAAAAGTGAAGAAAGAGTATTTTCAAGTTGTAGATGGGAGAAGAGGAAATGGTAGTCAAACAATACTGAGAGGACAAATGTTTGAGTGGAGGGTGAGCGAAGCAATGCATGAGAGGAGAGCTGCTTCAGCTGCTTGCATAGTTGAAGAGGAAGAGTTCTGCCTGCACTGCAATGTCAGCAGGGTCTAGTGTGTATCAATATCTGTGCGAATGGATTTTTGCATTGCTCTTGCAAGAATCTATTTAAACACCTGGGGCACTTGATTAATTTGCTGCTGGCTGAGTCAAATTAAAAGATACTGTTTTGAATCTACGCGCCTGAAACAACTTTGGGCCTATTCATGCATTCAATCTGAGGTGGAGAAGCACGGTAGCTTGTGATTTCACTGAATATGAAAGTGGGCAGGACATGCACTAATGGTGCAATTCACATTTAGCACAAAAGAACACGCAGCATGCTCATAAACAGAAAGAAAAAAAAGAGAGGGAAAGAAGGATCAAGGCCAGCTCTTAAAAATAGCTGCCCTTCCTGACATTTTTCTATACCTTGCAGCAATTCTCTTCCTAATAATATCGACTATACACGCATGTGGTTGCTCAGGGCCACTGCAAACAGAGTAGGGAAGGGCAGACCAACATGCCCAGAGGACAGATGTACCGGGTTCAGTTATACTTTTGGAAGACAAGCGTCATCCTCAGGACATACTGCTCACTTAGTTCCTTAGTCCTGTTTAATGAGCTCAAACATACAGACATGAAGTACATGGAGAAGAATCTGAAGGCAAAGATGTCAAGGATATATAACACTTGCGTGTCCAGAACAAACAGGAATTGTTTTCAGCCCTGCCATAAAACACACATTCAGAGAGAATTCGTCTTCAGCCTGGCTGAATATCAAAGTCTGGCCCAATTCATGAGCGCACTTATCTGAAACCTTTTAGAGGCATCATTAGATCTTCGGGTCATTTAATTGCGTGAATGTCCAATACAATATCTTTAATTATACCCTTTTCAAGGTTCCTTAGCAGCAGCCAAGTCATGGCCAAGCAGACAGGGCTGCAGAGAAATAATCCAGCAAATGATTGATGCCTCCCTTCAAAATGGAGTGAAACTGTACTAAATAGGTCTTTTTAATTCATTTACTACTTCCTTTACTTTGGGATAAACATTTACACGCCAGGACCAATTCACTTGCAGATCACTCTGGCTCTGCACAGGCAAAGACCTATTCCCAGATTTTTTTCCATATTTGGTCAATGTGGTGGTCTGTAGGTTTCTGTTTGTGGATACACAATGCATGCATTCAGAACATTGCATGGGCTTGAGAGTTGGGCATGTAGAAGCATATTTTTTTCCCCCTTCTTCTGGTGAAACCTGCGGGACTCTCAACCAGAGATATATTTGCGAGACTCAGCAAACAAATCACTCAGAAAGGGACAGATACAAAAGTAGTGAGAATTCCTTTGCTTGTACAGTGCAGAGGGCCATCATTCAGCAGCAGCAGATGAAATTCAGAGTGCAATGGAAAACAAATACAGCCTATTTGCCTTGGTAATGTAAAAGCACCGTTGCTTCAACATGAAACGTGTGAGTTTAAATTGGATTTAAAATGTAACAGAGGTGATGATTTTAACAACAAGTGGGTCACAGTATTTCCTACCTGCACTTCAGAGAATATGGCTGCGGGAACCTGAAGCAAGGTGGTGCATTTACATAACAGAATGACATTAATGTGTCACCATGAGCTGTTGTGAACCAACACACATAATTAACAGTACTGCATGTTAAACTTACTCATAGTGAAAGTGAGAGAACAGTATGAGGGCACACTTAAATAACAGAGACGTGAAGAGGGAGAAAAGTATCACATATCAATTCTGAACTAGAAACCAATGAGATGATTCTGAAATGTGAGCCAGGGTAGATGTATGTTACATGGTCCATTTCGCTCCCAAAGAGGGCAACTAAGAAGCATGTTCAGATTATAAAGGAGCAGGAGGCATGCAGAGGATTACGAATAAAGTAACACTTCAGTCACAATGCAATAATTGGATAAATTATTATTGTGAAACCCACCATGTAAAGCAGAAGTATAACAATGAGGTGAAGATGTAAATCAAACTATCAAAAATATAGAATTCTTTGCTATTCAGTTAGATGTGAAAATTAGAGGGGAGAGAGACTTTTGCAGGATACTGCTTGCAAGTCACATTCTCATTAGTGGCTCAGCTCCCCTAAAGGTCTGATCCTAGAATCGCCTCTGGCCCAATGTATCTGCCTGGAGTTGTTTCCAAGATGGCTGATGGCGACACTTGCCCAGAAGGACTTTGTGATACAAATATAAATAAAAATGGATTTTTCTCAGTAATTTATTCACCCTCTTTTCACAAAATCTACTCTTGTCTCCATATAGCGATAAGTTCATGCAGCTATGAAAAATGTACAAATCATTATACAGTATATTGCGCTACAGCTTCAATAAATACAAAAATTATTCATAAAAGAAAGCTTAAGGGAAAGAATGGAACAAGAATGGATGTACCAATAATGTATTTAAAAAATATATTTGTTTGGCATTTAGACTTTGATCGATTATCATGACTTAAATGAAGGAAGGGAACAGAATGGGAACTGCAGAGTCTCGATGTTGCTGTGGGTGGATGAAGGTTTGTGCAAAGACTGCCTGAGGGTGAATGAGAAAAACAAGGATAGTGCTTAAAGAACATGGATTGGGCTGACTGACTCAAATTAAAGAAGAAAGGAAGGTCACCTGAGTGCTGTCATCAGAATTATGAATGAGATAACTGGAAAATGGTCTGCACTACTATAACACTTTTATAACCCTTTTCTAGGTTTGCAAAGTACCTTACAGTGTGATCCTCCTTCACCTGTTCACACAAACACCTGCACAGCACCTCTTATCAGAGCTGGCAGTAATGTGTCACTGGTAGCATATGGCTTTTCTGCAATGAGCAGTGTAACTTATTAACAGAATTTCAGTAATATTATTTCTGCGACATGGAAATGGATTAACAGAATCTAGCGTTACTTTCACTGAGTCCTAAATGAAGTTTTCAAACTGATTTATAATGCACTACAAAATGTTTTGATGTTGATACCAGAACCAATATCATTTTTATGCCCATTCAAGAGTGATATTTTTTTCAGTGTATTAGAATTAATGGAATTTCAGCATGCAGGATGTTCTTTTAGACACTGATGGTCAAAAACCAGAAGATAACCAAATTATATGATGAGTTTTAATTACAGTTAGTTTAAGCCCCATTAGGCATTGAATGTTCTTCACTTATTCACTAGTTGTGTCCCACCGCTACATTTTATCTGGCCCGTGAGAGTGAACAAAGACAAGAGTTCAGTGCAACTGCTCGACTGATTCTGAACTGGCATCAAAAAGTGGAATAACTGAGGTGATGAGAGCAGAAGGAGACTAAAATTCATGATTTAGTAAGATTTTACAACAAAAAGTTGCTCATTTTTGCTAAACTGTGATTTTTCTAAAATGAAGCTTTTTAAAATGAAAAATTTTAATTTTAGGGAAAGCATGAAATTATACAAAATTTGCATATTTACAACTGTTACAATTTCATGTCAAATACTTGATCCACCCCCCCCAAAAAAGTAATTTTAAATTAAAAGTCACAAACGTTTTCACATTTGTGATTTTACAAGAAAAAAGTTGTGATTTAGAAGCCCAATTTTCTTCGAACCATGTTGAGAAGAGGCGGTCATGTCAACAACATGTCAAATGACGCAAAGCATCTGAATGGTTAGCTTAATATGAATTTACCTGATGAGGTATGAAAGTATTCACCCCTTTGTACAGATGTTGTGGTTGTAAAATCTAACTATAGAGACCAAACTGATTCCGGTTTACATTTAACTCACTGACTGCCATTGACGTCTATAGACGTCAATTGCGTCATGACGCAACGCGCAGCCACTGAATAAATATTAGTCTTCTGATCCACTAGATGGCAGCAGAGCCCTTCTCAGTGACAACGCAACTCGCTGACCATCCGGTGGACAGTATGAAATGGGGGGGTGGAGAGAGAAAAGGGCACGGCGTGCGTAGTCCAACAACTTGAATCTGCTTAAAATTTAACTTTTTTCGGTGGCAGTAGTTCGGTAGTGCGTGGCGACAGAGAAAGAGACGGCGATTGGAGACGAGCGCGCTGCGCTGGCACTTGTGCCACCGGAGCGGGACCAAAATGTGCCAAAACCCGCTGGCAGTGAATGAGTTAATTTTGCTACAGAGTCGACATTTTTAACATGGGAGTCAAAGGGATTTTTACTCTTTTGCAGCCAGCACCTAGTGGTCAGTGCAGGAAGTGCAACAAACCGTACTTCCTTGTTGGGCTTCAACCCAGAAGTGAGATGGTTGCTGGTTGGCAGGAAGTCGCAGGTTACAGTTAATGCGGACAAATCTCCCAGAGTGATTCCCCAAAAGCAATATGTTAGGACTGGTGCTGCCAACTGGTGGATGAAAATAGCAGCACTCAAATAGGCTCTATTAGCTCTGCCTCATCATATCAGGGTTGGATGACTGGAGCAGTGTGACTATAGCACATTCACTGCACGTCAAACAGTACAACTGTGGTAGCGTTGGAACAAGGTATCAAAATTAGGTGACATGAAGCAGCGTTTTTTTGACACTCGATGGTACAGAGGCAATTCGGCCTGGTATTGATTTTTCAATACCCAGCCCTAATGGTGAAGAACACTCTTCTCCAACTTCACCAAAGATGTGCTCCACATACTGCAGGTAACTTTTTTTTACATGGTTATAGGAAATTAAAAGATCTATATAATAATAATTTAACATAATTTGAAGATCTATAGTCCCAATTTGCTTTGGAGTTTATTACCTGTAGAAAAAAACTGTCATTAAGCAGGTGAGATGAAACAGATCTTTGTTACTGAACTTATGCAATGTGGCTCCACAACTGCAGGCATATCCTCTTTGTTAAGTGTAAAAGTTGAATAAAAATGTCTGCGTAATTTTTGATCAAAGCAGGAAGTAAATTGACTGTTTCATTTATATTTGTTCTTTCCCCACACACAAATAAAGAAGCAATTACATTTTTATCCCTCTAAAATATCTATGATAAGTCCTCTACAAAGACTGAAAAGAGGCTTTTGAAATCCCAAATGGTTGTGTCATAATCCAGTAAATTCAGAGGCCTAATTGGATTTTTGAAACGCCCAGAATAGCAGTAGAATATTAAATAGTGGCTGTGTAGATTTCTGTAATGGAAAGGGGGTCAAGTGGAAATGCCATCAGCGACACCCACGCCTACAGCTGCCTTATAGTAATTTACTACCATGCCAAAATGTGGTCAGTCACTAGAGCCAAACGCTAATTGCGAAGTTAAACTGTGGAACAAATATGAGAAGTGAACCTTTCAAAGTCCGAATATAGACACTCTGGATTGTAACACAGAACCTAGAAACTAATTAAAGCCCATCTGTGTGACACACAATGTTTTGCCAGCATCGTCCTCAGCTCCTTCCACTTCAATATTCCGAGACTAACACTATTGAAACAAAGTGTCTTCAAGCACTATCTGTCTCATTCCATGTCACAATGGATGGCTCTAAAGGCAGACACAACATGTCATTTCTGCTCATGTTCTCGAAATAACTGACATCTGAGGAGGACGTCAAAAGAACAGACACCAGAAGCAGCAAGAAAATACAACAGCTCTCCAAGCTGTCCTGTTTTGAAAATGCAAATCGAGCCTGCTTGGATTTATTGTAGCTCAGACACTGGCTAAAGGGCCTGATGCTTAAAAATAACACCTTGCGAGTCGTGACCCACATTTAGCTTAAAAATAGCTCCCTGGAAGACCAGAAACCAATGGCAGGACATGGGAGTCAGAAACCAAATCTCATTTGCATTTCAGTCACACTTTTGGATGCTGGCAGCATCATTTATTGATAACATTCTGAAGCAAGAAAACACACAAGCTGGGAAGAATTGGGGAAGATCAGATATTTGTTAATAAGCTCATTTTGCACAGTGATTTACAAGGTTATTATAAATGTGATACAGTTTTCTTTCATTGTGCTCTTTTTTGGTATTTTGAAGAACAATCAAAGATCATTTTATGCTGTTTTTGATAATACACCCAGGGGACCTTTGTAAAAGACCACATGCACATATTGTGTTCACATTTATTGAGTTTCTAGCTTGACCTTTCCTCCCCATGTGGTTTGTCATCAAGCTGCTTCCTGATATCTGAGTTACTGAGAGAATTTTCTGTTAATTAGAACCTGAATCTGGTCCAGAGCCTTTTCCTCCTTATGCATATAATTCAGGAACACCAATGAAGGCAATAACTCTGGGCCACCAACGATTACCCCCCATCATTTCTTTTAATTGCATCCAACGCCATTTAACTGCTAATGGTTGTCATTCATGGAGAAATCTAGAATTCAGAGGTGTTTATGAGGGGGACATTAATACTTGATAAATACTTCTGTGTGAGAAAATCCTGACAAATGAGGAAGTGGGAGTCCATGTGTTGTAATCATGCCTCTATGTGCACTCTAATGAACTAATGTGCCTGATCTATTTCCCAATCTGCCCTCTGTAATGAAGGAGAAAAGACCTTTCCCAGCAGCACAGCCTTGTAAGCCAAGTCATCACACACATACCACCCTTGTGACTTGCAGAGTGAATTTGCCATTAAATTATTCTTCATCTCTATCCAGGAATAAAAAAGTTCCAGAAACAGGCTTCTGTGTACTTTAGTTTCATACTATATACATTGCATGGATTCTATTCTATTCTATTCTATTCTATTCTATTCTATTCTATTCTATTCTATTCTATTCTATTCTATTCTATCCTATTCTGCGTCAATAAAAGCAACACATCCAGGTTGTTTGTCTTCGTGCAACGCCACTGCCTCTTCTTTCTTTGCTCCATGTTATTTGGAATCTTTCAAGTCAATCCTGTGGCTGATCATCAGGAGTTCTCTGACCTGAACTCTACGCTGTGGGATTTCTGTCACTGCTCTACTGTCTATTTTCTCTCTTTCCTTTGCTTTCCACCCCTTCCCTCCCTCATCGGTGTTCAGCCTATCAAACCGCACCAACCTCTCCATGCTCAGTTTACACTCCACTGAGCCGATGTCATCATTCCTACATATCTTGCCAGGTAGAATTGGCCTCCTTTTCAACTTCCTGTTGTTCATCTGCTAAAAATAAAACTCCCTTTTGCTGAACTGCCACAAGGCTCCAGTCTGGTCCTCCATAGGGCTTTAAACTTCACTTCCTGACAAACTTAATCCACTTTCAAGAATCACAAGCAAACCTGGCAGTCTAATAAGGGAATAGCTGTGGTTTGACCATTAATCAAGCTGGTGTGGTGATACATTACGAATCATAGCACGTAACGTGCTTCCTATCAATCCTGCATTGCCTTAAAATGTTTACATGAATCAAAAGAGAAACTGTTGATCCCAGAGCAATTCAATCCTAACTGCCCAAAGTTTGACAATAGTTTTCTCTATGAGTGACAGGTGCGCCTGAAACAAGCAAAGGCTAAAATAACCATATTTTCCTTGTGATTTGATGGAATATTTCAAATTGAAGTCCCAGCTGTCTTCAAAGAGTTGTATAACACTGACAGATTAAGTTATAGTTGGGAACTATAAATAAAGTTGAGGTTGTAACTATTCATAGTTGTTACATGTAAGTAAAGAAATGTAATGGGTTTGAGTCATCATAGCACATGACATGACATGGCGGTATTCTGCATCAATATGGTGTTGGCATGAGTCATTTTAATGACTTTGGAAATGTGTTCAAGTGAATTACGACTGTACATTCAAGTGTCATGACTTTTTGTCACAGTTTATTGAGGGTCCTTTGAGAATGTTTTGGACAGCTTTTTATGAGTCTTATAACCAACAGGGTACCCCTTCTTTTTGAGTGGACTCCATAAGAATTATTGCTGTCTAGTTTGAGTTCACGTGACTGCTGACAGGTGGTATATGGGCACGAAGTGACCCAAAAAACAAAGACTAGTCCTGACTTACATTACATCACACCACACAAGCACCACATGCATCACCATCCTACATATGCTGCACGACACCTGTCACTCGCTTGTGTCTTTGTCAAAGCTTCTGTGCCTCACTGCTGTTGATTTTAATCCTCCAAACTGATTCAGGGTATCAGGTGTTAATAAAATATGTCACATCAAACTCTCAAAGAGGCCGGGTGAGGGACGCATTCACTCTCACTTGACTGATCTATATTTCTGTGTAGCAGTTACGCAAGGCACCTACGCTGTCTCGTTTATGTTTGCGTTGCTGTGTAATTACACCACCAACCACTAGACAGCAGTGCAGGCTCTTCTGCAGCACTGTAGCTCGCAGGACTGTGTTTCATTTTGTTTACTTCCTATATGTAGCTCTGCCATCACAAAGGAGAAAACAAAGTAAATTTTGTGTGTGTTTGTGCTAATAAATGTCAAGAATCAGACATTTTTACAGATATAGTATCATTTTCCGTCGTTCACTTTGATGTGATGCATAGTTACATGTGGAGAGCGGTGCATGCCAGGTTACACCTTAGGGTTCACACCTACGATAGCACAACTGTGATGCAGAAGCATAAAGCAGCCTTTTCACATATGCATCAGTAAACATCCATCTGCTGCAACAACAAGTTGAATATGCAATATGTCAGGCTTTTTTTAAAAAACAATTTTGCCAAATTAGGCAACTAACCAGTGATATATATTGAGACATTTTCTGCATGTTTTAAGATACATAGAAACAGCAATTTAAAAAAAAAAAAAAGAAAACTCAAAAAGAGTCCAAACCTTTTATCCAGATGAAGTGTGTAACATTTGGGTTCGTACTCTCACTTTTGCAAGTCTGGACAGTTCAATCTATGACAATATCTTTAGTCTCCATCAAGATTGGTCTTTGTAAACAAATCTCATGGAAATAAGTTCAGTTCACATTGGATGTATATTACATGAGTCAGGTATTTTCTGATAATAACAGAAACTTTATTAAACTTCTCCAGACGTACTCTGTCTAACAGGCACAGTTACCATTTGGACTGTGCTGAGAGGAGTAGAACTGACAGCAAAGGAAAAGAGATCTGTCCACGCTTTAAAGCTTAAAAGCTAAAAACAGAATAGAGAGCAAGCAGGGTTATTTTCTGCTCAAAAGTTACAAAGCAATTCACAAGGGCATAAATGCAAAGTACTTAAAAAGAAAAAAAAAAACTTTAAACAGGCAAAAATGCCTAGAAAGTCTAAACAACTTCAATCCAAAAGCCTCTGTGTTTATCATTAAAATGGATGATGAAGAAGAGATGGAATTAGCCTGTCACATGATTGTTCAGTGGTACACAAAGGAATTTAAGGGAACATAAATCTGTGTTTGGGATGTTTTCAGTTACGTAGCCTTCTAATACACTTGGCTAAAAGTCATATGATTTCCACTGGTATACTGTTTTCTTCTTCAGTTGTCCCTGAATAGAAAAAGAAAAACATGCTGAAGGATAGCATGCCTGGATTAGTCAGATTAAATAAAAGTCAGGATGCCTAGTCAGTGGGACCTGCTGCAGAATTTGATGAACTCCCCCAAATGCTGGCATGATGCTGACATCAGAAAAATAAAAATAGATGCTTGTTTTTTCAGCACATTTTTTTAGTGCACATTGGTAATGGTGCATGTCATATCAAAGTGTCTTCTGTTTCATGATGGCTGGAAATTTTATTTCAGATAATTCATCAGTTTGTTAACACAATGTACATTGCTCTGTTTTAGAACATGGCCTTTTTAATATGTGGCCGGACCTTCCCAGAAAAGAAACATTCATTTAATATTGTGCTAATTACTGATGGACGTGAGAATGCATAAGTAATGCATAAAAAGCAGTGTATCAGCTATTTCATTATTACTTAATTCCCTGTTAAGGTTCCTTTTTCTTATATATTAATGTTTGAAATATCAGTCTCATTCAGGAATAATTGATATGATTGTAATTTTAAGAATTGTCATATTGTTTTTACAGATGGCTGCTATGCTTGATCATTGGACTTGATCATTTGGACTTCACCTGTGAGCCAGCACAGAGCAAATCCTTTCTACACAGATGGAAGTGGACAGATGGAGCTTTAACAGGGTAGCTGATGGCTTGAACATTAGAGATTTTAAGTCTTGTTACTGCTCAATGCTACCTGACCAGTTCTGTCAAAAGCACAGCTTTTAAAACACAAGTGGCTTGTGTGACACAAAATGTTTTACTATACCTCCATGAACATCAAAACTTTGTAAATAAAAGTGTTAATAAAAAAAAAATGACACCAGCTTTGTATTTGTTAAAAATTCCTTTTGGAGAAAGGATTTGCTCTGT
>JBAMYA010000005.1:13656745-13666932 GCA_037176975.1 Arrhamphus sclerolepis
CACACAGAAAGGCCCCTTGTGGGGCTTGAACCAGGAACCTTTTTGCTGTGAGGCAACAGTGCTAACCACCAAGCCACTGTGCTGCCTTATTATATATTATATTATTTGTTAAATAAAAAAAATATATATATGTATAAATATGCACCTTTGTGGTACAGTGTTAGTTGAAGTCTTGGACAGTTGAACAGTCTCTCAAGTGTGTGCCAGTTATGTGATTTAAATGAGGCTCTTTTTTTATCCATAGTTTTAAAGATAAATGATGCCAGTAACACTGAAGCAAAATTCTAAAATTTTAAGTGGTATTTGATTCAGTGGAAATCTAGAACCCAGAACAGCTGTGTTATCTCCCCTCAATGAATGAATTCCTTATCTGCTTACATATAAATCTCCGACCATTCCAGTGTAATTTCCTCAAAATATGGACTTTACAGATGGTAATGTGACTGTCTGTAGGGTTCTTTTTCAGATGTAATTTCCTTAGTGCAATTACATTAGTGACAGCAGTCAGACTGCTAGCCTGAACTCAAGCACGAATTAAAGTTCTTATCTGGAGGTTTTGCATGTAAAGTAAATATTTGCATCACAAGGAGTTGGCATAACATCCTCTGATCAGCTGATTACCATAGTGATGAGATTCTTCAAAGGGAAATCTTTCTTTTTCTGGGGTTGAACTGCTATAGGTTATAAGCCGCAATATTGACTGTCTCTGAGGGCATGCTCTGCTCAGCGGTAAGAATATGGGACGCTCCGCTGTTGATTATAATGAACTGGGGAAGAAAAAGGCAAAAGCTTACTTCTGGATGAAGGGGAAAAAAGGAGCAGTCTCTTTCTGACAGAGCTCATTATCTCCTCCAAAGGTGTTCAAGCCTTTAGAAAGCAGCAGGAGAGAAAGAAGAGGAGATAAGTTCAAGATGGAATATCTACAGAGGCTAAAGATTTGTGATGCCATGAACTTTACATACTATAGAGATCCATTTCTTAATTGCTCCTCTAGGACAGCCATTTCTCATGTATTCCCCAGCTATAAAACATCCTCCATATGGCACCTTTGGCAACGGGCATTATTCTGCTCTTCAACAGGCAGACACAGGGTGGGCCTATAGTTGTCTGAAATGTGCTGACACCTCACTTCTTGCAACAGCCGGAGGGATAGGGGTAATGGGAGGAGTGGGGTAGAGTGATTACTGGATGCAAAACAAACCCCCTTTTTTCCTCTTATTGCAACACATGCTCTTTTTTACCCTGGAACAATAAGTTAATATTAATCATCTGCTATCTTCTTTAAGGAGGGCTGCAGAATAAAAGGGTACTTTTTGAAATAAACTATGGGAATGGGGGGAATAAAAGGTTTTGCAAGGTCTTCCGCAGTCCATTTTTGTGGTGTGGGGTCGTTGCCAGACTTCTCTCTTTCTCTCTTATTCCCCCTTTCTCATGCTGCTACTCAGCACTGCAGCACTGTAGCAACAGGACAGATCTCTCCCTTAATGTGTGCGTGTGCCTATGAGAGGGCAACGAAAAATGAGGGAGGGGGGTAATCCTACAAATGAAAATGAAGTCACAGCATGTCAGGGCAGCCGCAACATGCAGCACCGATATTGGGATAACAAGCATGTTGCAAAGAGACAGAATGCAGTAAAGCAAAGAAGTGGTTCAGACACTGCTCAGAAGAGTTTTCCAATCTATTTGTCTTGGGAAGGTGCTGAAATGGAGTGGCATGTCGCCAGTATTGAGCTCTTGTCTGCATATATCTCTCCGTGTGTGTGTGTATGTGTGTGTGTGTGTAAGGGAAATAGTCACTTTCTCAGATGTGTCCTCCAAACTGAAAGTAGGACATTTGCCTGAAGTCAAAACATTTAATTTTAGGGGTAAAGTTGCACAAACCAGTTGTTTGGATTTTTTTTCATCTTTCTGCTATGGAGAGTGGGAGGAGTGCTGTTTAATTTGTTTTTCTCAATGTGTGCACAGAAACTTTTATCCTGCTGCAGTACACTTTGGTCTAATTTAATAACCTTTCTGGAAAGACCTAGTCCAAGCAGGACCTTACAGACATGTCAGATTGTATTCATTTTGCACATGAATATAAGGTAAAGCAATATTGCAAGACAGATGTAATTTATGCACTATGAACTGTATATGCCACATACAATCTAAAGCTCAGCCTGTAGTCGATGCATAGTCTGCAGTCTTGAATAATAAATGACATCCACCACAAAAGCGGTTCTCCTGCTGTATTGAATTAAGTATGATTGATCCACATTTTGCCACTGGAACAATATGAACCACTCAAGAACCTTGGCTTATCAATGGGTCCCATCAAATATCAACTCAGGAGGAGTAAAATAAGATTGTGTGTCGGTGGAGGATGTTGCTGGGTAAGCACTGAGTAGCACTTAAAAAGACATAGGCCATTAAGCTGTGCACTGGATGCATTGAATGGGAAGATTCTCTGTGACATCACGCTGCCAAAGAGGGATGGCTTGATTAAACATTCATCCGACAAATATTCATGT
This sequence comes from Arrhamphus sclerolepis, assembly GCA_037176975.1. Taxonomy (NCBI): domain Eukaryota; kingdom Metazoa; phylum Chordata; class Actinopteri; order Beloniformes; family Hemiramphidae; genus Arrhamphus; species Arrhamphus sclerolepis. The sequence continues at coordinate 13,659,256 of JBAMYA010000005.1, forward strand.
GGGTTTAATGATCCTGAATCACTTCATTTCGCATGAATTATAAATATTAATGAGCAGGAGGGAAAGGCAGCAGGATGAGTATGTACGCTGGGGTTTAAATGAAAGATTGGTGTTAAAGAAGGACCTGTCTGTAGTTACCAGTCAAGCACTTAACAGTTCCACCAAAGACCCTTGGGCTGGGGCCATAATTAGAAGTGTGTATACACTGTGTGTGTTTGTGTGTGTAGCCCAATTCTAATTGCTTTGTGTGGCTAAATGGCCATAAGATTTCACCCATATCTAAAGCAGACCATGGATAGCTGGTGGTGGCCTATTTCTGGAGTCCTGCCTGTCACTTCTCCCCGTAGCCAGTGCTCACTGTCCTGCCCTGGAGCATTGCTCCCGTTTTGTCACTTTTTCTGTTCCTTTATTAATTAAAACTGTGCTGTCTCTGAAGGCATCACAAATCCGATCAGCAAGAAATTAACACCCTCATGTTAATGTTGGCGAGTAGATTGCGTAAGCGATAAATAAAAACACATAATGGTGTCATATTTAGGTCCAGCACAATTTTTCTAAATTATCACAGTGACTTTCTCTGCAGTACTTGTTTCCAGGCAGATTAAAAGGCTTCACAGTGTTCTACTTGTCTTGCCTCATAAAGACAATGAAGCCATTTTGTGAGTTTTTATGGTATTTTGAAGGCTGAATGTTTACGTGCTGTGTAAAACTAGTGTTAAAACATTTTTAGTCAGACTGTTTAAAATAAGCAAATGATGATGAGACTGAGAGAAGCAAATGTTCAGACACAACAGCCTTTTGTAACAGTAGAAGCAAAACCATAATTTAAAAAAACGCAAAAAACATTTAATTCATTCAGCAACTTATTAAAGGGAAATAAATTAAATATTATTGAAAAAGATGTTTATCTTCTCAATAAGAATCCCTTTCGAAATCCTTCAGAAACACGACTTACAGTTTCAGTCTGAGAAAAAACAAACAAAAAAAAAAAACATGAAGAGCATATCTCTTTTGACAACAGAACGCAGTTCATTTCTGCACATAAAATGTATCTAATATCTTTACTTCCATACTGCATTGCAACCCTCTCATTGCCCACAGAAATAAAACCTCCTGGTGAACTGAGGCTGGTGTAGCCCGCCTTAGTGGATCAATGCTGCCATCTACAGCTCTTTTTAAGACACTTCAGCATCTCACTGATGCACAGAAATAATGAGAGTGTTTTACTCCTAAGATGTTTAATTGATTTAAAAAGAAAAAAAAGAAAAGGAAAAAAAACAACCTTGGAGCCCAAAGTTTTGAGGGTTTTTTTGTACTTGCTGAATATAAAGATACATGATGTTGAATTCACCAAAGTGCTGCAGGCTGTAATCAGGCTTCAGTGCCTTTTTTGTCTACTCGTTCATAGTGTTCCTTGAATCTCTTCCAGTAATTATTTAAACAAAAACAAAAAACAAACAAACAAAAAAAACAAAACAGGGGAGGAGCATAACATCAGGGAGACATATGCAGCAACAGCAATACAAGGACCCAAAATAGATTCAAGGACCATAGTCAACAAATAGTATTCTGCACAGGTGTGCTTTTATGGTTTAGACTTAGTTTTATTGCTTTTATTGCAACCTTGCAGCATAATAAATCATAAGCATTTTGTGGGAGTGTGCCTTTCCAGAAGAACATGTGTTAACAGCTATGCACAACCGTACAGCTTCCACATGACATGATGACAGCCAGGATTTTGGAGCAATAAACTGCAGAGTTTATTGCTACGTGAGTAATATAATATAATAATGTCACACGGATTTCAAAGCAAAGTTTGGATTCCTCATATAGCATGGCTATTTTATGCAGTCTGATCCTCCTCATATTAAAACAAATAAGCAGGTAAAAGTAAAGCACAGATGCTCTTTGTATTGAGACTTATGCGCGCCCTTATTTACACCAGCTAAACGTGGCTGAATAAGTGAAGATGTTTCCCATGAAAGGAGGACAAAATCATTACAAGTTAAACTGGTCTAATCAATATTGAAGACACTCTGGTCTGTCTGGTAAAGACTGGAGTAAAGCCTCTGATTCTGTGTGCTTGACCTCCACACTCGCCGACGTCAGAAGCTCTTGGCTCCAGGCACTTGAACTGGCACAGGAACTGACCCAGAGGAAATCTTCTTTGTGGGTTACAGCCAGGTGTTTAAAAAAAATAATCTTGAGAGAGGAGTGATTTTAGGAGAAAAGAAGTTGAATCTGGCTTTACCAAAGACAGATGTCAGTGCAAACAATAAATAGATTGAAATTACAAGAGGAAAAATCATTCAGTATGCAAACTGGCCTATGTGGAATTTTCATTCAGTTGTGAAAACAGACATAAATAAATAAATAAAGTCAGCAAATGGAAATTAAAAGAAGTATTCGTGTTCTGTAAGAGTTGTGAACTCTCTGCTGTTGATTTTAAAGAGTCACATACAATAGCTTCCTGGTCAAAAGTCTCTTAAATGACATAAAACAAAGATTACTGGTTCAATGTAATTTTTTGACAGGTAGAGTAGACTTCAATAGAAGTTCTTTGTTTTCTTAAAGGCTCCTTCAAGCATGCAGCCATTTTAAATAATCTATCAACATTGTGTGCATCCTCATTGATTGCTATGTTAGATCTTGTAGCTTATAAATTACTTTAAACAAAGCGCAAGTATGATGAACATGCAGTCGCATATGTGAGCATGCTCCATTTACCTTGCAGCTATTCTTAACCACCATGTTCATATTAACACATTACACAGTATTTTGCATTAACAGAAATTGCAAGAACAAGCCCACAAGTACTGTGTTGGACAGAGCTGCGTGGAAGGCAAAATAAATTAAAACAATATTATTTTTGGGTTAGTATAATTGACTTTCCTCAGATATTTTAAAGTCAGACATCTGACCTGAGAGGCAATTTCATACTGGCTGCTCGAAGATTTAGATTTTCCTGGTTCAAATGGAAAGCATGATCTGAACTATGATTTGCTTTTTAAACAAATTCTGCAGAGGGCACATTAAATAAATAGTAAATTACACCTACGTGTAAACATTAACACTGTGCTTTTCTTCACAAGGAGCAGCTCCTAATTAGGTACAGTGCTTTTTCACAACTCCAGCACTAAACTGACAGGAAAAAAATATGTTTAATGTCACCTGTCTCCACTGCTGCCAACTTGCTGTCCAAGTTAAGGCCAAGTCAGGGTTTCCATGATCCAGACCAATTTGGACATCGCTGAAGTTCATGTGCTTGCATTCTCAATATAATTTATGCACGGCTAAACTGATCTGTGATATTTTTGCATTCCAGAAGTGCATCTGGAATAAAAATGATAACCTAAAAACAAGAAGAGGAGCATCTTTGCTCGTAGGGGCAGCGGTGTATTAGCTAGTTTATCCTCAGAGGTGGATGACAAACCCCAACCCTCCCATGTGAAAATGTGTCATTGAGCAAGAAACTGAATCTTCGCGTTGCCTCCAGTGTGCTCATCAGTATGTGGTTGTACAAAGTACTGTATAAGTGTTTGTTTAATTTAGAAAAACATTGTGAAGCTCTTTGCAGAACCTAGACAAGTTGCAGGGAAAAAAAGGAGCCTCCTGAAGGGTTATATATATATATATATAAAAAATAATAACAATATATAATTACAAGAAGAAGAAGTGTTGAGTCTGCAAATGTCCATAAGTATAATTAGGGCCTCAAGGCCTGAAATTAGTGCTCTTTAAACTTTGTATGTAAACATTTAAACTGTGCCTAAACAAGCCCATCCACTGAGGAAAACAACCAGCGAGAGACAGAACCAAGCAGGTCTCATGTTTATATACTTAAGGGGGAAAAAGTGACTTGAAGCACACTACTGAATCGGGTACACATCCAGAAGGACTTAAAAGCTTCAATACTCAATAATGGCTGAAAAATAAGTGGATATATCTGATATATATCTCTGTTGTTCTGTGTATATTTGAATGAAGTCGTGAGGATTACTTATATAAAATGACCTATTTCACAATGACAGAAGACTGCTGCTTTCATTTTGAATGACTAAAAACGTTAATGTTACACATCCTAACTAAACCAGACTGAAGGGACACCATGACATGGACAGCCTAACTTGTCACAAAAGGTAGATGTCCTTAAAAAAAAAAAAAGTAAAGTGGATAAAAGTTTTTTATAGAGCCAAAGCAAAATGTTTTCCTAAACCTGAACAAGTATTCTTGTTGCCTTCATGTAACCAAACTGCAGCTGGAAACAAAAAATAAATGCCAAAAGTAATTGAGATTCATCGCAGACAGGGATCTCTCTAGGTTTTAAAAAGAGGGGACTTACCATAACAAAGTCCACTTTCTGTCACGTCAGCAGAATGTAGATCTATCCAACTGTCGCACTCTACAGTCACTCTTTGGGTCACCATTGACATGATCTTTTTGGACGAGGAGCAGAGTGTCCCAGTGGGACAGGGAAAACATGTGAACACTACACAGCAAGGCAAATTTGAAATTCCACCAAAAACCTTTTACCATAACGGAGCTAACTATCACACAATCATGGCGCCTGCTGCAGGTCTAAAGTTACTGCTCTATAAATTAATTCAATAAAAATATGATTTTGCTCTGTAGTTTTGCTCTTATAAAGAAAAAAGGTAGAATAGGCTTTTTTCTCAAATAACTTTTAGTAAAGCAAATGGCTAATACATGTATTTACAAAAAGACAAAAAAAAAAAAGAATAAGAGAAACTTTTCTCTTGAGAAATTTTTCCTCCATAACAACTTCAAAAATTGTCAAATAAACACATGAATTGCTTCTATTTTTTTCCCACTTCATTTCAGTAGCTAACACCATCCAGAGAACAAACTAAGCTTTCACAGCTACAGTCAACATCATGCTAACAACTTAGGGCTAGCTAGCACGGCATTTATTTGTAAACAGGGGGAGCGCCTAGTTAATCAGTAATTGACATTTTGTTCCTCATGATCTGGATCTATTGTTGCTACCAACAGGCATGATTTAAGGACTTACATACTTAAAAACAAACAAACAGACAACAACAACAACAAATAAACTATCCAGCTCTGTAAGGGAGGAGGAATTCACAGACCTTCACGTGGAGTTGATTCCTGGACGGTTCATGGAACATATGCTGGAGCTTTATCTGAAGGAATGATCCACCGGGCCTCACTCATTCATGTTGTCACTGATGTTGCGCCTCATGGCATGCACATTTGCCACTTCTGCTAGTAGCACATGTTGAGGTTATATGGCAAGCTTGCCATAAGGTTATATAGATGATTTTCTGGCACACACTCTTGTCTGTGTGATGCTCTGCAGGAGATGCTCTGCCTTAGGACAACGGATGAAATTTAGCAACTAAGCTAACTCCGGCATATTTATATTGATGCTTTTTTGCTGATGTATTGATTAATGTGCTCTGTCCTAATCAAATAAACTTTATATATAAATAAATAAAAGGAAGTTGAATACAGTTGTGGGTGTGGAGGGCCTGACTCTGGCTTTGCCGAGGTGTTACATCTGAAGTGTTTTTGCCTGACTCCATCTTTTAACCTGGAGAAGATAGATGATCCTGTCTGGCTGCAGAGGAACCTGATGGTGTCATGTAAGCTGGCAAAGAAAAACTAAATTTAATAAAAAGAAAACAAACATCAAAATGATGGGAAAACCAACTTGTGCTTTGTGTACTGTACATTTGAGTGTTTTGAAATAATTCAGTACCTTTGATCCATCTCAAGGTGGTGGCTGTAGTCTGAGCAGCACCATCAACCACTTAGGGAGCACCGAAGGACATCCAGATACTAGCGTACAGTGCATCCAGAAAGAATTCACAGCTCTTCACTTTGTACACATTTTATTATGTTACCTTATTCAAAAATGGATTCAGTTCATTATTTCCTCAAAACTCTACACACAATACCCCGTTAACACACTCTACACATGGCCTTCATCATCTGTAAATGGAAGAAGTTTGGAACCACCAGAACTCTTCCTAGAGCTGGTTGGCCATCTAAACTGAGCTATCGGGGGAGAAGGCCCTTAGTCAGGGAGGTGACCAAGAACCTGATGGTCACCCTGTCAGAGCTCCAGTGGAGAGAGGAGAACCTTCCAGAAGGTCAACCATCAGCAATCCACCAATCAAGCATGTATGGTAGAGTAGCCAGATGGAAATCACTCCTTAGTAGAAGGCACGTGTCAGTCCACCAGGAGTTTGCCAAAAGGCACCTGAAGGACTCTCAGACCATGAGAAATAAAATTCTCTGGTTTGACGAAACAAAGATGGAACTGTTCGGCGTGAATACCAAGCATCATGTTTGGAGGAAACCAGGCACTGCTCTTCACATGAGCAATACCATCCTTACAGTGAAGCATGGTGGTGGCAGCATCATGCTGTGGGGATGTCTTTCAGCGACAGGACTTGGGAGACTAGTCTGGATGGAGGGAAAAATGAATGCCGCAATGTACAGAGACATCCTGGATGAAAACCTGCTCTAGAGTGCTCTTGACCTCAGACTGGGGCGTCGGTTCATCTTTCAGCAGAACAATGACCCCAAGATACAGCCAAGATATCAAAGCAGTGGCTTCAGGACAACTCTGTGAAAGTTCTTGAGTGGCCAAGCCAGAGGCCAGAGGCCGATTGATCATCTCTGGAGAGATCTGAAAATGGCAGTGCACCAACGTTAGGTTCTACAAAGAGGAATGGGCAAAATTGGAAGACAGGTGTGTCAAGCTGGTGGATCATATTCAAGAAGACTTGAGGCTGTAATTGCTTGGAAATGTGCATCCACAAAGTACTGCGAATACTTATGTACATGTGATTTCTTAGTTGTTTTTTAATACATTTGCAAAAATCTAAAAAAAAAAAATCTGTTTCCACATTGTCATTATGGTACAAAGAGTATTAAGGCCACTGACGAAAATAAAGTAGAATTATGAGTAAAAGAAAAGTCAGAATTCTGACTTTAATCTCGGAATTCTGAGAAAAAAGAATTCTGACTTTTTTTCTCAGAATTTTTTTTTTCTTCAGTGGCCCTAATACTCTTCCATATTATTATGGGGTATTGTGTGTAGTCTTTTTTTTTTATCCCACCATTTTCTCCCCTTTTTTTTATCTCACCCATGGCTCATTGTGTGTAGAGTCTTGAGTAAAAAAATTAAATTAATCTATTTTGGAATAAGATAAGGCTGTAACATAACCAAAAGTGAAGTGCTGTACTTTTTGGATGCACTCTATTACAGATAGATGCGTGTCAGTTTATAGTGGGTAAACATAAACGTATCTGATTATTATGGAAACGTGAATTTTTTTGTATCACAAATGTTGATTCCTTATGTCTAAAGATATTAGCAATGATCTGTCTCCTAGTAGGACACTACATTTGTGACATCCATCCAGAAGACAGTCCATATGAAGCGAATGACTGCTGGCTCATTTTCAACGACTCTACGGTTTCTGAAACAAGTGGCTCAGACGTTTGTGAGCCATGGGAGGAAGTGGCTTACATTCTTTTTTTTAATAGGAGACATGTAAGAGGACAAAGATCACAGGCTAAACCGATGCCCATGAAGAGATACAGAAAGAATTCTTTACACACACCAGTCAGGGTTTGCTCTAAAAGTTTTGTCTTTATTGCCAGTTTAAAACTGCATGTTTT
>JBAMYA010000005.1:13668645-13684012 GCA_037176975.1 Arrhamphus sclerolepis
TATAACTTACGTCAAATGTTTTAATGCAACAAACCAGGGAAGTGAGAGTCCTCAATTTGGCCATGAAATATCCCTATACCTATATTAAACTATAAATTACACTCTTTTTCTAAAGCAATGTAGCTCTTAAAAAGAAAATAGTAACTGGGCAGATTTGGAGTACTAAAAAACAAACCAGACCTTTACTTAAATTGTAATATCAACTATTTTAATGTTGATATAAGGCCAAATGTTTACACACTCACATAATCAGATTCTGCGGAAAACATTTGACGTAAGTTATAAGTTGTAATTTTATCTTATCTATATTTTTATGGAATAATTGCCACGTGTTTTTGTGTGTTAAAAATCAGGGCAAAGGAGTCTACAAGAAAGGGTTGATGTCATAGATAACAGATTCTTTTTGTGTTTTTCCAAAATAATCCATCCTTGAGTTTTTTTCTTCAGTCACAAATGTTTCATACAGTTTGACACATAATAAACAAACATTGTACTTTCAAAGCATTTTGGGGCAGTTGCTTAAAAGCTAAAGTCATTTGTCTTTAAATAATGAGCTTTTTTCTTTAACACTCCATCATAGGTAGCAGTCATAGCAGTCCAGGGAACTCGCAGAGTTCAAGTCCTGCAAATACCCCAAATCCCCATGGCCAGAGGTAAGAGAGGCTTAGAAACAGTCTGTTTCTATCAGAAACCACCAAAAGCATCAGTATTATGGGGAATGTAGGCTTAAATCGACCTTTCTAATGCATAACAGTTGGCCTCAAACCAGACTTTTAAAGCAGATATTGCAACTGCATCTGTACAATTATAGTATCATGCACAAAGATACAGTTGAAACCAGAAGTTCACATACCTTGTATAAAAGGACACTAAACCTTTTTTTTTTTTTAAACTAACTGCTTACATTAAATCAGACTAAACCTTTCATATTTTAGGCTATTTAGGAGTAACAAAATTATTTCTATTTGCTAAATGCTAGATTAATGAGAGGGTTTTTTTCATACAGAATAAATATAACTTTGAAGTTAAAAGTTTAGCTTTTACTTAGATGAGATAAAATAGTTAGAAATTTGGGAAATCACAGATGATGATGCCATGGCTTTGGAAGCTTCTGTTAGATTAACTGACAACATTTGAGTTAATTGGAGGCACACCTGTGGATGTATTTTAACACGTATTAACCTGAAATGCACTGCTTCTTTGGGTGACGACATGGAAAAATCTAAAGAAATCAGCTATTAGAAAGAGAATTGTGGACCCTCCACAAGTCTGTTTCATCCTCGGGTATAAATTTTAGACTCCTGAAGGTGCCACATGCATCTGTTCAAACAATTCTATGCAAGTATAAATTCCATAGGAATGTCCAACCATCATACCGTTCAGAAAGGAGATGGGTTCTTTGTCCCAGAGGTTAATGTGCTTTTGTGTGAAATGTGAATATCGACCCCCAGAACAAGAGACGCATCTTAAGATGCTGACTGAAGCTGGTAAGCAAGTGTCATTATCCACAGTGAAATGAGTCTTGTATCAACATGGGCTGAAAGACTGCTCGGCGAGGAAGAAGCATTACTCCTGCTGTGCCATGATGACAAGTCTTATATTAACTTTGCCTGTCACTCCCACAAAGATTCACTCCTTTGCCTCATCTCAGCCTTCCATAGAAGAATAATATTGTAAAAAAATAAAATGTACTAGAAGGGTCCCCTAAAAAGATCACAAGATTCATAGACTATAGAGCCTGAGCCATATGCACAGCCGTAGATCTAGAGCTAAAAATATGTGCTCACAAAAAAGGAAAACATGCTTTGATTTCCTGATATTTTTAAATCTGTTGTTAAGGATGGGTCTCTTTAATAGAGCCCATTCATGTGGAACTTTAAACACAACTGATTTTCACTCCTAAGTTTAGGCATGGTTTGATGCACACACCTCTTTTTTCGCCATGCGCATAATACTTTTTAAACCACAACCTAATAATAGTGACTTTGAAGGTAACACCAAATAAGCTGTTTTTATTGAATGTGAAATCAGAAGGTTAATAGAGAATAGGAAATCTATTTTGTTAAGTGGTCTCATTTCAGGAACACAAACTTAAAAATGGCCAAAAAAAAACCCAACTTTTTTTTTTGTCCTTGTCACTGCCTTGTCTGGTTTGAACATTATCAAATATCACTGTAAATGGACAGTTTCATCATAGGCATTATTCTTCTGTTGTTTTTGAAACCAGAGGGTTTTCAGAACCTACTGAACCAGAGGATGCACCATCACAGAAAGACGTTCTTCTGTTTTTTCAACAGACCTCTGATGATACACTGCCCTCATAAATATGACTGATACTGATCTTCAAATATTAGAGCTGCTGTGATCAGCAGTGGGGGGAGCGCAAACATCTGGCCTTAAGCAAACTATTACCATGAATGAATACTTTCCTGCTTATGTCTGCTCTACTGAAGACTACGCAGGTGATGATGTCATAGAGATGACAAGTTTGCTTGTGATTCACAGACTGTGGACTTGTGTTGGATGAGAGAAGGTTATTGCACAAAGTCAAGTTCATTTTTTGGGTCAATGTTTTGACTGCTTTGCTCGTCTTTCTGCCCTCGTGAAAGAGGTTGTTTTACTTGCCACCGTCCTCATGAAGAGCAACTTAGTTGAGTGTGTGACAAGGAGAGAGAGAACACAGTCACTCGTCAGTACGTGTCCTCTGCTTCACACGTACCCTCTGAGTGAAGAAAATTAGTTATCCACAAATGTGGCTACTTGGTAATCAGCTTAGTGGGATCATTTGTTGGCCGTTGCAAATTATTTTGAGATAATAAATGGCTGAAATTGGGGGAAAATAATCAACCGCTAATCAGAAGCTGTTTTTAGGCCGAAAACAATTACTTACATACATAGTTTTTCAATGAGCAGATTTGACATTGACTGATTAAGTTAGTCGTTAGTCATACTTATAAGTTGCTAAGACAAAGAGGATTTCCTCATAAAACACTGTAAGATGCCGCAGGCGTTGCTGCTACAAGGCTTTCCATTGGTTGTAGATGTAGTCATGGTGATGCATGTATGACTAGCAAATAATTATCTGAATCATCTTTTTTATTTTTTATTTTTTCCACTCGAAGAATTTGAGTGGTATGACATTTCTGTTTCTAAATGTCTGTTACTGGTTGACCAGGAACACAGTCCCTGCGTGTGCATAATTATACTGGGTTAGCAGCTTTTTCAGAAGTCTTGCTTTTAGTGTGAATGTTATACATTTTAAAATGGATGTAATTTTGGTGAACCATGGTCTTGTTGGCTTGTTTACATTTTATATTGTCTATATAGTTGGTAAAAGATCAAGAAAAAAAAATCAGATTATGAAATGTAATATAAAAACAAGATTTTGACCTCAGTAACATACGTACTGGCAAAAACTAGTGGACAGAATTTCCTTAAAAATGACCGATTGAAACTGATATTTCAACATGGACAAACCATCTGTGCCACTTTATTGTTTTAATTTTTTTTAAATAAAATATTTGACAAGTGTTTACTGTGCTCTTACAGGACCCCAGTCCAGTTCAGTTCTCCACCGTACACTCCTCCACGTCAGGTGCAGAGGTCCTTTTCAACCCCTGACAACCTTCAGAAGAATGTCATGGTAATAATATTTCTTGTACCATAATAATTTCACTATAAAGTTGCAACAAAATACATTTCTTATTTAAGGTGTCATTTGTGTGCTCTTGGATTGTTCTTGCCTAAAAATGTGTCTCTGTTCTTCAGTAACAAATTAAGAAAGAAATTATGAGAAATCTGCTTTTTGGTGATCAATTTGAAGCCACCTGTTGTTTCTTTGATTTGTAGATGAACAACATGATGTGGCAGCTCCACATGCAGCAGCCTGAGCAGTTGAACGACGGCTTTGCTAAACCACTGCAGCGCCAGTCGTCCACTGGTAGACATCCTTCCCGAGGTGGCTCGAGGCAACACGACAGTCCCCCCTATCGACACCATCAGTCCCAGATGAGCGGGAGCGGCGGCAGAAGCCAGGGGTACGGCGACGAACAAGTTTCTGGCCGTCATCAGCAACACAGCCACAGCCGGGAGAACTACCACCACCAGAATGATAGGAGTAGCAGCCGTCACCACAACAGCAGAGGTGGAAACAGACATTATGATGAGAGGAGTAGCAACCGTGGTTACCACGACAATAGATGGCGACGATACTGACTTGTGTCAAGGAACCAAGTCCTCTTTTGTTTTTTTGTTTTTTTTTTTTGGACTGTTTTCTAAAAAAACATCAGAATTATGTTGACAAAATAATTGTGCATACTCAGGATGATTTTACATATTTGAAGATTTAATAACTTTTGTCTTTATGCCTTTTTGAAGGTATTTTTAAATTTGAACTTTTTTTTTGAGTGACCTTTTTCCTCACAAATGTGTCAGATGTTTTGAGTGATGTGACTGTATCGTCATAAGAGCAAGGACAAAATTTGCTAGTTTTGGGTCACAAGATGAAGAAAAAAGACAAGCATCTAAGAAGAAGAAAAAAAAAAAACATGATATTGGCTTGTCTTTCATGTTCAGCAAATAATATTTAAATGGTGCTCAGAGAATTTTAAAAAGTCTTCAGGTACATTGCAAAAAAGAAAATAAATAATTTCAACTACAGATTTCACCAGCAACACTTAAACAGCAACAGGGCACCAACATTTCTAATTTTTACACGTGTTCACCTTGCTCTTTTCCAAAAATGGACTTTATTTTTCTTTAATGGGTTTTATTTTTTAATTTTGATTTGTAATACGAGCTGTTTTAAGATGGACAATTTAATTAATATAAAGCAATTTCTGTGAGACTTTTTATTCTGTGTTGTCATTTATTGGTCACCACAAAAAAGCCTGTCTTGGCTGTACGTTTTGCGCAGCCTGTTGTCTGTGTGACAGTTAGGCTCTTGCATGTTTATACTAAATGCTGTAATTCATGCACACATGGCCTTATCTGCACCTATAAATGGAGCAAGTGTAACTAATACGTTTGTGCAGGGGGTCATGAAGTAATCTACAGGTGGCGCCACACACATCCGCTTATTGAATCAATTAAGATGTCAAATATAACTGAGCCACATGATCAGCTCCTGCATTTGACCTTTCTATTTAGGATGCTTTCAAGTGCTGACATGGATCTGACTCCCATTCTTTTCACTTGACAACATGTAGTTTATGTTCAGGTTTATTTCTTGCACACCAGATTTCATCACAGCAGTGTCTTCTCAGAGGGGGCTTTGCAACACTTAACCAGCGGCACCGGTTTTGATCAGTTGGCAGATGGGGCAAAAATCTTTTTGATCCTTAACATCTCAGGTTACGATCAAATTTTCAACGTTGTCGTCCTAGTTGGTGTCTAATTACGTGTTTGCTTATTACAACATTGTGATCAAATCCCTTAATGTCTCATTTGAGGTCATAATCTACCCTTCCGAAAGTGCTTATGTCGCTGACAGCGGCCCTGGACAGCATCGTCAACCGTATCCCCGAATAAACCTCCCGGTGTCTGAGAGAGTAGCTGTTCAAACTCCAGGTCTCTCCATTTAATCTGCCCGGTGTGTGATTGCATCCTGATGCTCCCAAATCGCTCTAATAGAGAGTATCCTCTCCTCGGTGTCAGTACTAGGAAGGGCCTTTATCGCGCTCCTGACTGGTGGCATTACTCTTTAAATTGGTTGATCTGCCTGGCGTCTCCTGCTCTGGAGCGGCTGGATTAAGAGGGGCCACTCGGTAGCCGCTGCTGTGGGGGACTTATATAGAAACGACTCTCCTGAAATGATCCAATTCCAAACACTCGGGATAACTCACCCTCCCTGCAGAGAAGCAGACACACAACACAAACAGAAGTGACAAGATTCCTGCAGCTTGGTGGGGCTCAGGCTGCTGGGGTCGCGCTTCTGTAAAATAGCTATAGCGGGTTTATTTATTGTCAGAAGCCTACTTTTCGTGAAGTGCTGTACTATTACGAGATGAGTGGAAAATGTTTTACTTCATTTTTTCTTTTCTTTTTTTTCAAGTTTTCAAAAGCTCAAAAGAAGAAAAAAAAGTTCTCTGGTGAAGCCATCAAAGCTGCTCTCATGCACAGACACAGGACCGAGTTCTCCTGATATAGTCTACACTACAATTCATTTAAAATTGCCTAACGATTTTTTTTAATTAAAAGGTTAACGGGACATTTTTTTTAAAGTTGAATTGTGCGACAGTATTTAGTATAATGAATAACAGCCTATTTTTTTGTCTCCCTTCACGTGGAAACAACCTATTACTGTTAGCTTTCACGAGGTCGTCGTCGACTCTGCTCCAAAGGTTTCTTAAAAAAAGAAATAAAAAATTCTGAAGTTCATTTTATAAAAAAACAAACAAACGCTGTGATGGAGAAGCAGGTTTAAAACATTACTATGTGGATGGCCCTTCAAGGCGTGCTTTTAGTGAAACAAAAGAGGTTTGCTTTGGCTTGTTTTAGCGAAATTAATGATAAATTCGCTGCACCTGCGGAAGTTTACTTTTTATGTTCATGAAGAAAACGATTTAACTGAAGTGGCCTGTTACTGTCACTTTTTGATCTTATTTTATAGGATAATATTAGTAATAATATTAGTAGTAGCATTTGTATAGCCTAATTAGAGTAAATCATATCAATAAAAGGTAATAAATCAATAATCTGAAACAGTTTACTTTAGCACAGTAGTTTATAGCCTATTAATACCTTTTTTTTAAAAAACGTATAACAAAGTTTATTTCATCAACCTGTAGCTAAATAAAAGAGAAAGTTGGACTTCATAGGTCCGGTTGCTGAAAGATGTTTCAAACTCTGAACACATGGAAAGAAAAACGAAAGAAAATAATCCGGTACTAATGCTTCAGCTGGCTCAGAAATGACTTTCAGCTTGTGGGAATTTAAATAACGCCATCGAACAAATGAGATTTCTTGTTGTAGAGATGTTTCTTAGACAAATCTGGTATCACGCTGATATTTTAAGCACACACAAACACCGTTTTTATCGAGACAGTCGAATCAAATAAAAAGTGAGAAGCGCTCGAAATAAAAATATGAAGTCATCATAGGCGATTTTGTGGCTAAAAATGTTTTAAAAGTGTGTTTAGCGCAATGCTAGTTGCCTATATTGAATAATAATTCATACAATCAAGTCGAATTTGAAAGATGAAGATAACAAATATAAAGTGTTTTTTTTATGTATATTTATGTGCGTATGTGTGTGTTTGCATGTGTGTGTTGGGGGTTGTGGCTTTGTGTATGTTAGAGAGAGAGTGCGGAGCAGGTCTGGAGATGAGTTCAGGGATGGTTTATATAGAGGAGGGTGTGAGCAGCCTGCTCATTACAGCAGCGGCGCTCTGCGCAGCACCAACCTGAAGACTGCTGATCCTTCCCCAAGACACTTCAGGGAAAGAAAAAACAAACAAACAAAAAAGAATTTAGAAATATAAAAAATGTCCAATTTAAACGCTTGAACTCCAGAGCTGTTCTTTCCAGACGGTTAATCCCGCATAAAGTTTAGACATCCGTGAGCAGAGACAGCGACGACGGTGCACAGGGACGCATCATGCACTGTCAAGCCGAGCTGAGGCTCTCCTCTCCCGGGCAACTGAAGGCTGTCAGGCGGCGCTACAAGACGTTCATGATTGATGAGATCCTTTCCAAGGAAACCTGTGATTATTTTGAGAAACTGTCTCTCTACTCGGTTTGTCCTTCTCTTGTTGTTCGACCAAAGCCTCTGCATTCATGTTCGGGTAAGACTTCGCTCTTTCTCCACAAATTTAAGAAGAAATCAATTAGGAGAGTTAATTACAGGCAGCGGGTAATTTTGTAGCATTGGAACTGTCACAGTGTGGTGGCTCTGTATTATCTGATTGATTTACATTTGAAAATGTGATAATTTAGGGAGGTATAGCTAGGACTAAAAAAGCAAAACAAACAAACAAACAAAAGCGGTTAAATAAATAATAGCCGCTTTTACTAGTAGGCTATAGGCAAAATATTGTTTGTCGAATAATTATTCTTGGTATAAAGAGCTCTGACAATATTTCTGTATTTATGTTTCAACCGATTACACTATCTACTGTTTTTATTTGACTATTTTATGGTGGGATATAGCATATTTATTTACAAAAAATATGAGTTCTTTTTTTTTTTTTTAATCTCCAAAATCTTCCGTTTTAAATTCGCCTTTACCAGAATAAAGAATGGTGTATTTTTCAATTCACCCTTTTCATTCTGTACTTGACATCATGAATGACAGAGGAGCTCAGGAAAGTGTCGAAAATCAGAGGTGCGGTGGAGTTGGTGAACGTCACTCACGCCTCGGGGCTTTTGTTGTGCAAATGATAAATGAAGCGATAAGTGCCCCTCTTAAAAGTCTAAAAGTCACCAAAGAGGCAGTAGGACAGATGAGAGGGATAAAGGAGAGTTTCAGTCCTGGAAGGCCGTGGTTACAAAAAACAAAAAAACTAACCTTTGATCTGTTTGATCTCACTAGCTTTGATTAATTTGAGAGTACTCTATTGAGCCCGAGGCTTTGCGTGTTAAGTTCTACTGCCGCTGGACATTTATGAATGATTTCATTTGCATTCATTTATGAATGCAGCTTACGGGACCCAGAGCAAAGGAAATGTGCGTCTCAGTGTGTGTTGTACAACCACCTGACAGTCCACTGATGGATACTGGAATGATGGAGGAAATGAAGAAATGCAGAGCAAACGTCCAAAATGACAGCTGACCTTAAAGATGAGGCTTTCAGATGTTTTTCAGCTCATTCTCTTTTTGTTTTTATTTATTTATTTTCAATTGCTGATAGGGATTTGTTTGCTGCCTGTATATGGCAGAGTTTGCATTCTTACAAAAACTAAAACTTTTTTGTGACTCTTGTGACAAACTGAAAGCCACTGCACACACTTGTAAACATTAGATAATTACTCTAAAGTCTGAAATAATAGCTGCTGCAATTTGATGATGACAGCGATGGTTGGATAAAAATAGGAGAAGCGGTTCCCTCATCCCTCTGATACGGATTGGCTTGTTCTTGAGGGCACTATGACTGGCCTTTGGCAACTTTTTTTTTTTTTTGAGATGGATAGAGTAACCCACCCTGCATATCAGAACATGCAGCCCGCCACTTATTTGTAGCCGTGGGGGTGTGAGACACAGTATATTCCTCAACATCAATGACTTTTAGTGCTTGATATAGAAGCTGGCAAGCTTACAGGTGGTGGGCCAAAGAGAGGTTGCTGGCCCCTGTATGGCCCCCTAACTGGGAAGGTTGGCTTCTTAATTCTACAAAGAAAGGGATGCTGTAACCCCCTGCTACCAGCGGAGGCCGCTGAAAGACAGTAATGCCTCCAGAAGTAGATAAGGCATGGAGTTTTGTAATGCTTATTACTTTTATGCTGCTACTCTTTGCTTCCAACCCCTCAGTCACTTGTGAAATGAAATACAGACCTTTCTGTTTTATTTTAAAGGTGACTAATGCTCACAGAGTTAATCCCCTGTCAGTTATAGCACGACCAGAGACAATGAACCCTGACCTGAAGCTGAACAGTGAACGTCGTAATGGCAGGTTGCTGTATTTCATGTGGCAGCCCATCTCTCAGCAGGAACCAGGGCAGAGCTCTTAGTGGTGTTATCTGGAAGAGGAGAAAGAGATTAAGATCAACTGTGGTGTAATCTCACTTGACAGCATAATGACAAATATACACACACACATAAGAAGACATAGATGCATACTGGTGTGGCAATGCCTGAGAGCTTACAGAAAAAATCCAAGTGAGCAAAAGACTCCTCATCCCACCTTAGAGTCTAATCTGCTGCAGACAATAAACTCACCCACTGAGCATGAAGTTGGCTTGAGGAGGTTGATAATGTCCATGTCAACACACACAGGCAATTATCCACACGCACACACTCACAAAGGCAAAATGTGCACATCTTCAGTCAAAGGTAGTGTCTGACAGCCTGTCATCTCCAAGTCATCCTCAGTCTGCTATCAGATCTCTCGGCCTCTGCAAGGCGTAGGCAATTGATCATCTTTAAAAGTAGTTTATGCTAGTTGATTTCTGCTGTACCTGAGCAGATCAGGTTTCAGATTGTTAAAATGTTTATTGTAATGCTTTTTGCTCAAGCTTGCCTTGATGAAAGAGTATAACAGTAACATTCAGCAAGTGAGGTACCTTTAGATTCTTCTGAGTCATTCCAGTCAGGGTTGGCTGAAACAACGTTCCACACAAGGCAAGTACAAAATAGTCAAAAGTTGAGACACACATGCCACTGCTTAGTAATGAATCATCTATTGAAGCTGTTGCACAAAACAAAACGTTTCACAGGAAATATTGATGTTTTGGCAGAGAGCATGTTTTCCAGGAAGATCTGTATATATATGTATATATACATATATGTGTGTGTGTGTATGTATAAAAGTTAAAATCCTTCTTTATCCAGTAAGAATGATTTCAAAATAACAATGTTATCAATGGAGAAAACAGCTGGTATTAAAAGTCATGTTTAACATATCTTGATCTATTATTAGTAGGTATGACTTCTGTAATGGTTACTATAAGCACTTGTTCCAGTTCATACATTCCAACTGCGATTATCAAGAGGATCCATGTGCTTTTGCACGGGGCTGAGTTGCGTTCCTGCAGCTCCTCAAACAGTTTATTTGTAGACTATTGACAGGACACCAATGCTTGTCAGCAGCATGTCAGAGAGCTGGCCTCTCTGTCAGTGGAAAAGTCAGCACAAGGGCTGACATTTGCCTCTTCTTTCTTTTCTCTCTTCGCTCTCCCTCTGGGGCGACTGTCCGGAGACACCCTCAAGCTCTGTGCTGACAGGAGATTTCCTGAAAGTTGTGAGGGTAAACTGAAGTGTTTTCCTTTTTCTTTTTCATTCATTCTTTCCTTTTTTTCAAAAAAAAAAAAAGTTCAGGAATTCAGGAAGAGTGACACATATATTGCATTAATTCACCCGCCCCCCACCCCCTTCCACACGCACAACCATTAAAATAATATGTTAGATGTTTCATTATAAATCCAGATGTGACATGGAAAGAAGGACCACCAGATTAGAAATGAAGTCCAAGGGCGTAAAAGATATGAGAAGGCATTTTCTTGTTTCGTCTTGTTTGCAAACCAGCGATCTGACTTTTGAGGGGGATCAGTGGTGACCTCAGTCTCACCGTGATGT
Source organism: Arrhamphus sclerolepis (assembly GCA_037176975.1). NCBI lineage: Eukaryota > Metazoa > Chordata > Actinopteri > Beloniformes > Hemiramphidae > Arrhamphus > Arrhamphus sclerolepis. The sequence goes on from JBAMYA010000005.1 coordinate 13,679,875, forward strand.
CATGATGAGCCCAAGGCAGTGTCAGCTGGGCCCGAGTGTGTGAGCAGAGCAGCTGCAGCTACCTGTGTGTTTTGCATACTTGATATGCATCTAACGGTGGAGATTAGTTTGAGATTGTTCACAGTTTATATATATGTAAGCCTCTGCACTGCCGAGTCCCTGCACTGTAAGATTAGAAAGGAACACATGTTCCAACGTTTTGAGGCCACTCACTTACTTGCGTGCTACAATTTTCTCACTTGTCTTTAGAGGAAATATAAAGTCAGAGCGGACTAAAGACTGCTTCTTTTTTATCTTCTGTGTGCACTGCAAAGGTGTGACTTGTCTTTTGGTTCCTGAGGAGACCAAGGAGTCAATTGTTGTTCTATATCCCTCTCCTTATCAGTCCGGGCATTAACTCGACCCAATAGTTTACATTTAAATGTAGGACCTGGCTGATTCTTTGAAGGTGAGAGGATATTTTCTAGCAGATATTATATTCACTTTGTTTGACCCACCACGTCCCCTCTGCCAACCTCCAGGTCTCCATTCCCCCCACCTCGGCTCCAGACAAGTGCTACCTTTTATTGAGTCTGGCGTCTGCAGCTTTTTGCCGACTCGTATAAGGAGCTGAAGCACATATGTGTGTGCTTGAGTGTTTCACAAGAGTGGGGGAGAATGTAAGAGATAGGGGAAAAAAATGTTTATGAGTTGAACATTATTTTATTTTTATTTTATGTATTTATTACAGTTGGTACACGTGTATGCATGTGCATGAAGTGGTTTTGTGCTGGAAAGCCAGTTAATTTTTAACAGCCTCTGAAAAATCATCATTCATTTGAAGGGTTGAGGGGGTCATTGTTAAACGCAGCCTGCGTCATGGGGATCATAGCCCTCTACATGGAAGAGGTCAAAGTCAAAACACTTTTCATAGCATACACTGCTCAATTAAAAAAGCTGTCTGAACAACTCTTACAGGCAGTCAATTAAAAAAAAAAAGTGACTGAGGGTTTGTGAGAGCCCACTAAAAGGATAAATGTGGCACTCCAAAGGTGCATCCTTGTGAAATTACTGTGCTTCAGTATAGTTCTCCTTATTTTTGTGACCTGACACTCTGTCTCTGTGCCTCCAGGCTCCTCGTCACTCCGTGCCTACCCACTCCTCTCAGTGATCACACGGCAGCCGCCCAACCTGTCCCCCCACCTGCCACCTGCCACCTCTCCGGGCGCAGTCCACTCGCACCTGCCCCTGATCTCCCCACAGCTCCCACGGTGTTCGGAGCCCTCGCCCAGCCAGACGCCCCTCAGCATCAGCAGTGAGTCGGAGACAGAGCGCAGCACACCCCGCCTGAAGAAGCCCCGCCGCAGCCGCACCATCTTCACCGAGCTGCAGCTGATGGGCCTGGAGAAGAAGTTCCAGAAGCAGAAGTACTTGTCCACGCCTGATAGGTCAGTGTTCTGAAGCTGATAAATTCAGTTAGATCAGAGTTGCCATAAGTATGCAGCACAAAAACATTTACCAGAGCTGAAACAATTAACAAACCAAAGGAAAAATGACTAAATATGAATCTAGTTCATAGCTGCAAAAAAGAGTATTTAACATAAAAGAATTCAAACCAATGCTTTGTTCAGGGCAACACACAATAATTCAATAAATCTGATGAGCAGCTACCAAAGTCATAAAAATGCCACTCAACCGTAACATTTTGACAACTGGTGCACTGTAGCTTGCAAAGAGGATTTTGAAAGTTCAGAACATGCAAGCACACATTCACAAAGCCACAAATGCAAACATCAAGCAGAAGTTCACCTAACATCATCAGTTTTGATTTATCCTGTGGGGAATGTCTCATGTGATGTGAGTGTGTGTGAGCCAGAGCATTACCTCAGCATTCTAGTTGGGACAAGAGTAACGTTTTAACCCTAAGCTCTCAAACAGCAAAAAGCCCCAACAAAGACACGCTGCCTTACTCAGGAAAACAGGAGCTGTGGCCAACACAAGCAAATAGAAACGTATTAACACTGATTTACTGCCAGTCATTTCACTCGTGTGCAGGTGCATATAAACCACGTTCATCTCTCTACAATAGGATGAAGTAATCTGTTTATTAATATCCGTGTCTTTAGTTCCATGCTGTGGGTCATTTTTGGGACTCGACATCAGGTCAGAATATATTTTTGAGTTTTATTGCGGATCTCACTTTTGTATTTGGCTTGCAGGCTATTTTTTCCATTACAACCAAGAGTGGTATTGAACCATAAATACTGTAAAAAAAAAAAAAAATATATATATATATATGTATATATATATACATATATATTTCCTTCATCTGCACAGCGAGAATTTCAAACTGCTTGTGAACCTTTGCATGAGACAGATATTGCATTTCAGTGCTATTATATCTCTTTATTTTTCATATGCAGACATACTGGAGGGAATCATTTGTGATTAATAACATGCACATTTTACACAAGGCTTCATGTGAAGTATGCTAACCTAAAGGTACACATGCAAATAAATGCTCTTTCCAGAGAACCACTGCAAAGTCTCTGCAATGCAGTTTCCCACATCCACTCTGAAAACAGATTTGCAATTTAGGAACCAGATTTATTTGTTCATTTACAACTCCCACAATGTATCATTAAATAAATCACATCTTGGCTTGCCTGGAGCTGCTGGAAAGTCGGCATGCCTCATCTTAAAGCAGAAGCCTTGAGGCAAAGTGCAACTCAGTGATCAAACCCAGCTACCGTGTGAATAGATCTGGCAAAATGTTGCTTCCTGTCAAAATATCCAATTTTGATGCTGCGTTGAAAATTAATTAAATACACGGCTTGAGGAAAAACATCAATAGAGAAAATCTGCCTTCTAAACCCCACATCAAATGCATGGCATGTTTACTACTTTAAATTGTTTATGATCCAAATATAACTTCACTTTTATCATCCAGCATTCTTCATGGTCTGTGTGTGATGGCAAGCATAACCAAAAGCAAACATTTCTCTGAAAGGATTTTTTACTATTTATATCATGGTGTGGTAAAGGATTTTAGGCGTCTTCCACTTATAATTAGTACCTGAATTCACCTTTGTCATCGCTTTGTGAAATATGTAAAATTGGATCAAAATGGCGTCCTTGCAGCAGCCTGGAGTGAGTGACTCAGATGTTGTTTTTACTGCTGTAATTGTGCAGGGTGTCTGTTCATTGAGAACTAACGACCATAAATAATTGGGGTATTTTCCTTTTTTGCAAATACTTTTCCTTGCCTCCAGTTGTTGCCCTTCTATAGATTGCTATTAACCTGAAGATTGACAGACAGCTTGATTGTCCGTGCTCGGTGTTTTTTGAAGCACATAAACACACACTCTATGTCCTTTAATGCAGTTTTTTTTCAGCATTGCCTTTTGGATTGTGTTTCCTCCATCTCACCTTCCACTTTCACCCAGAAATGAAAGCAAGTTTATTTCCCCGCAGGGTTAATGAACGTGAAAAAAGCTTCATGTGACTGTTAAAGACTTTAGTAAGAGTAGGGAAGAGGAAATCCCACTTTAAAAAAAAAAAAAAAAGTTGATAACCGCTTCTTTCCTATACACTTGTATGCCATGTTCGTTTAATATGCCCCTTCCTGAGGTTTTGCATTTCACACCAACCAATAGCCCCAATTAGTCATGCATCACCACATGTGGTAGATACATTCTGAGGTTTGTCCAGCAGGCTCGATCATCCAGCTTAAACTATTGTGACTGGATTACTGGCTCCAGTACAGACATTTTGAACACTTCTTTAGCTGCAGGTGTACTGTGTCAGACACAAGCTTTCATGTCAGATTTAAAGATATTAAGAAGTTTGGTGTACAGGGGTGGTCATGTACTGTACTTACACAGGAACCCTAAGTAATACCTAAGGGATAAAAAGCTTTTTTCTGTTTAGCTGGAGATACTTCAAACTATATAAAAGCTGCTAAGTTGAAAGACGGTGTTGTGTTGACTGGCACCAGAGTACGCTTGTTGGATGATTACCTGGATGATGACTGGAGAAAACAAGCAGATGTTGACAAGTAAACCCAAGAAAGTACAATGAAATATCTGCTCGCCCCGAGGAAATTCCCCACAACAACCAGCAAATTGCTGCAACTGTTCCCAACGTCCACTTGTGTGGG
>JBAMYA010000005.1:13697708-13725505 GCA_037176975.1 Arrhamphus sclerolepis
ACACACACACACACACACACACACACACACACACACACACACACACACACACACACACACACACACACACGCACATATATATATATATATATATATATATATATACTGCCAGAAAGTACTCATGATTGTCATAAAAATCAAAAAGGTAATTGCAAGCCGTGCAGCGAACATGATTGCTCTTTTTTTGGGTGCAACTTCAATAAAGTTATTCACGCTTCGATGGCTCCTTTTAAAAGCAATTCCTGAAAGACACACTGTGTGCACTGTTTGATAAGTGACAGGTGAGAATGAAAAAGCAGAAATCAAAAACAATACTGATCTTTTAATTTTCTCAGAAAGGTTTTATTTATTTTACGAGGTAACGTTTTAACCATGATAAGCCTCTAACTGCATAAGAAGAGATTAAATCATCATTATGCAGTACATATATATATATATATATATGCATATATTTATTCCTTGGCAAATTAGACCTTGTCCTGTGATATGAGAGCATTCACAATTCACTTTAAATCTTTTCTCTGCTGCTGACAAAACCTTCTTTATGATACATTGTAGTGAGTCAGTTCCTCTTGACTTGTTGTCATAAGGCATCAAAAACCACAGCTCCATGAAAAGCAAAACCTGCCAAAGGTTCATCCCTCTCCACCTGTTGTGGCACTGGTTGCTATAAACATTCAAGCAATTTCAATTGAGTATGCAATGCTGTAATGTTTCCCTCAAGATGTTATCTGTCTGCGTTTGGCACGCTGCCATGAACTCGGAGTGTTTAAGCACAAGCTGAAACACATGCACACTTAGTCATTTATGCACACACATACACACACCCACACACACACAAGCCCACATTCAAGAGCTGAAAAGGTGAAAAGGTAGGAAAGCAGTAGTATGTGTATGTGTATTTATTCTTAGATGAGCTCTGTTAACCTCTAGAATCAACTGCACAGCAACATTTCTGTCTGGTGAAGCAAATCACAGAATGCAGTTAATTTCATAAGCACTTACAGGTGATGAAATATAAGGCCATGGCAGATGGAGCAGGGCGTTTTATGTCCTAGAATGTGTGTGTGTGTGTGTGTGTGCATTAACTGACAAAAAGACACTTTATCACTTTGTCAGTTGATGCCAAAAAGAAAGACAGTATTTGTATTATTCGTTTTCTAATGCTGGTTGACTCTTTGTGGAGAGTTTCAGTTCAGTTCATGTTTACAGTCTGACTCAGACTGACAGAGAGGAGAGTAGAGAACAACATTCTCTGTGCAGCATTCATTCATTTTTTTCTGTCTGTGTAATGCCTTTGTTCATTCATTTTTTTTTTTTAACTGTCAACTCACTTAACCCAACACTGAAGGTTGAGGCATATCTCAGCATGCATTGGACAGGAGGAAAGAACACATTCGTCACAGGTCCAAGACTACTCGGATGCAGTCAGCTTACAGTCCGCTCTGGACCCCCGGAGGAGCTGATGATGGTTGTTTGTCAGGCAGTGCCACACTGCTGCTCCTCACAGTGATGCATTACTTAAATGCTTTATGAATTACATTTTATTGGCAGGGAGGTTTGCTTGCTAATGCCACAACTTTCCTTTCTGTATTCTGTTTTTCTAAGTAGTGGAAGTGTGTTACATAATATATTTTTTGTGTCACCATGGTTAAACTAATTCATACATACTCTAATATTTGCAATCCATGGATGTGATGTAGGAAAATGTCTAATTTAAGCCTTGTTTCCATATAACTTGGTACTCACTGCTTTAGAGTAAATAAGAGAAGCTATACAATGTATTCAGGATGATATGATGCAGCATTCATTTTACATAGATGTTATAAACAGAGTAGCATGAGGAGTGTGTGCACATGTCAATCACTCTTTCATGTCAGCATCATAGGGTCAGGGTCATGTTTATTCTGTAAAGGTGGGAACAGTATGCTTGAACAGCCATGTTTGTTAAAGGCCCCTTGATATGATTTTCAGGATTTAGAAAGTGGTTTCAAAATGATTTGTTACAACATATATTAATCGTTTATGCCACATGGTTGCTTTTTAAGTGGTTCAGTGCTTATGAGGTGATCAATCAATGAATTTTGAGAATGCTCAAAATGATTTACACCATTTATTTTTAAAAACCAAACCAAACAAAAACAACAACAAAAAATCATGAGCTAGATCACTGAAATCCAAGCACAGAACAAGCCCTCCATCCAGAATCCGGCACTGAAACCCAACAAGACTGTGTATACCAATATTTTGGGAGTGAGGTGTTTCTCTTTATGTTTTTTCATAGGAAGGACGGTTTGATTTTCTTGTCATTCACATAAACGGCATCACATTGTAAATTAAGCAAAAGCATCAACGGAGCCACAAATTAAATTTCATATGGATTTATGTATGTGATGGGGCATGCTTAACAATTCAGTGTGGGTCCTGCCGTGCTCTGTGGTTCAGAAAAGTGCCGAGGACCATGACAGAAAAATGATGTTAAATCAGGAAGCAATTGATTTACAGCATGTTACACTGTGTGATTGAACATATACTGAATCATGGCTACAACAGAAATAAATCCAGGTGTATCTCAGTCTCTAAACGCAGCATCATTGCGTCATGAGCAGTTTACCGCTAATGTGCTAATGCACCGATAACAGTTGGTGTTGGTGTAGTGATGTTTACATTATTTAATAATACTGTTAATGATATACATTATATCAATAAAAACGTAAACATCGGTGTGTCTACACAGAACAGTAGGCTAACATCTATAGTGCTAAATACAACAGAGAAATGGGAAGAAAAAGGTGCAACTCACATGAAGAAGAGATGCACTTCTTTTTCCTGATTTTATTTATATTCTTTTCAAAGCACATGCTCACCATTACGGCAATGGCAACTTTCTAGTCATCGGCATTAGCACATTAGCAGTGACCTGTTAATGATGCAATGATTCCAATGAGGCCAATGAAATAATGCGTATAGAGACTGAAATACACAAATACACACGATTCAATCCCGCAGTGTAACATGTTGTAAATTAATTGCCTGCCGATTTCACATCGTGCAATGTTACTCAAATTAATCATAAATTGTAGAGAGTGAACTTGACATTAGATGTTTGTCTGGCATAACACACCTTCTTCAGATGAATGAGTCGTTAACAGACTTTTGCAGATCTTGATGACAGCCTGGTGATGATGTATATATTTGAATCAGGTGTGGAAATATCTAAGACATGCAGGAAAGTGGCCCCTGGGGACTAGGATGGGCACCCCAGCGTTCAAAAAATGGTAACTAAAGGCAGAGTGGCTGAATTCTGTGATGCAAATGACAACTGTGTCTTGTTTTACACTAACCTTTGTTATTGTTAGTAGCTCAAATCATTGTGTCCTTCCCTTATTCACATGTGACAAAATATTTGGGGTTACAATCAGTTTTGCAAGATTCTTGTAGCAGATTTTTTTGTGCTAGTGTGAGGGGTGAGTGTGTCCTTCACCAACCCTCTCTGGCAGTTTACACTAACATCTTTATTAACATCTGAAATCCTGGTTCTGTCAGAGAGGACTAAGGATCACCATTAGTGGGACATTTAAAGACAGGACAATTGAGACACAACAGTGAGGGTGAGGTGTGTGCAGAATTGTGAAGTGTGAGGGGTGTGTAGTGGGTTGTATTGCATATATACATTGAATGGTTTTGCCAGATGAAGGCATTAATTATCAATATACATGCAGATGAAAAAAAGAAAAGGTTTTGCAAGATTCAAGAAACCTCAGACTGAAAACATTTAAAATGATGTCTGCCAAGAAAACAATCAGATAAGATACAGATAAGAAAAAAAGCCTCATAATCACTTAAATTAATTTATACAACATACTCTATTAGGTCTCATCTGTTTGGGTGGAGATAATCATTTGCCGGGAGATTCTGGAACAGAGAATCTCTCTCTGTTGACAGCCATAACTGAGCAATAACATGACATGTTCAGCAGTCAAGTTGCAGGGCAACTTGTTTGAAGAAGATCAAAGAATTATCATTAAACCCCCACATCTATTAAAATGCCTAATGACAAGCACTTTATATGCAGAGTACAAAGTGCATTACGCACTGATGATGCTTTTCTTTCCTGTGTTGTGGGTGGTAATGATTCAATTTAAATGATAAATATGGACTGGGTGCTTCCTGATTAGTGACCAAAATGGTGGGGGAGGTGTGTGTGTGTGTGTGTGTGTGTGTGTGTGGCAGGGTGAGGGGGTTTGAAGAATAAATAATAAAAAGACAAATGAAAGAGCAAGGGAGGGAGTAATAATGTCACTACACTATTTTTCTTCGGGATCACAGTAACAGACCCTCAGAGGGATTTTCCTTGCAGTTGAGAGGCTTATACGAATCTGATCTGCTGTTGATGGAAACGAATCGGTCCAATATCACAACTCCTTATAACTCGATCCAGGGCACAGATGCACGAGTCATCTGAGAGGACACTTTCTCTAATCCTCCATCCTCTCATGTGCTTTGGCATTCTGGGTTGTTGAAGAGGGAAGAAAGAGGACTGCAGACACCGATGACCCTTCGGGTCCACAAATGCACACACACAAATCTTTACACACACACTCATATTGCCAAATACGCACAAAGATGCATCCAAGAGGTGAAAGCAAGTGTTGGCTTTGGGGCAAACTGATTTCATGCTGGACAAAAGAATGAGATCAAAAACAACATAAAGGTGCGGAGGAGTGTTTTCTTAGTTTTACTTCACATTCAGCCGTTGGAGGGACAGGGTGTTGAGGCCAAAGGTCACCTGCTCGCAAGTAGCTGTGTAAACGTGGCTTTGACCCCTCCTCACCTCTGATGGAGTTGAGTTTCAGTGAGTCTAGAATGAAATCCTTTTTTTTTAATTTAAAAAAGTTACTGCTTTCAGATTTTTTTGTCATGTACATTTGCTCTGACATATTAAAGTAACATGGCATTACTTTCACCTCAAAATCAGAGTTTACAAAAGTCCTTCTGTCATTTCATTGACTAATATTACAATGAAGGTGAGCACCCCAAATAACACAGCATGCCTGGTTGGCCTGGAATAGTCCTATGCAACTTTATGGTCCAGCTGAGGTCTCTCTCAGGAGAACACATGTTGCACTACGTCTATGTGTCACACGTCTGCATCAGCATCAGCACCTGTGCCTTGGTATCGACACAAGCCAGTTCATCGTTCTCCGTACGTTCATGGCAGCAGAGCTGCTGAATAAAACAAAAGGAGGAGCAGGTCAGAGTAAGTGATGAGGAGAAAAACAGATTGTGACCAAGAAAGGATAAATCTTGGACTGGACTTCATTGGACTTCGCCGGCATGAAGTTCAAGAAGAAACGGGATGCAAGGCAACGCTAGACTCTTATGCTTGTAAGTAATGTCTTAATATTAGTAGCTAACTTGCTGTGTGTTGGGACTGTGATTTACTTGTTTGATGCCAATAATTTTTTTTTTGCTTCATTTCATTGTTTGATCTTTAGACATCTTGCAAATGTGTTATGTTATGCTTTTAAGATGCTATTATGAGTTGTGTGCAGTGTTTTTGTCACGCCCGCTACTCCCTCGCTACCTCGGTCAGCGTTGCCAGCCTTCTGATCGCCAGTCTTGACACTACAACTCCCAGAATTCCTCAGTTTCCCTCACCATGGACTGAACCTGTGCACTCTCATCTGTTTCACCTGGTCCCTGATCTAGTTGTACACTGCACAGAGCCAGCGACAGCATGTAGTATTATTTGATCCACAGTTCTTATGAGATACCTACACCGTCTAAGCCTTTGTCTCTGCGTAACGCATACTTTAATATTGTATTAAATACTTTTAGAGAAGTCTGTGCTTGTGTTCACCTGCTACTTCAAAGCCTCACAGTTTTTGTGTACTTTGACAAAAGCTTTACTTTGGCTGCGAATTTTCAGCAGCTGTGCTCATTTGTTGAGATAAACTGCTACATCGCAATTAATTACATTGTTGCATTGACAGCTGAGATGTCACCACCTGCTTCCTCTTTGGTATTTTTTTGTCGTTTCCATAGACCTTGCTTTCTTTGCTGGTTATTCTGGCCTTCACTTCAACTTGACTTGTATTTACGACAATGCTGGACCATATCAGATCTGTCAAGGGCCCCGAAGAGCAGAAAACCCAATTCTTCCGCAGTGTTTTTTCAAAGACAATGTCTACAAAGCATCAATAAAATAGCTGCTTCACCACCATGTGAAAAGATTGAGTGAAACTTTGTGCATATTCTGTTTTATTCCCTTTTCAGAGAACTCAAAAAAGAAAGAAAAAAGAAGAGGTAGTAAAAAAATTCTCAGAATGCATCAGTAATGGTAAGCAGGAATATCTTGTGAGCCCCCACAGAGACTTCATAAGTCCTTAGACCTCTACTGGAAGAATGAAACTCCATTCCTTCATGGGACATTCCCTCATTTGGGATATTTGATGATGGTGATAAAGAGCATTGTTTACCATGTCAGTCAAAAACTTAAAACAAATGTATTGAGGTTTTTTTTTTTTTTTTTTTTTTACAGTAAAAGCCAAATCACATAATTTTCATCAGTTGACAACATTACTTCCAGGTGTGAGAGAGGTTTTATTAGCAATGATTTATTGTTTGGTAATTAAAACGCAGCTCTGAAATACTCAGTTCCCCTGAGGAAAGGTGTAGCCTGGCAACTTTGGGCTGATTATGGAAGAAGTGGCACTTTATGTGTTTCATTTTTAGCCCAGTTTCTTTTCAAAACAAACCAATAATTACAATAAGGTCTCATATTTACTGTAAAAATGCATGGAACATGATCTTGAACAAGACACCACATACAAGATTGCACGTTTTGCAGGAGACCAAATTTGTTTGCAGTTAGACCTCAATCGTAGTGGTTTTTAACCATACTAAGAAACATACCAAAAGTATCACAGAGACAACAGTTTATATGCTTCTGTATGTGAAGGAGGGAGTGAGAACACATGATATATACATACCAAGTAGGTGAAGATGAGGCAAGGTAGTTATAAAACTGGACAAACTCCATGTGTCGGTCATGCATGGAGCAGAGCATTGAAGCATGAACTATCAGTCACAAAAGTATGCTATGGCTTGTACTGTTATATATTTTTTTTTTCAAAATTTAGAAAGAAATATTGTCAACAGGGATGCATCAGTTAAGAAGTGTTGAGGTAGTGTGGGTGGAAGAAAAGACACAAAGGGGACTATTGTTCAGGGATGGCCTTGGATACAAACTAATGGTTGCTATCTTTAAGAACAACAATTCAAAATACATCTGACAAATTTAGTCAGCCTGAGTAGCTGTACACAAAGAAAGCCAGTGTTCTGTGTTGACTGACAAAATCTGTGAGACATAAATGATTTACTTAGCCATTAATACCAGGGCAGGGCAGCATGGTTGTCTGGCTCAACAATCCACTTCTATTCTCAGGAATTTGTGGATATTTATTTACTTCAGGTATGTCTGTATGTTTTTTTGGGTCCCATGCTGATTTGTTAAGCGCCACAAACACAATATACATTACCCGGACAGTGTATTATCATGCTGTGGAGAACAGAGCTGCCTGCAATTGCTTAATGTGTGCAGATCAACCAAACAGAGAAAAGATGAAATACAATAAAGAATAGCTGATACCTCTGTTCCATTAACTGTCATAACTCTCAACACTGTTCACATTCTTCTCAGATTAAAATGAAAAAAATGTCATGTACACCTAAGGTATTTTCTGTTTTATTTCTTTTTCATTAGAAGAAAAAAAATCCAAATCCTTACACTTTAGTCAATGAGAACAAGTCTTGCTGCCTCCTCTGGCACAATGCGCACACATAAATTATTGTTATCTTAATTGCATTACAACCTCAGAGGGAGTTGGGAAACCACCCACAGCCAGACGATGGAAAAAGCAAGCTGGATCATTGTAGATTTCCATCTCTTAATGTCTTCAGTTTCTCAATCGGTATTGGACAAATATCCTTGTGGCAAATTCTTTATTTTATTGAGACAGTAAATCTTTCATCTCATCAATACAGATGGTAACTCTAAACTTTTTTTTTTGTTTCACTTCTTCCTCTGTCTAAAGATGTTCTTTTTAAATAAACAAATGGTATCTTTTTCATCATTTTCCGCAATTTTCTTTTCTCTTTTTAGCCCTCTCCCTCTCTCCTCCCCTTTGCGCTCAGGTGAAAGGTAATTGTTGGCACACGTATGCGGATTGTTCAGTCACTCATTTTGTACTGTCCTGACAGTAATCCTTGCTGATCTTTCTTTGTGTGTGTATACAAGGGTGTGTGCAGTTGCTGTGTGTGTGCACGGTGTCTGCATGAACTCGGTTTGGTCACACGTGTGCTGACAGCAACCTGCTGGGTGAGCTTAGTGCTCCCATGGAGCTGAAACGGTGACACTGTGACACGTTTCAGAAGAAGGCAGCCTCTTCAACAATCATTTTGAAACCATTTCCAATCCAATCCAACTTTATTTGTTAAGCACTTTAAAAACAACAGCAGCTGACCAAAGTGCTGTACAAAATAACAAATAAAACATCATGAATAAAAGACAAAACAGTCCAAAGGACATAAAATGTTTAAAATAATAAAATAAAATAAATTAAATTAAATTAAAACACAATAAAAGACATAAAACAAGTAAAAATAATAGTCATGCAAACAAGACAATAAAATAAGCTAAAATAAAAAAATAAAAAAATAAAAAGCGAGTGATATTCAACTGTCAACTATACGAGAAAGATATCTAAAAATACCTCAAACTAAACAAATTCCCAAAAAAGAAGAATACTGCAAAAAATGCTAAACATAATGGAGAGCACAGTGACAAACAAATGTAATTCATGTTTTGCTTCTCTTTTTATTGGAGAGTAGGACTATAGAAAGATTTCAGGACATCCGAGAGATTGTCAAAAGGAGGATTAAATTGTATATAATTAAAAAAGTGTTGTTGGCACTCTGTGACCCTGTTTCTTCATTCCTTCAGCCTCCCTTCACATGCTGGAGCAGAAAACCTGGAGTTAGGATGCTTTCTTGTGGAAACGCATGTCTGATTTGGTCTCTCCTTTTCTGTTTAGAAACATGTTGGCATCGGTGCAGCGCCAAAACACCGGGTAACAGTTTAAAATCAAGTGTAACATGATGGAAATGGACAAAGGAGGGCTGCAAGTTCAAAGGCAACGCGAAGTTCACTCTTTCCTCTGATATTCTCTTCCTCTCCCACTGCCATTCACTGTTCAAAAGCCTCAATAAACTGCTTCCTCTTCAGACTGAATTGATGCAAACTGACAGCTCAGCACAGCCTGTAGGAGTGTGTGTGTGTGTTTGTGTGCATGAGTGCATCACTGTAAAGTGTGAATGTGAGACTCTGCATATCACAAGGATATGAGTCATGGCTCTGCTGCTTGTATGCAGCTCATCTGCTTTGATAGGTAGCCTTCACAAGCACAGAGCACAAACACTGAGTCTGTGGTCGCCTGTTGCAGTTAAATGCATGTTTTAGTTACGTTAGCACAGCAAAGCCACACTTACAAGCGCTAATATGGCAGAGAGGCTCAGAGACGAGCTGAAGCAGCCAATGAGAGATAAAGAGCCAGAGCTGACATTTCTAAACACACAACAATATAACAGAAATCCTCATGAAACGTAGCTCAACAATATGTGGATTTGACTGTAGTGACTGAAGATTTAAGTAAAAAAAAGAGAAAAAGAAGGAGGAAAAAGATTAGCTTCTTGTTGTCTTGACTTTAAAAGAGTTGACATTCACTTTGAGAAGATGTCAAAGCTGAGCTTGAATTAAAAATTAGAATTTAGAATTAAAAATCAGCAGATAAAAGTCTGAAGCAGAGATTGAAGCATCTCAACAGACCGAGTAGCTCTTATTTGAAAAAGATAGAGACCGGACACACCTACTGCAAAAAACACGGTTGGTTTAATCAGGCCCAGATTTAGAATGCTCCACTGCTTCCTTCCCGCCTCGACTCCGTCACCACACATGTCACCATGGCAACCGAGTATATATACACGCGCACACACACACATATATTCACTTTAAAAAAAGGAAAAGAAAAGAAAATCAACAGGATGACAGAGTAGACTGTGCGAGGAGGCCCCCTAGAGGTTGGAGGACCCCGGGGGGGACACCGGCCCAATCGGACTGGTCGTAAATCCGTGCATGGATTTAATGGTTGCTGGCTCCTGCTTCTGAGTCCTGATCTGTAAATACTGCATTTAGGACCAGCAGACTGGAGGACATCAGCTTTGACAAGAGCATAAAGATGAAGAAGCTCAAACAAATAAGGTGGTGCCAGCCAGAACATTAAAAACCTTTAAAACAAGCAATAACATGCCAAATCCTGAAGCAGACAGGCAGTGCAACAGCGCCAGCTGGGGTGATATGCTCACGTTCTCTTCCGTTGAGAGAAATGTCTAACCAGTTTCAACCTTGGCTTCAATAATGCGGAAATATACTTGGACATCAGCATATAGGAATAATACATTTTTATGATGTTCCCTGGATGAAAAGCACAGTTGCTTTATACAGACGTCATCAGAATACAGTTATCCAGCTTCCTAATAAGCATCACATCGTGCTTCATTCTCTGTGATTCAGAAGTGGGTGACGTCAAGCTGTTTCAGAGACTTCCACCGCACAGAAGATGATGGCCGACTAAACCCCATAAAACCTGCTGCTATGAACAAAGGTGTGAGGAGCTTGTTTGATGAAGGGCTGTTGTCCTTTATTCCAGTGGTATTTCTACCCAAACTTTAAACAGATACTTCATTAATACATAAGAAACTGTTCTAGCCCTTTACAGAGAAAACAAAACAACTAGGCTGCAGCACAAGTAAAAATCAGAAATAGTTTAGTGAAAGTCTACAGAGAGTCTGCATTATATCACAGGCTGAAAACATTTCTATTTCCAGTGCAGCCACACTGGAGCTGACTAGTCAGCTGAACGCAGTTCAAACATGAACCTTTACAGGCGAGGGCCATTTTTGCTCTCAGTAATGAAATTCAAACACAGTACACTGCACTTTGGCTTCATCTCAACTTGAAGCAAAGGTGTCTTTTTTCTGGCTATCACACTATCACACCACTAACGACAAGCTCTGACATGCAAAAGGTTCTCAGAAAACACTATGGCCATAGGAATGGAATCCATACCCTATATAATTGAGTTATGCAGGAATACATTTTTCTTACTTTAGCACAGATGTGTCAAACTCAAGTCCATCTGACCACTTTATTTTATCTGGCCCGCGAGAGCGTGCAAAGACAATCATAAACGTCTAACTAGAACATTTCTGAGGACATTTCAGTGTAACTGCTGTTTGATCCAGCACTGACATCAAAAAAGTCATGATTTATGAAATGTTTGAAAAAGATTTTAAGACAAAAAGTTGGTCATATTTATCAAAACACGTGATTTTTGCAATAAAAAATTACTTTAGGACAAAAAGTTGAAATCATACAAATTTTGCAATTTTCCAACTGTGGTTATTTTATGTCTAAATGTTACAAAAAGTTAGTGTTTTCAAACAAAAAATATGGAATTTTAATTCAAAAAGTTACAATTTTGACTGTGGTGTTGGAAAAAAAAAAACCTCAATCTTGCAAAATAACCTCCCTCCCAAATTGCAATTATATCACAAAAAATGATTAGAATTTTATAGTTTAAAAGCCTCAATTCTATGATAAAAGTGGTTGTTTATGAAATTTAAGTTGTCATGTCCATGAACTCGCAGAAAATCTGACAATATAGCTGGATGAGACTATAAAGAATGAGCTACCCTTTAGTGGTAACCATGGTGATGATGTGGCCCAGGATAAAATAGAGTTTGACACCTGTGATTTAACACTTTGCAAGCCAGTTATTCAAGTACAAATAAAGAAAAGACTCCGCAGAGTAAATACATTCAAAAACTGGCCTAAACCTTAGAAACAAACACAAAACAGGACACCACAACAAACGGACTGATAGGGGGCGAAAAAAGACACATGGCCATTTCTATATACGCATGCACATATGCAGGAGCTGATAAGAAACAGATAAAGGAGGTCAAACTGGAGGTCACATTCGGGGGAAAATACTTTCAAACAAAACAGGAACGTAGTCAAGTCAAAACCACAACAAGAGTACCAAAGAAAAGGATGGGCCAGCATGGTGCTGGGCACCACTGTGTCTATAAACTACATGCAACTGCAGAGAGCATCATAGCAACTGTGAACAATCCCCGGAGACTGTTTATTTACGCCACACTTCTCATGCACTCTGACATCATCTAGCTGAGAGACATAGTTCCCACAATCCTGAGTAATAACTCAGGTCTGAGTCACTCGCCTTGCTTGAGTCGAGATTTCTCCCTCGGCACAAAGGCTGGGTTGTCTGAGCTGGGGGAACGGACCCACGTGCCAGCAGAGGAAGAGCAGAGGGTTTTGTTATTTGTTGGAAGTGCTCCTCTGAATTTCAAGCTGGCAGACTTCCCACCGGTACTTTTGTATTCTGCCCAGGTAGGTTTGGTCCTCTGCTGCTCAAATGTATGCAGATAAGAGCTCTGATGTGCAAGCGTGAGACGAAACAGAGAGCGGGAGACAGTCAGTTCTCACCATACCGTATGGATGACATCCAACCTTTTCTTAAACCCTTCCTGCTGCGGTTTGTCCTATCATTTAATCCCTCTGTGTCTCAGTCTTTCATTCAGGTCTGTATTAACACTCTCTCTGTTGAAATGACATTATTGTAGTACCTGTATCCTGGTCCTTGTGAGGAAGGTTTTACTCTAATTGAGCTACCCACTAACTCTGCAGGAGCAGCACTGCACTGCCTATAAAACGGGATTGACTCAATGCAACAATGTAAATGAGCTGAAGGACCCAAAAAACAATAATAATTAGCCATAAAACAGAAAAACTTATTTGTTGGTCAATGCTTGTTTTGATGCTACACCCTTTAGTATGAATATTTAATTACACACATGCCCAACTGTTTAATCGCTCTTCTGGGGCACATGTGATAAACTTGAGTCAAATCAGGCCACTTCATCTTATCTGGCCTGCAGGAGTGTTTAAAGACAATCATAAACTTCTGACTAAAACATTTCTGAGGAAACGTTTGATTCAGTTCTGACATTAGAAAGTGGAAAAACTGAGGTGGAGAGCATCTAGTTTACGTCCAAAAGTCAGGATTTAGGAAATGTTTTCAAATATTTTATAAGAAAAGGTTAATCATTTTTGTAAAATATGTCAAAATGTTGCAAAAAATATATATTTTCCCTAACAAAGCATAAAAATAATAATAATAATAGATTAAAAAGTCACAATTTTGTGACATTTGTTATGAAAAAATAAAAAAAAGGTTTGGCTTCAAGATGTGCAGTTTTACCACAAAAATAGTTGTTGTTGTCCTTTTTTATTTATTCATTTTTCTATTTTTTATTTTTTTTTACAATTTTTCTTGTAAAATGACTTTATAGTTATATTTCAAAATTCACTATTTAATAATAAAGTTAGCTTTGTGAAATTTGCAATTATACAAGAAAAACAGTAATAGTACAAAAGCCTCGATTTATGAAATTTGAGATTTTAATTTTTAATTTATTTATTTTTACAACCAGTCCAGGCACTAGTGCAATAACCAGCCCTTTAATGGCAACCATGGTGATGATGTGGCCCAGCGTGAGAAGGAGTCTGATGTAACTGAAACTATCTAAAGGACCAAAGAAAAGTTTGTAATTAGCCATAAAACAGCAAAACTGATTTGTTATTAGTTGTTAAATGCTCAATTTTACAACCTTTAGTATGAATATTTAATAACACACAGCCCAACTGCTCACCCGCTCTTCTAGCAGATCGCTCTGGTTTTACAGCACATTTTCCTGTTAACATAAATACAATAGCAAGAAGTTCAACAAAACAAAAGCAAACAAAACAAACAAAACAAACAAAAAACAACAACAACAACACACACAAAAAAGAAACAAGAAAACAAGAAAACAAAAAACCACTCCCAACAACCTGGAGAAGAAAATGGACAGAAATGCGAGTGAATGGGGAGAAAATGAAAACACACCTGAAAAAAAGCACATTTAAGTTGCCTCCTTCTGCAGGAAGTGTAAGTAGGTAAATGTGTGCCAACACATTATTCACAGAAACGTCCAAACACTACAATCTGACCAAGCTGTTTGTCTGCCAAAATGGTCCAGAGTAATATGCCTCCAGTGTAAACACAGAAGCTCTGAAGTTTCTTTATGACTAAACAACTAAAAAATGTTTGAGATCCAAGATGACCCAGTTTGAACTAAACAGGGTCCTTCATCCATCCATCCATTATCTATACCCGCTATTTCCTGTGCAGGGTCACGGGGGTCTGCTGGAGCCTATCCCAGCTTACTTCGGGCGAAATAAACAGGGTCTTCTATTGCGCAAATAAGGAATACCCTTGTGTCAACTGCATTACATGCCATTTATGAAAGAAATATATACATATAAACAAAAACTAGAATATACAGTTTACATGAATTCATGCTTCTTGAATGTGTCTTAATTAAATCACTGAGAATGACTAAGAAGTTACAGATTAAATTTTAATTTGGAGTGAGAACCCTGAATTGGAGATAATTTCAGTAGACCTCTGAGGCAGGATTACATCAAGGTCTCACAAGGACACAGACACACTTGGAACCACTATCGACTAGACTAGATCTGGGAAGCTGAGCTAAACTAAGTAAACAAATAATAAGAAAAAAACATTTATTTTCTTTTAATCGGTACTGGAAGGCTATAGAAGGATGTAGAAAAATACATGTTGTAATGGTTGAAGCATGTGGTTTAACATTGTCTTGCGGTAATATGCAAAGTCTTCAATGAAAGAAACATTGGATAGGAGCAGATGTTGCTCTCAAACCTCAATGAATTCTTCAGCATTCATAGAGTCTTTCTAGATGAGGAAGCTGCCCACATCATAAACACTAATGTCAACCTATACCATCAGAGATTCAGGATTATGAATTGTCTGCTGATAACAAGCTGGATGGTTCCCCTCCTCTTTAGTCTGCAGGATACCACATCCATGGTTTCCAATAATGATTTTAAATGTTGATTTATGTGACCACAACACCATTTTCCATTTTTCCTCAGACCATTTTAGATTAGCTTTGGTCCATAGAAGGTGGCAACTGGAAGGTGCTCATATATGGCTTCTTCTTTGATGACACAGCTTTTAACTTGAATTTGTAGACTGTAAGCAGGAACTGTGTTCAGAGACAGATTTGTGGATGTGTCCAGTTTTGTACTTCAGTCTTGTCACATACGCATAGACACTCCTCCTGATTCTCTGAATTGTCTACAACAGTGTTTTTCAACCCTGGTCCTCAAGGAACGCTGACCTGTATGTTTTAGATGTTTCCTTGCTCAAACACACCTGGCTCTAATTAGAGGGTCATTGACAGACATGGGTAGACCGTGAAGACCAGCTGATGGCCATCCAATCAAATGTGACTGAGCAGGGAAACATCTAAAACATGCAGGACAGTGTGCCTTCAGGACCAGGGTTGAAAAACACTGGTCTACAACATTCATCAAGTCTTTGACATTTTACATTGAGGAACATTTTTATTAAATTGTTCCACAATTCTTATTTGTCTGATTGGTGAACCTCTGCCCATTTTCCATCTCAGAGGCTCTGCCTGTCTGAAATGTTGCTTTTTTGCAGTCAACCAGTCACTTTACTGACCTGTTACAAATTAACCTAAATAGTGTCAAATACTCCTCAGTTTTGTTTTTTTGTTTTGTTTTTTTAATTTATACCAGTTACTTTTCCAGCCTTTTGTTGCCACTGTTCCAAACTTTCTTTTAATTTGTGTTGCTGCTATCAAAGTCAAAATTAGCTAATATTTTCCATGAAATGGCCATGGTCTCAGTTTCAACATCTGAAATATTCTTTATGTTCGATGAGCTCTATGAGTTTATGAGGTTTGTAAATCACTGCATTCTATTTTTCATTTATTCTTTACACAGAGTCACAACTTTCTTGGAATTGGGGTTGTAAACCTGGTTGTAAATTTATGTACAGTGGTAAATTATTCTTCGCCAAAACATCTTTTTGTAAGTAAATTAAGCCAATAAAAGCCTTGATGAGCCTGAGAGCAACAACAAGCTGCTTGGCAGAAGCCAGTGTGATAAACTCTTGTTTACTACACCAAATAATCACACACCCACCCTCCTACACGCACACAAGCACACATGCATGCTGAAGATGGCAAATAAAATAAAATAAATGAACTGTCACGTGAATGGTGACACATGAAAGAGAAGAGTGGGCTGGTTTTATGCAAAATAACAGCAGCTAAACCGTCAAACACAAAGTAAATTGGGATTTTTAGAGTGGGCAGAAAGATGGCTTTAGTGGTGACAGGGAAAAATTAGATCAGTTCAGAACAATACTGAGAGGAAAAAAGGAAAATAGGAGAGCTTCACAAGGGCATGAAAAAAAAATCTCTCTAAATGTATCTAGCAGTGCCCAGCGGATTCTTGCTGATGCCATGCCAGCCTCTTACATCTGCAGTCCGCCTTGCTCCCTTTTTCAGCTAATATCCAGGAGCAGCTCTGTTAGCAAGACATAACTGCTCCTTTTCTTTCCATCCTTCCTTTAAGCCAGTTTAAATTCTAATGGGAAGCCTGAGAAGGAGCTCAGTGAAAGAGCAAGAGAAAAAGAATGTTATTTATATTGGGGAGGCTCAGCTAATCTGGCTGAGATGAGGTGCTGCTTTTAATAGGGCGTAAAATGGAGAGGTATTGTTGAGGACAGAGAGAGGGCAGCTGAGAGAGATTATGAGAAGGTGGGTGTGAACATTATGAGTCATGAAGGTCTGAGCAGGCTAAAAAAGGGGGATATTACAAGACAAGTATGTGAGTAATCCCTGAGCTCATTAAGACCCTTGTTTAAGATTTTTTTATATGCAATAAATGCCTCACTTGGACATAAAAATTACATTTACCACTATGGAAGCACATGAAGATGTAATACAAAGCAAAGCAATAGCCAGAAGAATGGATATTTTCAGGATATGTGTCTGAACTGAAAGTAAAAAAAGGCTTGAGTCTTGACAGGCTGGATATGACATGTGACTGGGATTTGTCACATCCGCCAATTCTGGGGGAGGCAGGGTCGAACACGAGCTATTTGGATGCAGAAGCACATTAAAAAAAAAAAAAAAGAAAAACAAAGAACAGTCATCTAATGTGAATTATGAGGGTAATCATCTGCGGAAAAATTCCCTTGTAAACCGGAGCGGAGCTGTCCACTATCCCTTGGTGCTGAAAGTGCCACGACATGACGGCAGCCCCGCAGCCACGCGAGCAGGAGGGCGTGCGTGTTTTCAAATAAGGAAGAGAACGAGCACAAATCTAGCAATAATAAAAAAAAAAAACTGCAGATAAAAACCGGCCTAGTGACGGCGTACCGTCGTGACCATGGCAACAAAGGAAATAAAAACTTATATGCGTCCTGCCTTTGCGAATTTAACACGTGAGCCTGAAAGACCACATGGATGTTTAGACACTCGCACACCCTTTGCAAATGGTTTAATTACAGCTGCCTCTAAAATGAGTGGCCAAGTTCACACCACATTTCTCCGCAGCCAACAATCAAGGCGGAGCCTGGCTGGAAGCACAAACAATCAATCGTCCTATACGGGTAATTGGGTTTCCTTCTAGACACCGCATGTCACATGAACAGTTGGAATAAAAATCTGTCTGTGTAAAATTATTCCCTGCGTACAATTCACCAAGGTGAAGCTGGCCAGTATCAATCCTGCACAATGAAACCTAAATACAGGCTGCTGCTGCTTGAACTGTCACTACTTAACTGTCACCCATGCGCGAGCTGGAGCGCATCCGCGGAGCTTGGCAGGCTGCCTACCTGTCTCCAGGTGAAGAGAGATCCTGGCTTCGTTGATGTAGGGAGTGTCGCTCTTGGAGCGGACCCTCCGGATCGGTCTGCGGTCCACCTCGTCCTCCGGGGCAGCCGCCATGTTCGGCCAGCCGGGCAGCGTCCACTGGAGACCGGCGGGACTACGAGAGACGCGGCGCCACAGCAGCAGCAGCCGCTCGTGCACCCGCCCGGGGAGACGGCGTGGGAGGGGGGCGGGCTGTCGTTACCGTGATGGAGGGCAGGTGGGGGTAGAGAGTAA
Organism: Arrhamphus sclerolepis; assembly: GCA_037176975.1. Lineage (NCBI taxonomy): Eukaryota > Metazoa > Chordata > Actinopteri > Beloniformes > Hemiramphidae > Arrhamphus > Arrhamphus sclerolepis. Next base: position 13,715,922 of record JBAMYA010000005.1, read on the forward strand.
GGATAAAGAAGGGAGGCTTATTTCTTTTCCTGTAAATCACATGTGCCAAACTCAGGACCCGCGGGCCAAATCCAGCCGGCCACTTAATTTTATCTGACCAATAAATTCAAAGTAAATTGGGATTACATAGCAAGACGCATACAAAGTGCATTTATGTAAGTATATTCTAGCTTTTTTTCCCCCTACATAATATTCTGTTATGTTGTTGTTATTATTACCGTTATGAGACCAGGGACAATTGTATCACTTTTGACATTTCTGTCTGTAACTTTGAGCTCTTTTAATCCAGTGTATTCAAACTGCTAAACTAGCTTTCAGTGTCTGCTAATCAATGGCCTAGAAAATACCTGTGTAACACAAACAGAAAATGCATGGCTTAACCTCAAATACAATGAGTGAAATGTAACAATTGACACCATTGTCTAGGTCATTTGTAACATACATTGGGGTGAAATGTAACGTCATGAAGTAATGACCATGACAATGACTTAAGATATTGAAAGGTTTATATTCACAACTTTTAAACAAAATTCCTGTGGTCCTGCAGAGTACAGGACTCAAACTACACTCAGCATTTATAATAATGAAACTGTACAAAAAGTGCAACTGTGCACTAGCTTCAACAATCATGTTTGTCGAACACTAAAATCTTCAGCTTGACTTCAACAGCTGAACGTAGATGTGGGTACGTGTGTTGAGGGGGTTGTATGTGCTAGTTGTCAGTGTCAGAAAGACAGTGGTGACAGGTGTATGGCATTCCTGGAGTGCAAGCTTCATGGGCCCACAAATGACATGTAATGCAGTGGTCTTCAACCCTGGTCCTCAGGGCCCACTGTCCTGCATGTTTTAGATGTTTCCCTGCTCGAATACAGCTAGCTGTAATCAGTGGGTCATTGACAGACTTGTGCAGACCTTCAAGGCAAGCTGATAGCCATCCAATCAGGTTTGAAGAGGCAGGGAAACATGTAAAACATGCAGGATAGTGGACCATGAGGACCAGGTTTGAAGACCACTGATGTAATGCACTTAACCTAGGCTTCTTTTGGTTTTCAGTTATTGAAGTGTTTCATGCAGATGGTTCAGAAACTGCCATTATCAGAGGACTCTGTCTTCTGTGGCCCAATTTTCTGTTTTCACTTCTCTTCTTTCCTGGAGGTTTCTTGCCTGGGACATTGTTGGTTTGCTTTGTCCTGTTTCATGCACATTATTACATTATTTTCATTTTTTATTTTATTTTAAATTATTTTAAATGTTACAACTTACCCCAAGCAGGTTTGTTACAACTGTCCCTGAGTGCACTAGTGATGAGCTAGCTTGGCTTACAGCTAACTGCTAAAGCATTACCACAAACAATCTGAATGAAAGATTGCTAACAGACATATGATCAAGATGATATACATTTGATGAGTTCAACTACAAAGCAGGCTATGTAAGCACAAGAATAATTTGGGAAAAAAACAAAAAAACAAAAAACTTTCTTACCTCAAAATTATTTTGCCCTCACAAATTTTGCTGTGTCTGCTTTGGGGCACTACTTCTTCACATGTGAATGAAGGACTAAACTGAGCATGTGCAGAGTGAATTAGGTGATTCCTAACTTGTTCCTGATTGGAGCAATTGCAAGTGTTACAACCGACCCATGTTACAGCTCTCCCCTACTCTCAACCACTTTCAATTTTTTTTGTAAAATTGAAAGTGGTTGATATTTTTCAACAAAAATTACAATTTTAATTTAAATAGTTATAATTTTGTGACATTTGTGATCTAGATTTATTTTTGTAAAAAAATCAGTTCTTTTCTTACAAGAAAAAATGTAATTTTAGTTTCTCTTGTTTTGTTTTTTTTAAAAAAAAAAGGTCTAAATTGTATGATAAAAAAAACATTGTAATTTTTGTTGAATTTGAGATTATGACAAAATTCCCTTCTCTACAAAAAAGATGGAATATTGCTAAATTTGACATGTTACAACAATTAAAAAAAAAGTTAGGTGAAGAAAAATGTGAAGAATATTGTGACATTTGAGATTTTCTGGCAAATATTCACCTTTTTTCAGTGGAAAATCTGACAACACAGCTGACTGAGAAAGTAAAGCATGACCTGCCATTTAATGGTAACCATGGTGATGATGTGATGAAACAGAGTTTGACACCTCTGGTTTATGTCACCTCCACCTGCTCATGTTCCAACTCCAGTGTCCATGAACACAGACCTTAAATAAGGCATAGAAATGAAAGATTATTAATCAGCAATGATGGCAAATGATTGAAATGTCTTTAAAGGGTAAAGAAGCTTTGTGTACATATGGCCATAGTCACATTTCACACAGAAGCAGTTTGGAGTACTTTAAGGAAATGCAATACATCAGAATAATTGAATGAATATTTTTCTAAAATCAGGAATAAAATATATTGATATAAAATGAAACCAGATCACAAGGACATTAGAAACAATGGATAGTTTTTTACAAAAATAAACAATAAACAATATAAAGATTAAAGTAGGTAATGAACATGTACAGGTGCAGCACAGTAATAGGCAGAAAATATGTAAGGAAAGTACAAGAAAACAGCAGAGTTACAGTTTAACTTTACTAGGTTATAGTTAATATCAGTAGGATGTTTATTCCATCTGTGTGCAGCATAGTAGCAATTGGAAATCTTGTAAGCTAGGTGGCATCATTTATTCCCTTGTTTCCCTGTTGATATTTGTCTTGTTTTTATTTAAAATATGTTTGCATTAAACTAGCCACCTGCTCAAAGCACCAAAGAACATAGTAATTTGGCAAGTCTTGGGTATCATTTGCATATGACTTCACCAAGTGGTAGATGAAGCATGGAGTGGTTGAACTGCAGTGGTCCAAGAACTGAACTGAGGGACTCCATGTGACATTGAGATAAGCTCAGATTTAAGCTCACCCATGAGAACACAGCCGCTGCCTTCACAATATAACATGAACCACAGGAGAACTGTACCTGAAAACCAAGCAAGTCTTTTAAGGATTTAATGGCTCGCAGCACCAGCACTGATGTTCTGGCAGTGTTCAAGTGAATCTTTTAAGACCTTAATCACTGTCACCCCAGTGCTATGACATCGTCTGAAGGCAGAATAAAGTTTGTCTGAAAGAAGATCATTCGGTCAGAAGATCAAGAAGATCATTCAAAACAGCTTTTTCAGAAAATCTATAAATGCCATACGTCAATTTAATATTGTTGTTTCAGATGTTTAATCAAACTAAAAAAGAAATTTGATGGCCTGTGGTAAGGATATAATAATAATAATGATAAAAATAAGCAGAATAAATATTTGTAGAGCTGCAATAATTAGCAATTTAATTAGTAAACTAATGTAAAGAAAAACAAGATAAACATTTTATGTATCGATTATCAATATTGAAAGATACACTTTCCAGCCTCTAGAATAAGTATTTAAACTGTTTTTTTAGTTTCTAATTTATTATTGAAATCCAAATTATTAGGTTCTAAAATTATGATGCAACTGACTAATAAAAAAATAAATAAAAGCAATTTGAAGCTCTCAAATAGCACTAATGTTTTCTAGGTTGAGTTGTGTATCTCCTGAAATGAATTGGAAAATATTTTAATCATCCCAATGGCAAGTATAACATGAGAAACATGAGAAACATAAGAAATTAAAATTAGGTAACAAAAGGTAACAAACTGTCCTAAGTGTGCTCTGTTCTGTGCTAAGGCACAACATGATTCTTCATCTTTTGCACAAATAGAAGAGGTTGACTGGAGTACAGCATGACTGTTCATGTACATGGACGAGTTTGTAAATTATTCATCACATGTAGATGCAGCAGTTCCTCATGACAATCACTTAATAACATAGCCTATTACAGAAAATGGATGAAAAAAACAAACAACTGAGAGGGCTGTATCTGACCAGAAAAAAAAGTCCAAGAGGCCATAAAGTTAGCAGCATTATCATCATACATTTTTATCTTTTCTCAACTGTGTTGATTCTTTGAGAACTTTGCGTGCTTCCAGTAAACAAACGTGTGCTTAATGCAACTACATAGTGACATATGAAGAAGCAACAATGATGCTGAGGCACAACTGAGAGTGAGGTAACATGAGCCAATGAGGGAGTCAGGAGGGCGAATCAATCGTCTGACTCTGGCACTGCTCACCCTCAGACTCCCTGCTCTGTTTGCAGTTTCTGTCTCCCCCTACAAAAGCTGAACAGATGGGCACCATGCAGCCATGTCTTTGTGAAAAACATTGTTCTTAACATCCAACAGCCCTGGTTTGTCTTCATCTGTTATAAGTTCCAAACTCGAGTTTATCCTGCTCCACATTCAATTCAATAAAATTTCAATTTCAATAAAAATTTTATTTACAACAAAGTTGTATCAAGGCACTTCTGAGAAACCCAGATATAAAAATATATGAATATGTGGTGGCTGGGGGGTTGGACTGCAGGTCGGCCACAGGCATCCCACAGTGATATCCAGTCGACAGTTGCATGTTAAATGCCAGGATGGCCAGTAGATAGGAAGTTTGGGAGGCAAGATGGAGTGCAACTTCACCATGACAGCACCTGAAAATGGAGAAGAGAGAAGAGAGCAAGACTACAGAAGATGGACAATGTTGATCCTATTAAATGATTCAGGACAATTTGAGACTGAGATCAGGCAGACAGGGTGAAGATGCTCAGTGAACAACAGGGCTCCTCCCAGCAGCCTAGGACTATAGCAGCATAACTAGGAGTTGGCTTAAGATACTCCAGAGCTAAAGGCTTTATCAAAAAGGAAAGTCTTCAGCCTAACCTTAAATGTAGAGAGGGAGCTTGCTTCCGAGACCAAGGTCAGGAGTTGATTCCATAACAGAGGAGCCTGACAGCTAAAGGCTCTGCCACCCTTTCTAGACCTACAGACACTTGGAACAACAAGTAAACCTGCATTCAGGGAGCAGAGATGAGATGAGATGAGATTTTCACATATATTGGAGCTTTATCATTCAAGACTTTATACAGTATGTTAGAAGAAATATTTTGAATTTCATTCTAAATTTAACAGGGAGTCAATGTAATTAAGCTAGAACTGGTGAGATGTGGTCTCTATACCCAGTTCTGGTTATTACTGGTGCTGCAGCATTCTGGACCAGTTAAAGGTTTTTAACAAGGCCATTTGTAAAGCAAAAAAAAATAATGCATTATAATGATCCAGCCTAAAAGTAACAAGGGCATGGACTAATTTATCTGCATCTTCTTGAGTCAGGATGTTTCTAATTTTCCTGATATTACGCAAACGACTGACTTTGTGACCTGTTTTACATGAGAGTTAAAAGACAAATCTTCATCAAAAATGACACTGACTTTCCTAACAGTAGAGCTACAGCCTAAGGTAATGTGATCTAAATTGACTGCAAAACTCAAGAGTGCCTCCCAAAGGTGCTTGTGACCAATTGCAATAACTTAAGCAGCAGGAAATGCCCAGTCATCCAGGTCTTCACATCTTCGATGCATGCATCTAATAGGGATATTTGAATAGCTTCATCCGTTTGTAAAGTAATATCATCTGCATAGCAATGAAAATCCATGTTATGCTTCCTAATGATGTTTCTTACAGAGACGTTTATTAAGAGAAAAGTGTCGGTCCAAGAACAGAACCCTGAGGTACTCCACAGCTGACCCTTGTACAACTGGAACAATCATTATTTACATGGACAAACCGAAACTGGTCTGATAAATATTTCTTGAACCAATTTAATGCCATTCCTCTAAGTCTAACAACTTGCTTTAATCTATTAAGGAGAATCTTGTGGTCGATGGTGTCAAATGCTGCGCTGAGATCCAAGAGGACAAGAACAGAGACATATCCACTGTCAGAAACCACAAGACGGTCTTTTGTGACTTTGACCAATACAGTGTCTGTGCATGAGGTTGGCCAGGTTGAAAACCTGATTGAAACTCATAATTTATATTGTTTCTATAAAGATAATCATTTAGCTGATATGAAACAATTTTCTTAACAAACAAAAGGAGAATTGGAAATAGGCCTGTACCTGGCTATATCATCTGAATCAAAAGACACCTTTTTGAGTGGAGGTTTGATTACTGCAGTCTTAAGACCTTCTTGTACATACCTGGTTAGGAGGGATGCATTGACAACATCCAGGATTACAGAACCTATCATGAGAAAAATTTCTTTAAAAAGCTTAGAAAGAACAGGATCTAGTGAACATGTAGATGGCTTTGAGTGAGAGACATCTGAGGTCAATTCACAAATATCAATAGGAGAGAAGAACATTCCAAGCTCTCAGTGCTGTCAAATGTAATCTCCATAGTTGGTAGGAAAATATGGATTTGGTCTCTAATATTTACTATTTTGTTAATAAAAAAGTTCATAAAATCATCAGCAGTTAAATGAGATGGACTACATGTCTCTATGGAGTTGAGATTGTGAGTCAGCCTGGCTAAAATGCAGAAAAATGAATTTGTGATTATTCTGATTTTCTGTAATTAATAAGTAATATGTTTTCCTAGCTTCCAAAAGAGCTCTTTCTGCATTACCAAATTATCGTTCCAATCTAGATGTGATTTTTTTTTTTTTTTAATTTGTAGAGCAACACTTTCTTTCCAACTTTCTACATTTCTGTTTAAGACTCTGCATTTCTACATTATATCAGGGTGCAAACTTTCTAGGATACCTTCCTTTACAGAGGAGCAACAGAATCCAGAGTTAAATGCAGGAACTCTGTAGAGCCATATGCAAGACTATCAATGCATGAAGGATTAAGACTTTCAAAGATGTCCATAGGGACATCAATAGGAGATACGTGTACAAGCAGAGCAGGAATTTTCTCCTTGAACTTAATGACAGCACTGTCAGAAAGGTCTCTTCTGTAATGTTATCATTGTGACAAGTAAACTGGAACAAGATTGAGGAATCGTCAGATAGATGAAATTGGGTTTTGGGGAAAGTTTGTTAAGAACTTGACTTCAGTTCCATAAGTTAGAGTCCAGCGTTCAGCGTATGATTGCAGCAGTGAGTGGGTCCCTCCACACCACCTCCCTTACTTTTTCAATCAGTTTTGTAGTCAGTGATGCTAGTTTGTGGGGAAAAAGTGAATTTTTGTCATAAAATCTAAAATTTAACAGAAATCATGACCTTTGTCATAAAACTGAGACGTTTTTACTTTACAAATCAGAAATGAAAAAATTTGTGAATTTTATTGTAAAATTACAAATTTTTCTATAATTTAAATATTTTGTCCAAAAATCACATAGTTTCTTAATAAATTCTCAAATTTCACATAATTTTAACAGTTTCTTTTGTCACAAATTTCCATGCACAATTAAACTTTTTCTATTATCATGAAATTTTGCTATATAATAAAGTAAATTAAAAAAAAAAAATCACTAATTTTATTAAAAATGAGCAACATTTTGTCAAACAAGCACACCTATTTAAAAATGACTTTGTAAAATATTAAATAATAATTAAATCTGGATGTAAAATGTCTAATTTTGCAACATAACATCTTTTTTGGCAAAAACATTTTCATCACAAAATCTCAAATTCCACAAACATTATGACCTTTATCTAATAAATAAACACATAAATAAAAATAAAATAATAAAATAAATTAAAAAATATAATAATAATAATAATAAAAAGAAGAAGAAGAAGAAGAAGAAGAAGAGGAATTCTGGCCACAAAGTAAATCATAAATCTTAAAACAAACAAACAAACAAACAACATCAACAACAACAAAAAAAACAATCAGAAACAATCAAATCAAGATTTTACTTTTGTTTTTATATGTATATGATTTGCAGGAGTTCTGACACAAGAAAAAATTCATGAAAGAATCGACGACTCTGGTTTTCAACCATCACTTTTTTTGTACTAAAATGTCCTTTTATGAGACACTCATCTCACTGCTGACCTCTAGTGGATGAAATTATAATGTACATTGTTGAATAAAATGAAAATATGTAAAAACAGATTACAAACAGCTATAGTTATGAATTGGGCGTATGGGGACAAAAACATTGTTTAATATATTTAAGGCGATTTTAGCACTTGGTTTTGAAAATACAGATTTGTTCACAGCTTTAATTGTTTTCGTCTTATTCTGTTGTTTTAACCAAGTGTTTGTTTTGTTGTATTAAGTCTTTCTGTAATGTTTCTGAATTTTTCTCGCATTAATTTTTCAGAGCTATGTCAATATAACACATTAAATGTTTGGAAATGTCAATGTTTATCAAAGGAACCGGAAGCTGTTTGTTTGGTGGAGGGTCAAATGTGAACAAAGTTAACAGCACAGTGATGCAGCATTGCCCTCTGGTGGTCGTGAGCTGCAGCTGGTTGCTGTTTCCACCGATGAGCTCGTTGATTGGCTCCTGATAGGCTGATGTCCTGTCCACTGATCCAATCCAGCGCGTCTCCTACAGGAGGACAGCGGACAAAAAATAAGGACGAGTAACTTCCTGCTGCAGCAGCTGATCGTCCTTCCTTTCCGTCTGACAGGTAGTCTGGTGCCAGACTAAATTGCTTTTTATTTTTGCACATTGCAGAGAGGGATACATTGAAATAATACCTCCATACTCATATTCAGTTAGCACTGCAGTAAAGAACTATGTACAGACTTTGGGAACAGCCTTGGTTTCTCACTCACCAAAAACATTTTGTAAACATTGAAAAATGAGAATTCTTCAAATTTATTTTTCGCCACCAGTTACCAGAACCCGATGATTGTGCGCCAGTTCACCTGTCGAGCCATTGGACACACTCACCTGTATGCCCGCGTGAGAAAACCTCGGGGAAGCCGAGACATGGCCAGACCTAGTTCAGGTAGCCGCCGCCGTTTGCATCAACTTCCAGCAGAAAGAAATACATAAATGAACTGTTTCCCTGTTTATGTTCAGACCTGGCGGCGTTCAGGGAGATTTTCTCCAAAGCCAAGAACATCGCCATCATCACTGGTGCAGGCGTGAGCGCCGAGAGTGGAGTCCCCACCTTCAGAGGAGCAGGAGGTTACTGGAGGAAATGGCAAGCACAGGTGGGCACCTCACCTGCAGTTTCTGGTCCAGAGCAGAGCTGTGCATTGTAAAATCAGGAAAAGCTGAAAGCATTGTTCAGTTCAGAGAAATGGTGATGATCATTTTATTCAGAAAGACTTTTTTTTCTCTCCAGAGCACCTGCTGGAAGCTGTAACACACGTGTCAAACTCAAGGGCCGTGGGCCAAATCCAGCCCGCCGCTTCATCTTATCTGGCCTGTGAGAACGTTTAAAGACAGTCACATAATCAGACAGGCTGCCCGTTTAATTCACTGCTGACATCAAAACGTGGAATAACTGAGGTGAGAAGAGCAGCCAGGAGACTGTTTACATCAAAGTAATGATTGAGTAAACATTTACAGAAGATCTTACAACAAAAAGTTGCTAATTTCTGCCAACTTGTGATTTATGAACAATTTAGTTTTTTATAAGAGAGAGAGCCTCCTGTTGGATTTGGAACAGGAGGGAGAAGTTGAAGGGCAGCACGGTGGCTTAGTGGTCAGCACTGTTGCCTCACAGCAAGAAGGTTCCTGGTTCGAGCCTCCACAGGGGC
>JBAMYA010000005.1:13757352-13788405 GCA_037176975.1 Arrhamphus sclerolepis
TTCAGGTGTTGTCGAGGCTCCACTTAGGCTATTACTGATTTATATTTCTCTCAGAAGAGTTTACTCCAAGGACTTTCAGAAACTATGGCTATGCTTAAAACTACCTGAACAAGAACACAATATAAAGTAATAGGTTATCAAAATAATTATGGTCGTAGAATCAATATTTATAGATCAAAATGGAATTGTAAGGATGACACTGAATATACTCTTTTATTGTGTGCAGATGTTGGACCGCACTTCTGGCCAAATGAGCCATTCAAGCAGTTGTAAAATCAGCACATGTGGTTCTCACTGACAAAGATTAGTGCAAATAAACACAAACTCAAACATCAGTTTTATTCTCCAAATATACAGAGAAAAAGCATCATAGAATTCACAGGCCATGGCAGTTAAAATACAACTGTTTTTTTCTTTTCTTTTTCTTTTTTTCTTTTCTGAGATACAGAGGCCCACTGCCTGAAAATAGTGGTTTAGCCAAAAGCATTTACACATCTTATTACAATTTCTGCATGTCTATGGTTATTCTTTATACAATTCTTGAAATGATCACGGAAGTTAAACTACTTTTTTTTTCACACCTGCGTCATGTCATATTTGCAAGTTTATTTATTGTCGAGAACAATTCAAGCAATCACAAGGAACTGCACTCATTTGACTTTCAAAGACTTTTCTGTGATGCTTTCACTTTTCTTGTGTGGCTTAAAGTACACAGCTAAGCACATCAATGCAAATCAAACCCCACTGACTACCAAAGTGCCCCGAAGGCTGAAGAAAAACGAGTATTATTTACAAATACTCTTTAGTCCAGGCCTTACACTTGTATGTTATTGAAGTACTCACAAGATTTTTAGGAGAGATAGAAAAAGTGAAAGAGGAAGAGAGAACACATTTACACACTTTATGAAGACATATAATGATAATTTCGATGTTTTAAATGGCACCTGCTCTACACCTGTAATACACAGAGGAACCTTGAATAAAGGCGCAGGCAAGAACTGTGCAGTTTTAACGTTCAGCATTTCTTTGTCTATTCCCCACCCTCCTTTCATTAAAGCACTTCTATGTAGTGACTTGTGACTACATGTGCTGACAAAAGACACGCTGGCAGTACTGACTTCACGTGTATACCACTTTGTCCCGCTAGAGGTGGGTGAAGTAGCTGAAGAAGAAAGTTCAGTAAGAGCGCAGCAGCTGTTTTACACTGGGACAGCGCTTATTTGCACACTGCAGAGGAAACAGACGATATACATACTGCAATGTGTACTTGAAACAGTAATACGTGATATGACATCCCTATGTGGTCCTAAGTGAACTGTTACCTTTGAGTGGCTTCAGGAGCAAGATAAATCTGTGGTAAACTAAAGAAAACCCAACAAGTCAGGCCTTTCCACATTTCTACTGACCTGTTTTCAGTTCACACCTCCACTAATCTTTGCTTCTTTGCTTAAACATGTTCTTGGCCAGGGTATCAGGGGCTCGTCCTCAACATCTCTGAATAATAAACTACCCTTCATCCTCCGCTCTGAAAAGGTTGTTCTGTTTATCAGAAAAGGGCAGCAACCCCTTGTAATTGTCCCGGGTCTCTGTGTTTAATCATCTGTTAAGCCCTGGCATCTGTGCTGTTCTTGTAGCCAGGTGAACAGGCGGTGCCAGCACCAGCCGGAGAGCCGTCCACAGGTGAACAGAACACATCTTTCCCCCACATGGGCTTTGAGTCCCAGGGACTGATATGATGCTCACATCCTGCGGTAAACCCGTGTGCCCACTGTTACTGTTGGGGGTGAAAGGGACAGAAGGTTGGCCTATCAAATATTTATCTGTTTTCTGTGCACTGTGGCAGATTCTTTTGACTGGTAAGATGCATAATGTTTAGATCAGCACAGAAGCTGCAGATGACAGAGGACCTTTTGGACAGGACACCAAAGCAGTCTTGTTTTCAAGGGGAGCCTTGCTGGAAGTTTAAATTCACCAGTTGTAACAGTAAAACTGCACAACATATGCAAGTATAAATTAAAACCATATCTCTCTCTCACAAATTAAATGACACCATAACTGAATGCTGCTGATAAGGGGAAAAAATCGTGTACTCATGAATTCTGAAGGATTTTTAAAGAAAAAAAGAAAACTAAAAAATGTCACCGACACACTTGGCAGTCATCATGGTACCAAAAGCAATATATTGCTGAATATCTCTCTGAGGAGCTGAAAGTATAATAACCTCTTACTGCATTTCACTTCAAAGTTATCCCAGATAAGCTCATCCTATAGCCTCCTGTGTTCTTGGCATGCAGAGTCCTTTTTCCTCTGTGAGATCTCAAGGAGGAGAAAACTGCTCATGCAAGCTCTCAATGTAATTTGAGGTGAAAAAAAGAAAGAGAAAAGATTTATAAACATTTTTGGAAGGGAAACAAAGATAAGATGATTGTCTGTCTGTGCAGTTTTGATGTTTGTTGAGCTCTAATATACTGCAATAAAATCTGAATGAGGAAGAAAGGACAGCCAGGGAAAAAAAAAAAGAAATATATACAGAGAAAGACAGCATTGGAGATTTATATACAGTCTGCTAAGTGCCAAGCTGGATTATCAGCATTGAAACAGAGCTTTTTTTTCTTAAGCTGTACAATGGGCGCCAATCCATTTGTAAAATTAGTTCAAACCACTGTTACTCAAGTGGAAAACCCCATTGAATATAATCATATGTAAAGTGCTTACAACAACAACTTGATTTTGTTCAGAAAACCGTGCTTGGTATTTCATGGGTTGTGTGGCAGATTTCATTGTTTAAGTGACTGCTACTGAAATAAAAGAACCTGATTAGAGGAGATATTTCAAACTGTTTATAGTTTGTGTTGTGTTTTCATTTAACTGAAAAGAAAAGGCTTAAAAAGACGCAATGAGCTGCTGTTTTTCAGTCCTGTCTCAGAACCATTTGTTGTTCCAGGAACTCCTAATTTTTTTCTTAAAGAACATCTTGTTTCATTAAGTGCAGCCAGAAAAGGGCTTGAAAGTCTGAGGCACACTTCCACCAAATATGATGTAGTGAACAATGTATCTGCAGCGACATGTCTATGTATATTGTTGCCATTTTCACTTTATCACGGAATAAAGAGCAACAATATATGGCATCGCTCAGCTTTGTGGCTCCGTTGAGGCCAAAAGAAAGAAGAAAATCAAACAAACAAACCCAGCAGTAGTCTGCTAAGCACACATTACAATAAAATTCTCACATTTAGCATCAGGCTTACTTGAACTTTTCATTTGAAGTAGTAAGGAATTGTCTCTGTGCGACTTAATTCACTACTGTCTGTCTATGTTCTCAACTAAAATACAAATACAGTGTCAGTGATTAAATAATAACTCAAATTTCATATATGTCACATACATTAGAAAAATTAAACCAAACAATGCACTTGAAAATTGATTTGCTTGCCACCAATCAGCTTCACAGTACCCAAATAATAAAAACAAAAACAAACAAACATCAACAAAAAAATGCAATTTTTAAATTTGCTTTTATGTCCCTTGGTGACCGACCAGCATGGTCACAAGTAGGTTTACAGTGTGAAAGCACTAAGCTCCAGTGTCAACAGTGACAGCTGAGAATAGTGGTGGGTTAACCACACAATACGAAGTTAAAATATGTTTACATTTCATTCAGCAGGTGCTCTCAAGTGTGTTTGATGGCATGCAGTGTTTGGAGGAGAAACTCACAAGTACAACGCAAGTCGTAATTTGTGGGCCTTCCTGCCGCATGTATGCCTCGGAGCAGGATTTGTGTGCGGTTAACACCACGTAGGATGCAGCTCCCCATCGACAGAAGAGCTGATAGTGTTTGTCTATCTCTCACTTTGTCAAAGTTTGCATTGACCCAGTTCAAAAAGACCCTCAAGGCAAAGTACATATGGACGAGAAGAGATGCTCATGTGTCATTTAGAATCATCCATGTGGAACATCAGAGTCAGAAATTAGATGCTAGAAAAGTAATTACAGTCACATATGTACATTGATACTCTTTTATCGCAGGGTGTCAAAATAAAAAAGATGACTCAGGGATTTAAAATGAGATCTCAGGGCCTCTTTATCGGCTTGGCTCTGTGACTCGGAAACAGCCGTGGAGAATGAGATTAAAAAAGCCGTTCTTTTCAATGTTTGAGACGTCTGTGGCCACATGGAGAAAGTTTTCTTCCACCTACACAGGGGACCAGTTTCAACAAGCCACACTTAGCACTCAGTGTTTGAAGGGAAGGTGGGAGTGGGGAAAAAAAGTTATCACTTTAAACAGTGTAAAGAAAGGAAAAAAAAATACATGCACATTCATTGTTGTGCTTCGAACTGCAGGAGAGCAGCAGGACTTTGGCTCGCACTCGCTGTCAGGCCGTCTGTTCAGAATGCTTCACTGAAATCTCGCTTTTCTTTTGAATGACAATCTTCAAAAGACAAATTTGGTCCATGCCATGGGAGCTGACTGATTGTCATACAAAGCCTTGTGTTCCTGCCCTCTCATCTGTCAACAATCTGACTGTGGGAACAAAGTACTGAAAGTGTGTAGTATCTGTGTTGGCAAATAAGCTCTCTGTGGCACTGTTGTAGTTTAAGATGAAAAAGTAGGGAGTTGGTGAATTAAACATGTAGGAAATATAAGGCTTTGTGATCCATTTTTATTTTATTTTATTTATTTATTCATTTTTTGGAGGGGAAGGGGCGGGGGAGGGGGGCATCGATAAGTCTATGCAAGTCACATGGTGTGTTGAGTCGAGCAGCCCCGGCATCTTCAGACATCCATAGAAAACACTTTAGGATCTCCTGGTGGCTGACTCTTGCAAAGTTTTACAATCCTGGCTGTTAATTACACCCCGTTCACACGTCCTACCTCCCAAAAGGTCAGACATGGGTCTGCATGCGCTTCTGGAGGGGCCGGGTGAGGTCCGAGTTTTGAGAGGAGGACTGGGAATAGTGGGAGGACGAAGAGGCTGATGCCTTGCTGTCTTTGTCGAACTGTACGTAGCCGTCCGGCTTACTGTAGCTGCTGATGCTGCTGTCGCACTGCGTGTCAATAAAAGAGCTGGAGTCGCTGAGAGAGCCGCGCTGGAACTCCCGCTCGCACAGCTCGATGGAACTGCTGCCCATGCCCAGCACAAAGCGTTGGCTGTAGTCATACAGACGGTTGGGGCCTGCTCCCAACGTAGAGTAGATGTTGGTGAAAGACATGCCTGTTGGTACCCGCTGTTTGCCCAGAGTACCCGTGTTGGTGGGGTTCCTCACTTCAGTGGGCTGATTCCCTGTCATGGTTGGAGTGTGGGGCTCTTTGAAAGTATTGACACTGTAATAGCCATTAGTAGGGTCCTATTGAAGAAACACAAACGGGGAAGAAAGATTTTGGTTATCATTATTATGAATAATGTATTCTTTAAGTATAATGTAAAAGAAAAAAAAAAGTTAATGTGCATTTTTGTATTTAGGACAAGAACATTCATGGTTTTGGTAACAGTTTTTTCCAAATGTTTGAATTTTCACAATGAAACTACATCTAAACTGAAACTGCTTCTAAAGTCATGGCTGTATAACTTGTTCGTGCCAAGCTCCGTGACACCATGCTGTTGCTAAGGGCTCGGTCAGGGCATGCATGTTCTTCCCCCTTGTCCTCATGTGAATGGATCTGAATGTCAAGCATAGTGAACATGGTGGCAAGTCCCCAAAGAAGAATGCTCATAATGAGAGAGACAAGCTGAGAGGATCCTCGTTATGCTTGTCATTATCAGAGAGCAGACAGGGAGAATGTTTGTGCCGAGCCTTTATCTCTTGCTCAGGCTCTCTCTGCTCTTGTCTCATGCAAGCCACCATTAACTAGGATAAGAAAAAGAAAAAGAAAAAAAAAGAAAGAAAGAAAAAAAAATCTGGTCCCAGAGGCAGCAGGTAAGCAGGACAATATAAAAGAAACTTACTCCAGGGAACCGATGCCAACGAGCGAACAGAAGGCAAACAAAAGGAACAGAATTTGTCTCCGTGACAAAGATTCAAGTGAGATGTGGAAACTTGACAGGCACTTATAGCACTTTGTTAATGTAGGCTCAATGAAGTGATGAAAATATGTATGCTACACCAGAATTTATTTACAACAATGCAGGTTAGAAGTTGAATAAACCCCTGCTGAGATAAATTATGTATTTAGCCCTTTATTAAAGTTCTGTTTTTCTCATTTTTGAATAGCAGACACACATACTACAAACATACATTCACTGGTTTCTGGTGTATTTAACTATACCAGTTCTATGCTAGTCATTTCTAATCCGCCAGTCACATGACAGCAGATCAAAGCATTTTGGTATGTAGAAGAGAAATGATTTAATTGACATGCTTTGGTGTAGGAGAGCTTGCATGGTTACATGCAGAATCTCTCTTGGGTTTACAGTGAGTGGTCAAAAAAGATAAAATATCCAGTGAGCCGGTGTTTTGCGATGCCAGAGAGAAGAGAAGAATGGCTGTACTGGTTTAAGATGATAGAAAGGCAGTATTTCAAATAATCACTTGGCGGCTATGCAGAAGACCCTTTCTAATGTAGAACACATGGAGCTTTGAGGGAGAAAGAGTACAGCAGCACCAGGGGCCATTCCTGTCGGTAAAGAGCAAGAAACAGCCAACAATTTGCACAAGACCACCAAAATTGGAAAACACAAGACTGGAAAAGTTTGTCTGGTGGGTCTTGATTATTATTATTATTATTATTATTTTTTTTTTTGGTGCAACATTTGTAGGGTAGGGTCATAATTTGGCACAAACAACATGAAAGCATGAAGTTATCCTGCCTTGTATCAAAAATTCAGGATTATAGTGATGGGTAGTAATGGTGTGGGTGATATTATTTTTGGTTTACTTTAGGTTCCTTAGTATCTCTTTCTAAATGTTTTTAAACACCACAGCCCAGCATCTATTGCTGCTGACCACGCCCACCCTTTTATGACCATAGAGTGCCCAGTTCACTTATAGCAGGATAACACCTCAAACCATGAACATAATGAGGTCACTGTACTTAAATTGCCTCCACAGTCACATCAGAGCTGTGCAGCCAACAAATCACACTGTAGCAACTGTGTGATATTATCAGAAAAAAGAAAATAAAATGTTGCCAGCACCTTGCTGATTACATTTCTTGAATTAAGTCTGTTCTAAAAGCAAAAGTGGGACCAATCTGTACTAAGAATGAGTAACTAATGAAGTAACTAGTAAGTAAGAAATATTGATATCTTTTTTTCAACCCTAGAGCTAGAGGGTGTTTATTTTTTTCTAATTAAAATCACTGAAAGCGTTACCACACCAACTCATGATGTATGAATACTGGAAAGAAGGAAGAAAAAAAGAAGTTTCTCTGATCCTTGTGTATTTTTCAAGAAAGAAGCTCTCATTATTTGGTGACAGTGTGAAGGACAGTGTTTGTAAGGCTGAGAACCTGGGTGAAGGGCAGCATCATTATTCTGGTGTATCTGCAACTTCAAAAAGAAAAAAAAAAGAAAGGAAAGAAAATAGCACTGAGTCTCATTTCAAGAGGCTGAATGGACACTATAATGAGTAATATTACAGAGGCAACAATAAACAACCAAATAACATTAAAGCTATCTTTGGGCCTTTGAGCACCTTATCTGCTGTATCACCTGTAGTTAAACTGAAGGAGAGAGTGGCCACCATTCCCTGGATGTTATTCTGTCAGCATATAAGGGAGCTTGACTTATGAATCTGCACAATCTCTACAGTCCTGTGTAGATCAATTATCACAGGGTTTCCAAGTGCTTAAGTGATTTCATATGCAATCTGAAGACTGAAAGCAAAGTTTATCATTTGTGCAGATTGATCTATTCATTGCCATGTAAAAGGGTAGGCAGCAATACAGTAAATCAGCCCTGACGTTACTGTTATTGCATTCCCTGAATCCCCTCTGTCCTGAATATGACTCTCTAGATTACATTTGCCCACAGTGACATTTTAGTCTC
Source organism: Arrhamphus sclerolepis (assembly GCA_037176975.1). Classification (NCBI taxonomy): domain Eukaryota; kingdom Metazoa; phylum Chordata; class Actinopteri; order Beloniformes; family Hemiramphidae; genus Arrhamphus; species Arrhamphus sclerolepis. Next base: position 13,765,338 of record JBAMYA010000005.1, read on the forward strand.
TCATATGACCATAACCAGTTGGAATATAAACTCCAAAAGGATGAGGGAACAGGGCAACTGATATCAAAGGATGGACACACATTTTATACTCTAGATGTCACAAATCAAACAGTGGTTGGAGAACCTGGGTCAGACTCATATATCAAGTTTCTAAATATAGCATTATGGTCTCTTTTTACCTGCCACCAGGAGGACTGAAGCTGAGATGTGAGTCACATTTTGTCTTTCTCACAAGCTGATAGTGTCACTGCCTATTAAGTGGTGATGTGATTCACATCAGCTGCACATTGGAGCTGGATGAAAAGATTAAATCGATGCTAACATATCAGAAGGAGTGGGACTGAGGTAATATGAGTGGATTTTTCAAGAATGGTAAATGATAATGTAAACAGTCTGAGAGATTACAAGCAAATTAGCTTAACATCACAATCAGATGGCGATAACAGAATGAAATCTCCATGTGTGTGTTTTTGTACAGATTTATTCTGAGACCCCTAAGTATTTTGTACGACTGTTATATACACAGAAAGCAACATCCAGAGCTGGAATGAGGACTAGCAGAGCTCTGTTGGGACCCGCCGTTCGCTCAGCCTTATTGCTGAGACGCCAAACCCTTGAACTTGAAGTCTCCATACTTCCAGACAACACTGATTATGATTGACAAAATTAAGCAGTTCTGGACCCAAACACACAACTCTGAGACAAAGTAGCAACTGAACAAAAAGGATTTATTTATAAAGTTCAACTAAAAATGTCTGATGACAGGAAAAAGGTCTTGTTGATTCAGGGATAAGAGACAGGGGAAATGATAGACTATTAAGAGTGAACAGGTGGAAACAATCAGGGTGTGGCTGAACAATTACAGTGGAGGGAAACACAAAAGGGAGGGGAAAGTCAAGAAATGCAGAGCCCAAAAACAACAGAAAACTTAGTAACACAGGTCATCATATCCTGGACATGACAATGATGCCTAGATTACCACGTTCAAGATAACTGTTCCTTGTTGCCAGTGCTTTTCCCAAAACTGAGGGCTGAAACTGTGGCACATGTGCAGAGTTCATTCTTTTGGCCAGTTCCAGTTCAGTTGAACAGTTAGGTCTTGCTAACTGTAATATCTGATATTATTAGTCTGATTATTAGACTCATTAGACTAAGATGTTAAACACATCTATTGTTGTAATGTAATAACTTTTTTTCAATAAAGGATAAGATAAGGCTCAAACCCAACTCTTTCTGACCTACCTCACATTATGTCACACTCATTTCTACATTATTCCTGTTGACTACACTCTCCCAGATTTATTATTATTATTTTAGTATTTATTAGTTAGTAGGACTTTGGAATTTCCAGCAGTTACTGTTTTCACTTTTGCTTTCTTTCATTTTGATGGGATTGTGTCTAGGACCATTGTGTGGCTGCTCTTAGGCTTTCTACTTCTTCTTTTTGTCATCAGCGTTTCTATTTTCATTTTCAAAAAGCACAGACAAACAGGTAAACATACGACAACAGGGCAGCACATCATCATTGGAGGTCAAAAGTAGAGAAAAACAAACAAAACATGCGAGATCCAATAATTCTATAAAATAATAATGGTGACTGTTGTGAGGCTTTCGGCGTCTTTTGTCAGTTTTGGTTAGGACTCCTTTCTCTCTCTAAGGTCTTCATTTTGAAGAAATAACTCAGTTTTCTGTTTCTGAACATGTTGAGAAACATTTAGCAAAAACATAATTGCATTCCAAGTGTTGAAAAGCTACAATACAGTATGTGTCCGGTAGAGCCCAGTTAATAAATACCCTGCACTCTTCTCAGGTCGTATATGCACTTTAAAACAACCCAATTCCACCCTCACCTCTATGGTATAAATAAGAAAAAAAAAGGGGAACAGCTTGAGGGCCAACTGGTCTCTGATTTCTTGAGCCACCTCAAGTGAGAAACTAATTATGAAAATCAGTCCTATAAGACTCAACTCATTTTGCCTCTGGACCTGTCTTCATAAAAATCATGTGGAGCAGGAAGGGGATTAATGCTTTTCAGCTTTATTGGTTCCAGAGTTGAAGACCATCATTTGCCCCCCGGGTATTCTCTCTCCCTCCACCTTTTACCTTTATTCTCCAACATTCCTACATTCATGTTGTCATGCAGACATCGCTCATGAGCCGTACCTTAATGTGCTGATACTCCTTCTCCTCCTCTTGTAACACCTCCAGCTGCTTCAGAACGGATTCCTGCTGGAACTCTCCTCGTTCAACCTGCACAGACATCAAGAGAAGATTATTATGAAGCTCCTCTGCTTGGGATAAAACGACACTCTGAAATGAACAGGCTTAACTTTTTATCACTTGTTCCCTTTTTTTAATATCAGTCAAACATGTTCCACCTTCAATCGGGGCTGGAAGGGAGCATTAATAATTTATCCATGAATATCTTTTATTTATCTTTACAAAATGCAGAGTTTCCAGAGAGCTGAGCTCAACTTTCTGCCCTAACATCAAGCGCCAACATGACTAAATATTTTGAAATAAAATGCAGTCCCAAAGCTTTAACTATAAATTACCCAGACCTGGAGAAATCTGAGAGAAAACCAAAACACTTGAAGAGGATGAACTTTTTTTTGCATATGCACTATTGCCTATAAAATGTAGTTTTTTAGACAAGCTATCTTTCAAGAATAAATCACATTGGTTCAATCACTTATGGGCAACGGTGTAAATGCAGAATATGTTCTGTTCTTCTTATACATCTGTTATATAGCATTATGTTGAAATACTATATAAATATCCCTTATCGTGATGTTTACGCACGTAGCAGACATTTTCTACATTCACTTTTGTACTTTCAATACTCACACAATTACTACTTCCACAGAACAACCGTGATACCAGCCGCAGCATGCATTCATTATTTAACTGTTAGCTCGAAAAGGACACGTGAAAATACAAAGGAAAATAACATAGAAGAGAGTAAAACAGTAGCGGGGAAGAAGCGGAAAGAAGGATGTTGTGACACTCACACTCACCATCAGTTGTTTCATGGAGGAATGCTCTTCGTTTTCCCGTGCTGCATTGTGGTCTTTGTGCACAATCTCAACGCGGATGTCATTTTTTGCCGACACCACTCCCTTTAGATCTGTCAGAAACAGACGACACATGCAGGATATCTTAACGAACCTGCAAATACACTGTTCAGAATTTGTTTTTTTTTATCATAATAATTTGCACGAGTGCAGTTTGGAGTATTTAGCAAATATATCTGGGTTTGCTCTGTTAAAGCTCTTCCATTTCCCCCAAAAAGAGTACAAAGCATTGTCAAACATTTGTTTCCTGCCAACACAAGATTATATCTCTCTTTTCATGTAAATGCAATCTCACACAGTTTTCCAACGCTGGCCCATAGTGTTCGGGACAATGCTGATGTTATACTGTCATATAACAAAGTCTTACTTTCTGTCTTAATTTTGCTTGCAAGTTCTCTCTGGTGAGCACAGATGGAGACGGGCAGTGAGGGCATAACCAGGTGCGCTTCCTCTGTAGTATACAGACAATAGACATGCTGAAGGGACCAGTAGCACAGAGTGGTTCTTGGATGTAGACAGCGGCTGACTGTCTCTGACTTGAGTCACTTGGTTTATGGGTGGGTGGCAGTGAACAGAGCGCAGGATGTAAATAGCCTCAAAAGCAGCCAGACTGAGATTGCATGAAATGAGCCCTGATCACAATCTGGCTATCTCTGCATCACAAGAAAGAAGTCCATCTCAACCAGTGATTCATCTTGTGTTAAGTTTTGACTTTATGTGCCAGAATCATTTTGGGTCTGAAAATGAAACTTTAACAGCTGACAGCTGCTTTGATGCCTTTGTTTTCTTGATGCCTGACATTCAAGAAATTTGAAGTCACGATTTGTAGATGACACAAGTCTTGTCTCATTTGCTTAAAGAAAAGCAACATCTACATTTGAATAGATGGACTTTTTTAGTGTGTGCTTAGGGATAATGCAGTACTTTGGCATGCATGCTTCAGTGGATGTAAGAGCAGGAAGGAGACGTACTTCTCTGGGAGCGGGTGCAGCAGAACGCACCGATGGTGCCCATTAGGACAATGAGGGCCACGAACGCTCCCACTGCAATGCCGATGATCACAGCCACAGGGAGAGATTCTGCAGAGAGCAACATAAAGACATGTCTCTCAACAATAGAAAAGCACAAACATCTCATACGTACACCGAATTCAAAACAGGTTCTGTTATCAGCGAGCACAGAATCACAGAAAGCTCTTTTCATTCACACACACACACACACACACACACACACATGCACCAGTTCTCATCATGTCTTTGCCCTCTTTCAAGCCTGCAACAAACAGGAATACAAGGAAGTTGTGTTTTATGTTATCTCGCTAAGTGACATTGACAATGAAAAACAGTAACAATACTGCAGAGAGAGAAAAAAAAAGTCCAATCAAAAGCAAATTCAAACAAAAACCAATTACCAAACCCTTTTGTTATCAGCAAGGGTAAACATTTCCCTAATAATCTCACATTATTATACTGTCTAATAACCTTTCATTTACAATTTTTGAAGCTAACAGAAGCATTTCAGAGTTTAAATTTCCAGTGAGTAGATGGCAAATGTTTGTGCATTCATTTAAGTATAATTATGTTTGTGAGCCCTTACAGCGATGTTTACTACCACTGAGAGACTAAACCAGCACACAGACATCTATAAGCTGTTCCAGCAGTAAGGGTCCGCTTTAAGGTACACTTTAATGAGACCCTTAGAAACCAGCCCAGATTTATGATCAGTTTGCATTTTAAACAAATGCAAACAAATAAATGCTCTTTCTACACTATTAAAGCCTTTTTAATGTCTTCATTGATCAATGCCAGTTTCATGCAAGCAGCTTCTAATTTATCATTTGTGGGTAGAAAATGTAGCTTGTTGTGTGGTAGAGGGGAAAAGGTCACTAATAAATTAAGAGCAGACTGTTCAAAGTTTACGACCTGAGGCATATTGCATATTAGTGTATGCTTAGGGTCAACATTTCAAATTAATATGAAGCTTTAGTTTAAATGAAATCATTTAAATTGATTTAATGTGAATAACATTTGTGGTTTTTCATGACAAATGTAGGCCATGCACTCTATTATATTATCACAGAACACATAAAATGTCATGAAGTCAGATGTTCATGTGCTTAAAATTGCAAAATCAAAGTGTAAATTTCCCACAAAACGTACAATAATAGTAAAGCGTTTCTGCCAAATGATCACATGTTTACATAAGAAAGGAGGATTATTTACACATAAATTTACCCACATACACAAGAGCATATTTTACAATGTCAGAGTGAAATGTTAGGTCAGACAACTAAGTGATCAGGGACAAGCACAAGCACAGTGATGTACACAAAACACCACAGCCTGCTCAATATCTGCTTTCCAAAAAAGCCACAAGAACAGGGTTTGAAAAAGAGGAAAGGTGGAACCTGTCGAACCTTGGCTCCCACCTTGTTCCTTCAGGCGTATGATCTCGGTGTCAGAGCCGAAGCTGTTCCATGCTGTGCAGTTGTAGATAGTCTGGAAGTCAGCTGGAACAATGTTACTCATGGTCAGTGTGGAAATGACCCCTTCCTCTGTGTTGACGGTCTCGACAGTGTAGCGGCCAGAGGTTCCAGACTCCAGCACAGTTTCCTTCCACGACCAAGCCTTATCAAAAAGCAAAGAGATGGTTGTCATATTAGTGGTGATGGCACCAAATATAATCTGGACCCGAGATGCTGAGTGTAGGCGTAATTCGACAAGTGGAAAAGCAGCCAAACCACCAATCTTCCAAATGGAGTGATGGCCAGCCATGGCTGTAATTTTAAAATGTCTCTTATTTTAAAACAACATTTTCTTTCACTTTATAATTTTTTTACATGTTTTATGTGCTGGCTATTTGATGTGTGAATGCTAAGCATGTTTCATAGCTAAGCCTGAAGGATCACAGACACTCAGTAGTGGAAGACCACCTTTGGGGTTCTACCATCTGCTTAAATATGAGTTACTGTTGCCATGCAGGCCCTCATTGATATTAGATACAATATTTATATTATGTTGGCCTACAGGCAGGCCCAGTGATATGAGATGTTTAGCCTTCTCACTCATACATTTTAATGAAGTTTTGATCCCACTGTTTAAGCTTTGTATATGAATACACCAGTCATAAAATTGATAAAATTGCAGGCTAGAATATGCATGATTATTTATTTATTTACACCCCCCCAATGTCTTTTGTTTTCTTGTATTGTAAAATCTTCTAAAATGTGTTGCTCCATAAGGTGAAAAAAAAAGAAAAAGATTTCTTTTACACAGGATCACAATATTTTGTTTCAGCACCACCATTTCTGATCTCCTGCATCCATGATCCACTATGCATCAGTATTGAACCATACACACATTAAAACATCAGACTGACTTAAATTACAGTTCTTGCAATGGTTTTGATACACTTGATTTTGAACTGAAATGTAGGCACCGCGTTTTGTAATCAAAACAAAATTCATCAAAAAGGAAAGGAACTGATCTCTTTAGAGAACTGCAGTTGTGACAGTTTATGAGCAGCAGCTGGTGTGGTGAGTTAGTGGTTTGAGTTCCGTTTTCAGGTTAAACTAAACCTGTATAAACGGCAGGACTGCACGGAGGAAAAACTGAGACTGAATAGCTGCATGTTTGTGAGACTGTTTATAGCACATTTGATGTTGTTTATCTTTCCATCTCGCATCCCCCGACTGAGCTAGTGTGTTCTGTAAGTTGTTCACATCATTTGAAATACTTTTCTGCTTGGATTTGATTTTTAGGAGACTCCATGCGCCCACTCACAGAATCTGTGGATACTGTGAACAGAAGACTGAGCAAAACTAATTATGTCCCATTTCTGATTCATGAAAATATAAATACACTTATTGTGAAATCATTTTAAATGTTCTTTAATGAAAGACTAGACCTGAGTAAGGACAGCAAAACCTTTAGCTTTTCAGAATTCTGTACTTCAACAGACTTGTAAATATTTAGAAAGTCTAAAAAAAAATAAAATGAAGCACAATATTATTGGATACTAATTTCATAAACTAAGATTTAGGATTAAAATTCATAGATTATTTCCGTGCCTCCTCATCATTTCAATATAGGATAAGTGATTCTGCATGATTTCTAAAACAGAGCCCTTCTGACACAATTAGCCAATCAATAAATATCCTCTCTCTGGTCGCTATTTGCTCATCTTGTGAGTACAAGGTAGGAAAAACCTCATACCCAGCCCTGGTTCCATAAACTGGAAACAGGCATCCAGTCCCTCCAAACCATTGCAAACATTGTTCTAATCAATGGTGTAGCATTCGTGCTTGCTGATGTTTTGTTCAAATAACAGTTATGAAGTCATCCAGAAATCACTTACTCTGCCTTTAAAGCAAATCATGGAAAAACTACTGTGAAATTGTATTTCTTCAGTTACAGCGTTACTTCATCACATCAATGCAGATATAATTCAGGAAACAGCACATAATAACTGGTTATGGTTATATTTGTGGAAATGAAACTGCATTCAAACAAATATGTGAGATCATTGCATGATTGAGATGCGTAAATTAAACCAAATGTACTCACAATGCGGTCTGGTGGAGGTGTACTTCGAATGAAGCATTTGATTTGTCCTTTCTCTCCATGTAACGCTTGCTGAGTCTGAGTACTGGATATCGTAGGTGGCCCTGAAATTGAAACAAGAAAAACTTAAACTCACTTTTAGGCCATGACAATTCTGCTCAGCTCTGATCTTATTGGGAGGTTATACTCGAAAAGTCCCCGGTTTCACACAGTAACAGCAGAAGTGTTCAGCGATTTAAGACTCCTGGGAAAAACCATACTTTAGTGAGATATCAACATTTCTCATTCATGAGTATGATCTCGCGGCAGACACACCAGAGCAGTACGGAGGACATGAGTGACCTTGACCTCCTTCCGGATCAAGAAATTGTTGATTTCTCTGACTTCTCCCACAGAGATAGACGTTACTCTCTGGAGCGCAATCAAGGGTGCACAGATGAAAGTAGGACACTTGATGCTGTGTCTAACCGCAATCAATTTGCTTGCAGCAGAGTTGACCCTTTGACCAACGGGTCAGCAAGTAAACAATGTAAACCCCAGCTCCTTATGAATACAAAAATGGAAACCTTTTATGAATGAACATTTATGTTACATTGCATTTTTTTCATACATTTGTCTCAACTGTTGTTTTCTTTGAATAATAACTTTGAATACAATTTTCACGAGCACTGAAATATAGCAGTTGCATACGCAGGTGTAATTTAGGATCCTAAAATAAATTAATCGCTACGTTTCAATAGCAAACGGTTTAAATAAAGCTGGCTCCATCAACAGGAGCTGTGAGCCTGGACTTCAAACCGGGGTGTGTTAAACCTTTGCCAAGCCACAAAATCTTTCCTGGCACGGGCGGCTCGGTCTAAACGACTGGTCTGCTCGCCATCTGCTCCGGAGGCTGCTCACACCAGGTGACGGCACTGAAAAATGTGATGACAAAATGTCACGAGTGACCTAATTCCATCACTCATGTGTATTTATCCTTTGGCCATTAAGGGTTTACTTTAGTAAAAATTTTAGAAATTGTGAAATTTCTGCATTAAAAACCTTTTAGGTGTTGTAAGCACATTGTAACTTCACAGCATTTAACCAAGATTTGTGTGAAGGCAGCTAATAGTAGCTGCTATGTTGGGTGAGAATTTACACAAAAAAGGAGTCTATTTTTGCTTATATATTATGTTTTTTGTAAGGAAATGGAATTTAGTGATTTTTTTTTTCTGCTCTTTATTTGCTCTTCCCACAATAAGTCTGGCATTTCAAATTTAGATATCTTCAAGAGACAGGAACCCAGTCTGCCTGACATTGTAAATCACATCTTAAAAGATCAAAATCAGCAGCCTTGACTTTGTTAACATGAAACACACAGAACTCTCAAAATCGTAAAATGATTTATTTGCTTTAAAATAAAAATCTTACTTCTGTATATTTTTCTTGCAAATCTCTTTTTGAGTCCTCTTGACATAATTGAATTTAAAAATTATAATTATGTCAGAACACACAGCTTACATCCACCTCTGCTTCCTTGCATGTAAAAGTCAGATTATTACAGAGGTTCCCACACAAATAGACCATGGACTGGTTCCCATCATCCCTTATTCATTTGGTAGTAAAAAAAAAAAAAAAGAAAAAAAAAAGGTCTTAAAGAAACCGGTAAAATCAAATGTTATGGGATTGGCTAAGGTTAAGAACGTGGGGTTGACATGGGGGTGGGTAAGAGAGGAAGCTTCTTGATTAGAGACACAACTCACATCCCTGCCAACTTCCTCAAACTCCAGTTCTCTGCCATCTCTCTGACGATACAAAATTGCAGTTTATTACCTGCCTCTTATTAAAATGAATTAGCATTTTAATGAGACTTTGCCAGATGGTGTCTTGGTATGCAACTGGAGGATGCTGGAAGGCTGTTACTGTACTGCTTGACACTGGATCCTGCAGACAATTTAAGTTGAATGCCCTGAAAGCTGTTGCCCCTTTCCCCTTGGTTTACCAGCATGAAATTGATGTATTAACATGGTAGGTATATGCTATGTCCCCATGAGGGCTTTTGCATGTCCATCTACATGCATCTAATTCTGATTACGAGATGAAATGCATGTATGCGGTAAACATTAGCTGCAACTGTCAGCAAACAGCAAGATCAATTGCTTGGAGGCTGCAGAAGGCTGGTTGTAGTGGCTGGGGAGGATCTATTCTATGGATCAGAGCTGAGAATTAGGAATATAATTAGATAGCTTTATCTCTGTTACGCAGCCTGAGATGAAAGTGAGTGTGTGCATGTGTGAGTGTTTGTACACTATTGTGCGTCTGTGAAAGTATGCATGTGCTGCTTGGAGAGTGTGATCAGTGCTAAACATGTTAGTTGCTGGGTGGTGGGTGGCACTACAGCATCAGTGCTAGGTAGCAGGGGGAAGTAATCAAAATATAGGGTGCAATGTTTCACTCATTTATTTGAGGAGGTGTTAATTCTGGAATGGACATCACAAGCTTATTACACAGTGTCTGTGTGGGCGTCAAAACACCTGAGTTTACGTTTCCTTCCTAAACTGAAGCATGTACACTGAACAATAGTTTGACATTTTCCGTTGACCTCAGTGGAGCTGCCTGGATAATCTATTTTTCTTTATCGCTTTATTTAATTAATTTATTTTTTGGGACAAAAGGAAGGACAAATGGCTATAGGGCAACAGTAATGATGGAAAACTGTCTGACTCAATAACTTATGTCCACATTTTTCTCTGGGACAAAATCAATTCTTTGCATGTGGTGAAACTGTCAACTACAGTCAGCACTCATCCACATGTTAAAAATTCAGTTCAACTGAAATAAAGACATCTAAATTTGATGTACCCCACACTGTATTATTAACAGAGGTATTATCAGCTCAATTTGATTTTCAATAAATCTGTTAAAAAATATTTTTTTAGTGTTCTTTTTTTTTTTAGTTACTTTAAACTTAATTTCACATGTAAATGAGTCTACAGTTTGGTAACTTTCATGTTTAGATTTTGCAGAAACACGCCACACACCAGTGCCCTTCTGTTGAATTTATTTTCACAACAGGAACTAGACCTTTTTTTATTATTTCTTATTCATTTATTAATTTTATTCTGGTTTATTTAATGCCATCAACTGAGATTTGTACTGCCTTCACATGGTGAAAATCTCATTTTCTAGCCAGATATGATGCTTAAACCAAAACTGAAACAGCAATCGGACTCTACAAAAAAGCAGAACAAAACAAAACAAACAAAAAAAGAAACTCTTCGCTGTGAACAGAGCACCAGAAAATATTATCATAGACAAAATGTGCTCTCAAAAAAATCCAAAGAAACTACACAGAAAGATAGAGAAAAGAATAACTGCAAATTAACAGAGCTTAGTTTATCAATTATATATATTTTTTCAAACCATGTTTTTTTACGTGCAAGAATCTTAGGTGAGTCAAAACTATGTGAAGAGAAAAAAGCAAACCAAAAACCAAAAAAAAACTAAAAAAAAACCAAAAACAAAAAACACTGAAAAATAGAACATGAAGGACCTTATTTGCACTCCAAGTCCACAGGTGCAAACAACAGGGAAACTGAATCCATGAGACTCACAACACACATAAAAAATTCTAAGTCAGTCCCAGAATATTAGTATTAGCATCAACCCACTGATCCCAAGTTTGGGCAAAAGAGCCCATCAAATGTACAGTGTTAAATATAACAGTATTTGATGTGATTATTGTAGGAAAAGGCCTGTCAGTCCTTCACTCTTTATACTACATGTGTAAAAGCATAAGTATGATATGAAAAACAGCAGAAAACATCGAAGATCTGCAGAACAGTAGCTCTTGAGAACTGGAGTTGGAGACCCCTGGTCTAGATGGAAGACACGTTCAAGGGTGATGGAGAACAAGCAGGTCAAGATCCTATGGGACTTCCAGATCCACATCGACAAACTGGTAATGGCTAACCAGCCTGACAGTGGTGATAGTGGTGGATAAACATCAGAGGACAGCAGTGTGATAGACGTGGTTGTCCTAAGCAACATCAACATCAATACCAAAACAGGGGACAGCTAAGATCCTGAGTAGAACCCTTAAGCTAGAAGACCCGAGCTTGAAAGAGGCACATGTCTGCCCAGGTAGATGAGGAAAAGGTTTTACAAATAAATATATAAGTGTGTGTGTACAGCCATACAAGGCTACACGTTTGAATGAAACATCAAAAATCTTTTTAAACATGCCAATGGTGGAAATTAATTGCACATGTTAAAAATAATCTGATCTGAACAGAGACCTTGCATTTGAGAGTACAACATAATGTGAGTTCAAAGTAGTTCCTAGCATCGCGCTACAGAGCCTCTCAGTATGCTTAAACTTAGCTGGTCAGAGAAAATGTGCTGCATCTTAAATGCAGCCCAGAATGCTAATGAACCAGCTACAGAAAGACAGCTTAGAAAAAGCAAAAAAAAAAGAAAAAAAAGAAGATCTATAACAACCCAGAACTCTGTGGGATATTGGGGGTTCCTTACTGTGAAAATGGGTTTTTTCTCCCTATAGGCTGCCCAAATTCTGTATGAGTATCATTATCCACATTTCCTTGCCCAAAGAGACACACAGGCTCACAAACAGAAATGAAAGTCTACTCAAACACATGCATATATTAAGTACTGCCTAAATATATGTCCCTTAGGCTAAAAGCTAAATCCTAATAGCGTGTGAGGGGGTTTCTGCGTTCTGTTCTCTACAGGACAAGAAAAGAACATACAAACAGTGTAGCATTCACTGTACGTTGTATAAAACACATAGAGGTGTTTATTCTTTCTTTAAGAAGAAACTCTACACTCAAAAAAAATAAAATAAAATGTATGACTGCAGTAAGCAATGTGTATCAATTTGTGACTTAAACACAAACTGCCTCCCTGCAAGCTGTTTGATTATAATTAAATTACATCCTTCCCCAGGGAAAAGAAAATCCTCATGTCTTTGTGGTCTGCCACAGTGGGAACCAGTGACACAGAACAACTGAGGGAGATAGACAGAGGCGGTGATAAATTATGAACATGTGTAATTTAAATGACTGGCTTTAAGGAATAAGGGGACAACTGCAGGGAAAGCAAATAGCACAGGGAAGATTCAGATGTGCATCAGGCGCCATCACATCCATGAATACTCTGAATTACACAGCACTGTCTGAGTTGTTTCTGGAAAAAAAAAAAACTAAAAAAAACAAATTAAAAAAGAAAAACCCTCATCTGTTATCTGAGTAATTCCCAGGTAGAATCAGTTAAGTGCAGCTGACTGTCAATGATGTTGGGCTGTGATGAGGTGCTAGGTGAACGCGGGCTCATCTGCAGCTGAGATAGTGGGACAAGACAATTGATGAACCTCAGGAGATAAGTCCCAACACGCCACTACTTCTACCACAGTGTTTGCACATTCACCAGTTTGACAATCGGATTCGCCTGAAGGTCCGGGTAAAAATTGACTTCAGATTCCTCTTGTGGTTTGGAAAAGAAATGAATTTCAATTATTCAGGCAGGGAGAGAAAAAGAAGGAGGCTGTGAATGTCAAATGACAATTCAAGCATGGAGGTGCAAGAAGTAAAAGAAAAAAAAAAAATCTGAATTAGAGATGTTGAATAGAGGGTAAACAACAACAACAACAAAGGCTTGGAAACACTACAAAATCAGCTGAATTACATCTGGAGAGATTAAATAAACATCCAATCTGTTGCACGTTTCCCAATGTGCTCTGAACTGTATTAAAATAGTTTGTCATCTTTCTCCAGTGACATAACACCATTTCTGTAGTTGCATGAGTAGAAAGAGATACATCAAAATAAACTGGTACACTGGTTATAACATATTCTCTGTCATTATAAAGGCTGAAAAGATGATTGCTATCAAAAGAATTGGAAACAATAGTCATGAATTTTCCTCTTATGCCTGGATTTCAACTTAATTCCTTCAGTGAGGGAGAGGGGGCTCCTTGAGGTTCATAGAAAGTCATGGTTCTGATCTTTAGCTGGAGGGAATACTGGTATCCCGTTCTCTCTGATATGCAAAGCCAGTGTCTGGATTTTAAAAAGAAAATCTTTAAACACAATGTTTGCTACATGCTACTTGGTGTATCTTCATCCCCAAATCTGCATGAGTATTGCTTACAGGAAAATTCTTTTGTTAGCTTTGAAAATGTGCTACACAGTGCGCAACATCATCCTGCCAGTATGTTGAGGCCCTCTTTCGTCTTTCTATTTCTTTGTTTTTAGATCTGGTTGCTTTGAGATGGACAGGGGGAAAATAAGAAACATGTAAATCCCTCAACTAAGAACCGCTGCCACACTGAGGCATGCTCCATGAATATCAAGCACTGATAATGAAGTCATTTGTTTGAGAGTTGCCAGGTCTCCCACCAAGGCTGGTATTCATTAGTCAGTCAGTGCCTCAGAAAAGCCAGCTTTCCTGTGATTCATGCAGAATATAATTAGCATTTAAGCACATTTCACCTGTTTATGAAATGTACCAACATATCCTGAAAAGACTAGTTTATATTTATGTCTTTATATAAGTAAAGCCTTCTCAATAATGACATGCAATGAAAGGGCTGTGTTCAATCACATTACCTTTGTTAGGAACATGAATGTGCATGCTTTTATATTATATTCCTGTGCTATGTATGGTTGCTTAGGTTTTGTCTCACTGCCTGCCTTTTAAAATGAACCCTGTTTCCAAAAATATAAAGTATATTAAAAAAAGAAAAGAAAGAAGACCAAAGTGTATTTTGCAAGGGGAATGCTTCTGTAAAGTACAAATGAAGAAATAACTCACTTTGTGACAATTCACTTTCTTCTTGCTACTGTTGACCCCAGAGCTCAAAATTCATATGTGCGTGTGTGTGTGTAATGGTTCTGACAACTGTGTGGGGGTTGCATCGGGGCCTATTTGTGTTAAAGACATATCCGTGACACAACTTACCATTGACAGTAAGAGACACCTCCTTCTCCCCTGCTCCAACACGCGGAACGACAGCACGACAAACATATTTCCCCGCATCTTCCTGCCTCACAGATTTCAGCGTCAGGAGGTTTTCATTGCTAAGAACCTGCGGCAAAGAAGTCAGAGATCATCAAATGCAATGACTGCAAAAGAACCTTTGCATTTGTGATGGCAGCGAGGCAGTGCTGAGGGAAAAGCCAAACCAGCACACAGACCATTTAATACCTTTAAGGGCACCTCTTCTCAATTATTAAAATCCAATTTAGGGTCTTGAGCTCAGTGGAGAAAAGGTTTTGGCCTTTGATGTTGACAAAAAGAAAGGTGGAATGAGTCTGAACTTGTGGATGAAAGCTATGCTTCTCATGTGAGATAAAGTTTGCTGGAGTTTGGGATAGAAATGTTTGATTTAATGGATAATCAAGAGCACATTGTTATGAAAAACAGACTGAAGATGTTTTGGGATCAGAATAAGTATATGTAATTGTATACTGTATAAAATACACTGAGTGAGGTTAGTTCAAAACTGTATACTCACTACTCCAGAGCCCCTTTTCATCCAGACTATAGTGAGGGAAGGATTTCCTGTCCAGGCACAGTTGAACACAGCATCAGAGCCGAGGTCAACCTGCAAGGACTGAGGCTCTGCAGCCATGCGAGGGCCAACTAGTGAGAGAAACATAGATAATTAACTGGCTAAAAGACATCTAAAAGTAGACATCAGCTTTTGTAGCTCACTGACATAATATAACATGTATAACATCAGTGTTCTTGCATCATTGTACTTCTGGCGTGTACGATTACTGAAAGAGCCACTCACAGTAGACATCAACATTGCGGCTGATGTTGGTGCTGCCGAGAGCATTGGTGACCTCACAGGAAACGGGCTCTGTGAAGAAGGAGTGGTCCACAATAACCTCATATGTGTCTCCAGAGACCTCCTTAATTATACTTCCACCTTTGGCCCACCTGATGTAAAGAGTGAAACAAAAAAGGGGAGAAAATGAAGAAAAGGGAAAAAAGCACTAAGACATGTTTTCACAGCCCTTGTGTCTTCTTTTTTGTTGTGTGTGAATAAATCATAAGTCTGGTGCAGGTTCTCTGTGCTGGCTTCAGCATATTTTTGTGGCAGCCCTCCATGCTGTGACAAGCTCCCTGGCAGCTCAGACCAGACAGCACGTTCCTCATTACGGCAGACAGAGGGTGCAGCGCAGAGCAATAGCTCAGAAAAAACAAATCACAGAATGACAAATGGGTAGCTCCGCCACCTTTGAAGACATTTCTTGACACATTCTGTATTAAACACAACAGCTGACATTAATAAATTGACTTGGGATCGCATAAAAAAAAAAACAACAAAAACATCTGTTTGTGTTTGTGAGTGATGGCTTCTGTGGCACTCCACATGTGTTCAGGTGAGGCTTTTATGATGTCACGGGCAGCTGCGTCTCACTCTGCATGATGTGGATGGCTCTCTGCTGCTGCAATAGACAAGGCCCATTTATAAAAATGAAGCAAAGCTATCTGTGGATGTGTTGGGTCTCTGGAAAATTTAGACGGTGCTGTGGGACACACAATGCATCATGCACGCCGAATGCCTCCACTACAGACAAGCGGCTGCATGCTGATGTGAAAAAGTAACAACAGAACCGGTGACTGTCTCCATTTTCTATCTCTGTCAGTACAGAGAAGAGTTTCCATGGGGTAGGGAACTCATTTGTTTTCCATGACTAAGCTGACCCCATGCTTGAGTGAAATGCTATCATTTAAATGAGAACAGATTACCTCATTCAATCAGTAAGTGAAGTGAAGCAGGATTCTAATTGGGCTTCATGGGATTTTTTTCCTGCTCATTTATTTTAAGCAGTAGATCTTTTCAAAGTTGGGCTCTTGTATGCCAAGGAGAGCCAAGAAACACCTGTATTCCCAACGATTTTGCAGTTGGGGCAGATTGGCGGTCGATCTGCTCTTATGTCTGACGAAATACTGATTTTACATTAGATAGCTTGGAGAAGAGCATACGACCATGTGAAAAAGTTAGTGCCCTCCTCTTTCAGTCATAAATTATTTTGTTTTGTTTAGAAGAATAAAAATTTTCTAGACATGGTGGCTCTCTGTACAGCATTAAGCACAACGACAGAAAAGCAACAACATGCAACTTTTTTCAGTGTGCCGGTATTTATCGAACAAAAATACAACCAAAGAGAAAGGGCAACATTAAGTCTATGAAAGCATTAGTTCTGTCGCCACACATCTTTGTGTGAGTTCAGTGTTGTACATTAGAAAACAAGTCAAGACAGTTGCCAGTGTTCCCAGGAGTAGATGTTCAAGCCTTTTTTTTTTTCTTGCCCAATGTCAGACTATGCAGTACAAAAACAAACAAACAAAACATGAACCACATTTGAGGTCCTACAGGCCTCACTGGGGATGCTAAATGTTAGTTCAGTACAACACAATTAGAAGAAGACTGAACAAATAGAATTTCTGCACGTGTTGCCAGATGAAACTGTCCTGTCTGAAATTTCTAAAACTGCACCTGAAAAAGCCAGAAGACTTTTGTAACAATATCTTGTGAAAAGATGAGACAAAATTGGAGTGCTCTTAATGCCCAGTGCCATGATTGGTTAAAATCAAACATGTCATACTCACAGTTGAGCACAGCAGTAGCTGAGTAATGATTTGGAGTTTAGCACCCACTGGACTTTGGACCGTAGTATTGACTACGTCAACCATGGATCATGTTAGCAGAGAATGATACCAGAACAACAAGAAACATATACTCGAATGGTTAAAAAAAAAGTCATAGAATACATATATATGTATAGATATATGTGTCATGGCCTGCCAGCAGCCTTCCTGATCTTTTTTTTTCCCTTTTGGTCTGGGCGGAGCCTTGGATCTCCACCTCCAGCACACCTGAGGCTTATTCTGTCATCACCACCACACTATAAAGTCTTGGACCTCCAGGCACTGATCACTGGATCATCTGTGTTACCGTGTGGTATCTATGCCCAAGGCCAGCCTGACAGCTTTATTGACTCACCTGAACTCTGACACATTCATTCTGATAACTTGATTTTTGTATCCAGGACCTGCCTGCCTCACCAGCCCTGCCTGCATGAAGTGGATCGGAACCCTAAATCCCGAGCAACCAGATAAACTGCTTCATCCAACTCACCTTTTGTGTTCTGCATTTGGGTCCTCCCCTCTCTAAGCATAACAATATGTATGTGTCTCTAAATGTGGATCTACAGTGTTGTTTGTCGGAGACTGTATTTGCCTGTTATGATCAGATGGTATAAGTAATATTCATTATTAAAGATGGTTTATGTTTGTGTGTGTTATGCCTTAAATATTCAAATCAAATGAAGCAACATAGAAAAAAAAACAAAACTAAACAACAAAAAAGACTATTGATGCTAATTGTTCTTTTTCATTAATAGGAATGCTACTGTTGCAGTGTTCATGCCTCAGATAACTAACAAGGATGGAGTGAATAAGTGATTCATTCCACTCATGACATTTATAAAGTTTGAAGAAGCCAAAAAAAAAAAAGATGAATAAGTTGGTGAGAACAAAGCTGTTGATGACGACAGCGTTCACAACAAATAAGATCTGGCCTTGATTTTCAAAGTTCATTGTATATTCTTTCTGTACTCCTCTGGAGTCAATAAGAGTAGCAAAGTGCTCATAAAATGCTTAAATATGAAAGGATGCATGGAAATCCATCTACAATACAGACCTAAAGAAACTCTAGTAGTGACAGCCATTGTTTTTACGTCGACAGAAACACGGACAACTTCAACATCATGACAGCATGATCAGCTCACACTGCATGAGTGGTAATGGAGTAAGCACAGCTGTTTGGGAGCTGTCAGCTCCTGAGCGAAGGCTTGCAGCTGCCAGGTTTGGGAACCCTTGACAGTGCTGGAGGGAGCACCATCCCTTCACAGCCATCCTCAGGGAGCAAGGAAGCTCTTCTGGAGAGCTGGGCCTTTATCAAAACCAGTGTCTAAACATAACTGGCCTAGGGTAACACAAACACCTGCATTCCCTTTGGGAAGGTCCAGTACAAGCTAACTCAGAAGCTGACTCACTTTATGCTGCTGCATCCCATTCAAGGATTTGATTCAGACAAAGGGTGTGAATCCCATCTGCCCAAGTGTCTCTGTGCACTGTCCTGTGCAAGTATGCGTTTGTGCAATTTGCATGTTTATGCACAGCCATGAGTGTGTAAACTGACACTGGTACATGGATAAAAGGGAGGCTGTTAATGGAGGTAGAGCACGGAAGAGACGTGGAAGAGGAGCGAGAGTTTTGCATTTGCTGGAATGTGATTAAGGCAATGAAAGAGTAACAATTAAATTAGGCACGTATCTATGCCATCAGCTTCAAGACTCGCCATAAATAAGGCTCTACAGTTATCAGCACGGTTAAGCACAGCACAGTGTGGTTCTATTCTGCCTTGCATGCATATTGAAAGTGATGACTTCTCTCAGTGTGATATAAAATAAATATGCAGGTTTGGTATTAGCCTGCATTTTGACATGGGCATAAATTACTGAGCTAGTTTATAATCTCCCAGGATATCCAAGTAAAGTCCACAGATAGCTACCAGCAGTCCTGTACCTAATTGTAGGACTAAAAAGGCAATGTGGTGCAGATATCAGTGCTTAAAAGGATAGATAACATCAAAAGAAATTGGAATAACCAATATTAAAAAAAAAAAAACAAAAGCAGATGAGGGATATTTTTTTCCCTAATCTTGGGTTTTAAATCTACTTTACCTCACTGTTCAGGGTTGTACCACATTTGGGGGCCATTAACTCCTTTACCAGCATCTTTCTTTCTGTATCTTTGCAATAAAATGGCAAAATTATGTTTCTATTAATGCCATGAACACTGAATAACCTTTATTCAAGATTTTGTATCCAGGTAGATATGTATGCAGCTGCTGTTAAATGAGTAGATGATGAACTATTCACAAAAGAAAAAAAAAAAAAAGAAAAAAGTGGTGATGCCTCAAATATCAAACTGTAAAAGAAGGCCATGGAAAAAAAAGAGACAAAAAATAAATAAAGTTTGGATTGAAATATTAATTACATGTCTCATCTGCAACTGTTCCCTTTTTCAAGAGAAGATCCTGTTTCACTCATCAAAACATTTTTTTTTCTTTTTCTTTGGCTTGTTTATGGTGCACAGATGAGGGACCTGCTTCTTTGTTTGTTTTTTTCTTTCCTCTCTCTTTTCTCCACTGCGCTCTCGTAGGATCTAAGGAAACCCTCTGTGTCTTCATCAGATGGTGTTTGAGTGCTACCATTATAAGCAGTAATCAAGATGTCCCAATCCAAATGCCTTCCACTCCCATCCCATATTGTTTTTCTGACTGCTGATTGAAACTCATGTGTATAACTCTTCCTTTGTTGGACACTTTCATCTTCCCTTTCCAACTCTCTCACCTCCACTTCCTTTTTTGCAATTTCCTGTGTGGTATGATCTGGCAAAAGTTCAGGTGTCTGTCGAAATATATCTCTCATTTCCATTCTCATGTCTTAACTGAGATTTACTGAAGCACTGAGGTGATGCGAGGGGTTGTAGTCAGCAGGAGGCACCATTCCTTCGACTAATGCCCCCACTATTTTGGGTCTGTGTCTCAAGTGTCTATTGAACTAGGGGATGGCACACTGGTGCAGTGCACATTGGGAATGGATGACTCTCTGGAGAATGGAAAAGAGGCTATCCGTCTAAGAAGTACTCTGTCCTTGTGCTCTATCTGATCTGTGGCAGACAGAGTGTATTAGAATGAAGTAATGGCTCCACACTGCTTGACCAGCGTCCTGCTCTCTTTTTTGATATTGCTCTCCAGAGGGGGACTTTGTTGGGGTCTCTGCTTATTTGAAACCCCTCAGGCAAGGTTTATGAAATCCCCCAAATCCTCTGTCCACTATTTCCTGGTCACCATAGTGCCTGGAAATCAAAAAAAGTGCTTGTAAAAACTAGAGATGAATCTAAATATGAGACTGTGAAAAGTACAGTCTCCAAGTATCAAAAGTTATCAGCTGGACTTTATAATTTGAATTCTACAGTGGATTATTTCAGTGGCAGAGAGATAGAAAGGAGAAAAGGAAAATAAATAAATAAATTACAGTGCAAAAACTGGTGGGTTCCTTTAGTTTCAACCTTCAACCATGTTTCATGTGGCAGATTATCAAAGTGAAACAAAATGTTGTCTCGACTGCCATCGAGTCTTAGCTCCTGATACCCTGCAGGGAAGTCTGATTCCAGCATTGATCCAGTCTCATAACAATAGAGGTGAAATCCCTTTGCAGGTGAAATAGACGTTCTGTCTCTGCTGTGCAGAAACACAATCAAATACAAACCTTGTTTTGCACCATATCAACGCCCTTCCTCCACCTTCTCCTTTTCAAAAGGGCATGATGCATCAAAAAGGCAACATCTCTGTTTTGCCACCTGTGACTGTGTTGTAGCCTACATCCATTTCATTTCCCAGTATCATTACAAGATTCAGGCCTAGCCAATTCCATTTGCTATTGATTTGACTCCATTTATTTTTTGCCTGGTTACAGTCCTCCCACACAGAGAACCATCTCTGACAAATCACTACAGTATTTTACTTGTGGAGGGCCACGGACCTTTGTGAGAAAAAATTAATGTCAGGCACGATTATAGATGTCAGAAAGAAATGATCCAAACTGACAACAAGTACATCTGACATGAGGCAAATAAAGTAGGAAACATGTGAAATGGGCGGCTGATTTATTATTTTTTTTCTTCAAGAAACATCTTCTGAAAACTGCCGGTGTGTAAAAATAAATAAATAAATAAATAAATAAATAAAAATACAGAGACTAAGTGATTTGGCTCTTGACATATGTTTTGTATGAACAGAAATAGAAGAATGCATTTATATGCATATTTTAAGTAAATAATATGACGTATTTCAATATATCTGTCTGAATAAAAGCTGTATTCTTGTTTTTTTTCTCTTGATACTTGAAAAATAACACCTTATGAAAAAAAAAAAAAACTGCTTGCAGACATTCTGAATGTCAAATGAAAAGTGAATGTGGCCCACTCCTGTTATCAAGAGTAATCTTGAAGTTATTCAAGTGATTTTCAGTGGCAGTAAAGTGTTTGCCTTTGCAATGCTTTTCTGGCCACTGAAGAGCTTCTGCATTCTTATTGTGATGATTCTCCAAACATACAATTTCTATAATCTGTAGTCTTTGTATGTTTAAAAGAGGTGATAGCGCTTCTAAACACTCAATAGAATTCTTGATGTCACTTTATACAATACTATGTGATAAGCAGGGTACAGGTTTTGCTAGAAACAGCTGCTGATTCTTTCCTTCTGATTTGTTAACAACATATTTTTACTTACTTTAGAGTGAATTTCTCGCTTGGCTGCTTAAGCAAAATCGAAATATCTTGTTGGAGCAAAGAGCCAGAGCTTATTTACAACGTACTATTTATTTCCCTTGTAAAAGCCCACATTAAATGAGTAATTCAAAGAAAATACAAGCTTAAAATCTGCCACCACCTCACCACAAACACTAGCA
Source organism: Arrhamphus sclerolepis (assembly GCA_037176975.1). Taxonomy (NCBI): domain Eukaryota; kingdom Metazoa; phylum Chordata; class Actinopteri; order Beloniformes; family Hemiramphidae; genus Arrhamphus; species Arrhamphus sclerolepis. The sequence continues at coordinate 13,787,529 of JBAMYA010000005.1, forward strand.
GCAGACCCCTGGAGCACCGTCTGTCTTTCTACAAAATCTCAGCAAACGCTACAAAGGAGACATCTTCATCAGATGTCATGTAAATTAGATTTTCATCTCTCCTCCAGCACACTGATGGATATTTTAAAGTTCAGTGGAGATGTTGTGACCACAAAGCAAGCAGCTATGCTACAAAGCCTTGAATTGCTTTGCTGCAGCCCAGTGGAATATGACAAGACTTCCCTAATGATTTTTCTGGTGTGTATTTTCATAACATTTTTCATCATTTTTTTTTGTCCCCCTCGTTTCAAACTGTGAGTCTAAGTAATGGTGTCACAGCATCATGCAGAAGTGTCTGACAATGATTAATGCCATCAATACATGTGGAAATTATTATCCACCAGCTGCATCGATCAAAGAAAGCCTTATTGTGAGTTAACTATACTTCTCCTCATTCTGCTGTACATTATATAATCTTTCATGGTTTGCGTGTGACTTATGTGTGTACCCCAGAGAGTCCTCTGTTTATGATCTCACCTGTAGAGAGTTACAGGAGGGTTAGCCTTCGCAGAGCAGTGGAATTTCACCAGGTTGCCCTCCAGAACAGGTTGAGGCTCCACGGAGAGATTCACAAGTGGGAGATCTATAAAAACATCAAGACAGAGAAATAGAAGGTCTCAGGAAAAAGCTAAATCATAGAGAATTAAAATACAGCTATTGCTAAGGGGACAAACTGGATGTAAAAAAGAAAAAAAAGAAGACAAAAATTGAAGTAAAATAAAAATAAATAAATAAAGTAATAAAGCAATAAAAAATTCGAAAATATCATAAAAAATTCAAAAAAAGTGTCAAAATTCTAGAATATCATAAAAAATTCGAAAATATCATAAAAAATTCT
>JBAMYA010000005.1:13800908-13814723 GCA_037176975.1 Arrhamphus sclerolepis
TATCTCTTTGGCAATTTAAAATAACACTGAGTTAACTGCGTCCAGATTTAAGTTCATAACGGAGAACACAGACTGATGACCAGAAATTAAATCATTTTTTTTCTGAGTGTGTCAGAGCTAAAATGCTGTAAAAATTCTGGCGACCAAGACGCTAATTTCTCTGAAATACTGCAGTATTACGTTCCATTATTTGCATAACTAAATATCACTGTCATTACAGTGTAATTAAAGATTATTGTGCAGTCATATCTGAGACATTTGGTTCAAGTGACAATTTGCAAGTCAGTAGTTAAAACAAGACTTTAATTTCAACAGAGTAAATGTAGTTTGTTTGGTGTCACTAGTTTCTGGTATTGAAGCTATTTGGGGACAATGCCCTGATAATTACCTTGGAAATAACTGAATTATCCATATCATCCGATTTGGCAGAGCGGCCTTTAGGTCGTTTAAAGACTAAACGGAGGATCTAGCACTTGAATTTGATTACAGATTTTCTGTGAAGCCTCGCTTACATTACTACCTTTTTTAGTTCTTTCTAGATAGTTCTAGTTCTTTCTACCTGACAATAATGATCACAAATGCAATTTATCTGGTCCATGAAGGTATGAACAAGCATGTGAATACCAAAAGTTTGAATTAATGCAACTTGACATCTTTTTCTTTTTTTGTTTTTGTTCTTGAAGTTGATTCACCCTCCATCCAGAAGGCTTTGCCAATTCCTCCAATACCTTCTAGATGGAATTTCAAACATTTTGAAGAATGATAGAGAAAGAAAAGAAAGTCCAGTTATCTTGATTCAAACCTTGGAGAGTTACCATGACCTGGGTGACTAAACAGTTTACACCAACAGGCATGTGAATACTTACAGCCTCACAGCCCTACTCAACCAAGATAAGATTTTAGAAGTTCTGCTGAAATCTGTAAATAACTCCCATACATAACAAAACAGTCATGTGCTGAAAGATAGACTGCACATGTCTAAACACCACATTTTTGCGTTGCTATTGTTGAACTGCTGATCTTGTAATCAATTTAGGCTGCGTTGAAATGAAGCAAATTGACACTTGACACAAATGAATCAAAGTTAAATTGCAGCATGGGCAAACTTAATTTTAGAATTGCATCTCTGCACAAACTCCAAAAGCTCCGTTGAACTGTGCTGAAAAGTACCTGTCAAATCTGTAGAGGGGGTGGGGGAGAGAGGAGACAAGAGCCTTAGCCTTGTGGGAGACAGTTTCGACAATTAGTCTCTGCTGTCGCTCGGTCTGAAATCACACTGTGAAAAATGTGTTCAGGAGCTGTAATTGTGTAAAGATGACATTTTGGGATGCTAATTAGAAATCTGCTCCACTCATTTTTCAGGGTTAAATCATACATTCAGAAGCGAGGATGATGCTGTGATGGTGAGCATTTATCACAGACACATCATTATACATGGTGACAAATCAGTTTACATGTGGGCAGACTTCCTTCTATGACTGCATGGAAAAAAGAAAAAAAAATGAAGAGGACAAACTGCAAGGGTTGCAAACATAACAACTGTTAATCACTTTTACTCCCGCGCCTGAGTTGGCCTGATTGTGCTGTGCCCGCCCGTGCCATGCTTACCTCTTGCGGTGAGCATAATGAAAAGAATGGAGCCGTCAGTCATAATGGTTCTCTAAATAGTATTTTCTGCTTTATTAGTCATACTTAATGGTGTTGAAGGGGTTGTGAGTGATACAAAATCCCATTGTTCAAAGCCCCTCTCTTGCTGTGAGCGGTTTTTGATCGAAAAAAAGATTCCTTGACAGTTGAAACTCAATGCGTTTTACACGCTGGGCTTGCTTTCCCCATTTTGAAGGGGAATTGTGGATGTTCCCATCAAAAAGATTGATAGCATAAGTAGGGAAATAAAAGAGGTGGAGAGAGTTTGCATTGTGCCACAGCTAGCAGGTAGCTGGACTTAAAAAAAAAAAAAAGGAGCTCCATTCATTTTAGGCAGACAGATCTCTTGATATTTCATCAGCGAACAAAAACAGTGACGCATCACCAATTCATCTCTCTAGATGGTATGAAAGGAAAGAGGAAACTAATTATAAATACCCATCAGAGCCAACGATAAATCCTTAATATGTTCAGAGTGCCAGTGATGCGTGTTGTTCTGACAGTGTCAAGTCTTTACATATGGGGACAAATCTTACTGATCATATGTACACTTTGCAGGAACATATTTTAACTCAAAATAAATCTAAAACAAACAAAAAAAAGTGGGGAATATGAAAAGCAAGAGGGGAAAGGAAGAAGAGATGTGCTTACGTTGAATGTCAATTGTGACACTGCTCTCCTTGCCGTTGGGCACCGCCTTGTTGGAGGCCTTGCAGATAATCTGCTGGCCAGTCTCGATGTTGGAAGGTGAAAGGTACAGAGTGCTCACGGTGCTTTCTCTCCTGCCATCCCGAAGCAATGTCTGGAAAGAGAGAATAGAAATACTGAGCAAAGTTCTTTGGATAAGGGCCTCAGAAATGATGGAAACTTGGAGTGCCATTTCTCTGCCTGGCAATCACCGAACAGAACCACAACTATTTTGTTACGGTCTGTATGTGTATATGTATATACACATAATATTTTGTGTCTTCCTTTGTGTGTCTCGAGTGCTGTGCTCTAGTGCATGGCTTGTCATACTCCACAAAGGAAATCAATCTTCTTTTCAGCGTTCATCCTCTGAGCCCTACATTGTGGAAGCCATCTGGAATCGGTTGGTAGCGCTCAGTAGCTCTCACTCTCCCTCAGACGCTCAGAGGAGGGCTCAGGGAGTCTATGTTAAACAGTGCAGGACAGAACAAAGGCACTGACTGGAACAAATTGTGTGGGCACCGGGGCGCAGTGTGGTCAACCACAAAGTCAAGATGCATTTCCTTGCCATCCCTTTAAAGCAGCCTCTTTGTTGTTCTGCTTTTTATATTCCAAGACAGTTTTAGAATAGAAACAGAGCAGCTATTTTGACTAGTAGGCACTCACAGTGGACTTGCTTTGCTGCACTGCTGCCTTTGGATTAGCCTGTGGATTTCCACACACAATACAACATAAAAACATGCTGATGTTTCAAATCAACATCCAGCCCGCATTTTATCCAAAAAAACACTAACTCGCTGAAAGTGATCTTGCAAATACTCAAAAGGCTTGACTATGAAACCGAACTTCAGGACTTGTCAGGACTAAAGCTTAACAGGTTGCATTTTCTACATGAAAGTGGATATAATATACACACACACATATATATATATACATACATGTACATAATGTTAAGTGTAGCAAAAGGGGTAGCACAAAGCTGTGAAGCCCATTTTTAAACAGGCACCAGGCACAGGCAACAGGGGTTTGGATGAAATGGGGTAACGTGCTGTTTGAGTGGTTTAATGTGATTGGCTTATGAGTAAATTGTTTTCCAGGTGGGGTGCATTCTTATGATTGGCTGAAACAAGGAAGATATCTGATTGGTTGCAGATCCTTCTGTGTTCAAAAAAATACATTTGTGAGTTGAAGCACGTCAGGGGAGTCTCACAATTCACCCATAAATGCAACAAGGTTCACAGACCAGAAGCCGTTTGTAAATCAAGTTACATTTGTGTGTGTGTCAGAAATAGACGTGTGAATCTTGTCCTGCGCATTTCTGAACAATGAGACTGTTCTAACTCCATATAAAACTGCCTAATATGTAAAGATATGATTAAAAAGAACAATTTATTGCTGTCCTATTTTGACCAAAACATGTTACAGATGTTTCATTAGTACCTCAAGAAATTGTATCAACTTTAAAACAAGTGCATGATTTACTGACTTGTCAGCTAATTCCATCCCTTTAAATGCATGTTTCAATTTTCTACCTTGACTGTTGCTCCAGTATGCCTTGTTTTGAACATTGTAATTAAAATGTCACTAAAATTGTAAAACCAGATGACAAGACGGTCCAAAGTAATATTTTTTTGTGTAATTGCTTTATTGTTCAAGTATCTCAGCTTCGCTCTTATGGATAAATTACATTAGAGACAATTATACATAACTCAAGAGTACACAAGCTTTTCAATGCATTCCTAAGTATTTTGCAGTAATAACAACAACAACAACAACAACAACAACAACAACAACAACAATAATAATAATAATAATAAAAATAGATTCCATGCTTTCTGGAGCACATTTCCATGTGAAAAACCATGTGATGAACTTCATACTTGTGCATGAGTCACTTCCAAAGCAGCAGCACACATTAGCTGTCAGATGGAGGGGTATGTCAGTGTAATATCTTTTGTGACACAATCAGGATTGTTTCCCTCGTCGCTCTGAACCTGTCTGCAGCCATTAATCTTACAAAAGGGGTTAACTTGCTGCAGCACAGAATTCAACACAGTTCCACATTATAAACTGATACATTTTCACTTCCTGAAGAAGGTGTGAAAAATAATGAGTGCAAAAATTAACTTTTTTTTAACCTATAAGGGAGACTGGGGACAGCTGCAACACTTTTTATATTTCATTCATTTTCTCATAGACTGTTAGAGAGACAAAATTTGAATATATTAAACGCACATCTCTCAGCTACACAGACAGACTGCTTTAACATTCTGACATCAAACAATGGATGTAAAATTTATGCTTGAATAGATAAAGTCAAATGTTGACCCCACGATAGGTGGTGGTTGCAATAGTCCACAGGGACAGTTGCAACATTGATTAAAACATTAAATAATCAAGTCTTTCACATAATCTGAGGTTTCTTTTTCTGTTTTTAATAGACTGTGTCAAAACACAGTTAAACTGGCTGTGTAAACATAAAGAATTAAAAAAAGGTGAAAACGTCATTGTTCAAGTAGCAGCCACAAACAACATAAAAACCAGGTAACAACCAGACAGAGCCGTAAACAATATATATTTTTTAACCAAACAGTACATGTTACACATGTTACGCATTTGTGTGTTTGTCTGTTTGTCTTGTCTGCATTTGTTGTAGTTTGTCTGTGTGTTTCAGAAACAGGACAAATTAGTCAAACTGGGCAAATTAGTCCACATCAGACTCGCAGTTGTGGCAGCTGTAAGTGGCGCCTTGATCAGTGCAGGTCAGGTGAGCCCATACTTTGCACTGCCAACACTCTATCCAGACAGAAAGCTTGACAGCCCTGCCTGTTTTGTGTTTCCTCTCTGCTGAAAGCACAGAGCAGGTAAAATGTGGGGTTGGCTACATTGCTCCCTCATTATTAGGATTTTTAAAGCTTACTTAGATCTGCATTGAGCTCTGCAGGAAGCAAAATAAACAGACACAAATAGCAAAAACAAACAAACAAATAAATACAAATGAAAACAATGAAAAAAAAAAAAAACAACAACCACCATTTTGCTTATCTGTGTGATTTATGTTTTTGCAAGCATTAGATGAAATATTGCAACGTATGCATTCTGTCAAAATCCCGTCTGATATTTCAACTTTAGTCTGTCTTTGGCGGTGCTTATGAAGGAATTCAATCTGTTGAAACAACAACACCACCGCCTCTACATAAGTCTTCAATCATCTGTCGGATAAATACTGTATGTTATACAAACCATATGATAGATAAATATGTAACATATTTGCTTGATGTAAAATTGGAACAACCACCTGATTGACACCCAACGCTACATCAACACAACTACTGATTAAAACATGAACACAGAATGCAAAAAAAACAAAACAAAACTTTTATTTAAACACTGTATGCCTGCAAAAAAAATATGTGTCAATCAAATTAATGAGGAGCTGGAGACACATTATTACTTGAAAGCCACAAACAGCTTTAATAGCAAAGGTTGCAATAGCCATGCTGGCCAAGAACAAAATATCACAAGGCACTACTCAAACCAGTGACATGAAAATGATGACCTATGTTCTGAATCACACGCACACACATACAAAAAAGAAAAAAAAAAGTGGAACATAAGAATGTTGAAAAAAATAGAATTAGATTGATCACTGAACACACATGGCACTTTCAGATAGTTTTGGTAAACATTCTGGATGCTAATTACTCAGAGCTTAAAAGGTTCCATCTGAGCTGATAAGGATGTAGAATATTAAAGGTCTTTCTGCAGCTTCTGCTGCCAAAATTGCTTATACATTTTGACAAGTAATTTAAAAGAAATGTGTGAACGTGTCTGTAAAAATTTCTACATTTTGATGAATGCTTCTGATTCACTGATACAGATTAAACTGCATTTGGCCTCAAACACAAAATCTGTTTGAAATGTTTGTGCATTAAACTTTCCTTCTTAATCTTTTCATTCATCCTGCAATAGAGATTTGCATGCCATTCTGTCCTCTCTATTCACTAAGTCCTGAAATAAGCATAAGACATTATTCTAAATTTTCAAATAAGATGACCCAAGGCAACTCAGCTGGCGTACAAACGAAAGCCTTTGTGTGATGTTGTTCTTTAGTGTCACCTCAAAGATAACATTTTAAAAGATCTTAAAACCAATTAGTGGAAATGATTTATATCTTGCTTTTAATTTGAATTGTGAATAAATGAGGTTAATGGGCTTGCCAAAGTCCTTTGGAGTGGAAGAACAGATCATTGAATGGATTGCATGTACTGTTGGAATTGAAGATCCCTTTGACAAATTTTTAGGTTGAAAATGCGAGAAATAATCTGCACTTCTCAGAGAACTTCACGGAGAAGAGTCAAAGTGAGGGGCAGCTTTGAGCACATCCAGGAGAGAGGCTGAATCAGAGTAAAGCAAAAATGAAAAAGATGCTATTTCCTCTGCCAAAATCATTATCAATCATCTTCATAATAAACTCTAGTAATTCTACCCGGCATTAAACAGTAACAGTGGCACAACTTTTTAAAATCTCCTTTTACTGCAACAGTGGTAGAATGCATTGTGTATATATTGTGTGTGTTGGTGTGTGTGTGTGTGTGTGTGTGTGTGTGTGTGTGTGTGTGAGCTGGATTTCCTGCTGGCTGATTTTCCTTATAAAGCTCTGATGGCTTCTGTTCGACATTCTGACAGATGATTGACTGACTGAAGCTGCGTTCACTGTCCACCCTGATAATCAGACTTCAGAGATATGGTTGACACTAGAACTATGTGTCCACTATGGTCTTGTAACCCACATGGGTCCACAGGGGACCCACTTCGGTACAGAGTGGACTTGGTCTTAAAATGTCCCACAGGGTATCAATTTCATGGGCCCCAAATGGGAGGCCTATGGGGCCACATGGACCAGATGGGCTCAGGTTTATGAATGTCTGTTACCTACTAACATTTTTAATGATAATTTGACATTTCAATCAACTTTGTCCTTGTTTCTTTGTTTTTCTCTCTTTTCATTTGATCTTTTTCTTCTTTAACCGGGGTCCTCCCTTCATTTGTGTTTCATTTACTGAACATCTTAAAGTAACTGTGACCTCATGATGAAGCGACAGGAGCTGGAGATGGTTTATGGACAAAGACCTGGACTCATGGAGAAAAGAGACAGGAAAAAAAAGATCATATATAAAATAATCTGAAAAAATAAGATAATCTATAAAAAAAAAAAAATCTGTGAAAGCAAGATAATCTAAAAATAAGATCTAATCTATAAAACATAATAAACTGTAAAAAATAAGATAACCTATAAAACAATCTGAAAATAAAATAATCTGTAAAAGTAAAATAATCTGTAAAAATAAGATAATATATAAAACAAAGAAGAAGACAACCAGGATCAGAATGAGCTAAAACTGAAACTACACTGAGACCAAACTGGGAATAAACTGGAGCTAAACTAGAACAAAACAAGAACTACTGGAACTAAACTGGGATTAAACTGGAACTAAACGGGAACTGAACTGGAACTATTGTCTGAGTGACCTCTGACCTCTGACGTGGACTCGGGCGCTGCTCTCTGCTTGTCCATGAGTGTTTCCCGCCACACACATGTACACGCCTTCATCTCTACTCGACGCACTCTGGACAGTCAGCGTGGCCACGCCCCCAGCATATGACATCAGAGCTCCAGATGGAACGGGACTCTCTGAGGAGGACAAAGAGACATATTCACCATTACCATCACCATTATCAACATCATGACCATCATCATCACCATCATCACCACCATTATCAACATCATCATTACCATAATCACCATTATTACCATCATCATCATCATCACCATCATCATCACCATCACATCACCATATTCACCATCATCATCACCATTATCAACATCATCATTACCATAATCACCATTATTACCATCATCATCATCACATCATCATCATCATCATCACCATCATCATCAGTGTTTCAGCAGCGTTCAGATGTTCTAACTAGGATACTGAACTCAGTTTCATCATCATTGTATTTATATTCCTGTCTTTTGTTAGTTGTGTATTTTAAATTCTTTATTTTTTTCTGCAAACAGCACTTTGGGCCATAAATAGAGCTAGAATGTTATAATCACGTAAACAAACAGGTTCACTATTTAGAAAGTTTTTTAAAACCACATCTGCAACGGCGTCTTATCACCTGAAAACGACGGTTATGTTTTTTTCTTTTTTAGGATGTGCTCATGAGATGCAGTGCTAGCAGATGGTGGGGATATTATTCACTGACTGCAACAAGGAGCTCTGGGTTAGAATCACTTACCCTGCCTTTAACCAAATATAACATGATAAATGAAGCGCCCTCAGCATATGCATATTGATACAAGTCGTTTTACTCTGATAAGAACTCAAAAACTCTCTGGGCCCGTCAGATCTGCGTGTTCCTCTTCCCACTGCTCCCTGCTCACTCTGCTGTATGTTTCTGTATTTCTTCATCAGTCCCTTTTTGCGATAATAATAATTAACGAGAGTTCAACCAAAGGTTCCAAAGGTCCATATTGACATGATAGCATCACGTAGTTGCTGCAGATCTGTCTGCTGCACATCTATGATGAGGATCTCTGTTCCACCACATCCCAAAGCTGCTGTACTGGACTAAGATCTGGTGACTGTGGAGACCATTGGAGTCCAGTGAACTCACTGTCATGTTCCAGAAACCAGTTTGAGATGATCTGAGCTTTGTGACATGGTGTATTATCCTGCTGGAAGTAGCTATCAGAAGATGGTCCACTGTGGTCATGAGGGGATGGACATGGTCAGCAGCAGTACTCAGGCCAACCAGCAGGCTTGGCCCCTTAGTTCCAGTTAAAGGAACTCTGGATGTTTCAACATGCCAAGAGATTCTGGACAATTCCACGCTCCCAACTTTGTAACAATGTGCAAAGTGAGGTCCATGAAGACCAGGATGAGAGAGTGTGGTGAGGATGAACTGGACTGGCCTGCACAGAGTCCTGACCTCAACCTGATAGAACACCTTTGGGATGAATCAGAGCAGAGAGAGCCAGACCTTCTGGTCCAACATCAGTGTGACCTCACAAATGCTCTTCTGGAAGAATGGTCAGAAATTCCCATAAACACACTCCTAAAGCTTGTGGACAGCCTTCCCAGAAGATCTGAAACTGTTATAGCTGCAAAGGTGGACCCTTTGGGTCCTGCTGGGGACAAAAAACACCTGCAAAAGGAGGTCAAACGGGGGCTTTACTCCAAACACGGAGCAGATAAATAAAATGGATGGATGGAGGGAATAAAATCAGTCTATCATTTAACTGGAGTTGGCCTCTGTTTTATGATGTCATGCACGTCTTAACTGCATTTTAAAAGGTGCCATAAATATAAATAACGCAAGCCTGCGTCTCTTCAGTATAATATTAACATTAAAGCTGTGGAAGAGAAGAAAGAAATATATCTGTTTCTAGACTTTTAACTGCAAAGTCTCAGATTGTAGAGCTGTATTTGCAGCTGTGGGGCCGAGGACCAATGAAACTGTGCCAGTGGCATTTATTTCTGCAGGGTGGTCCAGAGCGAGCCGCTCACTCAGCCTTGAACATCTGAACCCACAAAGAGGAGACAAGATCCAGACGAAGGTCTGAAGTTCAGCTGCTCATCCAGCTTTGGTGACGTTAACAGGAACTGGGAGCGTTCGATTCAGACTTCAAACTGGTCCCTGCGCTTCCACCTGAGGAACATTTATAGCTCTCACACCAAACTGCGTTCTAAACGTCCTGATTTAAGGCCACAGCTCTGAGGTCAGCTGGAGGAATCAGCTGAGGAGGAGTCCCTCATCGTGATGGAGTCCAGCTCCGACACTCTCTCTGGACTCGATGTGCATGCCCTTGTTGGGTCGGCTTCGCTGTTTCTCTGTGTGTGTGAGATGTGGTGTGTGTGTGCGCGCGCACGCTCACTCACTGCAGCAGCATGTTTTGTCTTTATATGGTTTCCAGCTCTCATTGTGGATCTGTGCAAGCGTCCAGTGAAGTGTGCACTGTAAAACATAACCCGTTGTTTCATCTCCAAGATACACTTCCCCATTGTAGTTTTTTTTTTTTTTTTAACAGACTCAGATTTGCTGACAACACTTCTGGATGTTCCATATACTCAGGGAAACAACTTTTTTTCTGGGGTCACAAGCCAGTGTTGTCATAGCAACAGTCCATATTGGCAATCAGCATGCCTAAAAAGGGAAAAGCGGTGAGAAGTTGTCCAATATCCTCTGAAACTGCTTTTTACACTTGAGGATCATTTCAAGGTCAAACAGGATTTATTATTCATGACTTATTTCTTCTTTATTTTGCCCGTGGAATAAACTCCCAGAATGCATCAGGGCTGCTGAAACTCTTTAAATTGAAGTTAAAAACCTTTTTATTTACTGTTGCTTTTCAGTCATTTCCCACAATGCACTGTAACTTATGTTTGCCTCTCTGTAATTTTAAATTTTTTTTAAATGGTTTTTAAGCTCTTTCACTTAATAATGCACTTTTTAAATGTTTTTCATAAAGTGCTTGAATTGGCTCACAAATACAGATAAACTAGTTGAACAACCTCAACATTTTTTTTGCTGCATTAATAATACTGACTTTTGTTTAATTTCTACTTTTGTTCAGACAAGTTTTTAATTAATGTTTTTATTATCGTGTTTTTTTGTTTGTCTTTTATGTATTTTTTGCATTTCCATTTGATTTTGTTATCTATACTGTATGTTTTAAATTGGTAAACTGCTTTATTGTGAAACCTTTTATTTTTATCCATCCATCCAACCATCCATAGATCCATCACTCCATTCATTATCCATCCATCCATCAATCATCCATCCATCCATTATCTAACCATCCATCCATAGATCCATCAATCATCCATCCATCCATCCATCCATTTTATTTTACGTTTAAGCATGTTTTCATAGAAGCTCCTAATTGTTTTCTTATCTAACTGGGATAAAAGCCTGTTGTTATGGCAACGTGAGCTCCCACATGTTCATCTCTGAAGCTGATGAGCTTATTTCTACTTCTGCTGTGATGTTTTACAGTGCAGACCTCCTCTTCCTTGCATCTCTTTCTGCTCTGTCGTTCCAGCAGGCGACTCTGAACAAGTTCCCTTCCTCCTGCTGGTTAAAGCTCTGGAGTCTCTGCTGCTTCATTCTGGATCATTTAAACCACTTTATCTGCATTTATTTTCATGGTTTCACATGCACGGTCGGTTGTTATCCAACACAAACCACGTCCAACACAGCAGAGAGCTGCCAGAAGCCAAAATAAAATCAACAAATCTTTAGAGATAATCAAGAGAAATATTATTCTAGGAAAAGTGTTATTTCACTGTGTAAACACAGCAGAGGATGAACGGAAGTCACAGAAGGCTAAAAGCTGCACAGCAGCTTTGTGTTTAAATCGAGTTTTGTAGGTTTAAAGTGAATCTCTGCAGCTTCTGTGGGTCTGTTGCTTCTCTCTGGTGTTTCCTGTTCAACAGGAACATCTGTTTAAACATCAGGACGGACAACATCAACCCACAGCGAGCAGCAGGAACACCTCAACAGTTTAGCTGACGCCTCAGGCTGTTTGTTCGCTCAGATTTATGTGCGCTTGTGTCTGCGTCCACTCTGTTCACCCTGAAGGTTCAGCTGCCACAAGAGAGTGTGTGCTGCCCTCTGCTGGCCGTACCAGTGAAGCAAAGACCGTCCTGCCTGAACAAGGAAAAGAAATAATGAGGTGACCAACAAACGTCATGTAGCTCCTTAAAATTATTCTAGTATAATAATTTAGATCAGTGGAGTCAAACTCCATTTGATCCTGGGCCTTGACTCGAGACCTGAGGACAGACCTGATACTTGAATGTTGCAAAACAATGACTTGCTCCCACCTCTGGACGACCAAAGAAACATCTGAAACAAGTACTGTCAGAGCTCAAACAAGGACTATTGCTGACAGTTCACATGGGGCCAGAACCTGGTGGTCATGCAGGGAACTGGATTATTTTTAATTATTTACTGAAACAGAAGTGAATCAGTTTTCAGCAGGACCTTCTGGGTCAGGGACACTTGGCTCATAGAAGATACTGGGTTGTCCTTTCATGTCTCATCAGTCTGTGTAGCTTAAACTGTTGGTCAATGTGTTTCCATGAGCAGACTTATGGGGACCTGACCCCAGGAAAATCTTCTAGACATGTCACTGCTGGGTTCTTTACCTTAGGGTTACCCCAGATGAACTGCAGGGTGGGCTTGTTCCTGGTGCTGATTGGATACACCGTCTCATGAGACGACATTCAGCGCTCTCAATGTCAAGTTCCAGCTGTCTCATTCATCCACCACTGTTGTAAATGCAAACGCAGAAACCCCCGTCCATGGTGATGTCATTTTTATATGGTTTTCTTATCTCCCCTACTCTTTCATCTTCTTTGGTCATCTTCTGACCATCCTGGTGTTTCCTGCACCTGTAGACTGGTTCCCACTGTTGGATGAACGCTGGTGTGGTGGACCTGCAGTCCGACCCTCCAACCACCACATATTTATAGATTTATACCAGATATTTGGATATTTTTGTCCCCCTCCTCTCTCTGTCCTTCATCCTCTCTGTCCTGTCTCCCTCCTCATGTCTTCCTTTACCCAGCTGGATAACAGATCCAGGTCCTGGTCCAGGTTTCTTCCCATGAGGGAGAATTGAATTGAATCTTTTCTCCTTCATTTTCTTTTATTCCATTGCTGTTTATCATACAGAGGAAGTGGTGCGTTACTTTCACTCAGGTGGTATGGACTGGTATGGACTGGTATGGACTGGTAAACCGCTAAGTCAGTGGATCCTATCGTGTCCGTCGCTGTCATGGAGACACAACGGCTGAAAGGTCCAAGCGGGAGGTCGGTCCAGTTCTCTTCAAACAATCGTACTACAACAGGATTCAACAGGTGCCATTCATTTGTTCCAGTAAATAAATATGCCCCCTATAGGCCATAGTCTGGAGATGCATTTTTTTCCCTCTTCTTCCCTCGTGTTTTTATTTCCTTATCTACAGAAAAAGGCCGAGCCACCACTGGCTGCTGCCTCAGTCATCGCTCCCGTCTATCCTGTATTATATGCTATTTGTGATCTTGGACGGGTTGTACTGAAAATCATCTCGTTGTACTGGGACGCTGGTTCAATGACAATAAACTTCCATAATACCATAAAATGATCTTTTAGCAGATGTGAAATTAATTTAACGAGGAGGCCTACAGAGATGAGGTGGTGTGCAACCAACAACTTAGCACTGAACATCTCCAAGACAAAAGAACTCATCCAGGACTTCCGGCGGAACAGTGCTACCCCCGCCCCCCTGTACATAAATGCCGAATGTGTTGAGCGAGTGCAGGTCTTCAAGTTCCTGGGGGTCCGCATCTCTGCTGACCTCTCCTGGTCAACCAACACGTCAGCCTTGGTCAAGAAGGCCCAGCAGCGGCTACACTTCCTCA
>JBAMYA010000005.1:13825626-13839337 GCA_037176975.1 Arrhamphus sclerolepis
GTGTGTGTGTGTGTCCTTTCTTTGTGCACATTGTGAGTGGGTGCGGCGAATGGCTAGTTCCATTAGAGAGTTGAAATCACCTTGCCAATATTTTAGCAAGCTTCACATAGATATTTTATATTTTTCCAATGTGAGTCATTGCATCTTGAGAACAACCCGTTGTGTTTGATTTGCTGAATGAAATCCCATTAATAATATACCATTCATCCATTATCTATACCCATTAATTCTTCTGCAGGGTCACGGAGGTCTGCTGAAGCCTATCCCACCTCTCTGCAGGTGAACACCCTGGACAGGTTGCCAGTCCATCACAGGGCTGCATATAGACATACAACCATTAACACTGTCATTCACACCTAAGGGCAATTTAGAAATAACACTTAACCCAACGTCCATATCTTTAAATGGTGGGAGAAAGTCAGAGCACCCAGAGAGAACCAACATAAGCACGGGGAGAACATGCAAACCCCATACAGAATGACCCCTGTGGAGACTTGAACCAGGAACCTTCTTGCTGTAAGGCAGCAGTTCTAACCACCAAACCATTATGCTGCCCCAAAACAATATATGGTAATGTAAATTTCTCAGCAGAATCTGGTTTTGGTCATTTATATGCTTTCAGACAGATTCGTAGAAGCAAAGAGCTCCATTTGCATGATAAGTGAATGACTATTGCGGTGGAAGCACCAACATTGTTTAAGTTTTAGGCTCTTTGATAAGATCCAACTCAGCAATGACACTGTGGATCACAAGTATAATAAATGAATCGTGGGAACTTGAATTAACTCTTGTCTCTTTGTGCCTTCTGTACACCTTCTATGAAAAAAGCCTACTTTAAATGCGTTTTGTTTTACGTGTCTTAATTGCAGCACTGTATAAGCCATTTACATGTCTTTAACACAAACAGATGATCTTGCCAGTTCCCTCATCTTGTGCTGCTGGCAGACTAAGAATAATATTGCTCTGTGAAGACATGGCTGATTTCCAGCTTCATCTTGATGCATTGGCTGGATCCAAAAGGAAAAGTCATTTGCATTTGTGATAGATAGGAAATGATAAGATTTCTATCATCTCATTTTCCAAGAATATAAACATATTATAATCTGTTTTGCCTTCTTGATCATGCATTTTGTCAACAAGATGGAAATTACACTGGCACATGAAGACTGATCACCTCTGCACATGTGATGTGTACCTATGAAAGGTCATTGATCTTAGATCTCAGCACATTTCAAAGACACAATGTGTTACCCAAAGCAAACAATGTAAAATAGCCCCATTAAGGAGTAATGAATCCATCAGGGAGAAATGGATTTGTCTTGAGGCCGAATCAATGGTGTATGTGCATGTGTGTAGGTACCTGCGCGCATGCAACTATACAGACACTTAAAAGCATGCTCTAGTGATTTATAGCATTCACCTACAACACATTTCAAACAGTGTAGCGGTCAGAAGATAGAGAGGTTTTTCGGCAGATGTGAACAGGTGACTCATGTATAATTTGCTCTCACGAGAAACAGAAGCGACACGTTCTTCCTTCCAAAGGTCTTCCGTCAGCCTCTTGTATCAAAATATATACAAACACTTCCGCCTCCGACTGCCGTGTTCATCGTCGCCACCGTCATGTGCAGCACATAGGCTGCGTTCTACATCATGCATATTCATCAGGACCTTGAATGGTATATCGAGCCGCTGTGGGGTTACTTCACTTTTCTTTAATTAGAGTGGAAAAGCGTGACACAGAGGGAATGGAGAGGAAATTCGGGGACAGATAGAAATCATTGGCTTTTGTGCTGTGATTTCTCGCTCTGAATGGTGAAAGAGTTCTCTCAGTTTAATCACTGCTCCTGTGAATGGAAACAGGTCCCAGCCGGAGCGCGCTGCCAACGCAGCTTCTTTCTATGAATAGTCAAGCAGACCTATATTATTGAAATGCTCCATGTGACATTTGATGCGTCACACTTTTTATGTATACAGCTGCCACATTCCTTTCAATGTGTACATCTAGCTCTGATGTGCCGTCACTCTTCTACTGTTGCATGCATTACGCACTTAGGTCGGCAGGAGTGACAAAAAAAAAACGACAGCTGTGAAACACTTTATTGTGGAAAAATATAATCTGTCTCAATCGAAGGCACCCAGCCCCTGCACCTAACGTCTGTGATTTTAGAAACCAACGCATGCATTCTTTTTCATACATATCCTTCCTTTTTCAACACTCCAACTCTTCTCTGCAAGAAGAATGACTGCAAAGAGAGACATAAGCGCTCCATTCTGTTCATGACTTTTAAGCTATTTACACATCTGTTGTTAAAAGGTGATCTACTGCAGTTCCTCTGAGTGTGGCAACCCAGCAATTTCTCATTTTTTCTTACTCTGTTCCTTCCTCTGACTTTGCTGTTGAAATGAGATTTCATCTCGATTGTCTTGTCTAGTTAAATCAATAGGAATAGAAGAGGATAAACATCTCTGCTCAGCTCTGAGCCTATATGAAATTGTGTTGTCTCTTTACCTCCACTCTCTCTTTCATTCTTTCTCAAGCAATCATAAGTACTCTCCCCATCCACCTCCTCCTTCTCAAAAGGAGGCTTGAAAGCTGCAGAATGGACTATTGTTTACAGCTACCTCTTGGCCTCCCCTGGGTCTGATAAGTACCTGAAAAGAGAACAGGATGTCTTTACAGGGCCTCTGTTAGCTACTGAGACTTAATTACAAACCCAATCTGTGATGGGGAAGTATTTGCCAAAGGTCAGAGGCTAGAAAACCCCAATCTCTATTGCAGTTCACAGTTAATAATTTGCCACAATAGGAGATATTTGTGTTTTGAAAATTGCTACAATTGTCCCTTGAATTGCAATTAAAAGGTTTATAAATGGCCATAGTGTGGAGGTGTGTCAGTCAAATTAGGGAGCTCTCTCTAATAAACTGTACCAACTCACTCAAATGGTTTAACAATTTAAGGGTATGCTTTTATAGATTTGCTTTTAGTTTCATTGAACTTTAGCAGGTTTATGAATAAGCATGGAGTTCCAGTCATTGGAGCAACGGGCTACTAAATGACAGTGCAACAGTCACTTTTCTCCAAATTAAACAATTCTGACAATTATACATGAGGTGAAACGTAATTGGTTGGAGGCCAGCTGCTTTTCAAAGTAACATTTAGATGCCTGAAGTGTCGGAGAAAGAGAAGTGAAAATGCTGATTTCACATTCAGTTGGATTTCTGTGCTTTTGTGGAAAACACACAGTAGAAAACAAAAAAGCAAAGAGATATTTGCATGGAAAAAAAATAGACAACAGTTCCTGAAAGAAGCCTTCTATGATGATTTTAGCTCCGGACCTGAGCCGACCAGGCTAGCAAAGCTAGGTGTTCTGCATCTGTCACAGAAATGCATCTTTACCAGAAAACAGCAAAATTTGGGAAAAACAAAATAAATATCAAAACCTAGGCTACCTACTTAAAATGCAGAAGACTCAAGAAAAGAAGAATATCTGTGTTGATTTTGTGAAGAGCAAGGTTGTGAAACTCCACACTCCACACCACAGGAGCTGGAGGCGCTACACACCAACTCAGGAAAATAGATTCATGAGCTGAGCATTTTAAGGTCAAAATTATTGATTTTGTATTTTGTCATTCTGTAGTTTTACAAATGTTCACCAGAGGTGGATGGGATTAACAGATGTGCCACTGTCACAGCTGTCATGGCTGGATTGACTTGATTCCTCTCCCACTTGTGCGCTCACCATGCTGACAGTTTGGCTGTAGTGGATAAGAGTGGTAAATGATAAATATTTTAACCTTGCTTAGATTCTACAAAGAGCTTTAAGATGTGTATCTCAGTACCCATTCACTCACTCAGACAGCATTTCTTCTCACATATATGTTTTCTATAAATCTATTTAGTCCTTTGTTACTACAATTAGTTCACATCCAGCAACATGTCAGGAGCAACTTGGAGACGTGTGGTGGGTTTGGTGACCTAACCCTGCTGAACTACTGAATCCACTCTACCTTCAGATCCATGGCCTTTCTCACAGCATGGAGGTGCTCGAGTTATTGTTTTAAATAGTTTTACATTGATACACAACTCCTAGGTCTCCAGATATGAAATACTCTAACTGCTGTGTCTGACTGTGATTTCACATCTCAGCATTTTGTTTCAAAGGAACCCCACTCTGCCCGGTGGGTGCAGTTCATCTGAGTTGATCTGAGATTTGTCAATCTTCAGCAGAAGACATTCCAGTACTGAGAACACTGCTCATATTTTAATTATTTTGAAATTTATTATATATACTTGGAGTTTTTATTTCTTTTAAATTATTCATATTTGTTTTAGTGGTTAATATAACATTTTCTGTCAAGTGACAAACTCAGAGCCTTTTTATTTTAAGATTAATTGTACAAACACTAGTCAAACACTTAGATAACATTGACAAGGATTGATTGATTTTGTCATGTTAATCATTTTTGTCCTGCTGGAATTTAAGTAAAGGGTGACCATGTGCACATTGGGACTTTAATTGAAGAGAAACCTACATTTGAAAATAACAAAAGAGAATGTAATTTCATCACAGAAACACTGATAGATTATTTCTAATATACTGTATTACATTAAACCAGTTTGGAACAATTTGTTTGTTAAGAATTAGCACAGCTTCCAACATATACAAAGCACAAACAGAATCTCAGACACGACTCTGAATATATGAGGATGGATAGTTACACCTCGGGGGTCATGCGTTGGTTCCTTAAACACCTAGAGATGACTTGTTGTAAATAGGCGCTATATCAATAAAACTGAACTGAACTGAATGAACAGGTTGATATGGTGAAGCGGGTAAATGCAGATCCATACCAGAGAGATCTCTGCCAACTCCCAGAGCCAGGCCATCCTTGATCCACAGGACGACGCCATGGTACCCGGGGATGGTGCATGGCAACGTCACTGGCTGGCCTGCCACTACTACCAGGTCCTGTGGCTGCTGGGAAAACATGGCCTCCACCCCTAAAAACCACAAAGAGGAGAGACGTTAGACCAGTCTGTTTGAATCATTATGGTATTTTCACATAATCAATACAGGAGGGCAGAGAAAGTTCACAATTCACGAGGAGAATAAGTGATGCCTTCAATCTTTTAAATGCTAAATGAGAGTAAAAATGCACAATGTTCCTATTTCCACCAATTTCACTCAAACCTGTTGTGAAACTTGTGCTGAAAGAGCCCTAAAGGGTGACACACAAAAGTGGCACATCATTTTACTATTCATGATACAGAGACAAGTCAGTGTTCTCACATCAAAGGCTGCAATAGGACTAATGCACAGGCTAAGAGAAAGCCATCATCGCTCAGCTTGGTTAATTTATGAAGTATGTCACCATGCAGATGGGCTGGGCCCATACACACCACAGCAGATAACACAGTCTTGTCTGCCAACACTGTTCTCGTGGCATACATTAACTCAAGCTCACACCCATGTATTCCAACTGTGCCACTGCTATTACCTGCACACTCAAACGCATGTTCAGGCAGAGAGGACTGTGTAGTGAACTCCATTAGAGACGTGCCGGTGAGTACAGTGATAGCAGAAGTGTGTTTATGGTACATTTGTTAGGGTAGGGGGTTCAGGTATACTTAGAAAAAAAAAATACTCTACATACCAACTGAAGCCTGCACACGCTGACATGTATTCACACTCACTGCAAAGGATTTAAAAGTCTAATTCAGTCTCTGACACTTTGGAGACAGTTTTGTTCACAGTTCTTTCATTCGCTTTTAATTCTTTGGTGATGATGTTGCCTACCTTTTCCAGCCTAATATCCTGATTTCTTGATTTGTTTTGTAGCAGAAGCCCACTTAATGTGTAAACTGGAGCATGTTTTGCCATTATGCTGAAATGGGTTCAATCAAGCTCCCTTTTTTTTTTCATCTAAATTATGTGCAAACAGAAGATTTAGCATGTAGTGGGTTACAAAAACAGACTGGGTAAAGACTGCTTGGACTGTGAAAGCCCGTTTTCATCTAAAATCTTCACATCACACTGCATCCTTGTATGCTTTGTTTTATATTCAGATGAGATGACTTACCCTTCATAATATGAAACAACAAAGAAAACATTCAACAGACTCATTTTGAGTTCGGTTGAAAAGTAGATTTTTTTTCAGCCTTGAAGTCGTTTTCTTGATATCAAATATTCAATCATAAGTTTATGTATTAATTCAAGTGCATTCTCTTTAGCTGTCAAACGCTGCACAGCACTTTCGTGTACACAGCATTCACAAGCCTACACACGGCCTCATGTTAACACGTTTAAATTCTCAGAAAGACCTCAGAGGTTGACTTTGTGCAAGTGAACCTCTAAGGTCTGGGAGGATTGTATGTATTGTGTTGCCCCTCAAACCTGGAAAGCTTTGTTCAACTTTGACGCTGTTCCCACATGAGGATCTTATCTGCAGTCTGCATGCATATAAAGAGCACCAAACATCTACACTAGACAACGACTCATCATTCAGATCGTCTTTTTCACAAAAAAATACTGCCAGGATGACAGGTCCCTATATCTGTTAATCACTTATATTATGAAAAGATTCAGCCTCTGCATTCATTGATTTAATGTCAGAGGTGCCGTTCTGCTGGTGCTCCATGTGTCTGTAGACTTTCTACAGCCCACCAATAAAATACACACTCTTTTCTTTTCCTTCTCCAGACTTGTCAAGAAAGAAAAATAGCATCTGTGACACTGCCACCGTTTTCCAACCCGTTGTTTACATTTACAAACACATACACAGATTTTAACTTGGAGTCATTCTTGCCAAAAAAATCTGAATTACACTGTTTTTGTTTTTTTTTAATTGAAAACACATACTGAACTTTTCAAGCAGTTCCTTCAGAAGTATTGAGAACTTTGATTTCATACAAACATCTGTGATCTCAATTGATTGAGAACTTCTCTCAGTCAAATACACATTGAAATTTGATGACATAATGTTCAAAGATAGGAATTTCTGAGTTTCATGCCAGAATCTTTGATTTTATACAGTCAGAATGGAAGAAATGAATTTCAGAGCTTAATATCAAAATGTCAGAATAAAGTCAAGTTTTCTTTAAATCAAAATACAAAATTCTGATTTTAGAAAGTCAGAGCTTACAAGATGAGGTAAAGTCAAGCTTAAAGCCAAAAATTCAAAGTTTAAAGTCAAGATGTTTGAGTTTATAATGTCAGAATATCTGAATTTATGTAAACGTTTCAAATTAAAAAGTCATCATATTTAAAGAATCTGTGTTTTTGAGCTTATGAAGTCAGGGGTTTAATGGGACATTTCAATCATAAGTTTTGCATCTGTCTCTCAGCTTAAAGTCAGAATCTTTAAAGAATTTAATGTCAGAATGAATTTACAGAGGCTGAATTTCTGATCTTAGGAGGTCAGGATTTACAGAGTTTAAAGTCTAATTTCACAGTTTAAAGTCCAAATTTGAAAGTTTAAAGTCAGAATTACTGAGTTGATTAAAATCAGTCTAACTTTAAATTAAAAGATATACCTGATTTCTGATGATAATCTTGCCATCAGCATCCAAACTCTGAAACTGCGTTGTGAAAGATGCAGCTTTATTTTATGTCCTTCTTTACATTTGCATGCATGCAAGGACCCTGTACTACAGTAACTGCTGACGGTTGAACTGATTTTTCTTTTCTTTATAAGTGAAAAAAAAAATTACAATCTGACTTCATGCCGTTTAAAATTGTGGTGTCTTTTTCCTAAAATGTTCCCACACCTCCCACTATTTTTCTTTTTTCTGAAGTGGCAAAATTGAATTGAACTTTCTAAAGGGGAAATTACTGGAATTTGCTGAAGTATATTTCAGCGACTAAAAGAGAAAATACCAGAAACCACAAAAGAAGCGGAGAGATAATGCATTTAAACCTAAAGGAGTCCTCTGTTGTGGCAGAGAGAGTCATTGTAAAGAGTTATTGCTGAAGGCAGTAATGACCTACTGTACCAGACCTCATTGCAGTGGAGCTGAAGAAGACTCTGCCTGAAGATATTGTTTAATCAGTATATTGTGCAGAGGATGTGCTGCGTTGTCCATTATGTTTAGCAGCTTGTGCAACATTCTTCTTTCTACAATCATCTCTTGGGGCCTTCTTTATCAGTTTGTTCTGGAAGTTAACTGTGCACCTGAAAGAAGTGTGTCTACTTTACAGCAATGAAATTAAAAGAGCAACACAAAACATTTTGACATAATAATTACAGACAAATCAAAATCCATCACAATTAAATTCCAATTTTACTGCAATATGAATAAGCCATTTAAACAACATTTTCAGTGTAAAAAAACCCAATGTGTGTATACTGTTGCCATGTCTTTAAAGGCCTTTTAGAAGACGCTCATGGTGGGGGAGAATCGAAAAGACTTAACCGACAAGGGCTCATAGTTGTCATTTAATAAGTTAAAAGTGACCTCCTTCATTCAATTTAAAGCCTGGATGGGTTTGGAACCAAAGAGCCTTCATAAAGACAGAGCTGCAGAGAAATAGGCTGATGTGTGTGAGCAGGCCAGGTCTTACATCAAGCACGGCTGCACTCATGCATCCATCTATCCAACTCCTCTGTAATGAATTCATCTCTGTCACATCTGCCAGATTTATCCTTCACTGGCATCATGGTTTTGGCTAAAAACTCACCACCTAATCTGCCTCCTCTTTATCCTTTGCCAGACATGGCACACAGCAGTGGGAGACAACCTGCACCCTCTCTTTGTCTGACAAATGTTTTCATAATTGAAAAGTGTAATTAAGAATCAAGCATCTCAATTCAATTTCCATCAGTGACAGCAATTGGAAAGAGAGGGAGGGTGATTGTGCTCAGGTGCCCGCAGAGTTGGAGATTCACATTAATAATGCTTTATCAAGCATTTAATGGAGTTTACCGGAGAAATCAGTTAAATAAAAACAATAAGATAGAAAACAGTGAAGACATTTCTATTTGCTGTGAGTCAAATGGGCCTTGACTTCAGGTTCTGTGAATGTGTGGGAACTCGAAGCAGAGCCAGACACCCTTTTGTCTGTCGCTAAAGACAAGAGACAGCCTCATGGATTTTTCCTGCCTCAGCAACAGCTAGACCTGCCCGGTGAATGCAACTTTGTATTGTTTGATGGCATATTTGACATTGACAGAGAAATGATTTACTTTCTCTCCTCAGAATGACCAAAAACAGTTTTTTGTTTTTTTTCTTTTGGCTCAAATCCCTTTCAGAGAGCATTGTGCAGCAACCTTTGCTTAAAGACACAGATTTAGACAATGAGATCACATAATTTTCAAAAAAAACAAAAAAAACAACTTCTGATAGACAAAAAGAAAATCAACAACAGAACAAATTCAAGGTTCCAAGGGATTCTTCAAACACTTGCAGCGATTGAACAGCATAAAGGCTCAAAAAAGTAGAATTCATTTAATTCATTGCATTTACAGGAATTCAAAGTTCTGAATTATGTGATTCATTCATGAGCAAAAATTGTAAAACTAATACATTTTCAAAGCTGCCCACCCCCTCCCCAGAAAAAAAAGGAAAAGCCCATATTTTCAATTGTAGATTGTAAAATGTCACAGTATTGTCACAAAAGTGGTTACACATAAGCATTAAAAAAATTACTAATGTTATAGATGTATAAATGTTCAGAAACACTTGATAGGATGTAGGAAGAGGGTGGTGGCCCAACATTGAAGAGGACCAAGATCAAAATTGATCCCCTTCTAACCAACACATTTGCCACTGACTCACTATATCAACTTTGCTGCCAGTTGCATTTCATATTAAAACAGAAATCGCTATTTAGATTTCTATATGCACATTTGCTACCCTACCATTATTTTTCCACTTAGCAGCTGTATCGTGTTTATGTGCATCAAATAACAGACTATGTTTCATGTTGAGTATGACTGAATATGTTGCATTTCGGAGAGCGAAACCACGTATCTTTGATAAGGACTGCCCAGTTATTTCAAATGGCATATAAAAAAAGAGAAAAAAAACAACAAAAAAAGCAGGTAGTTAAAAATGGAGTCCAGAGCCATAATCATAATGTGGACCAGCACTTTGCTTTGCCTAATGTTGTCATTTCACTTCAGATAATTTGTTTACCATTGGTCGGCTGCAACATTTCCACACACTCCAGCACTATTTTCCCCTCAGTGCTAACTGCCCCCAATTTCATCGCTCTTCGCCAATCAGGCCTGGAAATAACCGTTACGGACGCACATCCAACCCACTTCAGAGGAATAATCAGCATGCTGTCTGTGCGGCATGTGGCCACACAGCACCGAAGCTAAGCTCATGATCATTATCAAAAACTATTACCCCTCTGGCCTGGGCATTTTATACCAGCAATTTAGAAGCACATGATAGCTACACAATATGGAGAAGTGGTGAGGTAGTCATGTGTGTTGTTTTTTGGTAGCCAGTGACTACGGGGTCTGTGTTTTGTGACATTGTGGCTGGAAATGTTCAGTTGGTATGAAAGCGGACTGGAGAAAGAACTGGTGCACGTGGGGGTTAGATATTTTTACCCCCTTCTAATGCAATGGTGTTGCCATAGGTGACAGGCAGCTTGTTAAAGGTGTGAGATTACAGGAAGTGAATCAGGTTATTCTTATAGATTTTATTGTAATGACCAGCAGGACCTTCAGTAACTTGAATGAAAAATTCAATCTCTTCTCCCTGCAGGAGCTGCAAATGGTCCATTTGTTTAAACCACATCAGGAAGCACCCTCCAGGAAAAAGAAAAGTACATTTTCCAACTATATGACCAGCTTTCCTTTTTTTTCATCCTTTCCAAAGCTCTGAGAATCATCATTCAAGTCTAAACACAAATCCGCTGCAATATGGATTACTTTATCTAAATCTTTATCTCCCCCAAATTAAACTTGAAAATTGCATAGCGTTTCCATGTCTTCCTTCACCAGACAATGATTATTCATAAGTCTACAACTCCACCGAATATTCTGTAAATCTCACCATAGGTCTATTGGCCATGCTTTTATAATTATGTGCAGCATTAACATCACTAACTTGACAGGGAAGCAGTGGGGAAAGAATTATCTTGCCGGTGGTTATATGGCTCTTTCCATGTTTGTGAAAATTACTTTCACATCGGTGATAAATGCATTCAGCAAAAATGACTGAAAAAGCAAGCCCTATTTCAGAGGCATTAAAGCAACATTACTGCAAATGTGTGACAGACACTTGGCAGGAAAAGAATCAGGTAATTATCAGGTATAAGAGCTGAAAGTCCCGCTTCACTCTCCTGTACTTTACTTACTAACATATTCACAAGTCTTTCAGTGCTTCTGATTGGCTTTTATTCACTAGGAGTTTAATAATGATATAAGAGTGGCATTTTATTGATATTGGGTTTTTTGATCTTATCAAATGCATATTTCTGACAATGCATTACTAATGCATAAAAAATAGTCACTTTTACACAAACAGCATCTCAGACCACATCAAACTTGAGTTTTATGCTTGCAGGGATTCATTTTGTGGTTTAAAATGAGTGAAAACTAATGGTTGTCCTCCTCATTCCAAACTCAGTCTCTGTAATGTTATGACTGCAGTAGTTGTGTGTGTCTTGAAGATGACAGCATGAAGAAATGCACCTATGTTCAAAGGACTCTAATATTTGCTATAGTATTTATCATGCATGTGCTCCAGGTGGGTGTTATAATGAGATTTTGTTTGTTTGGTTTTGTTAGATGCTGGGATTTTAAACAAAAAAAAAAGAAAAGAAAAAAGAAGAAGAAATGCTTTCACCGAGGCTTTTACACAGACTGTGATATGGAATGATGCTTTGTGTCTCAGAGCTTTTTTTTTTATTATTATTATTATTTTTTTTTTACATGGGCTACTTCATTAATCTCAAAATATAATCCTCCATATGCGTCCTGTGTTAGTAACCAATAATGAATATTTCATAAAGCCCTATCTAGCCCATAAAGGGAGGCATGTGTGACTATCAATCTCATCAGAATGTTCAAATCCTTTTTTTCCTGCCTGTCCACTTGTAAAACAAACACTGTATGCAGACTGATAATACACTCTGCCCATCGATGCCGAGATGCCTGCCATCAGAGCAGTGAGTTTTATCTGTGCAAATGCAAATTCATGAGGCAGGGAAGATAAACATCAGAGCTGCTGGAAGACACTGCATTTATGCCCTCTCTCACACTAGCGCATTAGTGGAGCATGACAGTTGCCAAGGCACAATCAAGACGGATCGCCTCCAATGACGACTTCTAAAAATTACAAATGGCAACAGCGTGAAGGCCTTGCAGGCACTTGCTTTATCATCAGCTACCCGGCCAGAAGATACAAGATTTTTATGGGCATCTTTACGTGTCAGAAAGTGGAGCATCAGGGGCCACAAACGGTTTATTAATTCCTTTAAGGCTGCCATTTCTTCATCCAAACTTCACACACAATAGGGTTCAAAGATCATCGGGGTATCATGAAGCATGGAAAGGTTTTTTTGTTTTTTCAAAATAAAAAGCAAATATCTTGAAATCTACCATTTGGTAAGCAGTTCAAGCAATATAAAAATACACAGAAAACAATCTAAGTGGTGTATGTATGTAAGATTTTATGTTGCTCAGTTCTGTAAACATAAGACCTAGTCTGGCCACTGATTGTAATTACCGTTATAAAACTGAAACTCCTGTGGGCTGGTTTCCAAGGTAACTTCAGTTGAAAGACAACGGTTCAGAGATTCTAGTTAGCACAAATGCAGCTGAAGACCAACTAACAACTAACCTCTCCTGGCTGGAATTGATTAAAAGGTGTGGGGAAATGACTGACTCTGTAGACTAAACTTCTTTTTGAATGTTCACTTTTGCATAATAGGAAGCAGGGACATAAAAGAAATGCAAATCAGTGAATAAAATGAAGAAGAGAAGGAGCTTGTGAGTTCAGATGGAGACAGATTAAACAGGGGAGGTTCCTTCTGTTTCTCTATCACAGTATTATCCCTGTTTTGTCCACTTTCTACCACTTCATTGCCTCTTGCCTCTTTGCCACTTTCCTACAAGACTATTTCGTTAAAGCTTGTTTTACAAGCTCAAGGTGAGCCCTTCTATTGTCTTGTTCCTGATATATGAAGACCTCATTGTTTATTGAGTGTTTGGATACAAAGACCCTTGAGAATTCAGAAAGGAAACCTATATGTGCATGGGGAGGGACCTTTTAAGGTACCCCAAGGGGAACTACATTCAGATTGATCAAGTTCATTAAGAGAGAATGAGCATTTGAGGCAGTCTCAGGTGACTGACTTGATGAATGGGGTGTAAAGAGGGTCTTAGTTCAATAGGGCACATCATATATTCTGAGCCACAGTCCCATTTTCTCTTACATGATATGTCAGAGGCACAGCGAGCTGCATTAAAGTGCCTTTTTTTTTTTTTTTCCTCAGCCATAACTCATATTTTGTAAGGCTGACAAGATAAAAGTGTACCTTGACTTTCAAGACTTGAAGCATTTTTGTGATGGTGAGTGAGATTAAATCAAGAGATACATCATGAGCCCTCAAAAAATAAGGTCTAACACTTAATTAAAGACAGACAGACAGACAGACATATAGGTAGATAGGTAGATAGGTAGATAGATAGATAGATAGATAGATAGATAGATAGATAGATAGATAGATAGATAGATAGATAGATAGAT
>JBAMYA010000005.1:13869483-13881547 GCA_037176975.1 Arrhamphus sclerolepis
CTCTAACCTCATCAAAAAAAAATTACATACGTCTGAACTGTTAAAAATTAAAAAAAGAAAAAAAGAAAAAAAAAGAAAGGTGTCATGGTTGAACAGTGCTCAGAAAAGTACTTGATGTTAAAGAAATAATTTTATACCACAAATATGCAATGTTATCCTGGTGCTGGAGGAAGGGAAAACCCAATTAGATGTGGGCACTGGTGCACACTCATCTTGAGAGACCAACTGGCTGAGTTAAAAATGTATCATAGTGCTCAGCTTATTAACATGTCATCTGTGCAAGCTCTGCAGGTTCAGGGTAAATACCCTCATGGCATATTCTGCTGTGAGCACGTCGATCCCTGCTGTCACCATTTTTGCAGTCGATGGCTCTTTAGTGGCTGTCATTGGCTGCCTAGAATGCTTCATAAACATCGTGTGCTTTTTCACCTAATTAGGCTGGAGGGACTTAGCTAAAACACAAGAAAGGGAGGGGGCTTTTCTACTTGCGTTGGCAGTGCTTAAGAAATTACTCCTACACCTCTATCCACGCACGAACCCGTGCATTCACTTCCTCTCCCTTGTCCCTCTTTCTCATGTCTCAAACTAAAAAATGTCTTGCTTTTGTCTGCGTGTTAGAGTTAGGGGTGAGCGGAGTATTTCAGGGTTGCAACACTGAAATAAGATGCTGATAGCACCAATATGCTCAAGAATTGCTTTCTTTTCTTTTCTTATTTTAATCATTGCAGTTCCAATTTGGTAATTACATATTGTTAGTCTCATACCACAATGCAGCGCCAAGCAGATTTGAGATTTACTGTGTTCAATGTTCACACTGAAGTCATCTCTACATTAAATGCAAATATTGCCCGCTTTTATGTTTATAATGTATAATTCAGCTCAAACATTATCTAGCAAATATGATTTACCATCCAATTAGACTTCTGGCAGAGGCAATGGTACACTAATTCAGTTATAACATTTGCTAACTGACCTGCACTATAACTTGCTTCTGCCAACATTTACACACACACATGCTGATAGCACAGACATTTGTGGTCATGCATAACACACGTACAGTGTAAAAATGTGTGAATGAGACATCACCATAACCAGACCAGCTGACATGAGACTTGCAGAGGTGCTTGTGACTCCAGGGAGAAGCATAATAGAATTTCACCCGTCGCCTTCCAATTAATTACTAGAGACCTTGGCCCTGAATAAATATTTATTCAGAGAATATGGCAATGTGAATGTACATTGCCAAACCCTGGCCTGTCAGGACAATGAAGGAATATTCTACAAGCATACAACATGTCAAGACAATTGTTGTCCATGAAGATATGTGTTTATAGAGCATCACTGTGCTTTTATTACTGCTAAAGGTAAAGTAATGCTAAACATTAATGTACCAACTGATTACTAATTCAAAACTTTGGCACAAAATTAAGAATTCGAGTGAGTCAAATGAAGAATTTTGAGGAAAATATAGATTTAATTATTTTTTCTTTCTCAAAATCATTCATTTCTAACTAACTAAGAGCCCATCTGGAACTAGAAACACATCAGTCAGATTTTTACATCTATTTCCATCTTGATCCCGTCTCAACCAACGCTGTGGGCGTAGAGGGGCAGGTGACAGGTCAGTCAAATGTAACTGAGCTGCACCAGTCATCGATGTCACTCCGCAGTATCACAGATTTCAGAAGAATGTTCAAAACATTATGAATACTAATTAATTAATGTCAGTGCACAGTGTCAGTGCAGTTTTAGCTGTTAGTCTGCACCTTTTGATCTCTGTTAATTATATAAATGCATCCCCAACAAACTTGATTAAAAAAACAAAAACTGTAGAAAGTGTTAATAACTTTCACTCAGTGTATAAATGTGTATACTTGTAGATATTTTGAATATTAGTTTTGCTTAAAATGTCTATTAGTCTTCAGTCAGGGAAGCACAAAATGAGCATAGACAAGAAAAGACAGAGTGGAGGACCATACTGACCAAAAACAAACAAACAAACAAACAAAAAAAACTAAGAACCTTAGTTAGCTCCTTAAAAATCCTCTCTGTATTGAAACTCAGTTCAAATGTGCATTGCACATATACCAAAAACATAGATTTAAATGAATTTATTTTCTTGCACTTCCTCTTGTGCAGATATACCCAAATGTGCATGCATTCCCCTTTGCTCTGTGGGTCAGGCAACAGCTGTGTTTGGTGCAAGTGGAAGAGCAGCTAATGAACCAAACAGAATACTCGACAATTCACATCTGCTGAATCTCTCCAGCTGCTGCCAACAGGCTGGCCATGAAAACCCCTCTAGACCAAGACCCTACACCAAGATAAGAACCTGAGAAATACTACAGACACAAACAGAGACATCACTTTTCTTGCATGCATTTTCCTGAAAATCAGCTTCTGAGTACAATCCCCATTTCACCTGAAAAGCCTGATTTTAGAATATAGTAACTGAGGATGAAGACATTAGATGCGGAGGTGGGAGTAAAACAAATCCATTTGACCACAGTTAAAATAAAGTGAAACCACAAAAGCCACAAATGAGTGGTGCGACACACACTCTCTTCAAATGCATAAATTACTCAACACAATTTGTTACACACAGTGTTACCTTGGTATACCTCAGAGCATAACATCCTGCAGTAAAATGCTGCTTGTGTCACTCTATGATGCCACGCTTTGTGCCCCTCACTTTCCTTGTCTGTCTATGCAAACATTTTATTTATATGCAGTTTGGAGATGGAGTAAGAAGGGGGGGGTTAGGGTCTTACTCTAGAAGGCTTCATTAGAAAAATGATATTGCTTATAAAGCTGCGGTTTACACATTTAACTTAGAAATGAGCAATGGGTTTCCTTATCCCCTGTAACTCTTTATCAAAAATATGTTAAGCTGTGTATATGTAAAAATATGTAAAGCTGTGTGAATGACTAAAGTATAGTATTATTGATAAATATACAGCAGTGATGGTAATGAGGACAATATACCAATTCATTCTCTTCTCTTCCATTCTCTTCCAACCCATAATACACTGATCCAAGGTTAGAAGCACACTATGGGGATTTTTGAAGTGCATGGTACCTCCAAATATAATTTTAGGAAATGGCGGGGGTGAAGTGAAAGTATATCCCAAGATTAGACTCCAACACAAGTCAGTTCTCTACTTGATTCTTTCTCGTCATGTCTTTACGTAGTCAGTATTTTATTAGTTAAAAAGCAAGCAATGTAGACCATTTTGCTAAATGCATTGCTGCCTAACTGCTAATACCCAGGTGTAAAGTATTGAAAACAGAGGATAAAGAGGTTATCCTGTGCAGTGGAAACTAATGTGAAGGGCTGTTGATCAAATGTGAGTATGTGATGACTTGTGATTGTGTTGGGACATACAGAAGGTAAAGAATCTTCAGTGCATCAATAGTAAGATGAAAAAGTTCCTCTTGGGTGATTGTGACTGCTTTCTTTGTTGCCTCTTTTTAGTAAGAAATGGCAGTGCTCTATATATGCCCCCGTGCTTACATTTTTTGACACAGTCACTTGCACACAAATTCTCACAGAGGACATTTTTTGCTACTCCAACTCTTTTCCCACCCACCATCTCCTGGATCCTAAAGTGAAAAATGGCTCATCTTCTCTGATTACATTTGATAACAATTTTGTCAAGGCTCCTCTGGCAGGCAGTGGAGGAACAGTCCCATCAGCAGCTGTAGCTAATTAGCTGCTATCGCTAGCTCTTTTGGCTCACCCTCTACTGCTTCCCTCTGGCCCAGTCGTTTCTAAGTATAAATTATTGGGTTGTCGAGATAAACGAGGGCTGGCATGTAAGAGAGCACAATGTAAGGGGAGATGAAAAAAGGACTTAAGAAAGGATGTATGGAGAAAAAAAAGACAGAATTTGTGGAAATTGCTTTCTTCATTTTGCACTGACTGCTGTCAAATCAGTTCAAATCTACTCTTACCTCTGGATCAAAAGGATGTACAGTAACCCTTTGTCCTCTACAAGTAACCTCAGTATCTTTTTCACATTGATATGATCAATTTTCAATTAGCTTCGAGGTGTTAAGATATATTTTTAACAAAGACACACAAAAGCACGCTGCCTTCCTCTCACTAATGTTAAATAAGGACACTAGTGAATACCCTTTCCCCTGCATCCCTACATAAATTCACAGGAACAAATACTTTAGATAACAGCAAACCAGAGCAAAAACTCTGGAGGACTTGAGATGATTTGCTTTGCACTGCTATGGTGGTGATAGTTGCTGACTGTGTGGGGAAAATGTGACTCAATTACTGTGATAAATAAAAAGTGGCCTGATGAAAACACAAGGCAATCAAGAAGAACAAAAAGTCTGGTCAAGGACAAGCAGCAAGCGATAACATGTGGGTCAACCTATTCCCCTCTGATTAATTCCAGGTCCTCTATACTGCACACTGGATACAGTGTCATCAGCAAGCTCTATGTTAATGGAAGCTTTACCAGGTTGCAGGAATCTGGCCTGTAGAGAACTGTGATTGCACAGAGATTAACCCCCTCACCATTAAAGACATTTGCTTGCTGTCATCCTTCATTCTGCTGCAGATATTGCATCTAGAGAGTAAAAACAATAGAAAGAGCAAGATAGGACGGCATCAAAAGAAAATCAGCATACATGGATGTGTCTATACAGACAGATCAATTGCAGTTAAATCAGCAAAATTCTAAATTTTTGTTTTCAAAATCGTTAATGTTACAGTTAGTGGAAAAGAACAACCTTAATGTCCTTCAGCTGGTAACTGAGCAAAGTGGTCTCACATCGGCAGTCACTGGGCAGTTCACTTAAGGCAGGGTGATAAATTTTGCTCTTCTGCAAGTGGTCCTGCAGAAGTAATAAATAACACTTATATGCTATGGAATGGCTTGGGTGGCATGTGTTAATCAAATCCATGAAGAAATCAAGAGGTGGAAGGAATCATGTACTTGAACTGAACATTTTTTTAATCTTTTGACAAAAAAACAACTAACAAAAAATAGAGTACACGTTTTTCTTTTCATTTTCTAAAATGTTATTACTTGGGTGTTTTTATTTATTTATTAATTTATTTTCTTGTCTCTCTGTAATGCATTAAGCCATGTAGCGTCATCGGTAAGCAAACAGTGTCATCTGCTTTGGCAGTTGCCCAGTAAAACTTAGAGTGATTAATGAAATGCAAAACTTTAGGCAGCCAATCTAATCTCTTTATTTACTTGATGATAAATAAACTGTGACATAAAACTTTGAAATGACTTGTGTTTTGAATGTGATCAGCCTGAGAACAGGAACTATATTAAAACCTCATTAACTTGTAGTCAAGACAAGATTCTCTCTTTTTGACATATCATGTCTTTATATGTCTTTATGTGGCTGGACGGGGATTTCAATTCAATGTCTTAAACTCTTACATTTTGCACTTGGGGGAGATTTTAAGTCCTTATTCCTGCTGCAATAAGTACTGTGTCCTCTAAAGTGAAGTCCCCATCAACCTTGTGGTTTTTTTGAAAGACCTAATCTGATCCTTCATGTCTTATTCTGTTCCTCTACAACTAATTGAGGAACCATTTTAATTCAGAACTTAAATCCACTGTGATCCCTCTGACTACATTTTCTACAGATGTCTCTGCTACATGCACCTTTTATCAGCTGATATACAAGCACATTTTGTATTAAAAACTCTTTGACTTATTTCATGGGATGAGGCCGTTTTAATGTAGATTTTATGTATCACGCCATCTGGTCATTACCAGCTCTTAAAAAACGGGTCAGTACAATTTCAGATAAAGAGCACACAACATATTTAACTTTTTTTTTAATTTATTTAACAAAAACTAAGCCAACAATTTAGAGCAAGTGTGTGAAAAACTAAGATAACACTGCTTTTACAGGAATTAAAAGGATTTTTGGAACAGACAAGACCAAAGTGGAGATGTTAAGCAACAATCAACGGTAAAGTTTTGCCAAAAGTGAACACATCATACCAGGGGAAACAGTTCATAACAGCTGTCAAGCATGGTTACAGAGTTGGGATAGCTTGGGCTCCTTGGGCTTTATAGCTTCAAGATCTGTGCAGCTTAAGGTAACTTAGGACACTCTTGTACAACAAGGTATACAAAAGAGTTGACAGATATCTGAGCCGTACCACGAAGAGTAGCACACTTAGCACCATATCAGTGGCAGAAGGACAACAGATGTTGTTGTGCACAAACAAATTCCTGAAAATCCACATGAACTACTCAGCACGGTGAAGAAGACTTAATACAAAATAATCCTTTTCACACATTACTTTGGTAATATGTTATATGTCGCTTTCATCTCAGGTTGCATTGGCTTCTTTCAAGATTTGATGAGGATTAGATTAAATTTGATTATTTCCTCCTACTAGAAGTGTGTTGTTTTAATTACGCATCACTGTATATGGGTTGCAACTAGTGCTGCCAGATTGAAAATATAATCAGTACAACGCAGAGTGACAATATTATTTGCTCCCAGAATAACATGTGCTGGATCCACTGTGGCGGGTTAACATAATGCAGCACAGTGCATTGTTCATTATCTCATTGGAAATGAATATAAATTGCATTCTAACTGTATGGCTTATCTTCTGGAATTCTGCTGTAGCACATACAGTAAACATCCCCTTATAGCTATAAATTTAATGAGGCACAAAAGAGGAAAGTATTCCACAGGTTCGCTGACAGGTGTTTTCATGTTAATTTAACTCGTGTCAGCAGGCTTCTTGGTGTCAAAAGCACATACAGTTCCACAAGCAGCTTCGGTTCTGTCAAGGTGAAAGTAAAAATTGATAGAAAGAATAACAACTCAGTTTAACCAGCTTCCTTGTGACACCTACCCACACAGATAATACAGGTCCTCACCTGGGTGTGTGCATCTGTGTGTCCACAGACAGTTCTCTCTGAGGATCAGAGCAAGAAAGCAAACAAGCTTCTGGAATCCCTCAAAACCTGTGAAATTTTGTGTGATTTGTAATTCAAGAACTGACCTTCACATGTCAAAAAAGCAGAAATCTTGTTTTACCTTATGTTCCCGTGTTTAAGGCCTGGGATATGCTTGCCGCTTACAACACAGGCTGACATGCATATCCTGCATTTGTTTGGCACGTTGGTCATACACGCAATATGTACAAGAGATGGAAGAGATGTAAAATCTTACATTCTATGGAAACGAGACATTTGCAATGCATTGGGTAATATATACAAACGAACGTGACACATTATCCAAACTAAATATAATGTAAATATCTACTAGGCCTGATAGTGCAGTGTACTGGCACTTTCTTGTTGGATGAGCCAGTGACATCATGTATCATATCAAGAAGCTGTCTTTTTCATGAATGCACATGGTCCTTTTAGTATGTGGTAAATGGTAAGTGGAAGGCATTTATATAACCATTTTCTAGTACTGTTGAGTACTCAAAGTGTTTTAAACTACCAGCCACATGCACAGAACACATTCAGGTTGGTAGACCTAGAATCTGGTAGAATCCGACCACATTTTGATGTAGTTAACTAAGATTAAAGTCTACACTTGAATGCTTTAAAAAATATATTTAAAAAATGCCTAGAAATGAAATAACACATTCTATAATTTTGATTGGTCTAACTGACTTAAAAAATTCCTAAATCCTTAAATCCAGATCATTGGTTCATTGGATAATATTTGCAGCTCTGGCATGACAGTAATAAAAACTGTCACCAAGCATATAGAATATCAGCAGCTGGAGAAGATTAAAAAACACCAAAGAAAATCGGTTAATTGAACGTGTTCATTTGAAAATTATGTATTTTAGCAACACAGCTCAGACAAATGTGCTGTGGTAAGAAAAGATTTGTTAAAACTAAGAGCAGAAACATAACCCTTTGCAGCAGAAAAATAAGTTAAATGTACTAAAATGGAACACATTTACAAACTGTCAGCCGTTCATTTTGTTGTAGATTTTGGGTCATATAGTTTTGAAACATAAATTTATTTTGGAATCAATTATTTACAGAGAAAAAAAAAAGAGTATTAAAATCAGCCTCAGCACTGTGAAATCATGGAATGATGTTTTAGTTGGCGTGTACTGTCAAAACTATTCTCTTCCTTGAAAAAATAAAAAAATAAAAAAACATCCCCCATTTCTTTCTTTCTCCTGCTTTTAATTCCTCACAAACAAAAGTCTATCAGTGCAGTTGATCTTGGAATATTGTGAAAGACAAACTATGAATCCAACATTTTTTTTGTTTTCATAAATCAAACAAATAACGGTGCACACCTTCATGGCATCCGTGACTGATAAGAGGTGGATTGGTGACGTTGTGGGGAGCATGGAATGACGCAGCCCATTAGGTGAAAACTTATTCAAATCAATAATTCTGTCTTGTGCTGAGAATCCACCTCCTTCCCTTGAGTTGCAGACCTGTCAGGTAATGACACTTCTATTTGTTTACCTTGTCACTTTCAAGCCCCCCACCGGGATAACGCACTTGTGCTTTAGGGTAGACTGACTCTTATAAAGTTGTACCGTGCCATGCCCGGGCATGACTGACCCTCCTTCCAGCTCTCACTCACTCTACACAGAGAATACTATGACACCTACTGACTTAATGGCTTTTTTGAGTTTTTCTAGTCAGATACAGCCCTCTCTCAGGAGCTGTTGCACCTACATATCCATCAAGTCACAGCACACCTGTTTCAATTTGCCACAAAACAGGAATCGTGCTGTAAATGAACACAGAACGGAGCTCTAGTCAAAAAGCCAGAGGTCAGTCATGCTTGATCTTGGTAGGGGGTGCATACTGGTAATTATTTCATAATGATGAAATAGCTGAGGTTATTTTTCAGACTGCTATTTTATCTTTTGACATAGTACCAGATTCTTAAAAGAACACCATTTCACAGTAGAATAATAAAGCCCTGATGGTTATTTCTTCATGGTTATTCATGAAAATGATTTTCAGCCTCTATACTAAATAATAAGGAAAAGATATGTCTAAAAAGTTTATGCTCACATTATACTGCACTTAAGATCAAGAGATTGGTTGGGGACCTGCAGATGTGGCAACATACTCTCAGCGAGGGAAGCCAAAACAGTGCTAATGTGGTTATAATGTGGGGTAATACACAACATGACCAAATGCACCAAGGGTTGAGATGCTCAGCTCTCCAAGACGTTTCAGGTCCATAAATAAACTATGTCAGATGCTTAGCAGGAGTTAAAAAGTAAGAGCTTGGCCACAAAAGGAAAGGAGAAAAAAAAAGTATCATGACATTTAGACAAACAAATTTGCTTCTTTGTTTTTTTTGTTTTTTTTTTTTTTTATTTAGCTAAAATAAATAAATAAATAAAATAAAAAAGGGAAAGAGGACATCCCGCTGCGCTCAGATCTTGGGAAGCAGTTGAAGTACAAAGAATAGAGAAAAGAAAGGAAACATGAAATCAGACTGGGTCGTGACTCATTGTTTTTGAGTAATAGCTCCACACAGTGTGTTAGATCTTCCGGGCCCGCTGCACTGCATCTGTCCAAAGACAAAGCTAATCGCGGAAGACGGCGATGTGAGGGATTGTGGTGCACGGGTCCACCGCGGGGCAGATAAGCTCATGCTGGGTGTGATGTTTTTTTGGGTAAATGTGAGTGTGTTACTCATGAGCTCAGTGTGGGGGTCATAGCTTACACATCAGAGAAGCTTACCTCAAATTCTACAACTTGTACATGTGGCATGTTATTTTTTTCTTCTTTTCCCGCTTTTTATTTCATTTCATTTATTTATTTGATTCTGCTTGCACTGGATACGGTAGTGTGCATGGGTGTTTGTTGGGTTTGGCTCTAAAGCTGAGATCATCCTGAGTTGTTATTACTTTGAAATGCGTAAAGAAACTTTTGCCAATTTTCTGTGACTGTTAACAAGACAAACAACATAATTCATCCCCAGCAGCTGCTGTTATTGCTCTAGTTTAATTTTATTCCAAATTAAGTGAACTACATTGACCCATCTTTGTATACTACTTGTACACATCTGTTCCCCAGGTTGTGAGCATGAGCATACCAATGAGGACTCCATTGCATCATCTTTTTTTCCTCCGGATTTTCAGCGACTAAGAGTTTGAGGTTAATCACACAATTCCACAGTAGAAATTACTGGGAGGTCTAGAGATAAAGATAAAGGATAGTTTAATCCAACTACATTTAAAAATGGGAAGTAGATGTATAAATCACGTGCTGCATTTTGGAACAGGCTTCATAGGCTGTTTACATAAGGTCCATACACAACTTTGTCACTGACTTACAAGAAAAAAAAAAAACTTCCAAGAATCCGGTGAAAGTATGATGAGAGCACTTGTTCTGCTGTTGACCAACTCCAGGTTCAGAGGAATAGCCAACACCGATGCCACAGGGAGGCATTGTCAAATACAAGTGAGAATGCTGAATGAGGGATGTTGACGGGAGAGAGAAAGTAAGAAAAGGAACAGCCTCCTGGGTCCCCTGTACACCAGCAAATGGGAAAACTAGCAGAGGTTGTGAATAACAAATTAATTAGAAATGGGAGCAAGATAGCAGTGGATGAGAAGCCCGACAGACAGGGTCCAAGAAAAAAAAAAAAAAAAAAGCCAATCATGGAGCAGTGAGCTGTGAGCCCCATCCATTATGTGGGGACTGACAAGTTACCAGCAGTCAGAGCAGGAGCTGCACTTAATAAATCAAAGCTGACAACTCCTCCTTGGCCCTATCTCAAGCACAGCTTTCCCACTTCCTCTTTCCCAGCTTCCATTAAGCTTCACCTTCTGCAAATGCGAGCTTCACCGCTGTCCACCCTCCAAGGGCTTTACAGGGGCTGTATTTGTTAATCCCCTGGTTATATCTGAAAATATAAACTCCATACTGGATTAAAAAGTGGAAGGGACAGTCAGAGGGTAACATGTTTCAGCCAAAAGAGTTGTTGAATTGCGTCACCTGTAAGGTTGAGTAAATGACTGATGAGAAATACCTCCAGAAAAAAGAAAAAAAACGTACGTCAATGTTATGTAACCAATACATTATAAATGCCCCTCCGAAGTTTTCATTTTCTGCTCGAGGCAAAATTAAATATAAATGGGGCTTGCTACATTATACAAAACAGTGCATACAGTCCTTGTGTTAAGGAAGTACATTACGATTGGTGTTGTACACTTCTTTGGGTTACAACTCACATTAGTTGACACAGCAGAGTCCTGAGGGGATAGCTGTGTGGAATTACAGTGAGAAATAACCCTGTGCATTTCCATAAGAAGTCCACATTTTAATTGAAAGAAGTGAGTGTTTTCTACAGTAGCAAGTTTTTTCTTTCATGCTTGCTTTCTATTAAAGTCAGAATCTTTTATAGGTTGACCAATTAGCACCTGCCAGAGAAGTGGAATGTATAAACATGTGCTGTGCAGTGCTGCACATTTGCAGCAATTAAAACTCCTGCTTGTACTAAGTGGAAATGGGCTCTTTTGGGAACAATTAGACACACTGGAATGAAAAACTTGATCAGTGGCACAGATGTCTCAACTGTAGACCTCACTGGGATCAATTGTAATTTAGTGTCTTAGGGTTGAACATCACCCTGGACATTCATTTGTTTTTATGTCATCTTCTGGTTCAGATACATAAATGTATAACAGTTCTATGTTGTGTTCTTGTCTTTGTTAGCTTTTTGCTACACGTGGACACTAGTTGTGTAGAAAGGCTTCTTGTTACTTCTCCTCTAGCCTAAATAAGTAGGGTGACCAAACGTCCTCTTTTACCCGGACATGTCCTCTTTTTACGTTCTGTCCGGGGTGTCCGGGGGGGTTTATAAATTCATGAAAATGTCCGGCTCTCACTGTTTTTCATAGGGTCATTAAGCGTCTACTTAAATTGTCTGGTGCTTTGCACAGAATTGTATGTTGCCTTGTGTAATTCCTAAGAGGCTGCCTTGTGGGCGGCTCTGCGACGCGCGCGCATGCACACACACATACATACACAGAGGGAGCAGAGCAAACAGCGCAGCAGCATTGCGCACAAAATACCGAAGCAAAAGTGTAGCTTCACAG
>JBAMYA010000005.1:13883293-13900897 GCA_037176975.1 Arrhamphus sclerolepis
GGTATTATCTGACTGTAAAACCACCTCAGGTGAAAATAAATAAATAAATAAATAAATAAAAAAAATGGGTAAACACTGTTGTAGGAAAACCCACTTCAGAACAACAATGCACAGTAATAAGGGTTGTGCTCTTAACTGAAATTGTTTGTTTACTTTCTAAACAATTCCTAATATAGTTTCCTGATTTTTATTTATTTTTTTGGTTTGGCTTAGTGGGTAAAAGAAAAAAGCTTCGTCTTACACAAAAATAACTAAATAAAATTTAAAGAAAAAAAAATATTCTCCAGTATTTTCCAAAAATAATTGCTATAAAGTAATTGCTCACTATTAGTACTCCACAGTAACACGGACAAGGAAATTGCATGT
The DNA here is from genome assembly GCA_037176975.1 of Arrhamphus sclerolepis. Lineage (NCBI taxonomy): Eukaryota > Metazoa > Chordata > Actinopteri > Beloniformes > Hemiramphidae > Arrhamphus > Arrhamphus sclerolepis. The sequence goes on from JBAMYA010000005.1 coordinate 13,883,660, forward strand.
ACATGACCATGTAAATTTAATTTCCTGCAGTTAATTATACAATGTTTGCTTTTCAGATCATTATCTTTTGAGAAATGGTGTTATAGGACACCTTTTCTGGAGATTATGGAAAGATAATGAACATCCAGAAGTTGTTGGTTGAGAACAAGTTCCACCTAAAACTAGATAAATGCAGCAAATGTTCTACTCTCACCCTGAGTATTATAGACTCATGGAGCCTTTTTTGCTGGTATTCAGTGTAAACTGTATACCTGCAGTTTTTCTGATAAAGGCATGAGAAATTTCAGAGATTTAGTGAATATAGCTGCTACTCATCAAAGAAGTACTAAAGAGAACAAAACCCTAGTTTACTTATCACATCAATGCCTGGTGGGATAATATGAACAGTGTCCTAATATCCTGTTTGATTTGATAATTATATATGCAAATGTAAAGAGAAGCGAACTTTTAAGTAGTCTGTAAATGTATTTTCTATTTCTGACACATAGTACAATTAGAAAACCAAATTAACACCTCCATGGTCGATCCTCACAGAATAAATTCAATGCACAAGGTGAGTTTTTCGTCTGCAGTAGTTCTCAAGCATATACGTATAAAATGTATATGCCAGTTTTCCAACTAAATTGTTCTTTTAAGGTTATTGCTTATCATTCTAATCAAAATTCAGACAGACAACGTTCTCAAACAATCCCACAAGCAAGGTCTATTTTATACCCTAAATTTTGGTCAATGTTCCCAAGTTTCTTCTTAAAAATAAATAAATAGACTGGAGCTCTTATAGCTGTGTTTCTGAGCGGATTAGTGCTCTAATTTAGACATGACCTCTCTGGCACCAGATAGCAGCAGTATTCAGCAACATGCCCCCTACCAGACCATGTTAACCGATTTGGAGGTTTTAATTTAAGCCTAATACGATATGATGGAAAAGTGTGCATTTAATTGCTGTTCTTAATGGATCAAAAAAAAATCTACCTTTAAATTTCCCATTAAGATACATTTTCAAAGCACTGCATACATGATGACCTTGGCTCAGGACCAGTTGCATCTCCTTGACATTAGGATTGATGCACATTAACATAACCAAAAGAAAAAGAAAAGAAAAGAAAAAAAGATCTTTACTTTCATTAAAAAAAGAAAAAGCAACACTGTTCCTGTGTGTAAATAGATGGTATAATATTGAGTATTTTGTTTGTTTCTTTAAATCCACTCTTCATCTGTTCCCTGTATTCTGTGACTGTTCTCTTAAGACAAGGATTGTGATGCATTTGCTCTTAGGGAAAATCCTACTGAGGATGGGGTGGGACATTTCTCACATGAGGCAAGTTGTCACTCCACTACATATGACATTAGCTTCTTCTTGAGTTAAAGTAATTTGTCCCTCTACCCAGAGGGCTACATGGGCTGGGGGCTCAAAAGAATGGAGAAGGGAAGGAGGCAACAGTTCACAGGCAGCACGAATGCCTTCACAGAGTCCTTCTGATGAGGTCCCATGAGTTCCGTGCATCTGCTGCATTAGATAAGCATACCTCAGATGCCACTGGGAGAGAAAAATAGTAGAAAAATAGATCTTCTCCACGTACTTCTCTTTCCCATAATGAAATAGAGAGAGAGGACTCTGCCCAGAGTGGAAAAATGGAAATCTATGGACACTCGGTTCCACTTTACCCGTGCTAAAGCCGGTCTCCTGGACCGTTGTTGTGGTCATTTGAGATAGACTGGGCTGCACATCACCTGCTGATCAGAATGAGAATTTAAAGCTTTGCTCCTCAACATAGTTTTGGCCTCTCTAAGAAATATAACTTCAATTTCCCCCGAGTAAAATTCCATAGCAAAAACACGTTAGAGCAGAAAAAAGCAATGGAAATGTTTGAAGGAATCTCTTATCAGTCAATAACCCCCCCCTTTGCTGGGTAATTCTCAGGTGCGTATCAAAAATTTGTGCATACTTTTACAAATCTGAATTGGAAACCAGAAAAGTAAAAATCCATTTTTGTCTGGTTTGACTGCTCCCTCCTGAGGCCCTGTGACAGACAGATGGCTGCTGAGATTATACTGGCTGGATGTGCTGCTTGCTTTCTCCCTTTAGTGACTGCGTTTGATGTTGTAAGGCCAACACTTTCAAAAAATAACAAGCACGCATCGCGCTCATGCATTATGAAGACAGGAAAGAAACAGCTGCAGAACATCACCACCAATAATAACATTAGCTTTGGCAAGAGAAACAACAGAGCAGTGGTAATCTTTATTTAGTGTTCAACTTTACATACCAGAGCTTCCTTCCTTCTTTCTTTCAGTGCATCTCACCCAATTACTTGTTTTTTTGTTGTTGTTTTTTTGCGTAGAAATATCCATGTACGTGAATATATTGTACATGAAAACATATACATAAATATACTGTGTTTAATGCCATGCTTTTTTTTAATGAATTGTGAATACATAATCACTTGATTGTGATTTAAAAAAAAACACAAAATCACTTTGTGAACCGCACAACCACAATGGCCTATACCAAATCTAAATATGCAAAATATTCTGCATTAAAAAGATTGCAGAACTTTAAATGCTGTTACATCTAACTAACAGAGGAAATATATGGCCACAAGAAGGTAGCTTTTAGTGGAAACAACAGAAAGCATTTTACAACCCCGACGAGAAAGTAATTTAGTATGATCAACTGTGTGTAAAATTTAGAGCACTTACAGAGAAAATGGGAAGGTGTTTAAAGGGACACATACAAGTAGACCTAGGAAGAAGTCACAGAGTCAGGAGAAAAAAATAAAATACAATAAAGCAGTGTGCCCTGAAAAATCCAAAATGTAACAAATTAAACAGAACTGCACAGAAAACGGAGTGAAGAGACTGATGAAAAGGAACACAAGTAAACGATTAACACCTGAACAGAAAATAAATAAATAAAAAGAGGTTTCAGTGGACTAAAAAAAAAAAAGACGTAGTCATCGAGAAGGATTAGGTGAATGTGATATTCAGCGATGAATCACAAATCAGTATTGGGCGAGCAGATGATGACATGTTTGGTGAAGGTCCGATGAAACGTACATGGCTGCCTGCATGAAAAGTTCAGCCACACTTCAACTGTCACTGATGATATGAGGTTGCATGTCAGAGGAAAGGCCAGAGGAACTAGCCATAAACTCCGCAGGGAAAGCACAAATGTACACTCATATGTCGGACACTTCTAATTCAATCAGTTAAAAATAGTTTTGGTGATGAAAAAGTGTTGTTGTCAGTGACAAATTAACTCAGTGACATGCTCAGCAAACTGTCCGCACTGTACTGTTTTAAAAATCATATATGAAATATATACCCAGGTTTGTGCTTATTCCTGTCACTGCATAATTCTGCAATGACAGCGTGGATCTTTGGTTCAGATATGCTTGAATGGCCACAGGGGAGAAGACTGTGTCTCTCTCTCTCTCTCTCTCTCTCTCTCACTGAAGTTATTTTTCAAGGTCAAGCAAAATTCCAGAGAAAACAGACATTGTCTTCAACATGGCAAAAGAGCATCTATTGAGGTTATTCACTGACTGTACTTCTGTAGAGGAAAAACCTAAAGTTCTCCTACTTGTTTTGCAGTAATTCCTGTGTGAAATGACCTTATTTATTATCAATTATGGTGAATCTGAAACATGCATCAGAGAAAATTTCAACCTATGCCCAATCCCCTCAATGTGACTTTCTCTGTGATTCTGAGAAAATGTCCGACTTAATAAAAACCTGGCTGAGACATATCTGTGAACACCTGTATGATTGTAGAGGCAGCAAGACGGACAGGAGACAGCATGGAAGAAAGCTTGGCGGGTACGATATGCATATGCGGTGGGCATTTTCATTCCTCTTCTTCCGCCACCACCTCTGAGCTGCAACACCCTTGACCTGCTTGTCACCAATCCATCATGACGGCTGAGTGACGGCTGCAGCGCATCTCTTAACCTTCTTTTAATCAACCTGTCTCTCTGCATCACCTTAAACATAAGAAGCACCTGGGGGGAGGACAGGGGGCATTTGTCTTTGCATTACGGACGGACAGCCTCTCCTTGAAAAGCTCACCCGATTCATCAGTGTGATAAAGTGGCGTATGCTCCTTAAAGAAAGCCTTGGGAGGGAAAGACAGAGAGGGAGAGCAGTGAAGAAGCAAGGCAGATGCAGAGGGACAGACTTGCGAGAAATGTGGTGAGTCTCTGCGTTTGTGTTTCGGTGTCAATGAAAGAGGAAGGAGTGAACCTTGAAAGTAGCTTGATTTTATGGGAATTATGCAGACCATAAAAGTGAGCTGAGCAGTGAATTATTAGGTTTTTTCTGCATCTTTGTAATGTCATTGCATTGTCACATACAGGGTCACATTTATTGGTTGTAATGCAACATGCAGGTAAAAATAAAGCAAATACAGCCTACCAAAAGCATGGCATCAGTCTCACTGGGATGGTAGCAAAAATCACAAAATACAACTTTGTAATATATTTACTGCATATATCACTAGGTAGCTTAGATGTGACATTAGTTCGTAAATGCTAGTAGACGGTCACATTACTCACTCGTTGGAGAATCAGAGAGGAATTCTGATACAAAGCTGGTACAAAGGTCTTACAGGAGCAAGTTTTCACCTTCTTAAACCACTCAAAATCCCTTTTAGCTTTCAATCAATTTATTCAATCTATTTAAGCAAGTGACTGATGTAGGAGAAGTTGTTCTCTCTTATATGACTCTTCAAAATATTCTTGAATGTAGAAAAGATACTCCTGTTCTGACAAAATTTGGCAGTGCTTCAATGAGTTCTTACTGTTTCCATGCTTCATCTCTAAATCAATTTTCATGAAACTCTGCCCAGTAGTAATGTTCAGTCTTACCAATAGACAGGCTGGAGACCATAACTGGAAGAGATCACAGAGGCTGCAATGCTACAGTGAGACAGACATATGTTTGACCATGGCATAATCAGAACTATGACATCCATCTACATGCTACATCAACTTTACAAAGGTTTCATGGAAGGAAAAAGAAAAAGAAAATTGCTTGAGATGGCATTGTTTAGAAATATCTTTTCAAATTCCATAAGCACATTACAATGATGAGAGATTTCAGCCTTGAATACTAATTTTTGGACTCAAGCAATCAAGCTGCACTTTTCATGAGTTCTAAACTCTATTCATTACTAGCTACAAGGTTATGATGTGGAAAAGCAGGTGTAATGGTGCAGGGTGGTGCTCATCATCCCACTGCTGCCGTACCTCTCATACTTCATCTGAAAAGGCTTCCCATTTTATCTGTGTAATTTCAGACAGCAGCAGGCTGGTTGCTACTTGAAGTCTTCATCTAACTTTCATCTCACATCAACGCCAGTGGTGCTTTTGTTTTACCTCCTGCCAAACCTGAGCCTTTATGAGTCACCCGGAGCTTCCAACCCTTCCACACACCAACATCCATGCCAAATCACTTTCATACTTGGCTATAAACACTGGCCAATCCTCAGCCTGGCCAACCCACCCAAGAGGACGCTGCCTTGAGCATGTGCTTCACTGTCCCAGTGGAGTCCTTGGCTTCTTTACAGGTTGAAGGTCGATGCTTCATCAAAGAAGCTTTGTGATCACCAGGGATGTCCACTTCCCCAATCAGAGGACATGTGTAATCCTCCTGAAAAGCTAAGGTTTTTGCACAAATCTTTATACACTGCAACCTTGTTAAGAGGCAGGGGGAGAACACAAAAAACATTAACTATTATCAAAAAAAAAAAAAAAGAAAATCCCCATGTAAAGTGTATAAAACAATACTGGAAAAAAAAATGTTTCTCTGTTGCCAATTTGAAGATTACTCACAGTGTTTGTATGTGTGCATGTCTTTATATGGTCTTCAAGGATGAATCTAATCACAACACTTCACCGTGTGTGTGTACACAAAGAAAAACGTACAGCAATTCATATCACACACCCAAAGGAACAAGAAATAACCAAACGATCAAAATCAATATTTCACATTAGGCATAGCATCACACTCTTATTCACCTTTGACTGTGATAATCTATGTAGCAGCTAATTGATTACCTGCTGAAATCTGAAAGGACTGAAAAGGTCAAGGTACGGTACCATGCAAAGGACAAACACCACAGGCAGCGAGGAAAGGTCACAGCCCTGTTGCCTTTTTTAAAGAAAGGAGATGTGGAAGAGCTAACAGGAATCCCAGGGGAGCCACAGCATGAGTAATTTTGGGGCAGACGGCAGTCTTGTCTAAATATAAGCCCTCAAGCTGTGCTGGCTGGTACATGTTGAAAACCCAGTCTTGAGACAATGTTGAAATCCAGGTCAGGAGGAAATAGCCCTTCTTTAAGCAATAAGGTGAACTATTCTGTGATTTAAACAGTAGTTAACGCTGCACACCGCTCCCTTAGTGACACATGCAACTAATATATAGAAGGCAGGTATACTAGATATCTACCAGAATAATTAAGTCAGTGAATTAGGTTTAATGGAGTTTTTATTTTCTCCTCTCTGCTGTTTTATGGTACAATCTTGCTGTGAGATTTATAATATAATAGGCATGTTTTTAATAAATACACAGACTTTGTATCTTAATATACGTGTGTGTGTATGTGTGTATAGTATGTTGTTTTCCTCTTTTGTGAAAGTATGAAAAGTGAAAGTAAGGAACAGAAAAACACAAAACATAAATGTCATAACATAAATATAAATGACATATAAATATAAATCACATAAATGAGATTTACATCAGTGAAAACACTCTAAGTCCATTATCTTCTGAAAGCTCAGGAGTCTGCATGTATGTGTTGCTGTTTGTCATTATGTTCTGGAGGTCTTTCTTAGAATATATATACATATGTGTATATATATATATTTTTTTTTGTATATATACATTGTCACACAAAACAATATTCCCATTTATTTGAAACCATGAACACGGTTAGCTGACGGCAGCACTCTACTTTGGCCTTTTATCTGTTCCTCTGAAAAAAAAAAAGCAATGAAGTGTAATGGTGGTGACAGCCACATCCTTGCAGGAGCACGCCAGACTCTGCTTGTTAACACACAGAGAATGAAAGAAGATGAATGTACACTTCAAGGGCAAAGAATAAGGTTGAATAATTGAAATCCCCACTCTCACTAGAACTACGTGTTAAAAGAGCCCTACGATCACATCACATTGCTTTCACTTTTCCAGTTGCTTTCCGCTCGAGTGCAGGGCAGCCTCCGTCAGCACACAGGCATTAGGTATTCTTACACGTAAGCTCTGTTTCTCCCACGAGTGCTTGAACTCTATTCAGTGTACAAAGGGGAGATAGTGTTTGCAGGCTTTGATTTACTGATGGAAGCCCCATAAGATAAAAGGAGCTCGCAAGTCAAACTGCTCAAAATACTCGGCTTAGTAGACAGCAGTTAACCAACAAAGCTCCCTCAGGACTCGAGGGTCCTACTTGTCAGCTTGACATACTTCATGTTGCCATTTACACTTTTACCACGGGGGTTTTCCTCCCAGTGGAGGACAACCAAATGAATTCATGCTAACAAAAGCAAGTATGTAAAAAAAGAAAAAAAAGAAAAAAACAAAGAAATTGTCTTGGCTGACTGTAGCACAATCTGACCCCTTATGCCAGACTTTCAACTCTGTTCAAAATATTTTTAAAGGTTCTTTCAGAGGCTTTCAATAGCTACATACAGTGCATTTGCTTACACATGTATATTTCATAAAGTGTCAGGGATGCAGAACAGGGGGGTGAGAGTGGGGCTGGTGGTGGGGGATGTAATAACCATGACACATAATGTTAGTCTCAAGACTAATGCACTGCAAAACACTGTGGTGCTTCTCATCTTTCAATGAAGTGAGTTGTTTATATCCTCGCGTTCAGAAGTTAATGTCAGAGGTTTGCAGATTAGGCAGGACAGCCCACTGACACACTGATGATCATTCACTGCCATGAGCCATCAATCATGTGTGATGTGGCAGGAGATACAGGCCGCCTGATTGATACTGTGTGTCATTGTGCTGTGAACAGAATTCGATTGAGGTGGTCGACTGAAAGCCTTCGGGAAGTTGGTCAATATGTTGCTTGCCATGCTATAATTAGGCCATTGAGTCCCTTGTGGTTGGGCAAGGTAACATTAATAGTCGACCGTCGATTTTAATTTTTATGTCAATTTTGAAGACCCACACACAAGGAAACCATAGTATAATACACCGAGTTGATTAATTATTTTTATGGATTGCTTTCATATGCCATCCTGGGTAGCTGTGGTTCATCATTATGAAAGTTATTCACTTTTTCCCACAATAACCCACTTTCTTTCTTACACTTATCTGTTGGAAGGATGGATGTAACACACAAGCCTGGATGATGTTCCCTACAGCTCTGTTGTTCAAAGGGCTTTAGACATGTAGTTAAAATCTCAAATCTTACTCAGAAGTATTTCAAAACACACACACAGAGACATATATACATATATGTATACATATATATCAGAGCTTATGTGTGGGTTCTGAGTATTGCAGTACACAGTGAGCTTTAATGCTTTTCAAAGGAGAGGCCCTGCTGCAGAAGTCATTAATGGTTAGGGAGGAACAAGAGGAACAGAGATTATATTTATGAGATGAAACATGCAAATGAATGTGTGTACATGCATACACACACAATAAAGAGTTTTTTTTTTTTTCCAGACAGTAGAGTGATGGCATGTAATTATTTCCTCAATGGCCAACCGTGTGTTTATCAGAATGTTAATGTATGCGTAATAACAGGCTCCACAACGCCTTGCAAGAATGTCAAGGCTGTCGCCCCGTCAATCAAGCCTCAAAATAGAATGGCAAATAAGTATGCAGCGCTGTCATGCTAAATGACAGACAGAGCCCCCTCATAGCCCTTGAGCTGACAAATATACAAATATCAGGCAAGTGCATGGGGTGGAATTATTGTATCAGGGAGGATAGTGAAAGAGGTGGTCGTTTGGCCTCAGGCAAACCAGAGTCTGAATGTGTGGACTTCTGAGTCTGAGAGGAGGACAGTAGCACACATGTGTATGTGTGTGTATGAGGGTGGGGGGGTTAGAGAGAGTGTGAGTCAGGCCCAAGATCCACCACAGGGATAAGAATATAATAAAAAAAAAAAAAAATCCCTAGAGATTTCCATTAGGTGGTGTTGAAGACATTAAAGAGCAAAGAAAACCATGAGCTTTCCACTTGTTGCTAGAATGATATCTTCCTCTGCTGGGAAACCCCAACATCCCCTGCCACAATTCAGCTTAGAAAAAAAAAATAAATAAATAAAATAAAAACAAAAAAACAAAGAGGAAAAAAAAAATGTCTTGGACTCTGCAAGCTGTTCCTTATTTTCTGAAGAGAAGCCATGAAAGCAGAAATTTTAATTCTGTTTATTTATTTATTTAACTACTGCTGGATACTGACAGTGTGTGGGTGTTGGAAGACTGCAGAAATTATGTTGTTTGGGTACACTTCAAATACTTTGAGATGAAATTATGTTGTCAGGTGTCCTCGATCCAGTATGACTCTTTGCTATCCAAACAGCCTATTTCTGTACACAGATCAAAACCAAATACAAACTCGAAAATATGAAAACTATGGCCATCCAGGAAAAAAAAATCATTAGCTGTACTTTTATTTCATTTATTTATTTTTTTCAATCTCTTCCCTGTTTCCCCTTCTAATACTCAAGAGTAAGTTGTGATATGTTTGATCATCTTTTGATCATCCTTTTTAAAGAGCACTACCTGACTATCACCATTTACGACACAGAATTCCCTGATCAGTTCAGAGGTGGTTATTCAAGGAAATGTTGAAGAAAGAAATGGGGACAGGGGCAGAGGAGGGATACGAGCATGCCTCCAGACTGGATTTCTCTGTGTATTTGTAACACCAAGAGACTTATCTCAAGATTCTCACTCCCGTGTGGACCACATGTGTAGGATTACAACTAAAAGGTGTTTGCTGATCCAGTTCCTGCTGACATTTCAAGTGAGATGATATATCTATATATATGTGTGTTCACACACACACACACACATATACACACACACCTATATATATTTATATATGTGTGTGTGTGTGTATGTAATACAGAGAGCATATGCTATATGTAATTTGGTAGGCATAGTTTTATCGCTTTGCTTTTGGGAGGGAGGTGGGGAACAAATAGATTGCAGTCATTCATCACGACAGTAACATCTGCTTTAGTGAGGAATTCCAAGCTGAAGCCAATGAATCACAGCTCATCAAAGATACAAAAGCTTTGTCCTTTAAAATGTTCTTGTGAACATTGCTGCAATACCTGCAATAGACAAACTGTCTGCCAGCTCAATCCATTGCTTCAGAATTTAAGTTTTTCCTCCTCTTTTCACCCATGCCTGGAGGAAATCTCGAGCAAAACTGAGAGGGAGAAAGAAAACATTGACGACAAGGAGCACAGCCGTAATTGTGGATGAGATGTATGGGAGCCTGCTTGGCCGATTCCTCTGGTCTTCATCTATTAAAGTAATAAGAGATTTGGCCGTCCCTGGCAAGCTCTCAGGCTCTTATTGGCAAGGACACCAGGGGCAAAGTCTCACAAGTGTAAATCTTTAAACAGTGAGGTCACCTGCACAGATTTAAGAGAATTAATGCCAGGCCTCAGAGGACAGGATGGCGTGTCAGGCCATATGAGTGAATGCCATGGAATTGAGTTAACCAAACAGGGTCGTCTTACAATAATCAATTCTTAATTTCATGCTGAGTGCCCCAGATTAATCTGTGCAGCAGGAGAAAGTGAGGTGCGCTTTGATTTTTTTTTTTTTTTTTTGGCAGTGTTGCGACATTGCTTTTCTAAATTTAAAGGGAACAGAGTAAGTGGAAGGAGAAAGTGATAGGTGGGATTTCTCTGTGCCATTCAGGGACATAGAAAACTCCGACCATATGGCTATGAGATTTATGATATTGAAGAGCATCCCAATGATAGCAAGGAGACCACTAATGGATGCCATTTGCTGCAGAGGATATAAAAGCACTTTATCAGGCTAAATTAAAAAAAAAAAAAGAAAGAGAAAGAAAGAGTTCAGGGAAACTACTACTAGTCTTGGTAGCTTTAAATTAGAGAACCAACAACATTCATTGCAGTTTTGCTGGAAAGTGCATGATCCATTTCAGTCACCGACAGCCCAAAAATCATTTTCTGTAGGGATGTTTAGCATTATGTTCTGCCATGCATTTAAATGACCTCATCTCATAGACAGATGTAAGATTCATGAGATTTTTTTTTCATGTATAATCAGCAATAGCCAAGTCAAATCAGTATGGCTCAGTAAACAGTTTATTGAATAAAAGCAAGCAGATTTCACCTTAATGACAGTGTTCACTGAGCAAGACTGACAGCTTCAGAGGGAAAAATACTGATATGTTCCATATCATCTTCTACACATCTAATAAGCCTCTCCTCCAACGTGACCTTCATGAAAACAACCGTCGAACTGCACACAAATACACTCATCCTCGCAACTCACCGTCTAATCACTGGCTCCAATCTGGTGAAAACAATCACCCAGTTAATTAAGAACAGTTTAGTCGACGAGTGTATCAAACACACACTCACACACACACACACTCACAGAGGAGGACAGCTTACAGGGACGTCTTAGTTATTTACCAAGTCATTTCTCTTATCACTTAGGCGGTGTAAACAGCCAATGGGGAGGTAATGCAATCTCCGGTGCTGCTCACTCCAGTCTCATATCAGTGCCAAAAAAGAAAAAATCCAGTTCCTCCAGTTCATCACTCATGACAAAGTAGCTACCTCACAAGTGAAGCCTACATATTACAGCCATCCTCCTGTACTCCTATTTATGACCCCTGTATGAGCTTTTTTAGCCTTTTTCAGGTGAGGGGACCTGAGCATTAGGGTTGTGTGCTTGATGAGAGGCACTTCTCAGTCAACTCCCTGTCACAGAGTTGCATCTATCAAAGATTGATTTAGTCACTGACCTTGCGTAATTGATTCGTAACTAACTGTAATTAGCAATCAGAGGGGTGTAACCGCTCCCCCCCCACAGAGAGCAGTATGTCTGCCAGCAGAGAGGCTCGCAACACTGCTGTCATTCGTACTGCTGTAAAGTCGAGAAGCCTACAGCTTCAGCGATGCAAAAATGAATCAGCCATACTGTGCTTTTAACAAAGAAAGGAACAGAGCCAAATTTACAAAAAACATCAAATCACACAGTTAAATAAGACATGGGCATCTTTTGCTCCTTGTTACTCTCTCTCTCTTTCTACTTTCTCTACAGTTGTAATATTTCTTCCATTTTAAGTCAGTCTGGTGTGCTCACACCAGTATTACAGTGATTCATCTATTGCTGTGGGAAGGTGCCATTGCGAAGGTTTGATTGCTTTCAAGTGAAGAGATAAAAAAAAAAGAAAATACAGGAATGTAAAGTGTATGATTTATTTCAATTTTCTGAAGTCAAAGCCCATATTTCTTATACGATTCACATTTCCTCTGAAGAAGCTTGCTGAGCGGATACGAAGTAGCAGTCAACCAAGCATAACAAATTGCTGGTTTGAAAGTGATAAAATGGGTTGTTCCATTTTGCTACATCCTTCTTTTCACCTCCACCCCTTCCTACCTTTCCCCGACAAACTGCCCACCCTAACTATAACCACTTTTCCACCACACACAAAGCGATCAGGGAAAATGCCTTCTTTTCACGTAATACAAAGATAAGCATGGTATCTCATACCAGTATCTGTCAAGTGCCATTAGTTTCTCAGCAATTCCATTTGGCTCTGTGGATCCATACTCCGTGCCTGGTAATGATAAAGTCACTTATATGGATGGCTCTTGCGCTGGTTGTAGATAATCTTTAGTGAAGAACAGTCCTTGGTGTTCCACTTCTAGAAATGATCTCCCTGACTTGCATGTTGCAAGTATGTGAGCAGGAAATATGAGAGTCAATTCAATCTTGTTGTAGTTGAAACACGTTCAGGTCCTTCATTTACATGGCTCAAGTATGAACCATATCTGAATGCCTTGCTGATATGAAATTGGCATAGTTCAATTAATTATTCTGTAAAATCCAGGCAAACATACTGCCTAAGGAAAAAATAAACAAACAATTCCATTAAGAGTTGCTTTACTTCTTTGCCAAGATGCTTTTTTTTCACAAGGATATACAGCTGCTTAGTTTCAAAACCTTGAGTTCTCTTCTCTTTGTGAATGTACTTTACTGTTGCTTTCCCAGCATTAGACATTATCAAACATTTAAAGCAGCATAAAGGAACACATGCATATTTTATCTCAACACTGTCATTTCTTTTCTTTTAGTCTCTTGCTCAATCACTTTCTTCTTTCCTCTTCTGTCATTACTTTTTTTTTTTTTTTCACCTTTGACACTATGTCCAATGCACATCTGTGAACTAGCTTTACTGTTGTTGATGTGTGACATAGTACAGTAAAACCACATGAAGTTGTTGCTACAGATGAGCAGAATGTTAATTTGGTTGTTTTTTTTTTCTTTTTTTTTGTTTGACAGTAAGGACAATTGGCATTGCAAGCTAGACAATGCTTCCTAAAAGTAAGCAAATATTCCTTGGAATGCAACGAAAACCAAAAGTCCTTTCTGCTGCTTATGATTATATCTGATCACAATCAGTCATAATTTCTCTTCATCCCAAAAAGAGAGGATGGTACACTGCTATATTAAAGATTATAATAATGCATTGGACAGTTCTTAATCTAGTTTTATGAGTTTCAGCAGAATTGTTGGTTGTGTTGTTGGCTTGATTGAGACAAATACGTTGACCCTTGTGAATGAGAGGCTTTTTTTTTTAGCCCTTAAAACCACACAACATTAGTAGCCTACGTACTAATTTTGGCACAGTGTGGTACACAGTATGCACTATGCAAACAATGTTTGGTGTGCACTTTTGCTAATTACTCCACAAATCATTGTTTTTCTGAGTACTTTTAACTCTTGTCACTAATGTATGACTGTACATGTACTGATAATGGTGTCAAGTCATATATATACAGCTATTTTTTTCTTTGCAAAAAGTAAATGTTTTTTTTAACAACTACACTAATTTAAAATGTATATTTCTTTTCTATATAAAACAACAACAATAACAACAAATAAATCAGTGCATACATGATCTCTTTTCTATTATATAGCATCAGGTACTGGTGCTTTCTCAAAGGAAGCAATGTATTTAAACAGACAGATGCGACAGACCAAAAAACATGGATACGCTGTAGCTCACTGGTTTATTTGACTTTTTCTCTCCCATCAGCTATGTGGTTGGGTACTTCCTGGTAAGGGTAAAGATGAGCTCATGGTTACTTATATGTGTACATATATATATACATATATATACATATGTATATGTATATACATACATATGTGACCTTGTATAGGCTGCATTGGGCTTGAACACACATAAGTCCTGAGACTAACTTTATCATGAGGGTTAGACTTTGATTTGATGCCAAATAAATGTGTTTTTGTATGAGGCTGCAGAGTGTTTACTTAATACTTAACAGAGGAGCTCATTAACAGTGACGCATCATCCAAGATTATATACTCCTGCTTTCTTTTTCCAAATTTCATGCCATGTTCCTTGAGTACCATCCAGTGAGGTGGAGCTGAGTGTGCACATCCACCTCATCTAGCTCATGCTAAATGGAGAGAAGCTCAGTCTTGCATAAAAATATGATCTCTGCATCTGCAAAGCTAGTTGAGCACAGCACATTAGTCATCCATATTGAGTCCCACATTGAATTTTCCCCAATAACATGTCGGCTTTGCTTATTGCCATAGCAACTTACACTAAGTACTCCCAACTCCCAGTGAATATTTGATGTCCATGCAGTAAAGACTCTAAGTCCCAGGCTTTTTGGTTTCATATCCTTTTCACAGCATTGATTCTGAGGCTTGTATTGTAATGCCTCAAGTTGATTAAAACGAACAAACAAACAAAAGAAAAAAACAAGCATAACTAATGCACAAAGTAACTATTGAACACATCATGAAAGAACAAATAATTCCACCTATTATATTTTTAGCAACATATGTCACATTGTGTATTTTTGGGTGTGCGTCATGCCAGATCTTTAACCCAAAAAAATACAACAAATAATCTAAAAGTGAAGCTGAAAAAAGTTACAAAGTAACTTGGTTTGTCAGCTCAGGTTATATAAATCTGTGAAATAAAAGTTAAGCAATCCCAAAGGAAGGAATGCACTTGTTCAATGCAAGCACCTTGGGCTTTCACTTGCATAAGAAATAGATTGTTATTTGACAAGGCAAACAGTGTTTCAAAGTTGTGTGAAAAAGCACCGTCTTACTTTTACTGCTCTCTGACACAAAACCTCTTTGGCACTTTTGTAACACAGCAGGAGGGAGGTCATGTGAGCATTCAGACAGATTTTAACTGCCATGAAGTTAATACTGACCAACATTTAGATTTCTGCTAAAACAAATGTTCTTCTTCTGAAGCCTGCTGGTTGCTCCTGTCACTTGTATCTTCATTCTTAATTCAACAACCAAACTATTGAAAGAGCTGCAGGACTGTGAGCAGTTTAGATCAGGAGCTGCTCATGAAGTCCTTTTTAAGATGGAACGGCTCCTTCATCCACTGCTATCCTGCACTTGAATCATGAGAGCCAGAGACTGAATCCTTTTCCTCCAGTGATGATGAGTGGAAATGGTCCGTGTTTTCTGACTGACCCGCTCCTGTGGTGCAGATCTGGTGGGTTAGCAACTTCTTCTAGCAGGACAGCTTCTTGTCCCATTTGAAACACACTGCTGCTCAAACAATAAACGTCACTGATGTGACGATTTTCTCTCTTTATGTATTGACTTATGTTTGCTAATGATTTCAGTTTATTAATCGCTTCTCTAGATTCAACTTTGAAGCACTTGTGATGTTTTGAAAAGTTACAATGGTGATAGAAATTTATTACACACTGAAAATCATTCTAGCAGCACTTGGCAAACACTGATTCTTCAGGAACCGTATTCACAGGTTTTCTTTGGATTAATTATTTGAAAGACTTGATCCACCTGCAATCTCTTGTTTGCGTCTAAGAATCTCAAAAAATCTAAAAAAGAAATAAAATAAAAAAATCTCCTAATCATCAGCTCTTTCCTTGACTCCTTCGCGTTGAAAGCACTTTTCCATTCGGATACACAAGAAAGAACTCGCATAAACAAATGTGACTGCAGTCTGCAGTCTAATTTTGTTTCAGTTCAATACTCCTTCTTAGAGTTCTTCTGTTGGAAAGGAAATAGAAGTGCTTGCCAGTTTCTTTGAAACTCCTCTGTCTTAGAGATGTGAAGAATACATTACAGGCTCCTCCAGCTGAGACGGTCAGTCCTTTTGTTCAGCAAGGACAAAAACTGCTCCGTCTCCTGCAGGTCTGCAGTCAGTTCTTAAGCTTAACAGTGTGCGTTTGAAATTAAGCTCGATGAACGTAATAATGAATTAAATTTAACTGAATATTGCTAAAATAATGTCAAGGACAAATTGAAAAAGGAGGAGATTGGAGAGGAAGATTAAAATAATAAGACAAAAAAAAAAGAGTTTCAGACAGCTATTAGGGTCTACACCACAGACTGGACGATGATGATTAGATTATAGTATAATTGTGCAACTAAATTATCAATATTGTATATTTTCTTTTATGAAGTAAAATACAAAGTAGCTAGAGTGTGTTAAAGAAAAAAAAGAAAAAGGATAAAAAGATTAATAACCATGATCTAGAGCTTTTTAACAAATCAAAACAAGTTACTTGACACGGTCATTATGTCTTCTGTGGGCATAAAACACATCAGTTCTTAACTAAAAGGACCTGAATCTTTTAGTTTTGTAATGTTCAGACACCAAAAGTACTTAATAAGTACTTAAGTACTTTCCCTGAACTGAAAGAGTTCAGGGAAACTTAATAAGTCTCCCTGAACTCTTTCTTTCTCTTCCTTTTTTTTTTTTTTTTTACTTTAGTATCGATTGATACTCCTCATTAAACCATGAAACTCCAGAGATAACTTTAATCTACAACTGTGTTTGTGAATTTGTGGAGTTGTGTGGTTACTGTTATAAATGAAGATGTGACATGGGCCAGCAAATGTTGGAGGATCTATGGCCATCCCTTGGAGCTGCGCTGTCTCATGACAGTGAAGATACAGAAGCACACCTACTGATCAAGAGGACCAATCAAAAGTCATATGGCCCAGGTGACAGAAG
>JBAMYA010000005.1:13900997-13912363 GCA_037176975.1 Arrhamphus sclerolepis
TGTCTGTCTATACATGCACATATATACATCCCAACATTTCACAATCCAAGGTAAAAGGACATCCTTTTATGAATGTATTTCAACCACGTACATCTTGTGTAATCAGAAAGTTTTCTCATGTTGTCATTTTTAACCTGCATTGCTGGTATGTAAAGTAATGTTCCAGTTGTTCAGAAAGCAGGTACTCAAGGCCAACACTAACTGTATTTCGTTTAGCTTCCAGTGGTTTATGCATCAGTGTAGATTTGACCACATAAAAATGAGTTTCCTTCTGCTTGATTTAAGAGGCCATAAAACAGTAATAGCTCTGTGAAATGGAGTATAAAAGGGGGCAAATTTGGTTTCTAGATGGATGAAGGGTCCACAGGACGTTGCACCTTCCTGTCCAGTAATGTGGGCTTGCTAGGTAGATTAACAGAGGTCCTAAGCTGAGTGCTTCAGATTGTCGGGATTTAAGGATTTATTGGGGAGGGATTGACGGTAGCGCGTGTGGATCATACTGGAGATTGGGAGCAGATGGCTGTGATTTGGGCATGATTATCTGGTCGGTATTGTCACTGATCTCCATCATCCTGTTTCAATTTCTCAGGAAATGCAGCTCATCTCAAACGGAGAATCCAACAGCCACAATCTCAGGCAATGGTGTCTATTAATGTTGAGGATTAAAGATGCATCTTCCTGCTTTTCTGCAGTATCAGTGTGTCTCTCTTGACCTGATGAAGTCTGTTTAAACATCCCCATTACCAACATTATGAAACATCTGATATGCAAGTTTGTCTTTCCATGTGTGATATAGTGAAACTTCCACTCTTCCATCTTCCACTGCCAAGGTAATTGAGGCCGGTGCAGATCACAAGATTAGATCATAAGCATTCTGAGAAAAAAAAAAAAAAAAAAATACAATCTGCTTCGGAAAAGGTCTGCCAAGGGACAGGGACCAAAACAATGAAATTAATTTGAAGCAATAACAAGCAGTGAGAACTGGAAGGCAAATGATATGCATCTCAAGCATGAGCATATGTCACTGGGGTGTTTACTTGGCTCTGTGGAGTCTATTAGTTAGTGTGATGGTATGTCCAAGTTACATCACACGCTGGTGAAATTCTTCACATTCAAAAGAGTGTTACTCCCAGTGCCGTCCTTCCCACACAGGGATGAACCAATTCATTGTCTGTACTCTGTCAAAGGCCTCAGGAAGGTAAACTAACAGGTTTCATAATGTGTATAAATGCTTATTTCTAAAGACATGCTTACATATCCAATCGATTCTGTGCTTATGTATTAACATTTCATCCTTCATCCATTTCCCCATTTCATTTTCATGGTCAACATCTTGAACTATACTCTTGCAACTTTCCTGAGAAAAATAAGAAGCCAGTTTTATTCATTTTCATCCTTTCTTCCCCGTAATTGCCTCAGCTTCCAATTAAATATCAAGAGCTTTATGAAAGAAATCAATTCAGTTCATTAACGGTATGCTTTTTCAATCTGTTTCACACTTTGCGTGGCAGGCACGTAGGATAATTTTGTCCACCGTAATGTATGAGTGAAGAACTAACAGATGCTTCAATTTATAACCAGCGGCAGGTTCATTTTAAGGTTGACTTGGAATAACACTTAAAAAAAAGTGAAATAGTCAGTGAAAGATTGGATACAATTACAATGGGGAATATGAAGAAGCAAAAAGGAACACACACCTTTACCCATGATGCCTCACGTTACCTCCAAAACTACTTACAGAAAAATCACACTGGTGAGTGACACTTCATCTCAGTGTAGATCTCGACCCATTATATGTGACAGAACCTTCTGTGAAAAGGGCTATGGGCATAATTTACACCAGTGCACAGTGTGAGAGAGAATTCCACAAGCACAAACCATTAACAGAAATGGCCACACCTCATTTAAAATCCTTGCCTTTTCTGCGTTTGCGTTGGGCCTGATATACATGACCCAGGACAGGCGGCAAACATAGCTGCTCTAAATTTGGAGTCCGTGGCACCTAGTAATGAGTGCGAAGGGGCACTATAGACCACTATACTGGCAAATGATTACAACCCCCTGACACTCTGCTCTACATCCACTGCATCAGTGCAGCGGAGCCACTTCAGTCATACAAAAACAAAAGTGTGGCTTCTGAGGAGGAGTGACTGCTCTTGCTACTGAATGTCTATGTTTTGAAACTTGCTTTCTTCTCTGTGTTTTTTCCTTTTTCTAGCCTCCTTTAAGCCATGCAGCTGGGGGAAGGAAAAATAAAAAAAAAGGAAGAAAAGTTGGTATAGTTGTACGACTTCAATGTCACTTTGTCAGAGAGAATGTTTAGCTACTTGTCAGGGCCGATTATTTCTAATGCTTCAGCCAAGTGTTTCGGTGCCAGCACATTCAGTAAACAGCACTATTCATTTTCTGCAAATTTTCAACATTCGAGACAAGAATTATAAGGTTTTTGAGACTTGAATCTCTTTTGTTCTCTAGATTTAATATAAGGTCTACATACTGTGAACTGAGCTTTTCCAAAGAGAAAATAGAACAAAAGGAATTTAAATGTCTGTTTCAATAAGTTTTTATAAACTCTAAGGAGTTCTTTTTTTTTTTTTTTTTTTTTTTTATGTGAAGCGAGATAAAGACCAGTGCAAT
The DNA here is from genome assembly GCA_037176975.1 of Arrhamphus sclerolepis. Lineage (NCBI taxonomy): Eukaryota > Metazoa > Chordata > Actinopteri > Beloniformes > Hemiramphidae > Arrhamphus > Arrhamphus sclerolepis. Next base: position 13,903,635 of record JBAMYA010000005.1, read on the forward strand.
AAAAATCATTGAAACAGAATGCCTACTGATCACTACACAGGATAGGTTTTTCCAAATGCTAATGAGACCCTCTAAAGGAAGGTTAACATTTCTTTTGCTCTGAGTTCTACTTAACCCCTTCATATGACATGTCATGCCAGGGAGATATCCTGTGTTTTACTGTATATTGAAGCTTCAGATTGCTTTCATTTTCAACTTTTGGAAGGCTCTCTCCCTCTTTGCTATATAGGGATAGAAGAAATATGCTAATGAGAGCTTGCCCTGTGAAGAATACATTTGCAGTTGGAAAACATTTTGGCTTCTGCCTTGGGAGCTAATTGAGTACTCTGACAATGCAGTGCTTGGCTGGTTCACGTACACACAGGGGTGGAAAATTCAATTTCACAGCAGGTTCAGAGCACTCTGCAATAGGAATCGAAAGAAAAAGTGTTGCCTGGATTAAAGAGTCTGAGCTGGCTCTGTGGCTCCATGTCTGGCTCAGTGGGTATATTCTTTTCATTACACATTTGTGTTTCATTGTTTTATTGATCAGCGGACAGTGAGACTCAACATGGAAATACAGTACAGTGCCTAAAATCTGGTTTTGATCAATCATGTAAATATGGCATATTTAGCCACAGACTGTAATTTTATGTGGAATCCTCGTATGCCAGCACACTTCACCTCAACAACCACAACAACGAAAAGTGGTTTGGGTGTCCTCTGAACCTTTATTCAAACTCATATTAGAAGTTCAAAGCAATTTGTCCAGGGATGAAAGTAGGCCAGAACAGCCTGGAAATGCATTCCAGTAAAAGATTATTTGAAGGAACACAATTTCAGTAAAAAAATAGAGGAGCTGCCTCTCCAAAATGCACATTTAAAAACAGCCACAGTTGCACTTTCAAATGAAAAACAAAGAAGAAAAAAGTTTCAGAGCAGATATTCTATAAATCAATTAGAATCAATGGCTTAATTTGACATGAAAAAAATACTACAAGAAAGAAAATATGCAATGCAGTTGGCGTGTTGTTTTGCCTGTTGGAGTAGGCAGCTACGATTTGGCTTGACTTTGGAGTCACTTGGTTAATTGGTTTGGGAGTCATTTGATAAAAATAAATAAATCGTGCAAAGATGATGATGGCGATCATCCCGAGATGACATTTCCCAAATTTCTTGAGATTCCTTTTCTGTTGTTTCTGTATGAGTTTTGTGTTGAAAGAGTTGCTGTGATGAGTTACCCGTTAGACGTTACAGTAATTATTACACCACCCGCCATTAGTTTGAATATTAATGGTAATTTCAGTATCTGCTGTTTGGATTTTTCTGTTACACTGGTGACTGTAGCTCTGTGGGTAAACTTGTTCATCCTTGTATATCATAATAATTTTTGCAATGACTACAAGAAATCTTGTTTTCCACAACAAAGACCGAGGAAATGATGAAGCATCTCTCCCTCAATTAAAGATGTTACCAATGTAAAAGCTCTCCAAGCATAATGGGAGTCTTAATTAAAGCCTTATTTAAAGCAATCTTATTGGAAAAGTTCCTAATTAAGCTTGTGATTGTAAAAATAAACCAAAAAAACTCAATGCTCAGCTATATGTTGGGTGTGCAGATACACATTATGTACTAATCTGGTTATCAGTGGTATTGCCAGTTAGATAAAGATTAATTACGCAAATAAACAGATCAGAGACCTCAACACAGTGGTCTCCAAGTGTCTTACACAGGCACGCATGATGCTCTCCAAGTATGTATTGCAAGTGGCAGAGGACCCCAGCTAGTGCCGTTGGCCCAGACCTTGACCCAGCCACAGCACTGGGGTCGGCCCTAGTCACAGAGGATTGCTCTTTATGCCTGTCTTGCTGATACAGCACAGAGAGAGGGTGCAACAAAGTGTCAGCGTATGCCCCCAAAGAAAGACTGGAGATAGAGTGACAAAGATGAACTGGTCTCTCAAAGATCATCCTCACGATGGAATATTCAAAATGAAATTACAAACTACTTCTCTGCAGAATTGATGCTTTTACTTAGACTGAATGAGAAAATGCAATGAACCAACAGTGAATTACTGAAGAAATGTGAGCATTGTGAGTTAATTGCCATGTTGGACAAAAAATAATTATCAGAAGTTTCACTGCTACGCTGATCTGTTATCGATGATGACAGAGTAAAAAAGTAAAATGAAAACAGCTGCAGAGAAAAGCATGAAGGGAAGGAAAATCAAGTGTAATTTGAAGGTAGGGTTACAACACTCTTGAGACAGCCTGCAGATTTCTCATTGTCATCAACACAGACATATCCTTAATCAATAACTCACACTGCCCTCATTGTTTGTGCCTGATAGAGAAAAAATGTACTTCCAGCAGTGTTCCTGAATACAAAAAAAATCTATTTGTTTCAATTCCCTATGAAAGAAACACAGCTGAATCAAGTTCTTGTCTTACAAATTAAAATCTGTGCAAAAACCAAAATGCTGTTTTGTGCACATCCATTTATGGCTCTGAACACAGAGAAAAGCCAAATTTTCTCACAAAGGTAGTTTTCTTGTTTCATGAAATACTTTGAACCTATTAACTGGGCTGTTTTGTTCTGCCATAGTAATTACTGCCGAAGCCAAGCTCAGGTTGGAATTTGCATTATAATACAGGGAAAGCATGTTTTCATTCGGTGCTACACTCCCAGAGTTGTATGCCAGATAGCAAAGACATTAGCTCGCAGGCATCACAATGTTGTGCTGAACTCAGTTTCTTGCTAAATGTCTGTTAATTCAGCGAAGACTTTTCTCTCTTTGAATACCTAGCAATTAGCATTTAATGCTAGAGGTGCTGTGATTGTGCTGTGGAAGAGCAATGGGACTGCAGATCCTGTGGAGGAGAGGATGAGTGATGTTAATTTCGGCATGGAGGTGGCCAGTCGTGGGAGGATGAAGTTGAGATGCCAACCTTTTTTCCATTTTAGCTGGTGAGCTGTATCTACCATGTACCTGGTTTTACTGAGGGCATAACTGGAAGCAATTCCTTATCTACTCTCATTTGCACATTATGATAAAGATTTTTTATTTGTTTTTTTTACGTCATTTCAATGACGTTGACCTTTTGATGCATATCAGCAAGTTCACAAATTCAGAGGGAGAAACTGATAAAGAGAGAGTTAGCTTAACTAGGGCATCTCAGAGCAGCCAGGGTACGTGAAACAAACAAACAAAAAAAGTTCTTGATTTTGTCCCCTGGTTGAGATGTCCATGTGGTACAGTAGCCACATACCATCCCCTCTGGAAAGGGTATGTAGGTTCTTGGCATTTCTACTACATATAGAATTTGTAACACACAGGCCACTCTGCCAAGTGATGCTTTGTGTGTTCCTGCTTCAAAAAGAGGCATGGATACAAACATTCTCAAGCTTAAACCTTCAACTTGTTTGCCTCATTTTCTCTAATACGTCTGAGGAGAAACTAAAAGCAAAATGAAGACACATATTAAGTCAGTGTGTTCCATTTTCCCTTAAGACATGCTACTCTGCAATCAGTCATCTATTTGCTTCACTGTCACACTGGCATATGTTAGAGTTGTCCTGTCATGTTGCATTTTGTGAACTTTATGATGCCCCTGACCTGCTTTATGTCACTGCAGGGTGAGTACGCTGTAGGATGGTTTGATGGGATGCAGGCTGGTATGCTGCGTCCCAGCATGAGGTTTAGGTACATGTAAGCACACATGTGATATGCCGTCATTTTAATACTTACATGTTGCTTTTTATTATTTTATTTCTTTACTGTCATTCTATGCTCCCTTTGCATGGTCTGGTTTGGTTTCCAAAGTCTCACTCCAGCCGTGTGACTTAATCAGTCTGACAGACTCACGGTGCCTGGGGAAAGTCTCTCTCCCCGCAGTCCCCTTTCTCTTCAAGTTTACGCTCCCTGTGACAAACGCATTCTGGCACCTTTCAGTTGTAGTGCTCTCTGTTGGAAGGCCCTCTGTGGTTTCTTAACGCACACGTACACGCACCAAGACGAAGTGCACAAACCCTTGAGTACATGCCGTACACAAAGCATATGTAGATGCACACATGTATGTGCAGCAGCACACACAAGGAAGAAAATGCAAAATACGTGGCTAAAAAAGCAGTACGTACATTATCCCCAAGGCACTCATTTTTATGCCTCACACACCTCTCCCATTAAAAAAAACAAAAAAAAAAACCGTTCCTTCTTCCATCTTAAGTGCATCCTCAAGCAATTCACGTGCATAAAGAAGTAACAGTTCCTCTTATTGGTTTATTGTTATTGAGTGAAATTCTTAATTAGTTTTCATTTGAGCCTCATGGTGTCTGACCCCTCAAGTTCTTTTTCAACACTCATTATAAAACCAATGGGATTCTACATCCATGGTGCTGACTAACCTTGGCTCCAGTCCAAGATTCTCTGACTAACAAAGGGGGCTAAAGAAAACTTTAGCTTGTGGTTAAAGACCTCCCTACAGGGCTAAAATGCTTCACTTTTTATTTCAGCTACACAACAGCACCCCCATGACCTCTCCAAACACGCCACTTAATCTCAGAAATAATAAAGATACTTGTGTCCTGGAAAAGCCGAATGGTCCTCTACCACTAACTTGTCATCTTTTGTGGCCTGTTGAAAAGCAGACAGAAAGCATTTTCTTAAAGAAAATATATGATTGCAAACAAACTGAAATGTGGACATAGAAAAATTAGCGTGGTCGGTGTATAGTAACAAATAAATCAAAAACTTTGGAAAAAAAAACAAAAAATCTCTTGAGAAAAAAATAATCCAACAGGCTCTGTTGCCATGACACATGACTGACTGTATAGTATCTGACTGGTTTAAGAAGGTAAACAATAACAGCATATTGAACAGGACAAGTAGGAGATGGAGGTCAAACACAGTGCTCACTGCAGCACACAGAAGATAGAAGATTTACATCACATGATCTAACAGACCGATGGCAAAGGGAAGTACAAACTTAATTGTTGTGCTTCCCTTTATAATTTGTTTGTCTCCTTCAAAGTCGACCCTCTCTGACCTGCCTTTATTCCAAAGGTCTCTACATGGACAGCACTCATGCTGATGATACCTGACAAACGCTTCCTCTGACGTACCACTTCCCTTCCTCCCATCTCTGGTTCTTCTCTTCCACATGTCTAAGAATTTTAATGACAGCTAGGCTTCCAGGCTTTCACTGGCCTGGTTGAACTGTGGAACCAAGGGTCCCAGAGATTACTTTATTTTTATTTTTTTTTATCATTATTCTAGGGTGCAAAACAAGGACAAAGTGAGAAGACAAGCAATGAAAGTGAAAGATGTTGAGGAGTCAGATAAGGATGCTCTGTTCAGGAATTATATCATCATTCTTAAAAGAATCCATAGCAAGAACAAAACATTTCCTATCTTTAAAAGTGGCAATTTGTTCATTTAATGCCTGTTCTATGTGGGCTTGCCATCCGTTCATCCACTCTCTTTGCACTAATTTCGGTCTGTTTTCCTTTTATTTCTTGGCTGATAATTCTCACTTTATTTCCATTAGGCTTTGTTTGTTCACAGCAATCTGTTGCTGTAATTTATTAGGGCTGTCATCTTAAATGATGCGGCATGCCGACACGGCCCAGTAAATAGTGTCTCCCCCTTCCCTGTTCTCCTTTTATGGAAAGCTGGCCTAGTTTTGTATAGGGGAGAAGGGAGAAACATTACAGTTAAGGTGGCGACATGGACCCCCTGGTGGCCATGCTCAGGGACCAGATGTCCTGTCAGAGAGATGCTGGCCCTCACCTCCAGGGAGCGCTGGGTTGAAATCTGGTTCATGTCTCAGTGGGGGAACTCTGCTGCTCTTGTTTCACCATTAATTCAAGAAAAAACAGATTCTGCCAGTATGCGCGTCTACACGCTGCTGCTACCAACATAACAATAACAAAGTACTGAAGGTGTGATATACTGTTAGCATATTGTCACAGTGGAGAGTCATAATACGTTTTGGTGGAGAAATTTTACTTGTTGATGACCATTTTTGCTTCCACAGACGTTTGACTTGAAAACTCATTTCAGATGGAATAATTTAAACTTTTAAAAGCAAATCATCTGCCAAGCTTGTTAGTGGGGGGGCAAACATTTCTGCTTTCTTATCCTTCCTCGGGCTCTGTTATTTGACAGATGCCTGGTGATCAGTGCTGTACAAAGTGCATGTCATTTCTCTCACAGAGGGCCTTGGAGGAAATGAAATCCCAAAGAGACTTTAAAAATCTTCCTTTTTTTTCATTTCCAAGCCCATGAGACTACCTTCCACATGTTTTTTGTCCTGCTCTCTTTTTGTACGAGCTGGCTGCTGGTTTTTGAGATGAAAGACACTTGTTTGGCAGTGTTCAAAGAGATACAGAACTCTAAAAGTCACTTCTATTGCAGAACTGTTCTTTCTCCATTTTATATCCAATATGGAGGTGATGAGGGAGAAGCTAAGAGATCTCTGGTTTTCTAGTAAACAAGAGCAAAACCAATTCCAAGACCCACATGAGGCTCACTTTAAAGCGTTGTCCTTCATCCATAACCACACATATAACTTTACTGTACTGGGATGAAGTAAATATGTATTACACACACACACACACACACACACACACACACACACACATATATATATATATATATATATATATATATATAATTGCTATATTATACATTTATAATTTATGTCTATTTATGCTGATTCTACACGTCTCATTTGAGAAGAAAAATAAAAGTACTGAGAGTCTAGGAGTGAAGACTGACAGCAAACTCTAAACCATTAACTCCTCGCTCAGTGTGAAGCACATCCATCTGGAGGAGACTCTTCAGGCGGCAAGAGATTCCCCATAAATTTATGGAATAGTTTCTCCTCATTTTAAATGAGGCGGTGTCAGAGTTTGTACAGCTGTTCTGAGCAAATTACATTTTTTAATGAAAGCTTCGTTAATAATTAATGCTTATAACCTGGAAAAAATATTAGAGGCCATGGACCAGAGGTGAAGCGGATGAGGGGTGGGGGCAGGGACATTTGTTAAGACCTCTGTACGTCCCTCTGCGCGCTGCGACCATCAGCAGTGCCAGTGCCACACTGCTTTGCTCTGGTAAAGGGGCAATGACTCCTTCCAGCCATATAATAGTCAAACATAAGATAAAAGTCATGCAAGGGTATTTTTCAGAACAATAATTGGTTAAGTGACTCTGCCAGTCTGCCAAATGCAAACAGCACTGCGTCTTGTGAAAAAAATCATTGATAAGTAGAGTAGTTTGAGCCAAAGCTGTTTGGAGTGCGATAGGAAAACAATGTAAAGTAATAGAATTAGAGTGAGACCAAAGTGAGGAATAATCACATTTGTGCATGTTTGCACAGACACACAAATTCTCTACTCAGACAGCAAATGCACTAGCATTAAGGATTAGGGCTGCAAGACACAGATATGTTTTCATTTCTGACAAGAATGCTCTTCCTTTAGACATTCAGTTTTTTCATCTCTCGCTCTGCCTTTGTTCTTTACTTTCCCCTCACTCCCTTTCCCAAGTGCCAGATATCTTTGTTTACCTTAGAGGGCACTGAGTTGCCATTACCATCATACCATTAGATAACATTGCCTTTCACCAGGATCAAAATCCTCTGTCCACCCCCGCTGAACTCAAAGATATTTTCATTATGTATTTTGCACGCAACACACTCTTTAGAAAATAAAACATGAAGACAAGACATGGTCAAACAAAAATTTGTATCACAATTGCATCATACTCCATAAACCCCACCATTGTCTGTAAAAAATCTCAACAATCTATTGTTTTCTCTGTGGGTTTTCAGTGATGAAACAGAACAGGCTTTGAACCTTGGTGCTTTACTACTTCTAAGCTAGATACACCTGTGGTGATATAAAAAAAATAAAATAAAGGGTCACTAGGCTGCTAGGTATCTGAATTTCCATAGGTCTACTTCCTTAGCAGAACATGGTGGACCTCAGCACCCTCCCATCTGCATCTTGCCTGATCTTAGTCCTTTACAGGGTGATCTCCACCCATCTGTCACCAGGGGCTCTTACGCTCTTGCCACTCTAATCCAATCTCTTATGTGGAGTTTGTTCATCACTGTGCACTGCAGGCATTTTCTGTGTTCCTGTGCTTTCAGTTGCACAGGAAGTAATGGATGGTCTTGCCCTCGGTTCACCCCTCAGGCCTTCTAGTTCCTTTTCAACTGTTTGTCTTCAGATTGTCTCAAATGGGTCTGAACTGTGGTATTTTGATTTGATTAAATCAGGTTTAAAAGGTTAGACACAGAGAGGCAGGGCGTTTACCTCCCCCTCCTTCTCTCCCTATTGTGAACCAGTCCTCTGCCATTTAGCATTGGGCAGTGGCCAAAGGGAAGTGGAAAACTGAAATGACTTCTGTGCTCTTTTGTGATTTGCACTAATGTCCCCCAGGGATTGAGCAATGACCACTGCGAGTTCCCCCAGGACGCCAGCCAGATTGAAACCCCTGCCAACAGATTTGAAAGGATAGCAAATCATTTAAACTCGCCAATGTGCATTAGCATTTTTTTCTTTCATTGCCCAGGCCAGCCTATACAATATTAAACTGCACTTGGTAAAATAAAACAAAAATCAGTGTTGAAGGAGCTTTTCAACATCACACACACACACACACATATACATATATATATATATATATATATATATATATATATATATATATATATACACACACAGACAAGCACATCAAGACA
>JBAMYA010000005.1:13912462-13944881 GCA_037176975.1 Arrhamphus sclerolepis
GATATATATATACACACACACACACATATACATATGATAGATATATACGTGTGTGTATGTGCTTGTGTGTGTAGAGTATTTCTTACTCTAGTTTCTGTCTGGCATAAAGAAGAGAAGTAATAAAGTAAGGACTTGGGATATATTAATGTTTGAAGATCAATACAAGCCTTTATTTATAGCATGTTGTGGAATCCAACAATACTGTTCAGTCCTTAGAGCTCACATACAGCAGGGTTCTTTTATCTGTTAGTAAGCTCTGACAGATTATGCTCTTTGGTAAAAGTACATATATATATGTACCCGTGCATGATTCTCCCTTTAAGATGGCTCTGACACCTGAAGTTTACCTCGTTAACAGCTATAATGGCACACAGAATTTATGCATACCAAGAAGCGAGAATCACAGCATTTCTAAGGCTGCTGTCAAAAGCTCTGGCTTTCCCAACAACAAATAGAAAATTAGGTGAAGGCACAGTGCCAACATTGGTCGTTTTAAAGGAGTTTTGTTGGGGAGGGGTGCTGTGCGGAACTGTTTCTAGCTCCCACGTTAACGCTCTGATCCCCACAAGTGAATGGATCTTTATTCACAACTGCCTAATTATCTTAGTAGGACAGGCAGGTGGCTGGAAGCCCCTTTTTGGCATCTTGTGAAAAACAGAGGAAAATAAAATTGCTCACCTAAACCCTGTCTGGGAACGTTGGGGGAGGGTACAGGCTTTAGATAGCCTCCTCCCCCTCCCTCTGACAGATTTCAAAAGTTTGGCTCGGATCTAGAGTAAGTTCGTGCTACTGTTTTGTCAGATGTGCTTTGCTGAATAAAACATCTTTTGGTATTAGTGCCAGATCAAATAGCCTTTCAAAAAGCAATGCCTCTCACTGTTGGTGTCTGGTATCATCAAGAGAACAGTTTTCCCATCTCTTTAATAAACAGAAGCCACTCAGCCCATCCATCTAGACATTCTTAGCTGAATTTAAATGCTAAAATGGAAGTTGAGAATAAATGCTAGAGGCACAAGACTCCGTGAGTGTCCCAAACAATGATATTTTACAACTGTTCCCATGATTTTATATATTTACTTTTTTTATCATCTTGCAGTCCAGACACAGGCAACAGCCCTAAGATTTGCTTACAAAGCCAAATACTGTACACACTCTCTTCTGCCAGTATTTAACATGCACAGCTGTTGCAAAGGCAGGCAGACATCCACATTCACCCACAGGTGAGAAGCTCCTGTCTTCTTATGTTCTGCTTGTACACATTAAAAGGCTGATTTGCATTTATATTGCTGTTCAACGTTTGCAGCTGCAACTGTGAGAGCACATAAAACGTCCACACATAGTCACATGTACACACAAGTAGCCACGAAAATGCATGTCAAGTGTCCAAAATATTCAACGTGAGAATTTTGGAAGAACTGAAAGAAATGGGAAGAAAACGGGTTGGAAGAGAAAAGTGTAAGTTCATCCAAGTGTAATATTAGGCTGTCTCAGAAACTTCCCACTAAACACCAGGAAGCTGTTATCAGATCAGCTACCCAATTCCTCAAGTGCCTCCTGCGCTGAAGCACAGCATGCATCTTAGACTCTTTCGTTAAAGGCCTTTCACAATCATGTCGATGTATCCCTTGGCTGATTTACTAGTAAATGATTCGAGCAGGAGTGGAACAGGCCCAGTGTAGGCTGCAGGACTGGGTTGTGTACGATGCTTGAATGTCATCTCTTCAGCTTTAAAGCTGCAAAAGAGTTAAGTCTGTACAGCATAGGACGATGATTTCCAAGAACCACCAAAACTCTGCACTGGTTATATTTACGACTTTTATAAGTAGTGAATGAGTATGTTATGAAAACAGAACAGGGATGCATATCTTTTTTTCTTTTTTGAATTCACAAATTAACATGTCTATATGAATTCTCAGCAACTAATAGACACCATAATTATGGACTGTATTTTAAGTAATAGACCATCTTAATATTCATATTGAAGTTGAAATCTACTTTTTTCTTCGCGTTATAGAAAAAGCAGTGATGAAGGAGTGTAATTCTAACTTGCTATTCCCTGAATACTTGTGGCGAACCAATTTATTTCAAATGAAGACATGAACATTTAACAGCATTTACATCAAAGTCCTATTATTAAACATCTTGGCTCACAGTTGCCAACACAAACATCAGTTGATCTCAGAACATTGTTAATGTTAAAATGTAAACACTTTGCCTCATAAAAACAATTTAAAAAAAAACAAGACAGTATAATTAGATTTTTTTTCATTCTAGATTAATGTCACACATTTTCTTTATCATAACCTGTATAATCTAACATTCTTCTTTTACTTATTTGTTTTGATCATATCAAGCTCAGCAGTATCACCCCTGTAAGTAAACAATCTAGACTGTATAGAGAAAAATAGGATCTTATTTATTTGATGAATAGGTTGTGAGTGTCTTTTCTTCCTCAGGATGTGTCTATATGGTATACTTGAGGAAAACAAGACAGAATTTACTCTCCCTTGTTCAGAGAACTGCGGATGATAGGATTGAGTTGAATGCGAGATAAAAATGAACATTTCAGCTGAATGTCTGGAACAATCGTCTTAATAATACCTCAGCTTGGCAGAGGAGGATTTTAACAAGAAACTCACTGGCGTGCAATGTTTGAACCGGACTTTGTACAGCAACCTGTTCTACGAGCAATCACAGATGCTAGCGGTAAGTAAAAATAAATGGATAAATAAATAAAATCCCTGCTTGGCTGAGAAGACACTGGATAAGCAGATAAAAGTCATGCTAAAACCAGCTGTGCCAATGCTTTGTCCTCCTCAAGGAAAAATAACATAAAATGATCCACTATTATTTTGCTAACCTACCCCCCACCTCGCAATATACACAGCCCTGTGGAGGCGCCTTTAGGTGTTTCAATGGGAAAACACAGCATGTTGTTTCCTTTGCATTAAACTGCAATTTAGAAGCCAGTAATCCATCCCATAATCTCTCACCAAATAAAATCCTTACCAGGGTTAGACAACGCTTTCAAACTCTTCCCTACATTCAAAAGTGTTTCTTTCATGCAAGTCCTTTTTTTTTATTTACCCACTTCAACTATCATTCTACCTGTCTGCCAAGCATAGAGTCTCAGAAGGATGAAGATTTGACAATAAAGACTCTAAAGTCCAGCTGCTGCCCTTGGCTTCACAGGTGACCCAGTCATCACCACAGCATCTGGTTGAATTACTTAACACTGCCGCCCAACAGACATGTAATCCGGGATAATGCCCTTTTGCTGAGTGCTCCAATCTGGGTAAATTCATCCCAGAGGAATGAGATCCTGCTGCAGAGTGTCAGAGAGAGAGGAGATGAGGGGTTTGGTGTTGATTCGATGGCATTAAAGAAAACTGCTGGGGCTCAGATGAGGGTCTTCTAGATTGATAATGGACTGCAATCGCAAACAGTTTGATTTTGTTGACTGAATGACAAGAAGCAGATCAATGTCTTGTTTTCCAAGAAGACTTCAAACTAATCGTTTTTCCCTTCCTGGATGACCTGGATTCTAGACTAGAAAGGAGACTTTCATCCACACTGCTGTCAGTAGATGTGCTGAATGTTACAAACACTAAACACATTCAGCATTCAATTTTATATGCGTTTGTTGATCAGCATATGAATTTAAATGTCTGAGTAGCTATCGACTTTTTTCCAACATGGCATCATCTAAGAACAACAAGATCTTTCTTTGAAATTGCAATTCTTTGAATCCCAAAGTCACTGACAAATATTGGGACTTACACGTTCCAGCTGTCCAATGGCAGCGTTTAAGATTATTTATTCATATGTTTACTTATTACCATAAATATCCAACAGGGCACTCGGCTCAGAAGGATTACAGTGGGCTTAATCTATCGTGGTGCAGGAATGAGCAGGGGTCACAACGGCTGAGGTGACTTAAGCTGGATAGCCTTGATGGGACATGCAGCACAAACAAGAAAACAAACTGCACGGCACAGGGCTCCATCATGATCTCATGACATCACACGTCATCCGTGTGACTGTCATGCATGACCAGGACAAAGATGCTTTTGTGTTCCTTTCCAAGCACATTAAAGGTTTTTGTACCACATTCCCACTTTAGAATAGAGGCTACGCTCACATTACGTTCATTCTGTATTCATTGTTTTTGTTTTTACTCTTTTAAGTCTTCTGAAATGAAGAAGCTTCTGCGATATGCAGAGAAGAAAAAAAAAGTGTGTTAGTCCATGCATTCCAATAGATTTAGACAATTCACTTAATTACTTCTGATTTATTGTATTCATAATCCATGCATTAGACAGCGCCATGTCTTACTTACAAATAACTTCACGATGATGAGGCTCAAAATCTGTATTTCTGTTCGAGTACAATTGTGGAATATAATAGTTGGTATTTATTTCTCTCTCTTTTTCGTTCTGGAGAGGCCAGAATGACTTCTCCGTCTATAAAAATCCACACATCCAAACATGACATTGGAAAGACATTTAATTATACTTTGGTTGAGAAATATGTATCAAAGCCTGCCGCCCATGAAAAGCGGATTTAAAGTCGTCAGACAGCAGTTAATAGACAGCAGTAAATGAAATAAGGGCGGCAGAGGGGGGGGGACTAAGACATGCTTTTCAAGACTGAGAAACAGCTTAGTCTGACTGGGTGGCAAAAATCAGGGGTTCTGACAGGCGATAGATGAAGGGGTGGGAGATAATGAAGGTGACGAGAGAGGGAGGGCAAGAAGGGGCAGGAGATTTTAAGAAGATTGGGATTTAATTCCTCTACAGCAGCTCTGGCCCTTGCTGGGAAAGCTTGTGTTCAGTCTAGCCCAACAAAAGTGATGAGACTAGACAGTTTGCATGTTGTGCCATTAAGATACAGAGATGTTAAGGAAGAGAGGAAGACAGAAAGGGACATGTACAAAACATGCAAGATTAACAACATGTGATTTATCTTTTTTTTTTTCCCTTGGCTATGTTTTTCACTGAAAACTGTGGAACTGTTCCCGTATTACACCCTTTCAATTACAAAGGCAGCACGCTCAATCACAAACAGCAAGTCATTAAACAAATATGCAAACAAATGCTACATAAACAACTTGAAAATAAATAAATGGTGGGGAAAAAAAGGTTGCAGTAAAAAAAATAAAATAAAGGTGGATATAAAGAAAGAGCTGCATACAAAATTTACAACACAGTATACCAGTATGCTGGTCTAAAGTATAAAATGTTGTGCTTTCTAAATAAATATAAAATTGGCACACTGTTTTTTGGCTCTAGACGTGTTGCAATCTGACATTTGCCTCTTAAAAACACAATTAAGCTAATGTTTTGAATTTTGTCAATTAGTTACAAAAATGATGTTGCTCAACTAGTTTGAAACTAATCCAACCCAATACTGCCTGGGGGATGCCTCGCTTTACCACTTTCCTGTCAATCGTGACTGGTTACGATTTAAAATACAGAATTTGGGTTAAATATTATTACACATGTGGTGCGAGATGTTGAACAGGCTGGATGGAGACAGAAACAGGCAGGAAGTTGTGAGAGGAGATGGACGCAGTCCTGGACAAGTTTGTTCTGAGCTGAGTGTGATCTCTGAGATTTATCTCCCTGATCCTCCTGACTGGTGATGTGTCATCTAACACTGTCTGGAGAGGTGGCAGAATAAAATGAGGGGTGCCTCAAATGTGCTAACAGCACAGTTAGGATAGAGAGCAGCTGGCATAAGCTTTCCATCTCCTTACGCTCCCCCTCCAACTTGCTCGTTTCAGACCATTTATTTCTCAAAGTTCTTCTGCACTCGGACCAGCTCTTCTAGCCGCTTCTCTCTCTTACTTGTTCTCTCATTTTCATGCACTCTTTGTCATTGTCTCACAGGATAGCTACATCTAAGTATATGACGACTACGACCACAAGTCCCCTCTCTCCCCTTGTTCATAAAAAATAAGATTGTTTTTCGGCAGTTTTCTGCTGACACTGGCTCCACACATAAACAGAGCCGTAATTTGTGCAACAGTAAGCTTCGGGGAAGCACTTCCCTCTCCCCAGAGGCATGCAAAGTGAAGGTTGGCTGTTATCTCTTGTTTACCTGGTAGTGGAAGCGGTATTTTATATTGTGGTAATAAGCGACTGTGTGGAAATGCGCAGCAATCCCATTTCATTTCAGTTATACCTCATTCCATTTGGTGCTAAATAAGATATGGTGTCAGCTGTTCCCAGAACTGGGACTAAAGCTGTGATATGAATGAAAATGTGATGGATAAAGGCTAATAGCCCAAAGCAGAAATGTGTATATAGGTAGATTAGAGCAGCAGTGTTCGAGTCTAATTTAATTGTGATCTTATCTATACTTTACTCTTGAGAAATGGAAATACACCGTGCTGGAAATGGACTGTACAACAGTAATCAGCTGTGGATGCAAACTTAGCAGAGGCTTGACGGAGTGGAAGAGGAGAGACTAATGACTGATGGTGTAATTCTGCAACGCAGTGAGCACAGATGGCACAGAAAGACTTGACAATGAAATCAGAGAAACAGAACACAGCGAAGCAGAAACACCGGGAGCAGCAGCATCTACAGTATATGTGGTACAACTGTCCCATAACACAAACAAGAGAAGAGAAGCGTCCTCCGTACGAGCTCTGTTCACTCAGTGCTTGAAGTTACGCAGCGTGTGTCACATCATGCAAAGTTGTGAAGGAAACTGGCATGAAAAACACTCTGCAACAGATCTACACCTGTTAAAGCACGGCAGATGCTGAGAGAGATTTGGAAAGATTCATCACTCCACTCCTTTAAATAGATTATTCCCAGTCTCTTTCGAATATATGCACACATATATATTTACACATATATGTATATATGTAAATGCCATCAGAAAACATTTTATAACAGCAAAATGTTACGGACTATAAATCAAGGCATGGAACAGCTGAAGTCAGCCATGAAGATTAAGATCTTGTTTACCAAGTTTCATTCGTTGCTGTTGTTTTAGCGGCATGTTATCAACCCTGAGCTTCAGTCACCACACGCCGTGTCAACAAACCAACATGTCATATTTAAGGAGACAGACTTCTGCCTTTCCTGTGCTGTTTCTCAACAAAAGGTTACAACTCCCTCTGGGAAACACAAATACACATCCATTCACTCTGTTCGCTCCTTAGAATGCAGTCCAGACTGACAGGGTCAAACTTTGAAAGGAGGCGGCGGCTTTGTTATTGACCCCGACCCTGCACAACAGAAAACAGGGCACCCACTGTCAAGCAGCGACTGGCCGATTGAGCGCTGTGCATGCCTGTACACACCAACACCACAGGGATAGAGTTCCGCTGCACTTTCCCTCACTTCTATTGTTTTCCAAAGACAACCACCTGGTGGCAATCTGGGTAAACAACTAATCCATCCTCATTCTATCTCCAAACAGACTCTCTAGGAATAAAAATAACTACAGACGCTGTCTAAAGGGCAGGAGTTGCCCCTGTTCTTACTTCTAACTTCTTCTCGCTTCATTCTTTTCACCAAACTCCCAGCAGTTTGTGTCAATGGGGAGGGGCTGTCAGTTCAAAACAATGTGACTCAAGAGTGAACGCTTGACTGAACAGGAACACGGGTTAGAGGGTGTGTGTGTGTGTGTGTGTGTGTGTGACAGGAATATTAATCCCAGATAGGAAGTATTTAACTTGTCTGGTCTGAAAGCTTTGAACAACTACACACAGAAAAGTGTAAGCTACAACTACCTGCAGCTCCTCAAAACCAGGACACTGACATTTTTCTCAAAATTTCTCCTTTCTCCTTTGCATCACACATCGTAGTGCACATGGAAGCAGCTACTCTTTAAGAAGCAGTTTAAAAACATGGATGGCAGCGCAAGCTCAGACGTTAACAGCAAGAGGTGAATTCAGAGACACAGCTTTCAGCCTCCAAGTCACATAGCAATCACAAGCACGCAAGATGTGATGGATAATCAACTTCATGTGGAAAACTTACCATGTCCGGAGATCCACAGGAGCAGAAGGACCCAAGGGATCATGACTGGGGGAGTGAAGGGGACAAAACCTACGAAAAACAGTAGGCGAGTGTGAAATTGAAGTTGGCAGGCACAAAGAAATGCACAAGATGAGACAGTGCTCCTCTGTGCTGCTGGTGGGGGGACGATGCTACAGTCCCTCAGTGGTGTCTCCTTTTACCAGAGGAAGGCTGGTTGTGTGTCTTCTGTCCTTCTCCTCTCCTTCTCAGCGTCTTTGCTCTCTGTGTCACTCTTCAGAGTAGCTGGCCGCCTGCTCTGCCTCGTGCGCTCTTTTGATGATGTGAGCCTGTGGACTTTTACGTCCTTGCTGCTGACTCTCAGAACACACACGCTCACTCTTCCTCTCTCGCTCGCACGGTTTCCTCATTGCCCATCCATTCTCAGTGTCTTCAGCCCTCCCCCCCCCTCCACCCCTACTCTCTTTCTCTCTTGCTCTCCCACTCACAGAGCAGTCAGGGGATGGAGCTCCAGACTCCTCCCTCCATCGCTCTTTCCCCCTCTCTGTCGCTCTCTTTTTCTGCCTCTCAGCCCGGCTGCATGGGTGGCTGGGGATGAGTACAAGGCAGAGGGACTGGGGTCCTCACTCTGGGAACGAGAGGCGCCATGGGAGAAACGGAGAAGGAGCTGCCCAATTAGAATGAGAATAGGAGTGAGACCTCTATAGCTACAAATAACGCAGACATCAACAAAAAAGCCTATGTTTTCCCCCTCCTCCCTGTTAAGACCTTTGCCTTTTTCTGGGGTGAGATTCTATGGATGGAAGTGATTTTTTTTTTTCTTATGGGGAGGGGGGTCCTTGTAGCTGGATAAAGACCACATTAGCATTCAAGACAAAGGCTTTCATTAGTATGCATTTTTTATTGAGGCAAACTAGATTCACAGTCACTTAAGAAGCGTAGATGCACAACATCATAGAAATGCAGTTCGTTCAAAATAAAACGTTTCCCAGGTTATGCTTGTTAAATATTTCATAAAAGGATTTTTTTTTCTTTGTAATTTTTGGGCCAAATGAGGTGCAGCTGTAATTTCTGTGGCACAATGATTTACTAAAAGACAGAGGAAAATGAAAGACACATAGATTTATTCATTTATTAAATGAATGAAGTTGCCTTGAAGTGAGGGAATTTAGTCCCTACAGCTGCTGAAGTTAGTTTGTTTTTTCTTTTTGTTTTTTTTTGTTTTGTTTTTTCTCATCATGATAGCTTCAAAAATGTAAAAATCTCATACTAGGTTGGATTCTTATTTTTACTATGTAATCAAAATAAAGTTAGAAACCCACCAATCCCTACAGGATTTCTGTATGACTTTGTTTTCTTTAGGCAAAATAAATTAGACAAAAAGTACAAGTCTTACCTCACTGTAAATACATACATGCATACGATTTATATAGCGCTTTATTAGGACACTCAAAGACACTTTAGAGTGAGAAGCGGCAGTCAAACCTGTCAGCGTCCTCTCACTCTAACCTCTCCCATTATCAATCACGGTCATGGGGGGTCAAATGATTGTAGATTTTGGTTTTCGTAAGATTTTATATAGTAAACAATTAAGAAATCAACTAGATTGATACAGGTGTAGCAAAATAAAACAACCATGATGCCATATTAGACACAAAGATTTGTGCTGACAAAAGAGCCAGTGAAATGCCGTGGAGACAGTCTGATAAACCTTGTAAAAGCAATTGGCTCCAATAGAGGTGATATAAATTATTGTATTGTCACCTGTCCTTCATGTAAGTATAATTTGCTCTTCATGAAAGAAAGAAAAAAAAACAATGCTAAGTTGGCTGAAATGTTGATAGTAACAACTAGATAGACCACTGAGGCCGAGTTTGCAGAGTGGCTAGGGGCAAACTGCAGTTGGCCGTCGCCTGTCATTGGGCAATCATTATGATTAAACCATGCCTGCTAACGAGCAATCTCCAACTGCCGATGGATATCTATGCATGTCATATATCTGGAGCTATCAGGGGAACGCTCATTTGAGCTGCAGCCAGTGAGAGAAAAAAGAAAGAGGTGATATCTCAGTGAGGAAGGGAATCCTGTGATGCAGGAAGCGATTGCTGTAAACAAAGTGCCATTCTGAAATTCAAGTAACCACTTTTGCAAAGCAGACAATCTTAAAGTTTCCCCTTGTAGCGCAATCTGATGTCTGCATGTGCTAAACCATTCCTGTACCCATGTTTGTTTCCTTTTCTGTTTCATACATTCTGAACCAGACTTGTAATACTCGAGTCCAGGACTCAAACACCAGTCTGACTGGAGACAGTGGACATCAGCCACCATTAAGTTGCATAAGGTTCAGTTTTATTGATTTCACTCAAAGTCACTTTGGATAAAAGAAAAAAAAAACTGGGCTGTAGCATGTAATGGAGGTTGCTAACATAGCTATCAGGTAATTGGAGGATGCCCATGCATGTGTTTAAAAAGCTGAAAGCTGTGTCTTTTTGATTGGACTCAATTTGGATGAGACTTGGATCAGTACTTGACTTGGACTTGACTTGGATTTTTCTTTAATGACTTGGACTTGAAGGCTGGGGACTCAAGACCGAACCTGAGGTTTGGTTACTCGTCTACAACACTGGTCTGAACAAATCACAGCATGAAAATCTTAAGGTCGATTTTCATTTAAAGAATTCCTCATCTTTTTGTTGTTTTATTTTGTTGACAGAAATGGTTTGGAGAGCAGTTGTGACCAGGTTACTGTCAGATCCCCTAGCGTGTGACTCCTGTTTGGGTAAAGTTGGTAAGCTTAAAATGAGGACCAACACTCTTGTTGCTTCCCCCAAGTGATGAAGACTACTGTTTGCAATAAGGGCTCCTATACTGCCTTACAAGCCAAATAAAAAGCAACTTGGAATAACGTATTAATGATTGATGCTAGTGATATGCTGAAGAAAAATAAGAATCCCTAACCATGAGTAATATATGGTTCTCCATCACTGCTTCTTTTTTAAAGCATTTCTGGTACACATAAACAAACATTTTCACATGTTGTTTTTTTTTTTTTTTACATCACCACATTCTGAAGATGCAGTTCTAGATCTGTCCACATCGCCGCATCAGTCGCAGCCTACAATTCAAGAGGGCTCATTAGTGTACAGCCTCCACAGGACATTGTACTCATGATGAAGCAAACGCAAATCAGTTGGTGTGAGATGTTTTTAATCATTAAAAGGACTGTAGAAATCATGCAGTGTAGGAGCCTTAAAGCAATGAAATGTGATGAAGAACTATCAACATTTCTTTTAAACTTGTAAGTAGATTAAACTGCTGTTAATAATGAATGGTAATATTTAGTTTAAAGTTATAATGCCAACTGTTGCACAAAATCATCCCAGTACTGTACTTCCACAGTTGACACACTTAAACACAAACTTGGAAACATAAAGTATAAAGAGTGAAATTGGGAAAAGAGGAAGGTTACTGTGTACTTTGTTGCGTCTTACTCTCGGGGCTCAAAAACTTAGTTTTGATATGCTGCCCCCATTTGGTGTGTAGTGTCTACATACTACATAGAGTGTCTTTAAAACAGCTGAGATTTCAATCCTTTTTGAAATCCTCACCTTTTCTTAAACCTGTAGTATGCCTAGACCTCCCCAAACTGACAGTGAGCTAAATTAAACTAGAGAAGCAATAGTCCCACACAGGATCCAAAGTCAAAAGCTAAAACACCATTAAGGCTTTTAAACTACAACTTCTTACATGAAGGTCAAGTGCAGGCATCGTGCCACCACAATCCCCTCCAAGCTTCAGATTTAAACTTTTGTTGACATTTCAGGGAAACATCAGTGTGGAGCAAAGCAGGACATTGAACATTCTCCTGTGCTGAAACAGCAGGTCTATCGCCAGCTTTATCTTGATTTCAAATGTATACTGTGTAAATTCTGCAACACTGTGACGCCACAGATTACAAGGTTAAATACTCTCTTTAGAGTGTTATAGGAATTTTCTTGGCTGGGTTGTTTTTCCATAACTGTTCTTTTGTTTCCTCTCTTCTTTTAACTCAGCACAGAGTAAGAAAAACAAATCAAAAGCAGTAAATTCGTAGACATGTGTTTGTAGGATTCTTGCTGTTACGTCTTTAATAAATTGTTTTGTAACAACTTTTGCTGCTACTGCTCTTGATACGATACAGACATTATTAAAAGGTTTCAAAGAACAGAAAATGGAGAGTGTTGCCTTCACTGCATCAGCAGAACCTTCACTTCACTCCTGTTAAAAGGGAGTTTCAAGTGACTGAAAGATTTTCCTTCTCTTTTTTGTGACTAGCATGAATTTTAGTTTTGAAATGGATGCATCTCAACAAAGCATGGTAAGATCGCACTTGTAACCCTCACAAGAGGAATCCTTGTGACTCAGGTTGACATTTATGGAGTTGAGTGAACTGTCTCTCAGTCCAGTTCTAGCATGGTACATTTTGTTAACAGCTAAAGAATTGAATTCACATGTCAAAACTCTATTTGTGTAAACGTGGCATGACTATCAATCCGCCACCCACTCTCGTTACCCGTACTGTCAACAAATCAGTCCATAGAGCTTATGTTGTTTTGACCAAAATAACCTGTCACAGTAAGTAGCTAGTCATAAAGCCATAAAGTAGGCCTAGTTATTTTTACATAATGTTTTCTTAACTGTACAATTTATCAGCTTTGTTGCTGCTTTTCAGTTCAAAGTACCTCCACTGCTCATTATCCGTAGTCTAACCACATTAAGTTGTTAATCCACAGCTGCTGTAATTAATGCAATGGAAAGCTGCATGATTTTATATTTTATATTTTTTTAAGCAGTGAATTTTAAGTGTCACATTTCCAGAGGGTAAATGTAGAATGAGGCAAGAGGTGACAGAGATGAAAAAGTAGGGATAGAAATGAAGAGACAGATATGCAGAGACAAAAAAAGAAGATGATAATTATTTTAAATTGGTGATCTGATTTTGCTTTTTTTCTGAGGGAGTGTGTTTTTCTGGTTTTGTATGAAGAGTCTTGGTTTTCTTGTGGTCTTGTCTTTGCCAACTCTAACCCTAACCCTGTAAATATAATTTTGGCACTTCTGTTTGTTGACATTAAAGTTTTGTTTAAATTTTATCTGCTTGTCTTGCATTTACACTGTATATGAACTTGAGGAGGTGTTGCTCATAGCATGATTGCAAACAACACAGCTGATTTAAGTTCATTCAACAATAAGTTTACTTTTCATTAAGACCTTAAACAGTTATGATTTTAAGATCCTTTTTTTTTTTGCTCCTCTGTGACTGTGTTCCTATAGGAGTACATTCATGAGTACACTCTAATATAGTACACAAGGAACATAGTGTACAATTAGAAACTGCTGTGTTATATGCTATTATACCATGGTCTGGGTGAATACTTGATTCTGATTGGCTGCAGGGTGTCCGTTAAAAAGTGTTGTAGGGAACCTAAAAAGGTTCCAGGCAAATAGCCTGGAATTAAATTATTGTGCTTGCTCAAACGCTAGTTGGTAACAGTGGTAACAGAAACTCAGAACATACGTTAACATCCGTTATTTTACAGTTAATTTATCACATCAGCAAGACAGTGATCACATGAGTGATTTTATAGTTTCCTTTAACCTATTTGGTAAATTTGATACAGGGATGACAAGCAGAGGACAACGAGACAAGAGAATACAAGAAGAAGGAGATGCTACACAAGGATGTGACACCGGAGGAATTGAGGATAACAAGGACGAGGTAAACACAAAGAAAACCACAAAATGGGCAGTTAAAACATTAAGAGACTTCCCAGCTCAGAAAAACATGGACATCAACAGAGACCTATAATGCCACTGCTGTGGACTTTGATTCTTTGAAACAAAATTTAGCATCATTATCTGGACACACACAAGCGGTAAGAGGTGGTCTTGCCATCTGAAATGATACTTTGTATCACGTAACATAACATAAAGCAATCATCTCACTTGCCTCCACTGGTTAGGCCTAATACAACAGCTGAGGATGACCGAGCTGCAGGTTCTGTGGCCAGAGCCGGCTACCTTGGCGACGCGTCACAATGAGAGATATTAAATAGTCTACACAGCTGCTTCTTGTGAAAAACCTACCATTTTAACGGTAAAAACAACATTAAGATATTAATAACTAATTTAATATTATTTCTTTTGTAAGTGACCGTGGTATAAGCGGGATAATGCCCTCTGAGGTGCTCATAAACATAAATCAATGCACTTTGCAGAAGCTGTCCAACGCAAAGTTGTTGACTTTTAATCCATTGTACAATCCAAATAAAATGAACCAAATTTTCTTTGCCATGTGTCTCTCCCTTTCCATGAGAGGTGAAACTTGTACCATTCCTCTTGCTGTCTTATTTTTAATTAAATTGTGACAAAATGTGTCTCATTGCTTACACCAACAACAAGGAGACTGGCGTGAAGAGTCCAACATCACTAGATTTTCTGTCAGTTATGAGTGCATCATCCAAGTAGTGTAGCTGAATCATTTTATGTTAAAGATAATTTGGCTTGTTTTCCTGTTATCTGTACAAAGATGCCACTGAATGTGGTTTGGGTTGGCCTGGAAGGGTCCTGGGCAAAGCATAACAAAGCAGCCTGGAGCAGCTATCTTCGCCCTCTTGCAGCAGCCAGACCCTCTGGTCAAACAACCTATTCCTCGGACTACTTCTGCAACATCATGAGCAATACCTTAAATGAGGATGGATGGACAGATTTGATCAAAATGAATGTTAGGTTAGTTAGCATTACAGATTATTATGAGCTCAACCAAATTCAAATAAATAACTTGTGGTAACGGAGCTGAGGTGACCAGTCAGTCCCCAGACCTGCTTGTTCCACTCATTTGCACAATTTTGGATTAACAGGGTTTTTCTTGTTTGTTTTGTTTGTTTGTTTTTGCCAAAATGGCAGCATACAGTTTGACAAAAAGAGGCTTCATAAACCCACAGCAATAACCATCTACAATGACTTCAATCATGAAGACTACTGCAATAATTGAATTTCCCTTTGGGCATCAATAAAGTATTTTTGAGTTGAATAAACAGTTTTCAGAGAACCTGTGGATGACATTACATGGAAGCTCTGTAGTCTATGGGTGTAATTATTTTTACCACACTTTTATGCTTTTTTTAAAAAAAAATTACACTGTGCTTTGCTCCATGACTTGTTCATCTGAGATTTAGAGACGGTAAGAACCAGATTTGTTTTTTCATTTAAAGAAAGAGGGTACCCTTTCTGTTGCACTTGGCTGTACATAAAGCAATCATGTCATGTTTCTCTGTTATCTTTGTAAATATATATTATGACATATATATAAAATCCTCAGTTTATTTATGATATACAGCAATTCCCAGCATCTCCTGAGGGGGAATTACATTAGGGTTGGGTCAACTTCATATCAATTTAATCCATCCCTCTGACCTCCTAATCTAATCAAAGGGCCAGTGGATGACAGGTGGTCTTTTCATCAATGCAGCGAGCAGCTACACACAAAAACAACTACACTGCAGCCAAACCAGAGGATAACAGATTTGCATTCTGTGTAGGAACATGATGAAGGGAGCAAAGAATAACAATAGAGCTTAAGTACTTGAATGTTGAACAGTGAGGGTAAATGGGGTAAACAGGGAAGTAAATTTGCATTTACAATGCTCAAAATCTTGTATTTTAAGGGATTAACCTTAGCCTTTATTGATTTTTTTGGATATCTAAAGTATTTGAGAATGATGAACTGAATCTAAGGCATCCTTGCTGTAATCCATATTTAAATCAAGAGTTCACATGTAAAGCTGAATAAGACAAAAAATGGATCACAGACAAATCAGTCTGAATCTTCTTTTTTCAGTACACAGACAAAGAGAAAATACATTGAGACTTGTTTTATCTAGCAAAGTACATATGCACTGTGAAGCACAAGGGGCATGATCTGGAAATACACTGGGGACAGGGAATTTGTTTTCTCAGGGTTTAAAAGCCTCCTTAATTCAGCTATAGGCATGATACTCAATCCAAATTGACTTTGTCAAAAGAGAGCGACAGGTAAGTATACAATTAGTCAATACTGCCTGGAAAAATCACCTATACTCTTAATTTCAGACCATTTCAGTCACCGAAAAGAGCTCTAAAACTTGAAGTGAGGGTCATTTACTTCTGCAATGTTAAGTGATTTTAAACACTTTTCTGTGGTTCATGTTTTCATAAGGATGTGATACTGCTCATAATCTGAATGACTAATATGTTTCATGTGAGCCTTTCGTTAACGGGTAGTGCTCGTCATGTGTCACAGCAGATCACACTGCATATGTTTTCCTACTGTCTTTCCACAATCATTATTTACTGTTGAGTTTCCTGAAAATGAGCAGACTGTATAAATATTGTTGGACAAATTAAATCATTGAGATCATTAAATCAAGAGTCATAGCCTGAAGTATCAAGCTGAAGAACAATTTCCAAGATAACTACTCCAGATATAGATATAATGTGTTGAAAAATATTAAATAATGATACTTTAATTCAATAATATTAATTACTAAATGCATTTAAATTAAAAAATATTTGGATAACCTGTTTAAATAATTGATTTAATTCTTTTTTTTAATATATCAAAATAATTATGTATTAATTAGAACAATATATGCACTATAGAAAACATTTAGCGCTCTTTAAGTATCATAGTTTTGTACACACCACAGGTGAACAGTGACAACAGAAAGAAGCTTTGGGACTAAAGAGATAAAAAAATATAAATCCATGTGAATATGATGGATCACCTCCGCCATCTCTTCCAGGGAGAATTTTGTAAGTGTCCAGGTAATATAATCTCTCCAGCAGTCCTGGGTCTACCTTGAGGAATTTCCCCGTGAGGCAAGTCCAAATTACCTCCCCTGGGAAAGTAGTGGAAAGCATCTTGACCAGATGACTGAGAGTGAGCTAACTTCTTTTGATACAGTAACAGCGATGTGGGAGGAATGAAATAGTGTCGTGAATGAAACCAGTGAAGACCTGGACAGGTGGACAGTTAACACCTGCTAAAATCACAGAGCAGAGACAAAAACTACTTGAGTATTAGGACTTAACCTAAGCATAACTCAGGAGTAACTTAGTAGGTGCAGCTGTTGGCAAAATAGATAATAAGAGAACATTAAAGACTCATTGTACATTTGTAATTATTGAAAAAGAAGACTCACAGCACACAGTTGACATTTCCATGGAGCTGAATCCCGTCATCTGTGTTGATAGCTCTTACTGGCACCAGCACTGGAGGCTTCTGTCAGCAGCTGTTTTACACTGTCATCCAACAGTTCTACAATTGTAAAGAGTTGCTATCATGTTGTTTTCGAGCTGTTAAATAGACGATATCCACATCAGAACATTTTCCTGTTCATATGATTAAACCTGCTATCCACATCATGCCAGTGACTTTAGCCCTTGAAAACTAAAACATCCGCTGCAGACTTTGTTTCAGTTTGTGAACACAACAGTTTAAGCAGACTGACAAAACCCAGAGCATTTAGAAAGGGTGATGGATGTGCACAGCTTTGCTTCGTGATTTGTCCTTCTGGGTCATCTAAATCACAAAAGCTGTAACAAATGAGCATTACCAACAGATAACACAAAGACAGCCTTAACGATTAAAGTTTAAACAACAACATGGGAGCATAACAAGTACTACTGCCATTGTTGTCCTTGTTAAGCAGCCAAAGTCTGCATTAAATGGGTTTCAGAGGAGGGAAGCATTAAAAGAAATTCTGCAGCAAAGGGCATTTTCACTTGAGTTTACAGCCTGTTTTCATTCATACGTGCACGGCCACTGAGAATGAGTGTGAGCGGTGTACATGGTCACATTGAGTCTATACACTAATAGGTACATAGCTTTCATTTTAAAACAGCTTTAAAAGAAAAATGATAATAAAGAATTAAAAAATCTCACACAAGAAATAAAAAGGGACATAGCCACAAACCAAATTAAAGCTGGCGTAATCATGAGCCAGCGGTGCCATGTCATTGTTCCAACACCCTATTATTCTGAACACTCAGTAGTTCTTCAAATGACCATTGAGATGCCACTGCATTGGTATGATAGGCCATTATTCTGAATATACAAAGACGATTCAGTAGTTCCATTCCAGAGTGACCTGAGCTTGCCCGGTGAATCTGACCATGACTCAGAGCACAAATATCATTAGAGAAAAAAATGATCCCAGACTGCACACCCAAAATGCTTCCTTGGTACAAGTGTTGAGCAAACTACATTTACACATGCCATGCATCATCGAAAACAACATAAGAAGCATCTACACTAGACACACGGAGTGTAATCACAGTCATGGCACAATAAAAAACACCAATTGTCTTTTTCTAAATTCAGTGATTTATGTTTGAACAAAATGCAACGTGGAAATGCATCATACTACACGTTGGCATACTTGTAACCCACCAGGTGAAATAATCAGACATCCCAAGTGTTTAAAGAGCTCAGGGTGTCTCCTGCATATTCATAGCAAGTGTATTTTGCAGTTGTTTTTCAGAACAAGCAACAGATCAATCAAGAAAGATTGTCAGGGAGACCATCCTCTGCAAAGCTTTATAGTTGACCTTTCGCTTTCACTCTCTTTCATTAGGCTACGTATCCATGTCAAAAGGTCTCACAACCTGACGATTGAGTCTTTCAAAAAGAAAAGTAATACATGAATGAAATGAGGCAGCCTCGGGTGAAGGAAACAAGTCTATTGTAGGTTGACTAGTACACTGTAGGACTAGTTTGGACCAACGAGCCTTGTATTATTTAGCAAATGGACTGTGAGAGCAAATGGAGGATGAGAATCTGTCAGAATACCCGGTAGAATAATGTGGTGTCAGAACAATGAGAAGTAAGCAAAAACAGGAAAACCAAGCACTTGTTTCTGGAGTCCCTGTTGACCCCTTCTAGACAGAACAGAATGTGCATAACATGTATACTTTCTAAATCACAACTGCCAAAACTACTGCTCACAGCACTGAAGCAGAGACTCCTTTATGCAGCATAATATGAAGTGTTGCAGAAAATTAAAAACTTTTATGAGCACTGATCAGAATATTTACTTTCTGTTCTAAATCTATGACTGTGGACTTTTCAAGCGTATCTCCACAAAATATTATATAAATGCGCATTGTGAAAATATTTTCATATTTTGAAAACTCATGCAGTGCTAATTTAACAGGTTCATGCTTATATTGTGGTTGTTAAGGATAAGCATACTTGCTTAGATTTTTTTTAAAAAAGAAAGAAAAACTAAACTTTTTTGTTCTCATATTGCTTATTGGTGCAGCACCTCTTCACCATCTGTCTCAAACACTCTGATGTTGCTCCTGTATGTTTTGGTCTCCTTGAAATCCACAAGCTTCTCTGATTGGTGAGCACATTTGTCAAAAAGAGTTGACAGCTGCTCATTCTTTATCTGAGGCGTGTCACATTAGTTACAAAGAAGGTACAATGCAAATACTGTGTGTTTTGTGGAGATGTAGCTCAGCGGTGGGGGCATGGAGGGGGGGGTGGAAGGGTGGGGGCTTACAAGAAAAGCAATTCAGGGAGAGAAGAACAGCGTGTTCTCTGGGAGAGAATGAGTCTCTTTCATGAACACTATAATGTTTTAGACCTTTTACATCCTCTTAAATAAATATAAATCAAACAGTTGTTATAAATTACATTAAAGTTGAATAGATTTATATTTAACAAGGTTGCAAATCACCCAGCCAGCAAAAGCTGTTTTGTTTTTTTTCAACTTTGGAAAGCTTTCCATTATTATTCTCTGCCCCTTTAAATTTAATTCACACACTCTTCGCAGTCATAAGTGAATATATTCCAAGTGATGCATATTACAAGAGAGCATGTGTCCTGCTCTTTTCTTCACTTGTTCGTGCATGCAGCTCTGAACTTTATTCTGACTTCCTCCCACAAGATCCAAAACATACACAACATGTGAGATTGTTTGTTGATTCTAAATTGACCATTAGGGTCAGCATGTATGGTTGTTTTTCTCATTTTTCTCTGTGTGATGCTGTCATAGATCAATAAATCTTCCAGTATAACCCACCTCTCAGGGATAGGCCCCAGCCCCCCTTAACCCTGAGATGAGTTCAGCCAAACCCTTGATATTTGTGTTTGTTTGTTTGCTTGTTGTTTTTTTTCCCCCGATCTGCCTGTCAAGTTCTACATTTGCTTCCTTCCTTTGCCACAAACCGTGACAAAAATGCAGTGATACAGGTATAAAGGATGGATTTTCATGCAAGTCTAAGTTTTAAAGAACAAGATTATTTGAGGTAGTGAGGAGATTCTTTGGAGTGAGGAATGGTGATAAATCTTATTTATCCAGTAGTTTTTTTCAAGCCTGCATGAAAAGGATGAGGGAACAGCACACCAGCTTCAGACTTGTTTTAATCAATTAGGTTTGGTTACAAAGTGACCTTTGAAACATGAAGGCTTATAAATTACAGGGAAAAGATTGAGAACCAATCCAAGTTAAGTGGAAAGTAAAGTTGCCGTTTAAGTAATATTCACTGCACTTGTGTAATACGTGGAGAAAAAATAAATAAAAACAACAAGTGATAACTTTATAACAGTATGGTTGCCACAGGGCAAAAGATGACTCTTGTGTAGATACTGTAAATACTCTTTCCCATGCTCAAAAACTGACACACTGAGATGATGGACGGCCACTCTGCTTTTGAGCAAAATAGAAAGTGACGTGTCTGTTTATTTCTCCTGGGACTGCATATCCTCTGCTGAGGCACTGAAAGGTCTGAAACACAGTCTTTGTGTTCGCACGTGTGTCCCCATGTGTAAGTGTGTGTTCAGTGCGTTACCATCAATTTGTATTTTAAAATTAGCAAATCAGCCAGTTGCCGTTCAAAGAAGGGTGTCCACTCAATCTCTGTCACTAAGATGATTCTCGAGAGATGCTACATCTCAAGCACTGATGTGCCAAATTCTCATTCCAATCAAGGCTGTGAAGTAGAGAAGCAGAGGTCCGAATGAACAGAATTAAACAGTATACTAAAATGTTGAAAGAAAGAAAAAACTTCTTTTCTTATTCCATGGTACATATTAACTAAAGGACACTTGCTGAGAGACACAATGTGCTTGTAGCATCGTGCTCACTACATCCGAGAATGACAACCAGAGCAGATATTTGTTTTGTGATCAATTTCATTCTAAACATGCTCTTTAGTGAGCCTTGCTGCCCAAAGTCTAAACTAACTAAAATGTTTCTGATTTTTTATTTATTTATTTTAAACATTTCTCAAGAACAGGAGACCTTTTTTTTTCTATATAAATTGTACTTGAAGTACTTAGAATTAATTTCAGATCAACCACTTAAATGTAAGATGCTATTAGCATCTTAAGAAGCCCCAGAAACGTCAAGAGGAAAAGTCTTTCATGATTTTAAAATCTATACTGTAGCGCTCTATTTCTTATTAAGTGATATTTAATAGAAAAAGGGATATAATGGTTATGGACAACACACATTGATCACTACGAAAACTCATTCCCTCCACAACTTTCTGTTGGCATTTTTATCCCCAGACTCCTTCTAATTAAAATATGTGGTTTGGCCCTGACGTCGGACCTTTTTTTGCGCCTTGTTCAGTTCACCACGTGCTCAAATACAGAGCCAAGGTGCGCTTATATGTTTGAGTGTGCAATCAAAATCCTACGATAATCAAACTGATTGCAAATGTCACGAAAGATATAATTATGAATACAAAAAATACATACAAATGAATGCAAATTAGCCACTCATCAGAGTATAAAGAGTAGAAGAATACAAAAAAGTCATTTATGCAACATTATGGTTATATATACATACATCTATATATAGTGGTACCTTGAGATACAAATTTAAGTTGTGCTGTGACAGAGCTGTCAAATAGTTTGGATGTCAAGTCAATATTCTCCATTGAAATGAATGGAAATTCTATTAATCTGTTCGCCGCACGACCAGTTGCATTTTTTTCTCCGTGTTTCTTTTCAATGAACTCCGAAAGTCTGGCTAAACAACTGCAAAAATGCAAGTACAAAACACAAGAGATGTTTCCTTGGTCAGGAAACAAAGAGAAGTGAGACGCGAGATGCTGATCAGATTCACTCGCCATGCCAACTAGTGGTGGTGTGCCTGAAGCTTCAAAACTTGTAACTTAAATTTATAACTGCCCTGGACATCTGTTATGCTGCCTTCTGGTAGGTCAGGCCCCTCAGTTGAGATCACTTTCCCTCTCGTGTGTGGAAAAATAAAAAGTTTTTGTTTTTGTTTTTAAAAGGGAGTAGCAAAAGGCTACATTAAAATCATGTTCCTCAAACAGGGACTATACATGTTTCTATACAGCCTCAATGAGATAACAATATTGTTCCACATAATTTTATTGATAAATGTAATAAATCTTTTGGAAAATGTCTTGGCTTAACTTCGAAAAATCACCTCTATACTGCAGCAGTCGCAAATTGATTCCTGGCCCGGGACCTTCTGCTGTATGTGTTCCCATTCTCTCTCTTTCCTGCTTGTCTATGCTGTAAATAAAGGTCACAAGAGCTACAAAAAGTAAAAAAAAAAAAAACAAGATAAAGCTCACTGTTTCCTTACAGAAATGTCAAGTCATTTTCATAATGTTCTTAGTTTATGGGGAACAATGAAATCCTTTACCTGGAAATAATAATGTCAATAATAATAATACAAACTCAAGAAAATAGAAAATCTGCCTTGTGTTTAGTTCCATCTCCTGGTTAAAGCTGTCAAATCTCTAGTGAATTTCTAACAATAGATAATATCCTGTCAAATTGCCAATCAGGCTTGAGGACAGGGAACAATACAAATGCAGCTGTCTTAAAATGATTTTGTTGAATTGTTCAACAGCAAACAAAACTAGGGAGTCTTTTTTTATAATTGATGTCAGGCTTTTGACACAAATAATCACACTGCACTAAGAAAAAACACATTTCTGAAAATACTTCAATTAGTTTGGAAAATAGAATCCTTTAAATCCACCTATCATCGAGTGCTATTTTACGTCAATATCTCAAAAAAGAACTACCCTTCCAAACTGAATAACTAACTCCTGAGGTATGGTGGACACGCTCGCCATTGCACATTGTGCTTTGTTCTCCTTTCGACTCATGCACAGGCATAATTTCATATTTAAAGTTATGCTTGGTCTGCTCCAAACTTATCTACAGCAGTACATACTTCAAAAAGTATTGGAAGTCATTGTCTTCATTCCAGAGATTTTATTTTATTTTATTATCTTTCCCCAGTGCCTACAAAGGCATCTAAGTATGCTGCAAAATTGCCTGAATTTTAAAGAGTCTTATTAAATGAACTGAAGCAATTTTTTTTTTTAAATAGTGGCGGTAGACATATCAGGCTGTAAAAACTATGATTTACCATTTTGCCCCCATTTTGGAAACAATGAATATGGTGATTAAATTTTCTAAATGATTAAGTTTTGTAGTTTTCTTTTGCATTCATCTGTACTCTACACTTATAGCTAAACACCATTTTGTGTATATTGTCTATAGATGCTATATTTGGTTAGAACTTATAAATAAATAAATAAAGTTGTAAATCTTCTTTTCTACTTTAAAGGGAAATGGGTCCTACCCTATATGCAAAATAAGCAGAAATAGTGCAGAACCTCAAGAAGCTTTGAACTTAACTATTATTATCACTTTGAAAGCACTGTTGCTGTAAAAAGAGAAAAAAAAATACACTTCCATTTGCAAAGCTACGTTAATTATTTAGTGCCTTCACGAGACTGGGCTGGATGACCATAACCTTCAGTTTGCTGTACATATATGCTAGACCAGTTCCCCTCTGTGGGAAAGCACCATGCTGATTTTACTGAAATAAACATAAGGCATGATTATGCTTTGAAATGAGGTTTGAATCTTGCCACAGTGCAAGAATTAAAATAAGAAAACTGCAGGGTTTAGAAGAAATAGTGAGAAATATCCAAACAAGCTGTGACTGTTCTTGCTCCCTGACAAATAATTGCTTTGTTGGGTAATAAAATAAGCACGCGTATTGCCTTTTTCCCATTAATTTATTTCTAATAAAGTGTTTTCTAAATGCAATAATTCCAACAGCACAGAAATCACGCCATGTTGCAAAACTGGGCTTATTACAGGTTTGAATTACAATAACTGACACAATTGCAGGCACTTCAAATAATATCCAAATGATCAAAGATGTCAGCACATTGGAAACAGGCACATTACACAGCACGAGAAACACATGTTTTTATCACAAACAGGAGCATCATGTTATTGAGCTGTCCATTTACATTTATGCCAGTGCAGATTTCCTGTGCTATCATGTAAATGTAGCTCACTTCATTTCACTTAGTATTGTGAATTGGCATTATACAAACAGTCATCTCAGGGCACGTTACAGAAAAACCTAAGAAGTGTCTTCTTGTTCATGTAATCTGAGCAAATGTTGTTTCCACACCAAAGTGTACAGTCTTCTTCAAGCATTTCTTCGCCCGCAGCTCCTCTGACTCAGTCAAATTCACATTGCTTCATGCCAACTGGGTCATTTGACTCTTCCTCATTTGAATTTCATCTTCATTGCACCGTGGAAATTAGGTCTTTAAATGCAAAGTAGTGGTATAGATTTGTTTGTCTAGCTCATCTGGAGAGAGGTAAAGAGCAATGGTCAGCAGTATTCATCTCAAGGAAGCTTTTCAGGGGTCACGGTTTTGCATAAGTAAAGCTTGATTCTTACTTGCAAGGGAAATGGGTACATATTGTTTTACATCTGATAAATCATCCAGAGATGTCTTCACTGCATGCATTTCCCCTGCTGAATCTCCTCCCTGACACAGTGTACAATAACTAAAACAGTGTGGTGAACTCTGGCGTCACTCTCAGGGTCGTATCATTGTATGTCAGCAAAAGAGAAGTGAATACATCAGCGATAGGATAGATTTCAAAAAAAAAAAAGTGTATTCTAATGTTATTTCCATCATCTTTACTGACAAAAATGTGTCTTTGTGAGCAGAGGTTGTTTAAATGCATGCATAATCACAATTTTAATCAAAATCAGGTAATGATTAGTTAAAAGCACTACAGGCAAATGTATGAAGATCTTGGGTATATTTAGATGGAAGCATCTTCATATAGGGTGTGTTATTCTCAGAAGGGATAGCATAAACATAGAAATCAAACCTTTTTTTTCAAGAAAGTAAGATGCTTAAGTCTGCAAAAAAAACAAGCACATTTGCTGATTCAGCCCATTAATAGCCTGCACCAATAATATTCAGTTAACCTGCTGTAAATGTTTTGCCTGCGATATTAATTGAGAATATAGAACGAGCCTCACAGTCTTTGCATCCCAGATGCCGAAAGCTAAGTATTTGCCTCCGTACACAAATTTC
Source organism: Arrhamphus sclerolepis (assembly GCA_037176975.1). Classification (NCBI taxonomy): domain Eukaryota; kingdom Metazoa; phylum Chordata; class Actinopteri; order Beloniformes; family Hemiramphidae; genus Arrhamphus; species Arrhamphus sclerolepis. The sequence continues at coordinate 13,937,899 of JBAMYA010000005.1, forward strand.
TCTTGAGAAAATGTAGAGACTGCAAGAAAATGATATGCAAGCAACACCTTTTAAATTTTAAATTTCCATCTGCGAGAACACAAGCAGGTTTTCACATCTGTGAGCTGAACCAGTATGTGAGTTAAACACACTGCACAACATTTACACACCAATTTCAGTTACAAAGGCGCTAGCACTTCGTTCATAATTTCCAACAATCCTGAGGTGTAAATATTAATTAAATTGTAAGGAAAATGTATGATTTAACTTTCAAGTATTAAGTTGCACATGGATAAGAAGGCATTTCACTCTCATAAACGAGTGACACATGTAATCTTCATCTTTGTTGTGATAATTGTCAGCATCGAGTTGTCAGGTTGTCATAAATATTCAATTATATTTCACTTTTTTTTTTAGTTCATTCCATTTTGTTGCTTTCGTTTTCTCTCTGTAAAAGAAAACGTGGGGAATTGGTGTATTTATTAGTTTTTATTATTAGTTAATATGTCATCTGTAAGCATTACCACTTCTAAAAGCATTCTGGTTAAAAGGCAACCTGTAAACCAACTACTCAGAGGCTGAAAACACCAAAACACTCAGGACTGGATCTAACAGCGGCCCTAAAAAGAACATGACTGTATGATTTAGGTTTGCAAAGTAGCATCTGATTTCCTAATCAAAGTCAAGAACTGAAATGCTGTGGAGTAATCTTAGGACAGCTGTGCATGAACAAATGTTTGCAAACTACCTTGAAATGAAGCAATGTTGTGAAGAAGAGTTGCACTTCAAAAGTATAAGACTGATACAAGTTACACAGAAAACAATTCCTTAAAGTTTCTACAAAATGTGGTTCTCCTGAATCATGCAGTGTATTATATTTTTCCACACACTTTCCTTTTTCTTTTTTTTTCTCGCTGCATTTGTTTACACTCAATAGCTATTGTTGGGGATGTCAACAGCTCTTGCATTCACCACTCCATATCAGTATATTTTAATTAGAATGATTTGGTTCTATAATAGTAAAATTCAATTTATGCTTGGTTTTAAAGCACTTGAAGGCTCCGTTGTTCACAACCTCTGCATCTGGTAACATTGACTGATATGTTGTGGTGTTTTTTTGAATAATCATGTTCCTCATGTTGTGTACTGAATCATGAATCAAGTGGAAGACAGCCACTGGCCAAGTCACCTTTGTGTAAAGGACATATACTTAAGTTTCATACTTTAAAACCATGCTTTATTCAAAATAACATTGTTACATTTTATCATTAAAAAATTCCCAGAATGATCAGTGTCAGGACTTATTTTTATTCTGTGGTACAATGAGCCCAGGAACCTGTATCCTATTTTTGTCTCAGTGTTATGGCTCATACTTTCAACCAGCAACCACTGTTCTAAATGTAATATGAGTGATCATTCAGGTGAACAAAAGAAGTCTAATTTACATAGGACTGGTCCTCCAAGGAAGTATAGTCCAGGAGAAGACATAGGAGACGTCTGATGCAAAAAAGATGTCAAGAACCTCATCAAGTAATCGGATTGTCTGATCTGATTGTGACGACACATCTTATAACAGCAATTAAAACATAAGTGCTCAATATAAACACTATTCACATAAAAACAAGAAAATAAAGAAAGGATACAACAGCGGGACACATGTTCTGTTTGTATTAACCTGAACATTGACAGGCCAGTATCTAGGTCACTTTAAATATTTGTGTGTGTTTAGTCTTTGTTTGTTTTTTTTTCTTTTCGTTTTTGTAACTAGTGCTTTCTATATGAGACCATCCTACTTTACCTTTTCAGTTCAACTGCACTTACAGTTAGGATTCTGTCTGTTTTGATGCTGTGACAGGGCTGATCGTATTCTCAAAGCAAAAGAAGGCTCTCCAGTTTGACGGATGCCAAAGGTTTCTTTGGCAGGCGTAGACAATCCCGTTAGATGGTGTTTGTGCTACACCTTAACCTCTTTTTCCAGGGAATCTAACTTTCGTTTGTACAGCGTCCCAGTATGAAGCTTTCTGCCAAGGGGGTTTGAATGCCGAAACAAAGGGCAACATGATCTGACATATATGTGTGTGTGTGTGTGGAGAGATAAAATCATATCAACAACACACATCAATGAATAGACTATAGTCATGTAGCTATGTTTTTCTGTAAATAAAAAAGTATTTCAAACAAATGCAAACATCAGATGAACAACAGCATATTAGTTTCACCGTGCCATTATTTAACAACAATAAGGGCAGTGATCTCTAAAACCACAGAAACTGTGAGGAGGCGGTCAAAGGAAGCTGAATAAAACTCTGCAGGAGCGTTTTAAGGCTATTGGAATTTGAGGCTTTTGAAAAGAAGGAGGTGTAGAGGAAAAGCCGGGGAGCGAGATCCAGCAGAACAGTGTGTGAGGTGTGTGGTCAGGGATGAAAAAGATCACAGTTTTCAAGACAGATGGGAGTCTGGACAGAGCCAAAGAACTGAGCATGTTCTTAAGAAGGTTGTGCTCAGCATCCTCCTTTCCTATGTCCAGCCAAACAGACATCGTCTCACCCTCAGAAGACCCACAGCTTCTCTGTGCCACCTCAACTGTCTCATCGTCCACCTTACTCATGGATCTTTGTGCAGTATCATTGTTCTCTCCACTCTGTACACCTCAGACTTCCCAGTTAAGTCTTGTCCTCTGCAGAAACAGTTGGCTGGCTCTGCCATCTGAACAAAATTATAAAGAAGAATATGGCTTTTTTTTCTTGGGACTGCTATGTATTCTCTAAACATTACTGTGCAAAGTAGAGTGCTTCATAAAACAATGGGCATCCACTTCTTCAGAAACTGGACTGATGTCCTCACTTAACTATTCTCACTGAGGCTTCATTTAACTGTTTTAATTGGCCAACAGTTTTGACTGGAAGAAGCTGGATCTCTGCTGTTGAATGTTTCAGCAAATCAATGAGTAGACAACCCCAAAAAAGGAGTGGAAGTGCAGTACTTTAACTGATCTAAAAAGCACGTAAACAACCAGTCTACTGAATCATCACCTAAAGGATGATCATTAAACAATCTCAAAAAGGGCATGTCAGTACAATGGCAAGGCTTAAAACTGGTAGGAGTTTTCTTTTCATAGATACTAAACTCATCTAAAAATATTTGGTTAAGGACGGTTCTCTCCAAGACTTGAGGCAAAAAGGGAAGTGACAGGTAAGCAAGAACTGAAGGCCAGCTTCCACTGTTCTCTTTAAAAAGGTAGCTAGATTATATTTAAATGAAAATGATAGTCCCAGTGTCAAAAGCATAATGAAACAAAGTGCAGGGAAACTGTCCAAGGGGATAATTTTTAAGATGTACTTGATTGACTACGTCTGATTGAAAAATGAAAATAACAGGCCCAAATATTGAATTGCTGTTGTGATGGCAAATCCAGGCCAAAAAAATAATCTGCAGACCTGTGTCCCAAATCACAGTAGCCTTGATTGTTTTGAAAGGGAAAACTGTTTGGAACCATTTAGAAATTTCCTAGATCTACGTTCTCAGCCAAACTGAGTAATCAGCCATGAAAGACCTTGCACAGAGAAATAACCAGCTAGAAAAAAAAATATTATCGCTATGAATGAGCTGCACGCTTCCTTTGTGAAAATGAGAGAAATTACAGGATAATTATAAGTGACCTCCTAATCAGTTGTTTGTGATAAGAGTGGCCATACAAATACTGAGCTGCTCATTTTACCAAAGTCATTATGTGTATAACTATGACTCTGCATTGTAATATATTATTGTAGGATTGAGCAATGCCTGCACTTCAGTACCCATCTCTGGGACTGTTCGTTCCTCATCCCCCTTTTCTTTCCTTCTTTTAAATGCAACAGATGCTGCAAAACCGATTAGGGTTGGATAAACATTGGAAGCTGAAAAGACGTACAGCAATCTTTAATGAGAGCCTTTTTCCAGACTGCTGTGCAGGACCTCAGGACCAGCGTTTAAACAATAAGATCTGAAGCATAAGACCAAGGAAATATAGAAGTGGCTTAAACTGGAGTGACCTGGTCAAAATGAACCTGAATCCATTGAGCCTGAAAGACCTGAAACTCCTGCTTGTGCCTGAATCTTTGAGGCAGGACAATTGGAGGATTTTTCTAAAAGAACATGGCAGACTTTTTCCGAAAAGAATTCCTGTCAGAGAGAGAGAAAAAAAAAGGTTTAACCAAGAACAAAATAAAAGACCAAAATTACTATGTATATGGAATATTTTGTTGATCTATTTCAAACAAATGATAGCTACACTTTATTAACATTAATTCCCTTAGCAATTGTGTAGACAAATGTGAAGATTTAAAAGGAAAAAATAAAAAATAAAAAATATTATATAAATTTATTATCGGTGTGGTTATTTATGTTGTACTTGTAACTTTATCTGATCAATCATCTTGCTTACTCTTACTACAAATAAGGATGCCTTCGGGAAGTACTGAGCGGCAATCTTAATGTTTCAAATGGTCATGACTTATTCAAATGTATGATTTTCCTCTCAGCATAGAAAAGGGGAAAACAGAAGAAACTTAAGAGCTGAGTGGCACTTCAATTAGTCTCTTATCCTCCTCTACTAATAATCAGATTGTGAACATGTAAAGGACAAGGCAGGTCATTAAAATATCCTCAAAAGCTCACAAGATTTAACGTAGGCTGTGGATTTTCCTTGTATTTCCTGACAACTGTAGTGCTAAAGCTACTTTTGGCTGCCTCAGGAAATAAATGCGATCATACTTTAATTGCTGAGGAAAACTGATTTGGCAGTGCCAGTAATGCTCTATGTATGTGCCCTCTAATTTTGCTCTGCCTCTTCTTTACTTCTCCCATCTATTTCATTTTGTGCTCCTCAGTGCCATGAAGCCACACACTATGTTCATATTATCTATGTATATATAAAGTATAACATCAATGTAATGCTAAATAGAGGAGCTCGTTGGGGCTGCTGGTCAGAGATGCTGATCAGAAATACAATGCAGCAGTACAATCTGATGAAAATTCATCCTTGTGCTATACATGGATAGTATATACTGATTGTAAGATGGCAACATGATAAATGTATGTGGAAAAAAAAATAGAATAATGAAGAAGGTACAAAAGGACAAAAATTAAATTCTCAAAATGTAGAGTTTTTGCTGAAAAAAAAAAAACATCATAAAGTGAAGAGATCAATGTAAGCAAAGATGTCATACAGAAATGTGGAATTTGAACTGAAGAAACAACTCAGACACAAACCCAAAGTTGTGTGCACATGTCAGCATACAGTAGTTACACCACAACTGTGATCCTGCAGTTGAGGCCTCAGTTGTCCAACTCTGTTCAGCTTGTAGACGTTGAAACCAACGTTGTCATCACCAGGGTCCAACGTCTCGCTGTAAGAGACTGGTTGGAGGCAGGTGGACATATGACAAAGCTTTGGTACCAGGACTCTCATCTGAGGGGCTATGTAGCCAGTGGAAGTGATTACACAAACCCATCACGAACCTTGATGATGACCAACTAATAACGGTTACGAGATTTAAAAAAAACAAACAAAAAAAAAACCAAAAAAACAACAACATCAGGTTGGGTCATTGGTTTTAAAACTTAGAAACAATGCCCTTTTGTCATTAATAAATGCAAAATGGGATTATTATTGAATTTTCATTAGCTCTGGATCTGGAAGTTGAACAAACAGCAATGTCGCAGCATTTTAATCATCATGAAGAGAAAATGAAAAAGACATTAAATAAAAATTATTAGTTCACAAACTTGCACCAAATCTTTAGCACATAAGGGGTCGAGGGTCCCAAAAGAATGTGGCTGCAAAGTTTTTTTCACCCTTCCTTTAATATCAATTGGATATGACAACATAGCCCTTAACTTACAGGACAGGGGCAACAGGCCAGTATGTGGGTTGTTTTTTGTCTTTTTTTTTTTTGTTTGTCTTTTTGGCATTAAGTCCTTTGTAGTTGAAGAGGTGCTGGTCACAGGCTGGTACAAAACTAGGGTTCTTTTAATTCATTACCACACCTGCATCTTGCTTGAAAATAATTCAAGGAATGTCATAAAAATGTCTGGTGCAAGTTTTCAATACCTGTGATAAACTACAAAAGCATGTTAAGATAAATGAATGAATTAATAAAAAAATAAATAAAGTATCATCCTGAATATATTTTCTTCATTTTTAAAGAAGAACTATAATACTAGATGCAGTTAAATTATTTTTACAAGCTGGACTCAAATTCAAAACACATATTTACAGTTAGTACACTTTAAATTTATTATCATTATCTATTATTGTATTCATTTATTTATTTATTTATTCATTTAGGAAAAAATGTAGTGCTATCGTATACTAGCTGACATTAACAGCAGTGATCACTGCTGAGTCAATGGAAAATGACTAAAGCAAAGCAGGATGGATTCCTTTTTTTTATTGCATAAAGAACGCAGTGATACATTTTAGACAAAGAAAATAAGATTTACTACTTTCATGCATTGAGTCTAAATCAGCATGCAGCGTGTTTTAGCTGCCACGAAACAGAACATTTGATCACACGTGCACCAGTTAGTGTTGCTGACCCTCTACATAACAGCTCTTCTACAGATATTGTATGTGTGCGCTTGTACATAACTCCCCCTGACACAAACTAAAATGCTTACTCCAGTTCCTTTTAGAAACCCTTGAACTTTCCTCCCAGAATTACCTGAGAGAAACTAACAGCAACTATGTCCATAGTCTGAGTTATCAACAAAGCGACTGTGATGCAGTGATATACAGTGGGAAGGCAGAGGTTAAGTTTCCATTAAAAAAAAAAAAGGTTAGAACTGTTGAGTGGACAATAACTCAACACTTCAAACTTTTTTTTTTTTTTCCAACAGTAAACCTAACTCAATACAAAACTCATCAGAAGTAGACTCCAGGGAATATATCACCTCAGTGAAACAGCTGGGTTATATTACTATTGCTATTGATGACTTTTTTTCAGTTCCATTCTTTATTCTTT
>JBAMYA010000005.1:14019775-14037878 GCA_037176975.1 Arrhamphus sclerolepis
TCTCTGACAGAACCATGATTTCAGATGTTAATAAAGATATTAGTACAAACTGCCAGAGAGGGCTGGTGAAGGACACGCTCACCACTCACATTAAAAAAAAAAAAAAAAAAAAAAAAAAAGAAAAAAGTGTAAGGTTACTGAAACAGCTGATGCGATGCAAAAGGTGGTGCTGAAACATCACATTCGGTTATTTTTAAATATCCCCATCTGAAATGAATATCGTTATCAAAGTAAGTAAAATGAATTTTGCAACCTACACATATCTAATACAGTAAGATCTAGTCCTTGGCCAAAATTTCCTTGTATGTCTTACAGAAAAGATAACCTTCTGAGATATTCTGAGACAACCTTCTGAAGCCATGGCTTCTGTCTAAAATGACATGCCTTTATTAGGTTATTAGATGCAACGTAATGTAATCTGATTAAATAATCTGATTTATAAAACCGCGTGTAAGCACACGTGCAAGCAGTGTCCCTTTATAAATCCCTGCCTGCCTAGAAGTTTACACAGGTGGATTTGTCTCATATCCTGTCCTCTACACACCCACATTCTACCATAAATGGTTAACACAAAGTACCTGATTAATGTTTTTTCTCATAAATCAGATTCATACATTAGGTTGCATAACATTTTAATTACGATTTTTTTTTTTTTTTTTCTGGTGAAGTGAGACACAAAAGCGCCACAATTTAGGTATCTGCTAAAGGCTTCTCACATTGTATGGCATACGGCTGCCAGTCTAGGATGCCGATTAGATCAAGCATGAAGCCCTATAAGTTAGATTTTCAAATGAATGTGATCTTCTTGGTCTATGTGGAAAAACATTTTCAACCTTAATTTGTGAAAAGGCAATAAAATGAAGTTGGAACTAACAAAGTATCTGTGGCACATGTGTCTGTAGAGAGAGACTAAAAGCTCTGCGTTGCAGAAAGGTGAAGGGTTATCATTGTGAAAGTGTTTGTTTGGCCACATGGGCAGGGTGTGAAAGTGTTGCACCACAATAACGTCAGACTGTAAATCAGAACTGGAACGGAACTGGTGATGGAGTTCAGTAGTTGCTTCATAAATTAACAAAAGAAACAGACACACAGGCACCGTTTAAAAATATTTGAAATGTTCTCTTTGGAATTTACTTCATTCCTTTTTTTTAGTTTTGTACATTTAAAGCTAAAAGGTCATTACAGCTGATTCAGTTTGGTGGTGAAATCAAAAGAAACAAACAGATCTTAACATCTACACAGTTTAGATGAGGCACATGCACTTCATAGGAAGTTCAAAGTGCTTTACAACAAATATTTAGGTATGAACAAGGATTTAAAAGACTAAAAGAGACATACATTGGTTGTTAAAAAACAAACAAACAAGTGAGCCTAAATTAGTTTAATATCAGATACTGACTTAACAGTTCTCTTTTACCGTTGCATCTGATATAACTGACATAGAGCATCAGATATTCTTCCTTTTACACAGATATTCAGTGGGATTAAGATCAGGAGAGCCATTTAAGAATCTTTTATCAGCTGTTCCTGGGTGCTTTTGTGTTTTTGAGTCATTGTTTTGAAAGATCATTGACGTCCGACTATGGCTGAGCTTTTTGACACTGAATTATACGTTTCACTCCAGGATGCTTTGATAGTCTTGAGACTTAAGACTTTTTGTACCCTTCACAAATTCAAGGCTCTGGTACCAGATGCAGCAAAGTTTCCCCAAAAATCATCGAAACTATCTTCACAATCGATGTGGTACTTGTCTTTTCCTTTGAAACACAACATACCAGTCCACTTCAGGCATAAAAGCGACGACGAACACTAGTTCACAATAATGAAAAAATACCGAAACAGAAATTGAGTGGTGTTGTATTCACAGTCCAGTGCAGTGAGGACCCTGCATCTCAAGGATAAGACACACTGTTTTTTTTAGGAAAATAAAGGTAATTTGACAGAGAACAGCTTGTCGGGCCTGACACGTTTATAAGCTGTTGAAGAGTCATTCATTCAGTCACATGTAAATCACTGAACTGCCTGTCCATCCTGTAGGACATTAGAGTCTTTATCACACATAAGTCATTCACCTGCTCAGCATGTTAGATGTTGTCATGTTTAGGTCTCATGAATCAAGGTGTGAAACCACCTTTGGAGGAAAATCAAAGCTGCATCGTAGATGGAAAAGTGCAGTTCTTTTTTGTATTTGATTTGTTTGGTTGTTTCAACATAGATGCTAATTTTCATTGCTGTCTCAAACCATCTCCCTTCTCTGTCCAGAACTTTCCTCAAAAGAGAAGCTCAAATCGTTGCAGGTGAACAGCTGAGTCCGGACCTGAGGACCGGCCTCTCCTGGCCTCTACTGTGTGTTTGAGAACTTGGTTACTTTTGTCTATTTAAAGTTGACCGTCAACTGGTTGCTGCTCTGGAGTGCATAGAAAACACAGCTCAGCTGAACATACAGAAGCAAAAAGATTTTTTTTTTTTGAAAAAAGAAAAATTTGCCATTGTGAATTGAAGGTTGAGTATTTACTATTGTTTACTATTACTACTATTACAGTAAAAGAAGAAGAAAAAGAAAACAAAAGCTGTAAACAATTAATTTGGAGCAAATAAAATAAAAATTTCTACTGAAAGCAACAATGCTCTGGCAGTCCTTCTCTCATTTTAAACAGCTTTAAAAAAAAAAAAAAATCATCCTAATTACATTTACTCTTCTATTCTTCCAGCCAACAAATGTGAACATAGATTCCTGGATTCATACACAGTGAGGCAAAGGACAGCATTCCAACTCCCTGCCAAGACACCTTATCTCTGCCCTGCAGTGTGCAGACAGGATGGGTGGTGGGTGGTGGGGGGCTGCTTGGGGCGAGCAAAGGTTACAAGATGGGAAGGGGAAAGTACGAGGAATTTATCAAGGATGTGTACTGTAGGTGAAAAACAAAAACACAAGTGTTGTACTGAAAAGGCTCTAAATTCAGTCACCTGACTACTTCTGCTTGCTTGGATTTTCTCTTCACTGTTAAAAATCAGCTGAAGACTTGAATTTATGTCTGCGGTTTTTCAGCTTTTGAACTGCATGTTAAAAAGCGAAATAGATAACAGATGGGCAGAATATTTTACGTCCATCTACTAAAGCCCAGCGGAAGCTGGACCAGCAAAGCTTGATAAAAGTGCCTTTTTATTATTGCAAAGTAAAGGGCAAAAGGTGCATAACTATTTATCTATTTACTTGTCTGCCAGCTGTTCATCATGTATTTGTTTGTTTCTGGTATTAAAGAAAAGTGGCCGGCCAGTTGTCCGTGGGATTCTGCATTACCACCTTTTCCTTTGCTTGACCTATGAGCGTAAAAGGACAACTAGCTTTGGCAGATGTGGTGGACAGATCTGAGGGCACCGTTCCTCTCTTTTGTTTTTGCCCTGGCATTTTCAAGGCTACATGGCTGGAAACTGCTGATTTTTAAATGGCAACTGAAAATACAAAAACAAGATCCAATTTGGCAGTACAGCAATTCTCCATTCCCTTCAGTGAAGGGGGTGTGAAGAGAAAACTCTTTGAAGGTTCATGAGGATTGTTTTTTCTTGTTTTTTTTTTGTAGTTCTTGGGACAAACAGTAAAGATCACAGACAGTCGGTGCACAGTTGAGTAGCAGTCGTTGTTTGCAACATCTTGAGCTCTCTGATGGGAACTGTTTATTCTCACTGTCTTTTTCTCCTTCTGTTTTTTTAATGAATAGTAATAACAGGAATAATGCCTCTCTAAGATTTCAGATTTTCATTTTGTTGTTACAATAGCTAACATTATGTGAAATTACCAAATGCATTTTATTAAGTAAACCTTTTTAGATTTGCTTTGTTGATTATGCAGATTATCTTGCTGTAGGGGAACATAAGATTCCTTTCTTCTCCTTACTTATACTACAAAGAGATTAATAATTTTAATACCTACTTTGTAATGCTGCATATTCATTTTGACAGTTTAAGAAAATAAAGAAATGATGAACAATAATGGAACCAATCCACGACCACACATTTTGGGAAAAGGAAGATCATTTATTGATTTTGTATTGACATTTCACTTCTCTTTTTTTATATGGATCATTTGAAATAAAGTAAATAAATGAATGAAATATTTGTTCATATTTCTTTTTTTTCTAAGTAGATGAGGAAAGGATTTTTTTTTAAAGAATCCAAGACATGAAACTAATTTTCCACTTCAGAAAGTGTACATTATAATATTGTGTCAAGCTTTTTATTTATCTATTTTTCTTGTGATGATACAAATAGGGTTATAAAAATACATGGAAGTATACTCTATTGAAAAATAATATAGATTGTACATGTAAATTTGAGATTACAGTTTCCAGTCGTGCTTGTCAGGACAAATACAGAAACAAAAGATTTTCTATCAATAAAAGGCAGGAGAGAAAAGGTAGAAGATGGAGAATTAATGAAGAGAGATAAAAACAGGTTTTATAGCGATTAAACAGTGAGAAATTGTGGTGGAGAGCCCTCACAGTCAGCAGGTGTTGCACCATCTGTTGCCCTAATGCGCTGAAACATTTCAACATGCTCTCTGAAGAATCTCTTGAACACTTCAATGTACAATGACAGTACCAGATACATCCAGTAGATGTCAGTGAAGTTCTTAACTTTTATGTACTTCATATCAAAGTGGACCTGGATGATGAGAGGAAAAGAAAATGAATGTTTTTTTTGTTTTGTTTTTTTACTTTTTTGATTTTTGGGGGTGTGGGGATTTGGGTTAATATTGCACCCTATTTCCATTTGTCTGCCTTTGATGTGATATGCAGATGGAATGATGGCACAGTATTTTGCCATCACATGGCTGTTCAATCATCTCAGCAGAATTCTGCTTTCATTACTTTTTCCCCAGTCTTTCTGTGGCCTTCTTGTCTTTGTTTCTGACACATTAAATATTTTGAACATTTCAAGACAAAAAGCAATGTTCAAATACAAAAGTGAACTGCAAGGAAACAAGGCATGAGCAACACATGAGCTATAATCAGCAGTGCTTATTTAAGGTCTTGTGTTTCTTATGGGTTACGAGTGATTTCATTGTCAGTATTATAAGAAAATGAAATACACATTTCATTGTATTATATTCCTTTAGATTTTGAAGTTTTCCTCATAAAAGGAACATTTCTGAGGATAAAGAGGGATGGATCATGAAGTCTCCATATGGGCTACTATGTGTCAATGGTGACAAATGAAATGTTTTGAGGAAAAATAAACAACAAAAAAAACCTCTAAATGTGACAAAACCTTTTTTTTTTCTCTTATCAGACAGGATGCTTAAAGATCAGATAGTATTTAGAGAAATAGGCTACATCAGTGTTGCCTATTTGTCTTCCTTCCTTCCTTCATTGCTTGCTTCCTTCCTCCTCTCTTTCCTTCCTACCTTCCTACCTTCCTTCCTTCCTTCCTTCCTCTCACACTTTCTCCTAACCCCCCGCTCTCTCTCTCAGTGGGACCTCGTGCAGACTCGACCTAAACACTGCTCTCTTGTTTAGGGCTGTCCGACCACTCCCTGGACCTAATCGCTACAGAGTTCTTTCCAAATTGCAATTACCGATAAACAGAGTTGGCTGATGGGGACAAGTGATTGTGCAGGCCATGGCAGGCAGTATCTGGCATCAGCCTAATTGTCACAAACAATTTGCCTCATTTCTCTACGCTCGCTACTACAGGGTGATTGCGCCAAGCACACTTGAGGGGCAAAGCATTTATGAGTCTGCTCATTGGGGACTACTTTGAAGTGTTCTCTGGTGTTTCACTAGAATATTTTCCTCTCCTCCACAGTCTGCGTTTTGGGATTGTCTCTAAACAGTTGTTTTAGTCTCTGCCGATAAACAGCCCCCATTTAGATTTGCTTTGATTCATCATCAGAGATGGAGGGGAAAATATTCAGTGAGTAAGACACAAAATTTTATGTTTGATGTTGTTTTCCCAAGGGCCTGTGAACAAAGGCTGTTTTCTTGTTTTTCACCAAATACTATAGTCCTAATATGGCTTCTAGTAGCTGATATTTGTATGGTCGTCGTTTGCTTCCAAAAGAGACTTCAGAATTGCCTTATTCTGTCCACTGAATAAACAATTAAACATCTATGAAACAACATCACAACATTCATTTCTTATTTTTTTTACATTATATCTCTTTCTAAGGACTAAATGGCCAGTACTCAAAAATTTATTCCTACATGCAGTCTGAATAAAAAAACCTCCCAGTCACAAGCTTGTTTTTCAGCCTTTCATACTGCTATGATCCCCTATTTAGAATTATATGAGTTCCACAGATTCACAAGGCCTCATTCTGCCCAGATGTGAGTACGCTACCAGCAACTTAAAGGCGGTTTTCAGAATACCTACTGGTGATTAAATCTTCAGCATGTGTTTTCTACATGTTTTGGGTGCGCACATGTGTGTGCGTGAGAGACAGGTTGAATGAGATGAAGAGGGAAGAGCGATGACCTTGTTTGCCCCTCACCCGTCCCGAGTTTAAACCTCAGCGAAGCCTGAACCCTCCCTCAGCAGAAGCAGAGAGGAAATCACCCAACACAAACAGGAAGGTCTGCAAGGTGACCAGTAGCGGTCTGCAGGGAGGCGGGGATGTGTCTCATCGCTGTGTATGTGTATGTGTGGCCTTGTTTTACTATGTTTATGGGGTCACATTACAGGGAGCCCATAATACTTGTGAGCGTGACACCTCTGTGAAGCCCAAAATGGTGGAAGTCAAAAGTTTGAAGTGTCAAAAGTTGATTTTATGGCTTCATGTTAGAACTGAGTAAAGGGTTAGGGTTAGGGTGAAGGATTTATCTGTGATGGTTAGGGTTAGGGCAAGCTAGGGGCAACAACATGCTTTATATCAACAGAGTCTCTACAAGGCATGTGTGTGTGTGCGTGTGTGCGTTGGTGGGTGGGTGTGTATGCTCGTGTGTGGCAGAGAGTTTTTGGTTTGTGTTGGCCCACCTCAGATACTGCTACACCACTGTTTCAGCAGTTTGGGGCAGGAAACAGCTGTGGAGAGCAGGATAGAGGTAGTCTGCACACAGCCATTTGAGGGTTGCAGTGCGCTGCTGGCCAATATCAATCAAACTGTATGAAGTGGAGCTTTTACTAAGCTAGAAAACCACAATAGGTTAAAACATTTACATAGACACAAACTCCAGCATGCTGTATGTAATGCTCGACTATACTGTAATGATGAAGGGGGATTTTGAGAAACTATTGACTCTTTAGGTGTTTTCTTATCAACTGAAGCTTTGTGTTCCAATGCAACAAATTACTGTGCAGATTATGACCAAAAGTAATATGGAGAATTTGGTTCAACAAGGACAGTCACTGGCACATTTTAAGCTTCACATGAAGACTAAGCGCTGTCTGGATAAATCAGCCACACCCTTCGCTCAGTCAGCCACATCCCCACTCTCAACTGACTGGCTTCTCTGCAGGATTTTTGGCCTTGACAGTTGACACGTCTTCCTCAAATGTAAACCACCATATTGTAAAGTGGATTCCTGTGTGTGTCAGCAGTGTCAGTATTTCTACGCGCGCATACACGTAAAAGACACAGCAGACAATTGCATTACCTCCCTGGAGGGCAGCCTGAGGTACATTTCAATTCTAATCTCATGTTTCCCCAGCATTTCTACCTGTAGTTATTCCCTGCCAAAACAGTGGCATTTGGAGTACGCACATCCCAGGAGCCTGCTCGTCAGCTCTGTCAGGTAATGGTGAAGCGTGACACGTGTTTTACGCCCGAAGGCAGCTCCGGCATTCAGATGATCCAGTAGCAAAATAATAAAAACTGGCTCAGCTGGCACAATCTAATGTGAGTTTGACTTCAATGATTTGAAAGATATTAGACCTCCGGGGATTAGTTATGCAGCAATGCTCTGCATGTATTCTCAGTATTTTTCCTCTGAAACAGCTCCTGTCTGAAAAATGCAATATTTTTGGATATATTACTAAGCAACATTATTCATAAAGGCTATATTTATTCCATTATATTGTAGAGATGTTGCTGTTACTGTGTCTGCCAGCTGTGCTGCACACTCCTGACTAAATGAGCTGGTGGGGAGACCACTGAAAGATGCTGTCAGTCCCCACATCGGCACTACATATTATTGAACATATTATGTTCCACAAATTTATTTTTCCACGTATTATTCCTTTCAAAATGCCATGTAGACCAATGCAGCATTAGCCTAGCAGGCAAAGTACTTCATAATCCGCTTCTTGTCAGATCTGTTGAAGGCACTCAGACCTCTTTCTGTCACTTTGTGCACTCTGGTTCTTGTTTGCAGAGACTGATTTAGCCAGAGAAAGGGACATTTTTGCTTAATATCTGATAGCAAACAGTTAATGTGTTGAGCTTTTCACTAATCATACGACTTTAACTGGAAGCAGCTGTTGGTGGTATTTATAGAATGGTCTAACATTTCATTTTATCTGTTATGCAGCTGCCGAGTGTGCATCTGGAAAGCAGCCTGCTATACCTTGGAAGGCTGCTTTTCTCTCCTTCCCAGCTCTGGCTCTCTTCATGTTCCTGTATCCTTTGTTGTCTCACAGAGGACTTTTTTTTTTCTCAATGTAACCTAGAACGAGGTGAGGTTTTGCAAATCATTTTGCCAGTACTTGTAAGCTCTGCTGAATAAACAGTATATATACTCCTGATGGAAACGATTCACCAAGCTGTATTCTGTCCAGAAATAACAGCAATCAGCGCAGTTAATGCAGTGGGAAGATGCTTCATTATATAAAATCTTCACACTCATAAATCCCTGGGTCCTTTGCTTTTGTAAGATTTGTTCACAGATCTTTTTTTATTCTTTTTTTTTTCTTTTTTTGCTCAGATCAAGTTTAACGTGTGCATGTATGTATGTATGTATATGTCCTGGCGGAGTAGCATTAACTCAAAAGAGCATTCAAAGCGCTCTTTGCTCAAGTTGTAAATTACGTAGCTGTTTTGAATCTACACATTTTAAATAGCACTCCTTTATGCTAAACTCCACGCAGAAGCACATTTTCTGTTTTTCTAGTCAGCTTAATTTATTTAATTTAATGAATTAATTTAATTTAATTTAATTATAATTTAATTAAAGTCATTTTATTTATTTAATTTCATCCATTTGTGCATTTCGGACACGCACCATTGTGTTGGTACTGAGAATAACGAGTTTCAGTTGTTATTTGTCCCATTTTTCCTGCAAACATGTAAGATGTGAAACATGTAGGGTTTGTCAGTGGATGGATTTTTTTTTTCTTTCAAAATTTCCATCACATTCTCTATTTTGGATGGGTCAGGATCCAGCAGAGCAGTATGGTAGCTGTACCCTCCGTTGTATCAGCAATCTTTGTTTAATACATGAAGAAATGGTTTGGAATTGTTTTCTTGAACAATGTATCTGTGGAAAAGCTGTCTTGGAGGGACAATATCATCTAAAATGTCTGTGTGCATCATACAAGTGTACATGGCCTTTGACAAGGGTACTGGTACAACCCCTCACAACCATAGAGTCTGGCTTTTGCACTTGTTGCTGATAACAGTCTCACCCTTTAAACATTTGCTCCTAAAGACGCAATGCATGTTTCTTCCAAAAATCTAAACAAAACAAAAAATCTAAAATACAGATTTTTCTGACCATAAGGTGATGGTTCATCTCAGATGCTATCAATCCCAGAGATGTTGATGCTGTTTCTGGATAAGGTTTTTACAAATTAGACAAATTCAAGACTCCAACTTCATGAATATGTTTATGATATATGTGCCATGTGAAGGTGTTTTTAAAAAGCTGCTTTGATTTAAAGTTATTTCCTTCTACCAGCATCTTCAAAAAGATGTAGATAAGACTGATACAAATGCTCTGATCTGTATTCGCATGTCATGACTAAAGTACACTTTTTTCTTATCTCAAACGACACCAAAAACAACGTTCACACACTGAATAATTCAGTCACTAATGTCACTAAATGAATCAAATATTTCCAGCTTGTTTCTCTAATCAACATAGTCTGTTATTTCTCTGATTTCTACTTCAGTCACAGTGCACTGCCCTTTTATGTCTGCGTGTTTGCGGATAAAATCAGTCACAGATGGCATTGTCACAGAAAAACACATAACCAGATGCAATCTATTTACACCTTATAAGTGAAATCTACTTTTGGATAAGCAGCACGAACATAAGACAAAGTCACACAAGATAAATTGTTTTAAAGATAACATAAGTTGCTGACCCCGTAGTTCTGTAATTATCTACCCAAAAGCGTGGATTTATGTGAGTATCAAAAAAATAACAGGATTCTGTGTGGCAAATCATGTTTTCTTTGAAAAACACACTACTGGGCAAAAGTTTGAGAAAACCCAGATTTTTCTTTTTTGTTATTGTTGTTGTTGTTTTTGGTTTGTTTGTTTTTTAATGATACCATTTACTGTATCATTGTACTTCAAACTGAAAGCACAAAACAAATAGACAACTGAAGTTAAAAAAATAAATCAACTCATAGACCAACTTTTGACTCAAAGTATCCATCTTTGGTTGCTATAACAGCTGAACACACTCACAGGAGGTTTTCTACAATGGAAATCTAATATTCTTCCCAACTCTGTTTCAGAAGTTCCTATAAATATGTGACATTTGTAAATGGCTTCGCTTTGTACCCTCATTTTTGTATGATACTGAAATGTAATTATATATTGTTATATGTAATTATTTTTCGGTTTTAAGTAACGCTACTTTTTTTGTTAACCTCTGGAAATTCACTTACCTTTATGAGCTTTACATCAGACATAAACTGTTATTTTTAAATGAGTGCATATATATATATTTATACACACACATATACATATAAGTATATATATATACATATATATATGTGTGTGTGTGTATATATATATATATATATATATATCGTGCTTTGAAATGGTCCCCTTGTAGATTTCAGATTTTGTGTTTGTCCATTTGTTATTTTTGATGCTTCAGTTACTTGCGGCTGCGTGTTTCATTTTCAGTTCTTAGTGACTCTCTATGATTCACTTGACACCAGATGCCACAAAGAAGAGTTAAAATATTTGCATGTGGAATGTCAAGCTGTTAACGATTCCTTTCTGGTTAATTATACTGTTACTTTGTTGCACACCCCTGACTCAGTGTATAGAGTCATCTGCAGAAGGCTG
Organism: Arrhamphus sclerolepis; assembly: GCA_037176975.1. NCBI lineage: Eukaryota > Metazoa > Chordata > Actinopteri > Beloniformes > Hemiramphidae > Arrhamphus > Arrhamphus sclerolepis. The sequence goes on from JBAMYA010000005.1 coordinate 14,030,955, forward strand.
TGACAGAGCTGATGAAGAATGTGTGTGTTAAATCCACGAACACGTGGCCCTGTCTGACTTCGTTTGGTGTCAGTGTGGCACGTTCCAATGAGGTGCACATTTAGGCCGCGCTGGATCACAGTCTGTTTCTGTTGGAGCACTGGCCCACATATTTGAGCCACATGTGTGTTTGAGACAGAAAACTCAAATGAAACGCACATTGGGACGCAGAAGTGCTGCGTCTGCAGTTGCATTCCTGGAAGCAGACTCGCAGGCTGACAAAGAGAGGACAACTGTCAAGGATGAAACAGTATTCTTGGAATTATTTGACGGACATTTCACAGTTATAGTTTTATAACTTTTAAAAGACTTTTGAGGCTTTGCTACTGTGTCTCTTTTTTCACATTCTGTTGCAGTAACTATGATTTTATGACAGAGGGCAGCAGTAAGCCATTAAAAAAAAACAAACACGCTTGATTTTGGTGTCAGACAGAGAGCTGCATGCCAAAGACAAGCCATGAACGTAAGCTGATCACACTCTCCCTAATTTGTCCAATTTAAGCTTGTTTGATTCATTGGTTGAAAAAAAACTGTCTGTCTGAGGGGAGCCAAACCACCATTTGCTCCATCTCTAAAGCATATTTGAAAGCCTGCCAGCCATATTTGGGGTTGTCTGCACATTACTACATTGAAACAATATGTCAGTTTGAAGCATGACTTAATTTGAGCAACAAACAAATATGCTAGTGAAGCCAACTTGTTGTGCAACAAAGTGGATGACAAGGGGAGTGTCAGGGGTTAAAATGTGTCATTAACTTTAAAGCAGCTTTTTTTTTTCTTCTTTTTTTAATTCTCAGATGTTTGGTTTTGTTGCATTTGCCTATGAAGCCACTAGTTCTGCTTTAGTCTTTAAACTGTCCTTGTGGGTCTCTTTCAGGGTTTACCTCCTGCAACCAAACCGTGAAAACACAGTCCCAAGTTTCTTTTCTGTTTTTGTGTATGCGTGTGTCCTGTACTTATCAAAGCAGACGTTTACACTGCATGAGCAGAAGTTTCTTTTCATGCGTAGTGTTGATTCAAAATGCTCGTGCGACTGCCCATTGAAAGCTTGTCACTCGAACTTGAGCAGTTTCATTTTTACTGGATGGAAGTTGGGGCAACTGCAAGAAAGCTGTCTGATCAAACACAAGTGGAAATTACCATGCATGGGTCTCTGTTTTTTGTGAAATCTAAAGATGAAGCACAACAGCGGGCCTCTGCTTTGTTACACTATGTGTCATGGGGTGGAAAACAGTTATCCATCAACACTGTATTCTGAGAACATGACCAGTGACCTGCTATGTGGCTAATAAAGCTTTTGATCAAGATGGATTCTGTGCTGCTTGTTGAGTAAGACAGAGGGAGGGCAGGACATTAAAATACTCAGAGAACTGACCGTACTTGTTGGCGTCCCCCAAGGCCCCTTTGAGAGCCCTTCTTGCTTGTCTGCATAAACAGAGGTTACCCGGGCACAAAGGGGGGGAGGGGGGTTCATTCCTGCAAGGGTTCATGTACTTGAGCTTGGCATTTTTCATATTTACATTGCTTGATAGTCTCAGTAGATGTGTTTATGATATTTCCCCAGTTACTGTTTGTTTGTAGTTCTTTGTTCTCAGCTACAGCTCTCTCTCTCCTCCATCTCCCTCCCTCTTCTGCACGCTTTTTTTTTTATCTCTGTCTTCTGTCAGTGTCATCTTGAATAGAAGGTTTCCAAATTCAGTAAGATGTTCTTCATCATTCCCTCTAATTAAACTGAATTATGCATACTGGGACACATTTCAAATATGTAAAAGGTATGACTGAAAATGAAATATAATGGCTGGATGTGTTGAGAGGCACGCAGATATTTGACAAAAGCATAGCTTAGTGTCATGACTACAAGCTGAATGAAAGAAACCAGACTGTTTGTGATTGCTGCAGCAAATTTATTTCCTTTTGGCAAAACTATTTAATAATAGAAAAAAGAAAAGAAAAACGAAGAAGAAGGGGTGGGCACAAGTGTCAAGCACAACCGTTTCCACACAGTTTACTTTTAACTATTTCAGGCCGTCTGTCCCACACCTGGTTGCTGAGCGTGGCACTAAACAGAGCGTGCTCTGTTCTGCGCCCAGAAAAATCTGCAGACACATGCGGAAAATAAATCAGCTCCATATTCATTACACAAAAAAGCTGTGGGCAGATTTATTTCATTATTGGAACTCTTTCATTTTAGGTTTTCCCCTCTACATTCTTCTTTCTTTTTAATTGATGTGCAGCATTTTAACTCTCTGGTGTACTCCTCCATCTCGCAGCCTTTGGCTCCTGGTGGAGCTGTGGGCCTCAGTCTTCCTTCTGTGGTGGATCCTCTTCAAAGGGAATCAGAACATTTTGTGTCTCCACCCCATTGCTATCTCTTGTGCTGTGGTTTTTAAGGTGCTGTGAAAAAGGCTGGCCCAGCCACCCAAATTGCTACATAATGATCCAGTGAAATGACCCCTGCCAGGAGAACCAAGTCGCTCTGAAACAACACACACATTCCTGCTAAAATGTGCTGCTCTGTTTACAGTGAGGCAAAGCCCTCATGAAAATAATCAGCCTATTGAGGTCAGATATTTCAAATTTTGCTGTCTGTCCATTCTCTCCTCACTTAAGATCTTTGATATGGTCACCATACCCGTTGCCCATCAGATGTAAGTTTTCAAAAAATTAAAAAAAAAATTAAAAAATAAAAACACCCTTCACTAATTCTACCCTTTTTTTGTCAGCCTGTGTCTACAGCACATCTGGATAAGTGTTGCTTTGTTATCGCTCCAACTTTGCAACGCTCATGTGTGTTAAGGTCACAGAGCAGAGAATCTGTGAAACCACAGCACTCAAATGTGACATTTTTGCCAAAATAACATGAAGGCTTTGTCAGTCACACTTAGTCTTCAGAGATTGTGTTGATTTTGATCGTCACTCCCTTTCCTTTTTGAAACTCTAAAGAGTAAGAGTGGCACTAATTCCAAACATAAAACACAAAAGACAAACAACTGTAGCCATTTTTCTTTCTCATTATTGTTACTAAAACATGACTGTAGTCTCACAATAATCACCTGTTACACAAATAGAAAGGCCTTGTCTATGACTTTTTACCTGCTGATATTAATACTAATTTTCAGTCACAGCTCCTTTCAGGACCCTCGAAGGAAGGAAGCAGGGCAGGCTGCTTCAGTGCACCACAGGCTTTGCACCAACATCTTCTACAGGGATGCCGGTTATTTTTGGACCAAGGTCAAACCCTATAATAAATACAAGAAGACAGGAAATCACCCAGCATGCCACCTAGCAGCTTCTGCACTTTTGGCTCTTTTTTTTTTGCAGCTTAATGTCAGAGCAATGCGGAAATAAAATGCAGTTTTCGTTTTATAAGTTTATTACAACACACAAGGGTGTGTAATTAACCTCTCAGCCAAACATTATTGAACACAACAACTGAAGGTATATGATATCAGTGAGCTCACTGATTGACATCTGAGCCACCTGAGAGCTTCCACTGACTAGGTATGTGTATGACATGCTGGCAGAAGCACAATATTTTAACATATTCTAAGAAATATGGAGACGCATTAGCCCTTTACGTAAAGGTTTTTCTTTAAAAAATATTTCTACCTTTTTCCAGTCTCAGAGTGCATATGTAACAACCATTTTTCCAGAAAGATGAAAATTCTGATCATCCATTTTTTTCCCCAACAATCTTTTATTGTAGACAAAAAAAGGTGGAAAAGAGAGGGGATGGCTGGTGCATGAAAGGTACATCCCTCACAATGTTGAATTGGGGAGACACAGAAATAAGAGAACTTCTTAGTCTTCAAGCAAAAAATGAAATAAGGTGCTCTATAACTGACACTGTATAAAAGATGGGCCGTTGTTTTGGCTTTAGTAGGGCAAAAACTGCATCAGGAGCTATGACACATTTGATGCAGACTACGTCAAGTAGAACTCATCCCACTCTCGTTTCTTGACTGCTGGTTTCATGTATGTTAGGGCATGTCGGTGTGTGCCCTATTTGGTACAGTACAGTACAGTACACATGTACCCTGACACAAAATATATGACGACACTCTGAGGCCTGCAGTAGTTTGCAGTACTGGTAATAGATGTAAGGGTATATTTTCAGGTAGCCTTTATGATAAACAACAAAATCAGAGGTAAGCTTTGTTATTTATTTATTTCAGGTGAATGTTTTTTGCCTCATTTTCACTCATTTTTGTGGCCTGTGTGGGTCATCGTGTTGTGTGAAGTGAGGCATGAATGCAGCTTTAGATTCATACTCGAAGTTGCTAAGCAGCTTCAAAACGAGGCACGCCATTGCTTTCGAAGACTTTGGACCCATCCTACAAAGGCCCATACAGGTGAAAGCAAGAGTAAATCAAGTACTGACATGACTGGAGTATTTCATGAGTCACTGGTATAAACTCCAAAGATGCTGTACGATGAGTGCATGACTTGTGCTGTTTGTTTCATAAGTGCATTCCTGAGGTTAGCTGGAAAAACCATCAAGTAATTACTATGATGTGGGAAATATCAAAAGCTGTGTGGTCACGGAGGCTGATGTGTTGAGTATGGAAGGTTTGTGACATACCCCCAGATTTCTCTCCATCTGTCTGCCAAAAACATGTGTGCTGGATTTGTGTGCGGGGGGGTGCACTGTGTATGCATGTGTGTGTGTGGGTATAGAGGGGATTCATGAGCTGCACGACAGTGGCCTTCCTCCTAATTTTAGTGATGCATCACAGCCTTAGCTGCATGCACCCCAGGGAAAACCCTCAGCAAAGCCATCTCATGTCTGTATTTCATAATGGGAATACTGTTGCAGAAATGTGATCAGTTTCAAATAAAAACAACAAGACACAAAGCTGATGCCAAGTTAAATTGAATCTAGACAACTTCCTCACTCTTTCTGGCAGAGTAATTAAATAACAGTCATTTTCTGGTTAGACACTTCAGACTGAAATTTTGACTGTAATTTTTTGGGACAGCTCTTGTTCAAGTATTTATTCATTCCTGTGCGTTTGCAGGAATGTGTGCCAGTGCCAGGTTTATTGGTGTTCACATGAGTCTGACCTCGGGGTGTAAAAAGGCTGTTTCTCCACCGTTGCTTCATCAGCTCAGGTTACACACCACCCATCCACTAAGAGAGAAGGCAAAATGGAGGTGACCACTCCACGAAACAGCTCTGCTCACTCGTGTGCAAATTAAGGAACGGGTAAAATCGCTACAACACAGCTCAACATTTGGCATCCATTATGGATGGTTGTGTATGGGCAAATAAAAGTTCAAATGGATCCCAAATGCACCCTTCACTCAAGACCCCAATATAGACTTTTAGGAGAAGAAAAAGACATCTGAAATTCATCCTTATCAGCTGATATTTCAACCCTGCACTTTATTTACTACATAAAAACATAATTACAGATACAAGCATTCCTGACATGTAATGTTGGTGTCTTTGTGCACTTTCATGGCTCTGCTGTTTTTACTCTTCGTGTGTATATTCCATTATTACTCACATTAATTTTGCGTTAGCTTCTTATGTCTCATGCATAGCCCCTAGATTAATTAAAATGTCTTTGTTATCATCTCTGCTCTGCCCTCTCACCCCCACCGGTTGGGGCAGATGGCTACCATGAGTCTGGTTCTGCTGGTCAGGTTTCTTGTTGCAAATAGTTTGCTAAAACGTTCCACTGTCACATCTTGAATGCTCAGGATGGGGGATTCAATGCAATTTCTTGGTTTCTTTTGCTTTGCCGTCTTATATCTTTCTAGTGCCTTGAGATAATATTTGATGTAAAGCGGCGCAGCACAAATAAACCCTGAACTGACACCGCTGAGCATTTCAGCTGCTCGGAGCTGTGAACAGCTCTGAAACTTTGTGGTGAAGAGTTTAAACTGATCCAGTATTAACACTGGGTGTCGGGCCTGGTGTCGTCTAAATCTCGTGATCTGTTATTAGATAAAAGCATGAGGCCAGTCTGTTTAATTCAGTTTTATGTCTGTAACACTTGCAAAGTCACACGTAAGTGTGACTTTTTTCCATCAAATGTTAAAACTGATGAAACATGAATATGTATGAATGAACTTTTTTTTTCCTGCCAGCACTGTGAATTTTTAAAGGGGTGTGTTCAATAAAGATACTAGAAATTTAAAATATTTGTTTTATTATTTTGTAATAATTCTGGTGCAACTGTTGTCAGTGTGTACAATGATTCAAAAAAGATTCAACTGTTGAATGAAAGGACAGCTAAAATCTTAATTCCACTGCTTCCATTTTACAGCATAAAGAAAGTCAGTTAGAAGTAACTGGTTTGAAGACAAAGGACTTTATGATCCTATACTAATTACTTAATGAAGTTTATTGAATTTTTTTTTTCAAGCAATCCTCAACTTTCATTCATTTCAATGCAAATTAATTCTGATATACAAGATAACTGAGAAGTGAGGCTTTTTCCTAAAACAATGAAGTGAATGACACACACACACGTACACAAAATAAATAAGTATAAATGGCTGGATAAAAGGTGAATTTCCTTTGCTACAGTATATTCCTTGAATGGAAGGTACAAGGAGCAAGGAAGAAGGACCCCCACCCAACACCCCTAGCTCCCTCTCTGTCTTTTTTGACCACACTCGTTCTCTCTCTCTCACACACACACACAAACTACTTCGTCATTTCCCTCCAACCAATTCTGCTGCTGCCCCAGAACCCACCTTCATTAAAACTTACTAGAGGGTTATGAATGGGCCTGTCTGGTCCGCTGCACAGCCTTGAAAACCCAGCTGGTTCCTATTACAGACTCTTACCAATGCTTGTGTGTGTGTGTGTGTGTGTGTGTGTGTGTGTGTGTGTGTGTGTGTGTGTGTGTGTGTGAGAAAGAGAGAGAGAGG
>JBAMYA010000005.1:14037978-14055585 GCA_037176975.1 Arrhamphus sclerolepis
TGTGTGTGTGTGTGTGTGTGTGTGTGTGTGTGTGTGTGTGTGTGTGTGTGTGTGTGTGTGAGAAAGAGAGAGAGAGGGAGCGAGAGAGGGGGGGTGTGGTAAAGAAGAGAGAGAGCTCAGTCATCTGACACTGAGGGGTAACAGGTTCTGGTTAATCCCTGGCAGGTAGTACTGATGAGACCCAGCATTCAGGTGCTGCCAGAGCTGAACGTGATTTAGGGGATGTGAGAAGAGAAACCCCGTGTAAGTATGAGCAATGGCGGGAGGGGGAGATGAAATCCCATGTTTACACACCATATTTGGGTACCATGTAAATCTCCAAAATCTTCATCACCCTCTCCCTTCCTGATCCCATCTTCCTCCTCATTCTTGTTCTCCATTTCTTTACTCGTGTTTCTGCCCCCATTGGACACATTAGTCAGATGTTCCACTGCTGTTGTGCTCCTCTTTTTCATCTCTTTGGCCTTTGCAATTTATAGTGAAACATTTCTCCCTCTCTCTCATTTTTTTTCTTTTTTTTTTTTTTGTTACAGTGTTGCCCTTTTTTGTTCAGGCAATATTTTCTCTTTTTTCATCCAAAGACAAGGAATGGATTTCAGGCCATGTGCCAGATGTTTTGGGTCCACTTTTATGAAAGTGTATAAATTTGAGTGAGCCACAGAGGAGAAGCATATAGGTTCAGCCCTGTGGCCTTTTGTTCTTATGTCGGTCTCTTAGTGCAGAGCACAGGATTTAGGGCTTGATGGTGGTGGTGGTGGAGGGGGGGGGTGGTATGTAGGGGGATGGACACTGAAATAAAACATTTCAAATGTATGGTACAGTAGCCTCATGCATCATCCAAACAGCAGTATCATATGCAAGTCTGAGAATTAGTGGTCAATTTGTTAAGATGGAAAATGGGAGTTACAAGATAAAAACCATTATGAATCATAATTATAACATAAATCCATGTCACTCCATCCTGTTTGAATTATAAGACTCCATAGCCTTCAGTACTGTAGTAGTGTTATTGAAAAAGAAAAATCATGAAAGCATGACTGATGTCAAGCTAATATTTGAGCTATCTGCATTTTCATAGCTGTTTTGACTGACAGTTGTCAAAAAGGAATAAGAAGGTTCTGAAAAAGGACATTGTTTATTCCTAAATGCACATTTTTGCGTATTTCTGGGACAATATGGTTTAAATCGAGCCCACTGACGGATGCCGCCCACCTCCACCCCCACGTCAAATTCCCAGGCTTGAGCAACTCACCCCACTTACATCGAGGTTTACATTCTCATGCCCTCGCAACCACCAGACCCTCGCTCCCGCCCCCCCAAAAACATTTTTTTCCAATCTGCTCTCTTTCTTTCTCTCATCAGTAACACCCTCACTCAGAATGGCACCTTATACCCCCCTCCCCACCAATAGTCATCCTCAAGTGCTGCACAGTGCAACACATGTGCTTCCAATTAGGTTTTCTTTTGTAAACACACAAAGCTCCTCAGACCACCGCCTCCTTCTTGTAGTCACACGCCCCCTCTTTTGTCAAAATGAACACATATGTGCACAAAACACAATAGATATCAAATTGCCAATATCCTCACCCGAGTAATCTGTAATTAATCCAATTAATCTTTCTTTTCTTTTTTAGTACATTCATTCACTTGCACCACATTTTTCAAGACAATACTGTCAGATGGAAATCCAGCAGAAATGAAGAGGTGTGAATTGCTGATACCCACCAGAACATTTGCCTTTTTTTTTTTTTTTTTGTTTGACACGTTAGCAGAGATCATAACATCATAAAAGTGTTGCTTGGAAGTAGCTGCATATTTGCATTTGTCAGAGGCACTGCTAATAACTAATGACAATATGAAAAAAGCTGTGAAAAACCCCTCTTAACTTAGTGAAGTTTTGGCTGTTACCACTAGAGGAGTCCCTTTGACACATTAACACGGCAGCCCACTCATTGACAGTCCAACCAGCTGCTGATGCAGAAGTTTATGACACAGAGGCTTTTTATCCCTTTAGTGAAATCCTCAAATTTGAAACCCTCTTTCAACTACTAATGTGGTCTCCTCTCGCCCTCAAAGAACTGAGCCGTCTTAGGGCGTACATCCATTTTGATGAAATTAAAGTTATGAGCCACATGCTGTAGTGGCATTTGCCTAAGTGAGGTTGTTTTTTTAGGCCGCTGTTGCAGCTTGTGATTGAAATTACTGTTGCTAAGGAAACGCTCTAATTTGGCTTCATTGTAGACATTGTGGTTTGAGCAACAGGTGCCTGTTATTTTTGGCTGCTTTGTTGCAGGGCTGTGTGTTTAAGTACCTTTATGTGTGTGCATGTGCTTCTGCGAGGGTGTATACACGAATGTGTGTGCACTGATGTGTGTCCTACCGTGCTACCGTTGCATCTTCAAAGGGACAGAAATACACAACCGCAAGCTGAGACAAGCAGGAGCAAATAAGGCTGTGCGGTTCATCGAGCTCCACACCTATGGGATTCTTAGCATTTGTTTACCAAAGCTCTTGAAGGTGTTAGATTAAAAAAAAAATGTTTTAAACCTCTCATTGGTTCACACAAGTAAATCTGGTACAGAGGGGGAAAAATCAGGTTACTAAAGTTGTTGATTGCACTGAATTAACTGCCGCATTGGTTGACCTTTCAGTTTTTCCATTCCGCTGCTAACTACATTGATGTGTAAGAATTAATCACTGTGCATCATGATTAGAATTCACCAACACCAAACCCTTTGCCTTTGCCGTAAAACTGAAAGCAGTCAATGCTGTTCATTTAAATGTAAATCTATATGCAGCTTTGAGTTTGATGTACACATTTTGCAGTTTCATCTCAGTTTGCTGATTGTTTTGAGTTGCTGTGCCAGTGGCTTTTTGGCAAAAATAGTATTCTGTTACGTTTGAGTTCACACACAGAGAGAAAATGTTTCCTCTTTTATTTGAAGTTAGACAAATTCCACCAGAGATATGAAGTGTGTGCAGGACAGGTTCATCAATATAGATGCAATTAAGTGTGCTTTACTTGAGCTTTAGAAATTCATTACAATACTTTGAAGATTAAAAAGGCAGTAAAAAAGACAGGATGGCATAGAAATTGACAATATAACAACAATGTAACAGATGATTTGATATGACTAAACCTTCAGGAAGTCAGTCTTATTTGCATATAACCAACAAATGTTATCTCTGCATTTAGGCACAACAAGCTTATTCCTTCCAAGTGATCAAAGGGACCTTACAGGTTTTATAGTATCTTCCAGGATATCCTGTAAGATACCCACTGTCGAGCACGATGGATGATGATTTGAGACTGATTTTTAGCCACAACACATAGGCACCTTGCAGTTGTTGATTCAAACATGATCTGTTTTATACACTAGAGTACTCTGGAGGCAAATGTGAGGCCATCTGTCTGACAGCTAAGCTTAGTTGAAACTGGGTCACTCAACAGGACAGTGAAGCACATCAGCAAATATACATCAGAATGGCTGAAAAAAAAAGAATCTTATTCTACAATGGCCTGATCAAAGTCCAGACCTCAACAAAATGAAATTGCTGTGGCAGAACCTGAAGAGAGATTTGCAAAAGTGAAGCTAAATATATCAATTTAACTTTATTAGTTTTATATATGCCTTTCGCCCAAAAGTGAGCTGGGATAGGCTCCAGCAGACCCCCATGACCCTACACAGGACAAAAGCAGGTATAGATGATGGATGGATAGTTATATATAAAGGTTTGTACATGACTTCTATATTCAGTAATGACTTTTTCACAGTTCAACATTTCGGCACTGAGCACAGATTGTGGGGAGACAGAATTTCCACCACAGGGTTGTCTACATGAAGCAGCACATTTTTCTTGTTAAGTCTGACAAAGATACACACTGACACACACTTACAGTAAACCTGACTTTACATAATCTTACATCAACAATGACTGCACACGTCCAGAAGCATAAGTTCCTCAGTGACTGATTCCTCAACACATTCAAGACACTTAGTGATAAATGTCTAAGTTGGATGGGGGTGAGGGTGGGGGGAGTCGGGGGTGGGGTGGGGGGATCGGGGGTTCTTTTGACCTTAGCCACTGTGTCCACCCACCACAGACCCCAAGGTGCCCACCTCCCTGTGACCTGCTGTCTGGCTGATCTATCGTTTGGAGATCGAGAAGAAGGACGAAGAGGAGAGATAGAATGGAACAGTGTGTGTGTGTGTGTGTGTGTGTGTGTGTGTGTGTGTGTGGCGAGGGGTGGGGTGGGGGGTGGGGGGGTGAGCCCACTACACTGCATGAGGCTCCGCAGCGTGCTACTTTCCTCCACTGTTATTCCAACTCTCTGGTTACAGGCCGAAACCCAAGGGGGTCTTTAACTGGGGTCTTGGGATCACAGGCCTGACTGTTAACAGCTCCAAGGTGAAAGGCCTTGGACGCAGCCCTAAACTCTCCATGTTACATACTCCCCGGGCTTAGCCAACTCCTTGGAGACATCAGCCTCTGCTTGGTTCTCTTGTTGTCAGCCTGCACAGCCCAGTTTGTAACTTTAATAATGGTGTGTCACTGTGCTAACTCGTGTTTGACTTCAGTATCAACAAATAATTGAAAGATGGCATTTCAAAAGTGAGTTGAAATGCATATATAATTTAATATATTTTGTGTTTATCATTTCCTCACACCTGATCACCGGTAAGAGGTTATCAGCAGTGTTTTACTTGATTCTCATGTGTCAAATTGGACACACAACCACTCAGTGTCATTCCCCTTCTAAAAATGATGGATTGCCGTTGAGAAAGTGAGCTCCTAATAATTCAAATGTATTCATGCTTGTCAACTACATACTTAGCTTTTGTTGAAACCTTCTTCGTGACCTGACAATTTATCTTTTTGACAGTGTGACAGTGTTCAGCTCAGTGAAATTTCCATTATCTCCCAAACCATTATCTGCTTATGTACCGTAGTTAAACCTGTCAAATTCAATCCAAATGTGATAATTGATGTGTGATCCACTGCAGGCCTAAAGAACCCCTGCTCTTTTAGTCAAATTTGCACTTGTCATTTTTTATCTGAAGACTTGCCTTTCAAGATAACAGTTGCTCATCTCCCACAGGTGTGAATTGTCTCTTCTTTCAGTCTCATTTCACTCCTTCGTTCCCCCTTCTGAGTTAATCTCATTTGTTTTTTAAGATATATGTTACACACAGTACAGCACCGTAAAACACTTTTGACCACTGAGCCTTAAATAATGTTCAGAACCTGCCAATCTGATTTGTCCAAAATTCCCCAAAACAAACTTTCACATTGACTTGTGAATGAAGAAAAAAAAAAGATTTATTCCTTTGTTGAATAGTTGAACACAACAGGTACCCCCCCCCACCACCACCACCACCACCCTCTTCTTTCTCCATATATACTAATTCTGACTCACTGTGCAAAAAAGCACAAACAGATGGTGCACTGTGATAATAATTATGCTGTTGTGTCTGGCCTGGCAAAGGATTTCCTCTGGGAAGTGTCTGGCTGCAGTTGTGATGACGCTTCATTGAGAATGGGTGGAGGTCCACCGCTTAACAGCTTTACAGGCTGCTTTAGGTGAGGGGCAGGATGACCCTCTTCCCTCTGACACACACATGACAGGCACACGCACAAAGGCAGAGTGGAAAGCCAACTGGATGAGTGATATGCCCCATAACTTCTATTCAAACACAGGATGCAATGCAGCCTTCATGGTCATTAAAGATTTGCTTTAGTGTTTTCACATCCAAGCTTCTGTCTTTTGCTCCTTTTTTTCCCATTTTCATTAATTAATACATATGCGTATGAATAGCTACTTGTCCCTTTAGAACAAAAGGGCGATCCTCTCACATCCCAAAAAAGAATTTGGCAGCGATCTTTAAACAAGGCCACTGCTGACCACTCACTGAGTGTTTGAGTCTTGAATGGTCGTGTACTTTACTTTATTCTTGTTTTGCCACTGCTTGCTTGCATCTTCCATGACCCTCTGTGTATCTACTATCTCAGCTATGCAGACTCATTACCACCTACGCTGGTAAGCCAGCGGCCTTGTTCCCCTATTGTCTCCCATCCCTCTAGTCATGACCCCAAACACCACACTGCAGGGGTCTGTTCCTATTTATAAAGGGGGGGTTTCCTCCTCTTGTATTGTTGCTGCTTGCCAGTACTTCCTCCTTTCATTCACTGACCTCTTCTCTACTTCCTGTTTATGCAGTGGATCTGCGGTCATCCCAGGGGTAGTTTTGGTAAATCGTTTTAATTACTCGGTAAAAGGGTGTGGTCAAGGGAGTAAAATGTGGAGAAAATCTGAGTCATGTCTGTACCCTCAGTCCTTTTTCCTGTGTACACAAAAGCACAAAGCACTTAATTGATTTTTAAGATTTTTTTTTTTTTTTTTTGTACAAAGGCCTTTGATACCTACAGAAACTGCACATTTGGAACAGATTGGGATTCAGGTTCCACATACAAAGCATCATGTTCATTAACGATTATTGATTACTGGCTCTATCAGATGAGTGAAAGCGGCTTGTAGAAATTATATCAAAACACAACATCCTTGATTGTATGTAAAAATGAGGCAAAACTAAACTCAGTCTTATAACACTAAACAACAGAGAGGGGTCAAATATGTTAAAGTGTAATAATCTTGTACAGAAATAAGTATAACGGCATGATACTGGTAACATTTGTTCAACTGCGATCTTGATGGTTTTCCTCTCATGAACTGGTTGCTTTAACTCCTTCCACAATATTTTTGCTCCATTAAGGTCAAGAAGTTGATTCTGTCTTTTAAAAACATCAATTTCTCATAGTCATTAATTAGTCTTTGCTAAAAATAACTTGTGTGCTTAGGTTCACCATGCTATATGACCTGGCTTCCATTCATGAACAGATGTCCTTTGTTAGTCACAGGTATAGTTCAGAATTAATTTATCCACAAATAATGCCCACACCATGATAGTACCCCTGCCATGATTCACAGAGGGCTAAATCTGCTTTCATTTCTCAATAAAAAAGTGCTGCCATTCAATCAGGAATTCCACATTATTTTCATTTGTCCACAAAATGTTTTCTTTATCGAACTGACATCAGGCAGGGTTGTTCTTTTTGGAGAGTTATGCTTTTGTTTTGCGGCTCTGTCATGTACACCACTGCTGCTCACTCTTCTCCTGATACTGGATTTGTTAAAATTAACCTTTCCATGGGTTGGTAACCTTGCAGACTGTCACACACTTTGTTGGAAAAATCTTTGTTGGTTGACCATTAGTGGATAAAAATAGACCTGACTCTTCCATCTGTACACAATCTGTGTGACTGTAGAGTCCAAACTCTTAAGATTCTGTTATTTATTCATTTATATATGTGTGTGTGTGTATGTATATATATAGTGGTACTCTGAAGTCTCTTAACACCATTACCATTACACAAAGATATATACTATTGACTTATTTTACCTACTAAATAATTACCTTCTTTTTTTGCCTCATCTTCATTCAGTTGCAGACTTTATCAGCTTTAATAAGAATAATCAGTTTGACATACAACCACAACCATTATTACATTTAAAAAAAAATGTTATTTGAAAGGATTATACTTGCAAATAGGACATCACATTCACCTCTTAAATTTTGGGATTGTGGAAGGAAGGTAGATTAACAAAATAAAATCCACACAGGCATTGATAAAACAACCAAACTTCACACTGAAAGTCAATCAAGATTCAAACCTAAAACCTTCTTTGTGAAGTATTTTCGCTAACCACCACATTTCCATCCTGCCCTACAGTGGTTTCCACTTTTCAGTGTCTTCATTTGTTCGTTACTGTTTGATTTTGAAATAGACAAACAACACTAATCTATGCTAACTTTCAAACTCTTTATTTGAAATTATTTATTCACCTTCTCTGAGTAACTTTTCTATAACTTTTCCACGGCACCGAGGTCCCATTATTTATCAGTTTGTGAAGATCCAGGCTGGTGGTGTGCATTTGCCTCTGATTGCAGAACAATCAGCGAGTTGCACTTCAGATCTCATGTCCCAAGTGGGACCTTTTTATAGTTTAACAGGAACCAACCCTCCCTTGTGACTTCTGCTTGCATGTGCAGATGACACACTTTTCTTCATAAATTATCTCTGTTATTTCCTACTTTCTCTTTTATGTCCCTCATACAAAGCAATCAGCAGTAAGTATATTATTGTGGTGTGCTGAAGGGTTAAAAACTGGAACGCAATTATATTCTCTATCGCAATCTCACATTCACAGTTACATGTACACAAAGCTCTGTCAGTTAGTCCCAGTTTTTGTTTTTGGTTGTTTTTTTTGTTTTTTGTTTTTTTGTTTACTGGGGCTTAGCACAATTAGTTGATCCATTGAAAAAATGACAACACGTTTGACACAGCAATGCAGTATCGAACAATCTTCAGTAAGGGCAAACCATTCATGCCTACTTCATTTTGTTACTCAGCCGATGTTAAAACTATGGCAGGAAATGATGTAAATGGTGACCTAGAGATGCAAAAACATTGTATAAAGGGAGTCTCATGAGAGTCTGGCTGACAATGGATCAAAATGAAACCAGCAACAATGGAACACCAGTTACTGACAACATTCACAGCCTGGACCAGATGCTCATGTGAGAAAAAAAAATAGCAGTTTGATTATTTGGACCTTTGAGCTTTTGGAGCCATGGCTACAGCCCACCTGGATATTACAAAGTCTCATCATAGAGCAATGGGAGGCTGAACTCTAACTCATGGGCTCTTATCTCATTCCGACATCTGTTTGCACAGGGTCTTCCAGATGTTTCCTGCTTGGCTTCTGCTGATTCTTAGCAGGGCCAAGGGCCTGCGCACTTGCCTGTGCTCCCAGCCTAGCGCTGGTGCAAGACCTTTGGGTCCCATCAAATGTGTTTACCTAAGGCCCCACGCTGATAGTAACTTGGCGACAAGGCTAAATCACGCTGCAAATGTCATCATCTGTTTGTGGGAGAGGCGAGTTATTTTTGATACAGGGCAAGTGCTTTGGCCTTCAAAAAGCACAAATGGGAGGATTTGCACAGTGAACTCTTATCCAAAGGACATTATGTTTTTGTACTATATATCCTATATCTCCAGTACCAAGAAACACTTAAAACAGTCAATCAAACACAATAATCAGCGAAATGCAGTTTGGGCATTCAGGCCTACGTGACTCTATTCACTGCTTATTTCAGTGCATAATAATGTCCTTTCTTTTGTTTAGCTGATAGTTTGGATGGCAGCCAAATCACCTTCCACTAAGCACAAATCCAGATTAATAAATGGAAAATGACATCATCATTACTAATGTAAAATTTGAGAAATACTCCTGAGGTTAGACACGTACACAGTCTTGTTAGTTGTTCACTGTATGGAGCCACTATATATGAATATATATATATATATATATGTATAGATAGATAGATAGATAGATATAGATATGTATATATGATATGTGTGTGTGTGTTATGTTTTTTAAATGGTTGTAAATGTTTTTTTTTCCTCAGTGCTACAATCGGCACGAGGGAAACACAACACGCCTTTCTTCTGTCTTATCCTCATCTTCTGGATATTTTCTTTTTCACAACTCCCCATCAGGCTCTCCTTCCTGTGAAATCTTTCACAAATTAGTCTTAATCTGATAACTCTTTATCTTCCTCCTTCCTTGCATGTTTCTCGTCTCCCTTTTCTCATCTTCCTCTGACTGCACCTATTGTATCTATAAGTCAGCTTAGAGTTACAGATATATTTGAGCTAATATTTACAACATTGTGAATTTTATGATTGCCATTTGATTGCAGGTTATTTAACCATAGTTATCTAACCATTTTACCTTTTACATAATACATTTGGTTTGAAGAAATTAAAAAAAAAAAAAAGAAAAAAAAAGCCTAATGTCTGACACTGGAAAATAACATCTATTTGGAGTGGAATATCACACTGGCCTGCAGCATTGCAAGGGGAGGCACAATCTGAGTCAGAAGAGAACAAGCACCATTACATCATGAAATGTTTGAAGGCAGCAAATGGATTGCAGAGTGATTGTTAAATCATTTGGTAAATGCCACTTCTCTTCACCCACCCACATGAGCAAACCAGAAACCCCAAGAACAGTGGTTTATGCTCATTTTCCCCCACTGTGGGTAACAAAGTTTTTAAGACAAGAAAGAGAAATGATTGATAAGAGCTGGATTGAGAGGACGGTTATCATTTTGCAGTGATAAAACACTGCCAAAACAAAAAAAAAAAAAATCCATCTTGGCAGGTTCATGTAAATAATTCTTGTGTTAGGCCAGTGAGGCGAAAGTTTTACATGATGCTGTTGTTCTTTGGCTTTGGGGTTTCTTTTTGCTTGTATTGCAGTAAATTAAAATTATGTCATTTTTTTTATACCTTATTCATTTATTAAAGTTCAGTAACTAGCATACTGTGGAGAAAATGTACCATTTTAACAAAAATAATATTGTTCAATAATCTGTTAATCTGTCACCAACTTTCCATTATTTCTAATGCACACCAATTCCTGATGTGTTACTGTGCTCATATGGTTGGCACAAATATATATCACCTTTCAGGGAATGGTTTCTATTTTAAAATCCACCAACATTTTATTTGAATTATCACAGACCAGGGCTTATTTATAGGGTGTACTGCCAAAATGTATGATTCTTTCCAGATCATTTGGCATAAGGCTTTGCACAGTGCCCTGCAGATGGTTCTTTTATTCACCTTATCTGGCTTTTTTTCCTCTCTCTCTCTCTCTCTCTCTCTCTCTCTCTTTATATTTTTTTTCTTTCATGAAAAGCTCTGGCTCAGTCTTTTTTGGAAAAGGAAAGAGGAAATCCATCAGATCTGCTGTGGTGCACCGTACCTCTGGGCTCATAAATTGTACATTCCTCAAAGTAACAGGAAGTAGAGGCCTAATAGGGTGTATCCTCCAGGTTTCCTGTTAGGTTAACCCATTGGGTCTTGGGTATTCTACCCTGCCAGTGGATCATAAGACATGACCCTTGTTGGCTTAACACTTAAAATGAATGAGCCTATAATGAAATAAAGCTGCATTGCAACCAAAACCACCGCTGAACTCTCTTCTTTTTTTGCGCTCTCTTCTTGTCCTCCATTTAATTTTCATGAATTTATGGAAACATAAAGCGCTAGGCCGCAACCTATTCTAAAGCTGTCATTAGCACTGAAATCACTCATAAATAGCAGGTGATCTATGAGCTGGACTGCTAGAATCTCAATCCAAACAAGCCGCAGTATTAACCATTAGCATCTGCTCTCGACGATAATGAATGATAAAGAAACCAAGCTTGTCACCGTGTAACTGAATTCCCTTAACGGGAGATATCACTCTTGTTTAGTTGTATACCCTTTTTTCAATGCTTGATTCAATTTCCAGATCAGCTTCACTGTCTATGGCATGACATGCTGCTAGTATTCAAAATGTTAGATGTGCTCACAGAAAAGTCAAACACAGAGCACATAGAGAGAGAAAAAGAAGGATGATCAGGTGGCCCATCTGGATTCAATCCCACCTGGGCCCAGATAAAAATAGAGGCAATGTGTTGGGCCATGGACTCCGCAGTCCTCTTCCTTCAAAGGCGGGAGGAGTGACATGTGCGTTCGTGTGTGGTGTTGATACAGACACCCTTCTCTTAATCCAATATATCTCTTCTCATCATTGGATGACTTGCAGGTGCTGTAAAAGCAGTTGTTGGGGTTTTTTTTGTTTTTTTTTTCCATATCTCAGCGGCTGTTACCATTTGTTTGTTTGCTGGGGTGTTGGCCGTGGTTTCATCACTGAATTGAGTTAGGCCTTTGAACCACTCAGGTCATCCCCTTCGTACCTCATATCACTGATAAAATGCTCAGATAGGACATGATGAAAGGATATGTTTCTAATTTGACTCATGCCACCCATATCCCACTCAGCGCCCTCTCTCCATCATCTTTCTCTCTATCTCTCTTCCTCCATCTCCCTCCCTGTCTGCCTTGCTGCATGTGTCAGACAAATGATTAATTCTCCAGAGAAGAGAATGGAAATTAGAGAGGGATGAACTGATAAATAACCTCTTTGCTTGTCCAAAGGCAAATACAAAACATGACTGTGCCCAGAAATGCATAGATCTACCCCCGCCGACACTCACAGATTATCTGCATTAATGTCTTCATGGCCTCAGTGTAACAATAATTTATTAACTTCTTCTGCATGTGGACCCTTGGGATGGTTATTATCACTTCTGCAGTTGCATCTGTGTCTTTTTTGCACTTCATAATCTGCATATGTGCTAATAGTCCATGCTCGTAATTCATACGGATAATCTGGCAAATGCAGACAACAGATCTGGAAAATGTCAAAATTCAAATGTGAAATCGGAGAAGAAGCATTAACAGATTTAGAACACACACACAAGCAAACGCACATATAAATCTGCCATTGTCCACCCAGCTGCACAATACCCACACTTTCACCAGCTTCAAAGTCTCATTTTTACAACTGCTAAACTGCAACTATAATTCATTCCTTTTTTTGTAAACATGAACTTGTGCCCATAATCAATGCTTTTTCTGCACATTTTTCTTCCTGCGAATGTTCTAATTATATTTAACAAGGTATGAATTATGCAGTTATGGGAGAATGTTTCATGTCAGTTCACTGAAAAACTGAGTTTCAAGTTTCCTTTTGAGCGCTGATGCTCATTCTTTTCAAACTCTCACCTCAAACACAATTCGAAGAAAGATGTGCAAACTGCGCTTCCGTTAATTAAATGAAAATGTAGGTGTTTTATAGTAGCCAGGGATACAAACAAAGAGCTGGTCCCCGATACAGGCTGGGTCTGGAGACAAAGAGGGAAAAGAAAAAGTGCCTGCTTGTCATTATAATGTGCTTGCCAAATAAATAAATTAGCATAATAAATCCTATTAATCTCAATGAAGTTTTGAACATTTTGCTCTAATGTCTCAGAGTGTTATGCTTTTGCAAAGGATACATGGTATGCATGCACATCTGTCTCAATACAGTCCCTGTTTAAAACAAGAGGGATTCCATCCAAGGAGATTCAGAGGGGATTTTAATTGAATATGTCATAATAAATTTGTATCAATAGCTTAATGTAGAAAATGATATCCATATTTTCACTGATTTATGTGATTTATGAATTTATTCTTCTTGAATTTGGCTTGTCTGCAGCAGGAAATGCTTGTCTTCATACAAGCTGAGAGTGAGTTTGGATTTTCTTCTGCCTGGTGAGTTTTCAATTTTGTTAATGATGTTAAAAGAGAAACGGACCACTATGTATCCACTCTGTATATTATGCAACGTAACAAGTGCGGTTGACTCAGTTTGTTGAATGTCAAACTGCTAGTTTGTCAGTCTATCCATCATTTTAGTCATTTAAAGCTTAAAATATAAAGCTCGCTAACATCATGGAATGCAAAACAACATGTGCAAATACAGATGGAGACTTTTATGTTTTAGACACGTTAGATGCTGTAGTCATTACCACATTTCTGGTTTCTGTTTGTGACAACGCTGGGATAAACTTAAAAATAATGCATTGAGTAATGTATTTTAAACACAGCTGCAGTTGGATGATTCTTCTGTACTATGTTATAACTGAGAAATTCAAAATTTGAGGTAATATGGCCATCACTGTTTGTCTCCCACCAAGTAAGTAATAAAACTACAGTATGTGTTAGTTGACACACTTACTGTGGTCTCATGGGGATTCAGTTCTGCTGCTGTCATTGATGGTAGACTTGTTTGCCAGCCTCTTCTGGAATAAATCAGTGTATTTAATTTGGCCTGCAGCTGAATTCAAAAATAATGGACCTGTTAGAACCAATTTTTGTTCACAGTTCCATGAAATCTAATCTACTTAAACCTTTTTCATGTAACAACATGACTTTTTTCTTTAGCTTTTATTTATTTATTTATTTATTTATTTTTAAATCATACAAGTTCATCAAAAGGCCTGATTGAGTTGTTTCCAGAAGAACAGTTAAGTCAGTGAAGTCTGGTGCAGAGCTGTGACTTTGCTCATATTTAGTGGCAGGTTGAAGGCGTTCAGCATTTTCAGCATTGCGGGCGCAGCAAAAAAAAAAAAAGAAAAAAAATGACTTCGGGGTGGAGTTTCTGATAAAGGTGGTTTCCTGTTCTTGCTAGTTCTTGTGTCTCTGTGTGTATCTGTGTGTGTTTGAGAGAAGCATTAAGGAGAGCAGTCCCGCATAAACACAGAGTGGAGAGAATTGTCAACTCAGCAGAGTATACTGTATCAACTCGGCCATTCCAGTGTGTGTGCTCTTGTGCGTACGTGTTTGTAAGTCCGTAAATAGGAGTACATGTGCGTGCCAGCGGACATGTCAGGAAGCACATGCTCCACTCTACTTGTAATGCACTGTTTATGACTGTACAACAAGTTGGTTGCCTGGCCAATGACCCTCAAAACATACTGCCTCCCTCCATCTCCTCCTGCTCACCAGGCCTTATCTCTGTTGTTGTTGCCGCCCACTCATGCTCATCCACCAACAGAGGCGAGGAGGGAGAGATTTCATACAATTCTACTTTAATTATTGATTTCTGGAGTAACAATATTTTAGTAGTCCTTCCTGTTTTGTTTTGTTTTGTTTTGTTTTTTTTTGAGTCTTTTCTTTTTCTTTTTTTTTTTTTTGAACCAAGGTGTTTCATACTTATAACACAGCTGCAGGAAATCTAGATTTTAATCATTTTTGCATCTTAATGTGGCATTCTTGAATGCTCAAAGAGAAGCAAAAGACAAAATGAGCATTTAAGCACTGCTACTGTGCACCAATGACATTCAAAATTGCAGACAGCTGACAGGGTTTGATGCAAAACAAATATGAGGAATTTTTTTTGGAATGGTGCTTCTAGAGGTAGAGATCAGTACCAAGTTTGTTAAGCATTTAGCAACCGTTTCTGAGCTGTATTCACATTTTATTTTTGCTTTTTGCACGTCATCTCAGTCTAAGAGCCACCCCTGCTTTTTTAGGTGATCTCTTTCGGCTCCATTAAATGTGTATACTTGTGTTTAATTTACTTTGCTCATCAACTGTTTGCGTCTGGTTTTCTAAACTCATGCTGGTATGTGTTTTCCCTGAGACAAATCTACTTGGGTCATGGTGGAAAAAGAGTGATGGAACTGACTCATGTGTGCAGGAAAAGAAATAAAAGGTGAAGATGAGTTAATGAGCTGATGACAACCTATTACATCAGTGTTCGTGCAACAAAAGCTCCCCAAGCTTTTCTACTTAAAGCAACAATAATGTTTTGTTTTCATGTTGGATTTTAGCTTAATTTGAATGAATATTTGAGTACTTCCAGAAAGCATTGTTTGGCTGCTGCAGTTTCCCATCCTTACTATGTCCAAAAACAGGTCTGTGGAAAGAGAGGAGGCGTGTCCATCACTTATGCAAAGTATTTAACTTGTTTAATCCCAACTTTTTCCCTACAAAATAAGTGCATGCATTTCAGTCCTTAGACCTTTGTAGCACATCTCACTTTGAAGTTTATAAGTGTAGAAAATCCAAAACCTCTGATACTTTTAAGCTGTATAGAAAAGAGAATGAACAGCTAAAACCTTTGACACAATGACTAAGTGTTATGCTAGCACCAACAACTCTTGTGGTGGTTATGTTTACTCCTCTAGTGATCAAAAGATGCATACAACCATATAATTGTAATTATATATCAGAAATAGACCCTTTAAAACAAACAAAATATTTAACTTATATCTGTTAAGGTATTATGGCACTGTCTTTTTTTTTTTTCACAAGTTTGCAGCATTTCCTTCCACAGATGAAGCTAGGAAGTAAACAGGACTGGCCATGTCACCATTCACACTAATTACATGACATAGATACAATTTAGAGGAAACAGACTATTCTTTTATTTTAAAAACTGCATTAACTGGCCAAAGCTAAAACAACACTTCCAGAGCTTCAAGCAGAGAGTCCACATAAATGAAAGGTTTTATCCAGTCAAAGTAGACATTGTTTGCTATGTAACTACATTGGATAGGAAACCTTCTGCTTCTGTCCATTGCTTAGTGTAAGAATGAATTATTTCAAAACTATTATTGTCATTATTCCAAACTAAAGCATGGAGGAGAAGCAGGCAGGAAAATAGAGGGAACAATGTCCCCTTGCATATAGGGGACATGACCTCTACTATGTCTGTCTGACGTACTAAGCCACATAAAGGATTCTCAGATCTGTAAGCGAGAGAAAAAAAAAAAAACATAACAAAATATAAAAATATTTCACATTTCTTGAAACCACAAGTTGATTTGATCTGAGTGTTTCTGAAGAGAAAGAACCATTCCTACCTTATCACACAGTGCTGTTTTTGAAAGACTATTTTTAACCAAGACCATCATTTTACCCATTAAAACATAATAAAACAAAAATCACTCTTCTTACTCTTGCTGATGTAATTATATTTCTTAAGAAAACTTGAGATTTTGAATAATCTGAGTTTATTTCGATGCTTTATATTTATTCATTACTATTTTCTTATTGTTTTGTATTTGCATTACATCATCAAGGCATGTGAGAACCATAGTTTCAATCCTCTAAATGCCCTGTACATACAAAAGAATTTCACAGTAACAGTGACTTTGACTTCTTTTATTTCACCAACCCTGGAAAACATTTCTGTCCTTTAATAGCAAGCAACATGAAGACAAACAAAACCAAATACTACAGTTACAAAAACATTTTTGTCAGCACACAGAACAGAAAACTAAAACGTATTCATGAGCTCCATATGCTGCGTAGGCATGTTGAGTAGTTGATGTTTTACAGTTGTGTGATGAGTCATTAGAAGAAGGTGTGCTCAGTTTAACTTCAGACTGGGAAGGCATAAGCACAACCCTGACAAAATAAAATTATCAGTATTAATCTAATTTAGTGACTATTTGTCCCAGATCACTGTAAACATTTACCCCCAAATCACTTGCAGCGTCACTTGTCATCCCCTCTGTGTCCATCCCCTTCTCCCCTTTCTCGTTCCCTCTGCTGGGTCTGTGACTGCAGGGGGAGATGGTGAGAACAGTGGGCTGCAGCCTTTCCCAGCCACAGCCCAGAAGATTGGAGCAAGGAGCCCACCTCTCGCCTCAGCTCCCTGTCCCCCCTCCAACCCCTAGTGATGTGGGAAAAGCCTGGGAGGGTGTCCCACTGAGTGTGCTCAGGCAGTCGTCCCAGGCTCCAAAAACCTATCGCTGCAGCTCTGTCAACTGCTGCATCATTTAGGCCAGCCTGAGCTTGTTAAAGATAGCTCACCATTCTGAACGTTTTTGTTTCCATGTTGTTTCACCTCTCCTCAGACCAAACAGAAAGTACCACACAGGTTGCAGTGGGAATGAGAGAGGTTAAATAGCAGTGAGGCATGACTTCTTGTTACCACTTAAGAAGATGCGTGTAAACATCTGTTTGGCTTGTGAGTCACAGCCACGAGAGAGATATTAATTGCCACAGCTTTGACAGTATTGTTCCAAATTCAAATCTGCGTGTTACTCGTCACCACTGTTCTTTCTTTTTTTCTTTTTTTTTTGTTATTACTTT
>JBAMYA010000005.1:14057690-14093588 GCA_037176975.1 Arrhamphus sclerolepis
ATTGTTCCAAATTCAAATCTGCGTGTTACTCGTCACCACTGTTCTTTCTTTTTTTCTTTTTTTTTTGTTATTACTTTTTGCACACAGCATATAATCCTTACAACTGCTTCAAGTGTTGTGGCTTTTCTCCAGCTGCACAGTTATGTGCTGAGAATTACACAATGTCCACAGGGAGCAGGAGCGACTGGTGGCTTGGTGAGTAATCTCAGGCTAGTTCCCTCGTATTACTGATAAAGACCAGGAGTGTCTGTGTATCGTCAAATCCTACAATGAGCCAAGCACATGCATATGCTTGCACATGTACAGATGAAACAACTTTACAGCACTGAAAAGGTTAAGAAATCCAAAATATGAGGAAAAATTTAGATTATGAAAACTCGTCTAGGTATAGAAGGCATTATCATTATAGAGCTCTGTTTCGCAGCTTACACCTCCTCTGTCACAATATGTTTATGTGAAAAGAGGAGCTCAAGCAGAAACAGCATAAATCATCTCTTCAATATGTTCACATGCAAACGCCTCTATAAACTTAAGTTTTTTTTTGTTTTGTTTTTTTTCACTCTTCCAGTCAGCGCATTTCACTGATTCAGCTTCCATATGTGAGGGAGCAGATCTTTGTATGGGAAACTCTGTGACCTGAGGAGCGCTGGTCTCCTGCAGCGTGTGAACGGCCACCATCCTCCCTCTGTTTCCCCACGCTCCTCTTCCACACCCTCTGCTGCTCCATACTAAACATGACATTATATTTTTTCTCTCGTGATCTCTGTGCTTCATTGTCTCAGCGAAGCAGTGACCAGCTGGTACGGGAACCATCCTGTGTCTGCTTTACATTAGCTCTGTGTCATGCGGAGAGCCTTCATGTAGTGACAGAGAGAAGGATGGTTGAGAAAATGTCCAAGAGAGAACCTGTCCTCATTTTGCTTCCACAGTTCATTTCCTCACTTCTTCATTTTGTATTCTTGTTAAATAGGTGCACAGTCAATGAGGAGGCAGTGCAAACAAGGACTGACACAGTGTAAGTCTGTGCTGTGAGGTAGGGCATTGGGAACCTTTTTTTCTTTGCTCAACACATGACTTCAGCTGCTCTCATCACAGTGAGAGGAAAACCCAATTTGGGAACTCCAACTGTTTTTACTGTGGAAAAATATCACTGTTGCAGACTCATAGTAAACGCATAACTACAGAGCAACCATGGTGTTTTTCTGTGTAAATACACGTGAAGTGGCACTGACTGTGGGTTTACAGAATATTTGTTGCTCATTTAAAACACAATGATGACAGTTTTTTTGTGGTTGTGATTCAGGAAGAAATACTTGCTGATGTTGCATACTGTAAAAATAACACTCATTTGGTCATTCAAGCTTGTTGTAGCTTCAATGTTGAGCTTGAGAGTCAGTTCAAACCCTCAAGTTAAGTCAAGAACAGACAGTATTTTTGCATTTCAGACTAACAAAATTATATCCCTAGTGAGTACTTGAAAAGGGGGGGGTGTCTATTATTTTTATTTTTCCAAAAAAAAACTGCCACACACACTAACTTTCCAGAGTTCAAACTCTTAAAACTGTCAGCAAGATCATCTGTGTGGTAGATTTACCCCAAATGTTGTCATTTAATTATAATAATTGCCCCAAATTGTCCATTGCAATATGACCAGACAGTCTGCTCTGATGTTATCAGCTTGAGAAAGTTCCTTTTCATGGGTCAATATGGATCAAAAGGTATAAATGTTCCTATTAATATAATTATCTATCTTTTCCATTAGTGCCCATAAAACTGTTAAAAAATAAACACAAAGGACAAAACATGAACAGCAGGAGCTCTGTGCTGCTGTTTGGTTGCAGCTGTTCCTGAAACTAAATCCCAACCTTAGAATGATAAATGTTTAGCCCAGGTTTTCACTGGATGTGACTGAACCGTGCTCTTGTCACCGCTGGGGTGTATTCAAGCTCTCACATGTGTTATCTGAAACAGTAGAGCTTAGCTAGCTATCTATCCATCTATCCATCCATCCATCCATCCATCCATCCATTATCTGTACACTCTTTTTTTCTATTCAGACTCATGAGGGTCTGCTGGAGCCTATCCCAGCTCTCTTCAAGTAAAAGGCAGGGATACACTCTGGACAAGTCACAGTGTGGAGTTCATCATCATTCTAATTGTATATACACTGGACTGAGTCACAAATCTCTAAACTTAATCACTCATTGCTACGAAAGCTTCACTTAAATTTTCAGTGTCCTCTTTGGCACTGTCCCATCCTCTGGTTATTTGTAATGCTTGATGTGGCTCCCTTAATGGATTTGTGTCCATTTATTATTTTGCCTTTATGTAATTATTTTAATTAGCTTGTTTAAATGAAATGATTTGTGTGCTTTTGCTTTGTTTTCAAAAGCAAATGAAAAGACAGACCCCTGTTCTGTCAAAAATGTCAATAATTAGAAAACTGCAATAATTTTATTTAAACATTAGACATTCTGACGTGCTGAAGAAAGTCTGTCTTGTGTTATTTGTGTCTGTTTAAGTAAATGACAGCACAGGGGGAGCGTACAAAAAAGATGTTTCAAGAAACGAGGAGAATCCCTTAGAGCAGTGATTCTGATCTCACCTTTTCACCCAAATATGTCACTGATCCAGGTGTCTGTTGGACGCGGTGAGTCTGTGGACATTGGCCAAGAAGCCACCATTGATAACCACCACGCTGAAGTCAGTTACAGATCTGCCAAAGCCAGTAGTGCCCAGTAGAATTAGTCAGAATGTCTGGGAAGGGCATGGTATTAGCCTTGACCCCAAACTCAAAGTCTACAAGTGTATACAGGAGACATGAGAAGCAGCAAAACCACTTCCACCTGTGCTAACTATTCAACATCCTTAAGATTAGATTCCAGAACAAAATACCAGGTACCAGAGCTGGACTACCAACCATAACCACCCTCCTGCACAAGGCTGACCTTTGAAGCACCTCCATCTGTTGTTCAAAATTTCAGTGTTCTCAAATCTCTTGCTTACATACTGGTATTTTATACCATTTATGAAGAGGTGTGCCTCCAATTTTACTCCTCTGGCCTTTACATACTGGCTTAACCAAGGAAGAAAAATCCCACTTGTCCTTGCCTGCATCAAACCAAAAACAAAGGTGCGACTCAGCGTAATCTGTGTGAAATGTCACAAGACTCATAAGACACATTGTGCGCTAGTAAATTCAAACAACAACCGAAGCAGAAATGAAAGTCGTTCAGTTTTTGCTTATTCAGAACCAACTAATTTTATCTTCTGCTCGAAGAGTTAGAAGTTCTTTACTCTCTTCATCTACCCAATTCAACATTGTTATGTTAATAAAAGTTTGTTGTATGAGCAAACTAACAAACATATTCCCTACTACTGTCTTCCGCATCCCACTGTTGCACATAGTGTTGCACATGTAAAATGTAATTATTACATCGCCAGACATCCCACTCTGTCATGGAATGGGGGGATGTATCTTACATATATGAGCAGTGTCTCCTTTTTACACACCTTTTTCACTACATTGAGAGGTAGAAAAAAGAGGAAATGTGAATTTATGCCTTTCCAGCAAACTGAAGTTAGATACACGTGCAGAGACTGCGAAAAGATGGAAATGTTCTGCAAAGAAATGTTTGTAAGGGCCTTTAGTTACTGTCTGTTTCAGTTAAAATGAATGTTTCCAGCTCTTTCTATCTTACTTATAACTGAGGACAGAGCAACTGTACTTGATATGTTAGTGCAACAAAAAATACAATCTGTTCATGTTGTATACATATGTAAAAACATCTCTGTCCTTTCCCACAAAACTTTAACCTCTCAAGTGGTAAAAGGTTGAAACATCACACTTCACTCATTGTAGCCTTTACAGAGGAACATGTGCTTAAACTCTTGATGGGGAAACAACGTCTTTCTCCTTTAAACTGGAGCATCTTCTACTGTTTCTAATCAGAAACACTGGAACTAGGGTTTCTCTAAACAACAATGACATAAATGAATGTATAATTTTGATAATCTCTCTTTTCCTTCCCATTTTCTGCCTTCTAAATGGAAAACAACTGCAGCGCTTGCAACATGTCACAGTGAGTTACAGTAATCAGCCGGTACTCATGACTCATCATAAACTCCATGATAGCAGATTTTTTTTTCTTTTTTGAGTTATTGACATTGATCATATTTGTTTCTTGATCTCTAGAATTAGTTATTTTTGATATCTAAAAAAGCAAAAATAAGACAGGACCAGGGGGGAAACTGTTTAGATCAGTAAACCTCTTTATGTGAAATTATGCATACATCTCACTGTCATTCTACTATCATGCTTTCCATAGTCAAAGGTAATGGCAAATGTTTTTGTTTGTTTGTTTTTTGATGCCAACTGATCAGACTAACAGCAAAATAAAGGTTGAGATAAAATACAGTTTGTAAGAGATGATTTGTAAGATCATCATCAGTTCTACTGGGAAACAAATTCGACAGAGATATGAAATCTCTGTCTCCAGGAATTTGTTTAGACTTGGTTGGGTAATTCTACATTCGGTAACAAAGACAAACATCCTTATGGTGATGCAGAATGTGTTTCCAGAGAATGCTCGAAGTCTGTGACAGTTACACGAAATGCTGTCTTAAAAAAATGCAGACAGCCATGTCATTGCTGATTGACATGGAGGTAGTGTGCTGCATAATCATAGTCAAAATCAAATTTTATAAAATGTTTAATAAAACAGAAAGATCAAAAAGTGAGAACTTACTCCTGGGAGTTACACCATAGGGTTATTAATGAAATCTAGCCCAGGATTACTTTTGATGACCGTACAACTCTACTTTATGCTATAAATTGGGATGTGCCCAGCAGCAGGAGCAGAAAGTCTCGCAAAGGGTGATGGCAGGAAGCTTAAAGTCAGACAGCTACTGGTAAAAGCTTCATCTACACATGAGGCCACCGTCCTTATATTAACATTAGTTGTGCAACATAATTTTTGACATTGTTGATAAGAACTTTCAATGCTTTTAGATGTTTAAATATCCTCTATTCTCTGTTTAACCCTACATAATCCTACTGTAGGTAGCTCTTCTGTTATTTCTGTCTGTGGAAAATGTTTAGATTTGCTCAAAGCTGGCCTCCACAGTTCATCCCAGCTGTTACACAGAACTGTTAGTAATAACTCCTAAATTTCCCTTGACCAGCCCCATAACCTCCAAGTTATTTCTCCCATGATTGTTTAGCTGTGGGGGCCAAAGCCTATTAAGCAGTTTGCTGGCAGAAACAACACAAGCAGCATTACTAATGGCAAGCTATTGCTAAGACCTGGGGCAACTGTTGCTTACATTGTGTGTTTCTCTTTGGCTGCAGTGAATCACCATGCTTATTTCTGAGCATCTGTGGAAAGTACCTGCTATAATAAGCAAGGTTTTCTGCAGCTTTTTCTTACTTGTTGTAGTGTGCAATGTACTTGTTGAAAGTATGCAATAGGAACCACAGTCATGACCACACAGGACGACAAAAACTGTGAATGAATGAAACAAAGTAAGTGAGAAGTAATAGCTGAAACTGCATTCAAGGATGCTGAACTTTGGCACTGTCTTCTAATTTTCTCATGAAAATGCTCCAATGAAGCATTGAAGATAGTAATTTCAGACATATTCAGTGTTTGTTGAGGTTTTACCTGTCCATTGTTTCTGTTTTTGACTTCATTCAAATCTGATTCATGAACCACACAATGTAACAAAAGTTAACCTCAAACCTTTGTTGCGGCACATCTCTGTCATGTAGTAGTGAAATAAGTGAATGTAGTATACAAGTTAGATGTCTCATATGTCCACATGTGTGCATTTGCCATACAGCAGAGAGAAGGAGAAGCAGTCTTTTCACTCGTGTTGATTGGAAGCAGATGTTTGGTCAAAGTCAAGTCAGAGAAGAAAATGTTTCGGAAAATTCTCAGGGCTCAGCCTTCCCTTTCTGGGCCCTGGCCTGGGCAGCCAATCGCTGCACAGCACCCACTGCTCTTAAGGGTGAAAGAAATACTTCTATTGGACGGAGACGCAAACGTGGGCGTTGGGAGCAGATGTCCTGGGAAAGTTGCTGAATCCCACTTGACTCACAGTAAAAGAAAAGCGAAAACATTTACTTGTTCAACTGGACAGTGACCAAAGTCTGTTTTAATCCAGTTGAACTCTTTCTCCTTTAAACTGGAGCACTTTGTCAAGTTGACAGTGTTTCTGAATGCTGCAGTTCTGCATGTGGCCTTCTACATTTCCAGTGAATAGGCTTTTGAATAGTGTCTCAGCTGCCTTAAAAAGGAATTTAAGAATAATAAAAGTTGAAAGACTGTTCTCTTTCCTGCCATCTCCTGTATTTTAGATTGGAGACAATGCTTGAAATGAATGCTGCTGGGTGTCTCCACACCTTTGCCATACTTCACCACTCATCCCCCCATTCCTTCACATCATGAAACCCTCCACGACTCCTTTGCTCCTTTTCACCTCGTAACCTTCAATGTCCCACATTCAGCTTTCTATCCCAGCTTTCATCTCTTTCCGTCTCTGAACCCCCCCCTCCCTCCCTCTAGTTCACATATGGCCTCACCTTCACACAAAGCTCCATCTCTGTCTCTTATTGTACTTGTCTATTGCCTATTCAGAGGAACAGTACAACACAAATCAATCATCTTTTCCTAATGGAAAGTCCACATTAACATGAGAGGACACTCCATTTCCGTCCCAGAATGCCAGGTCGACTGCTACCTCAGCTTCAGCCAGTGTAGATCCAAGGGCCAGCAGGCACTTTCATTTCAGGAGGAATAGCAGGGTGAAGCCGTCAGGTCCAGGGGTGGCTCAGGGAGTCAATGGTGTATTAACTGAGGATGTGACAACGGCAATAAAAATGCAAATTTCCAGCCAAAGCAGGGGATGGCCTGGATCTGCCCTTCATAAGCCTGGATAATACAGTCACCATACCTGC
This sequence comes from Arrhamphus sclerolepis, assembly GCA_037176975.1. Taxonomy (NCBI): domain Eukaryota; kingdom Metazoa; phylum Chordata; class Actinopteri; order Beloniformes; family Hemiramphidae; genus Arrhamphus; species Arrhamphus sclerolepis. The sequence goes on from JBAMYA010000005.1 coordinate 14,064,649, forward strand.
CAAGACATGGGGTTCAACACATCTCAGACACAACAATACAATGAACTAGAGGAAGGGAGGGCTAGTGTGGTGGTACAAAGTGTGTGTCTAACCTTAAGACCATTGAAACAGTGATAAAGAAAATCTTTTTTTTTGTATTAATAGAAGTCATTGTTAGTTTGGCAAGGAAATTTTCATTATGTTCCAAGTATATTTGCTTTCAAATCAAAGAAAATGCTTAATACTGAAATACAATGATGAAATTCTCAGTAAACCCCAGTTGAACACCAGTTAATGGTCTGTAAAAGAGCATAGTCATAGCGATGTAAGATGAAGATTTCAGATAAGAAGGTGTTCACACCTACAGTAACTTTCAAGAAACACATTAAACTTTACTGCATCTTACTGCAGTGCTGACGTATATGTTTAGGGCATAAAAATCAGATAATAATATCAAAATAGCATTACTTGCACAAAAAACAACTGTGCATTTTCTCTTTTTATGTACGTTAACTTTAAATTCAACTTCATCACAAAACAATGTGATTCTCAAATCAAAGGAGATTTCTGAACAAAGACAAGGATTGCTTTTGATGTAATTTTCTTTATTCTGTGCACAAAGTGCACCAATATTTCATGTGATATAAAATTATATAAAAAAATCTGGTGCATCCTGAGCATCAATATATGAAGAAGACAGGAAAGAACCAAACTTAATTTGTTTTTCAAACGAGACCATTCGACAGAAGTGGAAGAAGATAAGTTAAACTCTCTGGCTGCGAGCTTGTTGAGTTTTTTGTTGCACAGTGGTAAGATATCTTTGTAATCAGCTGAGTCTCTATTTTCACATAACACCTTGTTTGTGTGGCTTGCTGGAAGGGATGAAATTACCAGAAACATTAAAATGGGCATGGGATGTTTTCCTGTTTTTAATTATGTTAATTATGTAGCCTAGCTCGTAAGATTTACACTGTTAGAAATTTTTAAATACAAATACAAAGCAGTAGCACATGGATCAAGTCAACTACAACCAGTGCATTGTTGTCTGTAGAATGATGAAAAGACCAGCAAACCCCAAAAGATTTTGCTTTTTGTGACGTAGTTACAGATTCTGATGAACAATGAATCCCATGCAGTACAGTACCCGGCTGATGCTTACTTTCTTAATTCCCATGGAAGCAAAAAGTGTGTACTTCTGCACACACAGCTTCTGCACTTTGGTCTGGTCTTTGTGGAATGAATGATAAAAAGTTTTGCATTTAGTGGGTGTCCTTTCTTTCCTGCACAAGCTCTGAGGCACCTGAGTTGATTTACTATACGTTCATTGAACAAAAAAAGTGGTTACATTCATCAGTGCCTGTTAGCATCCAAATCTAATGTTTTCCCGTCAAGCCAATCTTAGAAGGCTACTTTGTACTGGGAAGACAGATGTGGCTTATTAGTCTGTCAGCGTGTTTATAATTCATGTTTAAGTGTGAATCTACATTTAAAATTACAAAGGTCACACATTATCCTGAAGGATCTTTCTACTGAAATTGTATTGTTTGGACAGAGTGTCTTACGAACCGATCATAGAAACTTGTGCTCAGACCTTTAGTGAGGGTAATGGATCAAATTAGTCAGAAGACGTTTTTTGGTCTCAGAAATCTCAGAGGGGTCGCATTTGAGTTGACATGGTAGATCTAACTCTTGTTAATCCCTTGATGCTATTGGGGTCTATACCAGCCCCAGCAACTGTGTCTTAAGTTGAGCCATAATGGCCCTCAGGGACACATTGGTCATATTTCACAACTTCTCTGCGTAATGGAACCAGTGACTTGGTCCCTTGTGCGTCATAGGGATTCTCTTTTGATGAAGGGGCTGTTAATTTAGGATGGAGAGAATAGATATAGTTATGTTTTATCCATAGCAGAAATTCTATTAGGCCTTAAATCTAAAGGCTGAGCAAAGCTTTAGCAGTAATGACATTTGTGCTCTCTAATGTCAGCTTATTATACCATAAATGTCAAATTGTTGCCATATGACATTTTTTTGCAGTGTTTGAATAAATGAACTTAAACTGGCACAGATATACAAGTTCTAAAAGAAACAGTTAGGGTTAGGGTTTGTATCTTTAAACACTTAAATGGGAGCTTGTATCTGAGACTTAAACAATAAAGCAGTTTCTTCTTTTTGCAGTTCAGTAATCCTGAGAAGTATCGATGGTTCAAAAGATGTGAAGATGAATTTTTCAAGAACAACAAAGTTATTTTTTTTGCTAATAGCTGCTACATATTTACATGTTAGCATTCAATAATTTGGCATAGCTGCTGTTGCACCTAATATGTCATTTGAAAGTTATGCTACTGATTGAAATTGCGGTCATGAAACAGACATCAGTTCTGTCTATTTTTAACTTTCAAACCAAAATTGAAGCAAATCTCTGGAATGTTGCTTCATAGAAATTTCCCATCTGGTGCATTTTCATTTGGTTTGAAGCAAATAAATTAGACTTCACAGTTTCAGTAGCGGGTGCAGATGAAGGATAAATTTAGCATTGTTGTAATAAACAGACACAGACGAAAAATCGCCTTGACCAGTACAAGAACCAAATGGAGGAAGGTCTTCAAGGATTCTCTTCTTCTCTGTGATTTAATTCACATTTAAATCTTACAGGTTTAAAGTGGCTCTGTTTCTGACAATGTTTTAATTTAACTAATGTTAATACATTTGATATATTTACAAAAGCAAATTTCCAAAGTTATAAAAAAAAAATCAGTTTATCGGTTTATCTTTACATGTCTTAAATACATTTTGTTTTAACTAATTCATAAACTTGATTTCACTCTGATTTTTCACTCCAAGGTGACATTGTGGAATTAACTGATTTTATGTGTCAATTTGCCATAAAATGCAAATGAGGGACTAAAAGGGGATTTTAAGACAAATCTGCCTAAAGTGCGGATGCAAAGAACTCTTCATTCTAACAGCATTTTGAATGTTTATCAAATATTATTTGTCTGTCTATTATCACTTTAAGCACATTGTTTCTGTCTTTGTGTCTGCCTCTTAATGGGGGAAAAGAAAAAAAGTCCAGACTTTCCTGCACTGTGATAATGGCCTGTGCTTAAAACACACCAATATAGAAATCCTCATAGAGATGTGTAGTCCAAGTAGTCAGTCGGGTTATCTACTGAACAAATCCATTTGCAGGAGCACAAATCATTTTATGCAATAGACACATCAGTGGAGCTCAGAGGCATATCATAAAGACTTATTTATTTCACCACACAAATATGATCTAAACAAAACTTTATTATAGCAACAATGTCTCAAACTGTTGTCTTTGGATCACCCCTGTCTCTCACAGTCATGTTAAGACTATATGCAGGAGGCAGGCATAGCTTGGTGAAGCCTTTAGATAAATATTTGAGCTTTAAATCTGACAAACAAGCTTCAATCCAGTATCCGCTGGCAACATGAGGTGGTGTAGCAGAAATTACTTGACATCTTTGTTTGACTGTCAGATGTTTCCTCTCCTCTTTGCAGGTTTCTATCTTTTAAAAATGCTTAAATCAGTGGAAGATTTCTGTGAAGAAGGCACAAAAAGGGCAAGAAAAATGAGCAAAGTCTGCATCAGCCAAGTTTGTGTCTGTGTTTGGATGTGGAATGGACGGGTATGAATGGTATCAGAATGATTTGGATTGTGCTACATGTCTGTTGGAACACGTACTGTCTAGGGAAGTATTTAAAAACCTGCCTAGCGATCATGTCTGGTCTGGATCATTGGCCTAGTCAGAGTGAGGGAGGTGGAACATGAGGAGAACCACCTGGGTAACCTCTGCGTGCCCTCTAGAACACCACCAGCAAATCCAGTTTGGGATCATTTGCAATGAAACCATCTATGGTTTCAGGTTGGAACAGATGTGAAGAAAGTTATGCATGTATGCACATTTTGGTTTATTTGCTTTATATGGTATTTTTGATTAGCACCACTTTGATTTTATATTTAAATTGTACTGTAAAACTCTACTTTGACTGTGTTTAAAATATGTCACCGTACATTGTCCTTGTTTTGTCTACCCAGATTTCAATTTTCTAAATCTAAGAAACACACAGATCCTGACCTGCATATCTGAATCTTATTCCTACAACTCTGCTGCAGGGCCAAACAGCTGTGCAGTTTAGGGCAGCAGGCCACGGCCCAGCATGTTTTCTATCTACAGTGGAATTTATATGAAGGGTTACAAGTGCATGAATGGGCCCAAGTGTCTTGGCTCCATTTTTACATCACCTCATCAGTGCTCATGAGACACACTTGTTAAAACTGAGACACACCATGGCCAGCAAGTATCTCTGCAAGTGAACCTACAGTACATATGTCAAACAGGCACAGCGTTAACAATGAAATGCAATGTTTTGCTGGGAAACCTTGAGTCCATGGCATTCATGCAAATTCCACTGAGCACCCTCCTAAACATCGTCCCAAAAGAACTATGCCCAATAAACCAGAGGGAGATATGGAGACCAAATGGGATCAGGTTAGTTAAAACTTAAAAAAAGAAAGAAAGAGAGAGAGAGAGAGAGAGAAATACAATATCAGCTCAGCCTGGGTTGGGGGGTTGGGGGTTTGGGCCATTGGTTGTTCAAGGTCTGGCAGCCCCTCCTATTACTTGAGAAAAAGTTGTGTCCAAGCCAGGAATATAAAACATGTTCATCATATTGAAGCAAGATGCTGAAATGTTGATTAGGTCATGTATGTAATGACGCACTGCAACATGTCAGCTGAGTCATAAACATATTACATACATACATAAACATATATATGCATATATATATGGTCTATGATTGATCATATACTCATTAAGAATATCTATATATAGCAAATGACTAATAATAAATATGTATGCAGTATAAAGTATGAAGTAAAATATACTAGAGATATATTTTATGATTATTTTTACTTTATGCTGTACACTGTAGGCCTATATATATTTATTAGTCATTTGCTACATATACTCTTACTTTATATATGATCTGTTATAGAGCATGTCTACACACACACATATTGCAATCATAGTACTAATTATTTCCAAGCTTTTCCCTCTCAGGGATCAATAAAGTAATTCTGATTCTGATCAGATGAAATAAAATGACAGAAGACATGTGAAGGTCATTCTTTTCTACCTTTGAAAACATTGAAACATTTAGTACTGTGGACTAGTGCAAATGATCCACAATTATGAAGCATCCTTTGACTTGCTTAACATCTTAAAAGTGCTCACCAATATGTGTCTACCCATAACATAGGCGTTGGGAGATTTCCAACTCAAACTCACCCAACACTTCAATATAAATCAACGGCTCCTGAACTGTGAATTAACAAAGTGATAATTTTGCCTTGTTTGCCTACTGACTCCCCTTTTTGTCAAAAAAGTAAAGTGGTTGCATTTAGAAAGTGCTTTTCTACAGTGTTGACAATTCAAAGTGTTGCTACACTGAAAGTCAACTTCAACTATCCACAGATACGCTCTTACAGCTCCAAAGATCTACACATTTCTTTTTCCACACTGTCGTGCAGTCTTCTATAACAGTCATACTGATTAATCCATCAGAGGCAATGTGGTTTGAGCTTTGACAGATGAATACTCTACTTTCTGAGTCATGGCAAATTGAGAAGCAAATATGTTGAAATCAGAACAAAATGCATGCACTATTGCAAGATAGCTTTGTGTAAGCAAAGCATTCACATTGCTTGGTCAAACAAATTCAACAGAGTTGGCTGCAGGGGACCGTTGATGGGGTGTTGTTAAATAAGGTGGAAACAATGCCAAGTTGCTTTGCTAATATGTACAGAGATTGTTGGTAAATCATAGCAACTTAGTGCTGAACGTAACCGGTACTGATGCCATCGTCAGAGACAACCACATAGTCTCCACACTGTTTTCCCTAGTGTGGTGTTTGATTTTACATATGCTGCTTTTGAGCTTCTCTTGAATGGCATCCATCTTCAGTCTCCTCCCACAGGTAAATTCTTGAGATTTGAGTCTCTAAACTGGTGATATTTTACAAAATAGTCATCACTTAAAAGTTCCATTTTAAGTGACTTGCCAGCAAATGACCCAAAATACACAGGTGACAGTGAGCAACTGCTCATTGCACGTCAACCCACACATCTCTGATATGTATGCATTTGGAGGCAAGATGACTCCGAGATTGAACCGCTGGCGGTTGTCTCCTGACAGCTGAATTAACTATAATGTCTGAGGCAGAGCTGCCTCCTCTACCTATTACTTTTTCCATCATGTCACTGGCTCCTGCTTGGAGTTGGTTATGATTGTCTGCTTGTCCTCTCATACTAAAAATCAACCAGAACAATTACGGGGGTATTTTATCATATCCGTTCCAAGTTTATATGTATCTGTGACTACTCTGCATAATTGATGACAGGTATTGATGAGGCATATCAAAGAGTATCTATGTAAGGAACGCTGCATTTGATGAGTCAACAAGACATCTTAGACCGCAAGATTTCCTGCAGACGAGATATAAAATAACACTCTGCAAAAACACTGTTATTCACCTCAAATGAAATGAAATGAAACACCACACGCAGTGATAAAATCTTTCTTCACATATATTTCATAACATTTTGAAGTACATTAAGTACATTTTAGAAATAGAAGCTACAGTTTATAAAACTTTTCCAGCAGAAATCATTGATGGGCCAGCATCAGCCTTTTATCTTCCTTGCAGACAGGTCTATTTTCTATACGTAAAAAAAAAAAAAAAGAAAAAAAAAAAGAAATCGCTACATTATTTTGTCCTGCGCTACCTTTAAATTCCCATGAAAGCACCAGCTGTCTGCATCTCTTGTCTTTTATAAAATATAAATTATTGAAAAATATTCAAATGTTTGTGAACTAAATACAATAAAAATGATCTCATAACAAAAATACAGAGACAATATAAAATATACACACAAAAAAAACAACATCCAAAACAATAAGGCTTTCCTTCTGAATCTATTCTGAGATATGCATATGTCTCAAAATATCGGTATAAATGAAGTCCTGCAGTAGATTGTAGTCTCCCACTTTACATCAGTATATCTTCCTGACAAACACATTTAAGTACAAGAATCTTATCTTTTCTTTTGAAGCCATATGAGCATTATAACTTCATGTAAGGGGGACATTTTAAGGTGTAAAATCTGAAAAAAATAAAATAAAATGACCATAACAAAACAAAGAAAAAAAACAAAACAACAAACAACAACAAAAAAAAAGAAACAGTGTTTCAAAACAACATGTAGGACAGAATGAGCATCCACTGCAGCTCATCATCAGCTGCTTTGTTTTAGATCTAATTTTCTGTATTGGATATGCAACACGGGTTTGACAGTCAGTGCTCGATAATATTGAACAAGCTTGTTGGAGATTATGCACATATACAATATCTCTTTTCTGCACTCAGTGGGAGGTCCTTAAATCAGACTTTTTTTTTCTTTCCCTAAAGCTATGTGCTTTCCAAAATATTAAAGAAGAATAAAAGATAAAACACAACACTTGCAACATACATGGGAGATTTCTGGTCCCTGTCTTCTAACGATGCGGATACCCGAAGCACCGTGGCCAAAGACCTCACATGGGTTTTGGTTATTATTCCTGCTTTGTCTCTTGCTTATTTGTGTAATCTGGGTCTCAATAGAGCATTATGAAATACAATCTGTACAAATAGACATCTCAAAAGCTATTTTTATCCATATGGGTAACATTCAGCCACTGTAAACAATAACATTGTATTCTAAGATAATATTCAACTTTGGCAGTTCCCAGTGTACAGCCACTGTTCCCACTGTTGGGAGGAAACTGTTTGGCTATTCGCTCAAATGTAACCAGTGAACTGTTACGCATGTTAGTCACTCACTCTGAACCGCATAGATAATAATACAAAAACTTAAAACTGAATATTCATCGGCACTCTTCGCCTTAAATACGCCAACTTCCATCATCTGCCTACTGCTGATCATCACCTGCGTTATCCACAGACTCTTTTCCGTCACCTTCATCTACATCAAAAGTTTCACATTCTCCATACTCAACGTTTTTCAACTCGCCTATCCCTTTTTCTTCCATTGTACAACCACACAATACTGCAGCTGCTTGCTTATGACCGAAATGTACTGCGTAACCGACAAAAATAAACTGACATTTGACATCCGTAAGGTTTAGTAAACTATTTCCCTCAGCTAAATGAGTCGTGATTTTACAAGATAAGACAGATGGGACCATGAAAACACTATGGCAACATGGACAGTGACCTGACAAATTCTTCATCTAATCTGAATGTTAAACAGTTTATCTTATCAAAGACTCCTGAATTTCCTCACATAGATTGTCTACAGTTTGCTAATACTGGTGGCATATGCAAAAATGCCTACATTTCAGTCACAACGTGTCTCTAACAAAGTGGCAAACATACATAAAGGTGAGAGCGTCAGTTTCAAAAGCAACGGCTACTTTCAGTTGTCTTATAGACACTTTGGAAATGAGTAATCTCTACTAAGTCCTCACAACTCAGAAAGCACGGAGCAAGTGCCTGCGGTGTTGTCTGATTACAAATCAAATCAGCACATTTCAGTAACAGGCTCTTTGAGAAGTGTCTAACTTGGCATTTAATGTTTGATTCCACTTAATACCCTTACAGGCAAAAATACTATAAAAATACTAATAATCGGCCTAGCAGGTTTACACTGGGTGTTCTGATAGTATAATACTGGCACAAGCATACACTCATTACACATCAAATTTGAAATGAAACTTTTTTTTTGGTCCAAGCTGAAAACTCTTTTTTTTTTTCTTTCTTTCTTTTTTTTCCAAAGAGAAACAGTAAGCATGTATTTAAATATGATACAACACCTTCCTCGGTTCGGTTTTTGTGTTTTGGCAACCGTTATCTTAGCAGAAACTGGTTACCTGCTCTCTTTTAAACCCAACAATGAAATGCATTGCATTGTTCAGCTCTTCCATTTCTCTTGGTGCTCTCACACTTTGTGTCTTGGTGCTCTTGCCTCCCCCTCTCTGCTACTTAAACTGAACAGAACCTGAAGTCTACCTGATAGCGCTTCATCTGCCTTGCGCTGCTAAATACCAGTATGTATACATACACACACATTTTTTATATTCATATATATACATATATATACATATATATATATATATATAAAACTCACACAATCATTCAAACAGGTGTGCACACATCTCAAACTCAACAGGGTATGATTACTGGCTTTTTGCTTCTGCCTTCCTTTTAAAATATGGTCTGAGAAACAGGAGCTCAAAGTTGACAAAGACCTCGGTTAGGCATTAAAAAGTTTTCGGTCCCCCAAGACAATGGTTTACCAACTCAATCAAACAGTTAAGACCACTTCATGAGCCTCAGTCCATGTGGCTCATTAACCTTTGTCTCCACACCTCGTGTCCATCTTTGCTTTCACTCGTCCGTATCGGGCTTTACGTCCAGCATTGCGTGCAGCTCCTCAGGAGTGTAGCCCAACAAGCTTTTCAAGTCACAGACAAAGCGGTAAACGTAGCGTTTCCCAGATGTCTTGTGGATGATATTCTTGTCATAGTAGTAACGGAGGCCACGACTCAGTTTCTCATAATTCATCTTGGGCTTGTTTTTTCTTTTGCCCCACCTCCGAGCAACCTGTAATAGCACATGGAACAGGCATAGCAGGGAATTAATGCATAGTTAATTTCTTCACTTTCAAATCAAGCTAATGTAAAATAAGCTACATCATTCTTCCAAAAAACATTAACAGAGACAGCCGAAAGCAGACAGCAGTCTGTAGAAATGAGACGTCTTGCTCGTCTGGCTAAATGTTTTGGACCTCCCATCTCGTGTGCCGGTGACCAGCAGGGTCACAACCTCTCACCTCATCTGGGTCAGAGAGTTTGAACTCCCAGCCGTCGCCTGTCCAGCTGATGAAGGACTGGCAAGACTTGTCAGTCAGCAACTCCAGAAGAAACTGCCACAGCTGGATGGGGCCGCTGCCTGCAGAGCAGATGGGAGCCAGAGAGACGGTGTTCATGAGAGCCATTTACACTGAGAGTAAGCATTCTGAAGACTTATTGTCAGTTCAAGGTATTAAACTTTTACATTAAAAGATAAAACTTCACTGCATCAGTAGGATGCTCTCTCTAACAGCAACCCCTGGGGTTAAAATTGGTATATGCATAGCTAAATTACAAACTCAGGAATTTTAGATCCATGGATAATTTCTTAATACACAACAGGACTTGAGATATTAAAGTTATAAGAATCATTTGAGGTCAAAAAGAGCACTATATCTATACATAGTATGCTCCTCCCATACATAAAACTGAAATATTCATGCCAATTATTCACTTTGGTCTGGAGCGGGACAAAGTAAACCTTCTAATCTGGGTCACTCTGAGGAACAGCAGTGGAACTAAACGGCCTCCTCAGTACAACAGTCTCATTCATCATGTATTCCCTTGTCTGGTGGTTGCCCTGTACAGTATGTGAATCTAGAGTCTGTGAGAGTTCCACACTGATGAAATCACTGTTTTAAAATAAGAGGCGCTGCTTTTAGGCTTCTCCAGCACATCTATGAGACTTACAGACAGACTGTGTTTCAGAAGGAGAACCGCCCATAAGTCATCTGTTATGTTACAATGGGATTCATTTTTCAAGATGCTAAGATAATAGCCCAGAAGAAATTCATTTCAAGGCTGTTACAAGTGTCTATAGTAGTTCATGGAAAAAGGAGGGAAAGCAGAAGAAAAACAATCAAAATAGGCTGGTTTTATTTCTGAGCTAGATTCACTGCACTACACTCGTGTGGTTTTTCTGCATGAACCCGAACCCACCCTCTTTTGAGGCTCGCCTGCTGAAATCACACCTGCCTATGCAGCATGCCGCTTCAGCAAAACAGGAGTGCTACAAAAGTCACCTCTCTATCTCTCTCTCTCGAATGCCTCAGAAAAACCAAATGCACCCTTACACAACACAAATAAAAGCTTCCTTGGAAACAAGATGTGGGGTTGATGTGAAATGGCATTTCAGAGAGCCTTTTAACAAGTCCTGCTAGGATTGAAGAAGGTGCATAATAGCAGCTGCTGGAAAATAAGTGGCTCAGTAAGACTGCATCACTTTCAGAGAGAAAGCGCCGGCCCTCACATTCCAGAGGTCTGTCACTGAAACTGCCAGACAACATCAGGCTGGTGCTAGCCCCCATGGTCCTCTCACGCCAGAATACAGACCCTCATACAAAAAAAGGTTTCCAAAAATATGTTCCATACAACGTTATGCACAATGGGACTCATTGAAAGACCATACAGTGAGGCAAAAGGGTGTGGGTACATATTCATTATTGAATATAATCCATGAGCCTTTGCAGCTATGGCCGTGCATGTGTGGTTATTTTTCCTTTTTTGAGTCAGAGAAGAGAGAAATCCAAGCACCAACATACTTATTAAGAGTTCCAAATGCTCTGGAGATGTCTGATGTTAAAGCAGTTTGTGTGTAAATGGTTAATTATCACAGGAAGGCACAGAAATGACAACCAGAGCTTTTCTTATCTCTCTTAAGTCTTATCTGACTCCCGGTCCTCGCTACAAGTGTTACCTGTCACCTCATGACTGGGACAGGAAGCCAAGCAGAGCTACCTATCAAGCTGTCATAAACATTGTTTTGAATTGTATGAAAACCTCTTATTGTAAGTCAAGGTTTACTTTTTTTTTTCAAAAAAAGAAAAAGAAAAATTGAGTTTATACTTTTACTTTTACTCTGCTTTTCTTCTCGTATTCCTTCATCATCCAGCCACCCACACATACACACGCGTACAAATACAATTCTGTCTTCGCAGGACTACATTCTGTTTATCCAAAAAGGACATAGTGGGCTGCTGGAGAGTTTTCTCTCACTGGAAAAGCTGGGACGATACGGCATGAGCATGTCCAAAAGTGAAGGAAGAAAATGTTTCCAAATTAACGACAACAACACAGGATCTAACAGTTCAACTGAGGCTTTAGACTGTTCCACATTCGATTATTTCATTAGTTAATTATAAATCATTATGATTAAAATATGCCTGGATCTTTCCAATGAATAGTTCATTGTTGCGCATTGGCTTTTGAACTACCATCCACTGAGATAGCCAATTAAGTCGTGCATACCGACTTTGGGTCAGCCTAATGAGAACTAATCTATGCATTGTTTGTGACGTTGGAAAATATGCCTGGATTTCCCCTTTTTTTAATGCTAGCAATCATGCAGCCTTGTGACTGTAATTTAAACAAAACTGAAAAAGTCCCTAAGACTTGCAGTGTCTACAGTGTGACCGTTCAGATCACAGATCAGTTTCCAAATGGAATAACTTATGTTGAGCTGTTGGCTTGAGACCCTCTTCATTAGATAATACACTGAGCAAATTTACACAAAGTTAACACCCACATTCATGTAAATAGCTACAAAGTCGCTCCGACAGCAGCATATGAACCGTCAACCATGGCAGATGCTAAAATAGTGCATTTGCTTCACAGGTTGCAAATATCTCCACATCTGTGTGAACTTTGAGAGCATGCATAAACCCGCTTTTTGAAAATGTGCAAGTGTCAAGATGCTTCATGAGATGCTACGCACAGGGGTTGGCACAATTTCTATGTTTTGCTAGCGTTGCTATGACTGCCTAAAAAAAAAAAGAAAAAAAGAAAGAAAAATAGGGTGAGATGTGGGCTGCAGATAACAGAGGTAGATGAAAAGTTAAGGCAAAGCGAGAAAGTGAGAAAGATAGAAAGAAAAGAAAAAAAAAGGCAAGAGAGTAATCTATTTTGTTTCCTGTGATGTGCATAACTTGGGCGGACTTGGTAAAAGGTGTTTTTTATCTTTTTTTTTTTTTGTCTAAAAGTGGAGCATCACAGTTCTGGGGCTTTTGCAGAGCATCTACATGCCTGTTATGAATATGCACTGAAGAGTTGGAACTTATAAATAACTTGAACATCCAAAAGTGCTTCTTTTACTTTAATTCTTTAAGAATTTTCTACATGCCGATTTATTGACGGAGCAACACTGTGATGTATGAGGTCTGACCTCCAGATATCTCACAGTACCTGTGTATCCTGCCAGTGCTGCTGCTGGGATGACGGGTTTATCCTTGCTGAGATCGGAGCGCTCCCTCACATAGTCTTTGAAGGTGCCCTTGGGCTTGTGGCCATGCAAGGCGGTGGGATAGTCTTCTGAGTCAAAGCTGTCATATGATGGTACCCGCTGCAGGCTGCTGAACGAGGACTGGCTGCTCCAGGACTGGGTCAGTCGGTCACAGCTCTCCAAACTGTCGATGCTTTCGAAGGAGTCCTGGCCACCAAGCTTACCTGCGAGGGGAAAAAAAAAAGACAAGAAAGAAGGAAATGCAGATGTTACTAAGGAGACAGTTTACACTAAACCTTTTTGTGATTTAATAAAGCCTTACTTTAAATAATCTGTGTAAGAAAATGGGTACTACATTAATTTCTGTGTCAGCCTCTGAGGCATTTGACATAGGAGAAAATTGTACTTCACTGACAAAACACTTTAGGAATAAATAAGCCCCCCCCCCCCCATTTCTCAAGCTTTGTTGTTCTGTGCTCTGCCCCTTCAGTCCAATTCACAGCTCATTTTGCTTTCATAACCACCATTTGGATTTGATTTTTAATGAAAGACAATCACACAAATTGTCTTGCTATTTTTTGCCTTAGGAAAGATAAGCGGCGTCTTTGAATGGTAAGTCATTAACAAATGACAGATAATGCTGCGCCTCCACTGATGCTGAAATCTTCAGCTGGTAAAATTGAAGCCACATGTCGACATAAGTTGTGCTCCAAAGTACTTTCCCACGTTGGGAAAGCACAACACAATGCTCAAAAGCTTTGCATGCGTGTTGCATGATGATTGCACTTTAAATCTAGCGGGCAAGTGCTTAGTGCACTGGAAGGAGTCCTGAATGGTGTGCATGGCACATGCGATTCATTTAAACAGCTGGGGATTTGTGAGAAGAAAACCCTGGCTCTATGGCTATAAATGTAAACCATGCCGCTAATTCCTCTGTAAACTATCACTGGGAGAGAAAACAAGCCTGCACATTCAAAAAAGCAAATAGTTTCATGAGAAAACCCCACGCTTGCTAAATGAAGATGACACCTCTATCTTCTTACCCAGAATGTCGAGGCTGAGTCGAGGAAAGGAGGCCAACAAAAACAAGAGAGAGAGAGAAAAGAAAAAAAAAAAAAACTTCTTTAAGGTTATACCGCTTGAACTGCTTTACATAAGGGGCAAGCGGTAAGAACAGAACATAGTGTGGCTTTGGTTCGTGTATGAGCCTGACAAAAACAATAAGGTTTTCTTTTTTCCCAACCTAGTCTAGATTACGTGAGGCGGGTTTGCTTGAACCACAAACCAACCAGAAGGCCTGCTTTTCTTCTCTTCTAATACATGCACACTGATGTGGCATGACAAGATTCTGGTAGCTTCAGCACAATCACACGCACGCAGACACCCACAGAGACCTTCTCACATTTTACGCATGTTCACACCAACACTTGCGTGCTCTTGTGGACTTGTTTGTCAAACAGCCAATCCAAAGTGAATTATGAGAATTTTCCACTTGCAAAGATTCTGCAGGCTAAAGTTATGCTCTTAATATCTCATCAAGCATCAGCTTTAATTTTCATGTGTGGAACAGATACATGCGCCCCTCACCTCTGCTCAGGCGTCCCACACACATGTTGTCAGGGGACACCACCTCCTGCTTCACAGAAAAGTAGTCGCCCTGCATGGAGTTCAGGGCTGTGTCTCGCAGAATGAAAGCAGGATATTCATTGAGCGAGAGCAGTTCCTCTGAGCTGATGGGGTGAAGCGTCTGGTAGGACTCTGTGATGAAGCCAGGCTCTGAGTATTCAGAAGGAGGGACGCACTGAGCGTGCTCACCATAGTCTGAAGACACAACATGCAATTAGAAAGCAGTGAAGTACAGAAAGGAGCAAGACAGGATCATATGGTATATGAGGGTTAGGGTACCGTTTTGGATCTATGTTGGGGGATCAATAACAGGAGAACATGCGCACAATTTGAAACACTAAATTTTCATTCATTCACAATTCTGACCTATCAGCATTTTTATTCTTAAGATTGCATCTTTGGCTATTAGGCTGACAGATGGGGAATGTGATGAGTACTTACTGACAAAATAGTCTGAGGTATAGCGGGATTCCTGGAAGCTGGAGGTCAGTCCATTGATGGGGTAATGCTTTGTATCCTCTTCATGAAAAATAGATAGAGAGAGAGCGTCAGTGACCTCATTATTGATTTTTTTGGTATCATGTTATTGCATCCAGCATTATCAAAAATTAATGACCTGAGCCAAATTGTATCTTCCTGTTTGGCTCCTGTTACTGAAGTAAGTGGAAACAGGGTCCTCAGTTGGAGTTATCAGTAACAGAAGCTATTGTATTCTAGTGATTTTTCAATAAAAACAAAAAAAAAACTCTTAACCTCTAGTCTATCTGTCTCTAATGAGGAGAAATCATCAAGCTACTTCAATGCTGTATATGCTGCCTTACCTTTCTGGAGCATCTCTAAATGTTCCCACAGGATGTCACCCACAAAGTCAGGTGCCAAGTCCAAGAAACGCTCCTTCCCCATTGCACACAGGCTGGCTCCGTTCATGCCAAATTTGTCAAAGTCAACATTCTTCAGACTGAACTCGTTCACTGTCCACGTTAGCCACGCTGCCACGTGATTTTCTGTCCATTGTCTGGGATCTGAGGAGAATTACAGTAGATGATTGTTAAATGAATGAATTCTCGATCTGTTACTGAACGTGTACTTTTCTGATCTGAACTGAAAACCTCCCTGCACAACGTCACTCAAATAGGAAGGAGGAAGACGGGAACATTAACAGCAGCAATAAAAAGCTACATTATTATAGTTGTCAGTCATTTTACAGCATTACTGACAGATAACAGCAGTGCTGTTTTCAAACTGCATCAAGCTGTTTTATGGTTCCTTCCATTTGCAATGCAAACTCATCATTGTGTGCTTGAAAGTGGTCTGCCTGATCTAAAATATATGTACTGTAATGTAAAGCCATTTCAAGAGTAAGTGGGATCATCTCTCTATGAGATGCTTTCAGTGAATGCTGTGAATGACATCGTGATGTGAAAAAATGTGGATGCCTGACATGTGACCATTGAGGTGGTCTTGCAGACTTATGCCTAACTGGTGAAATTTGATTTCCTCTGTAGAAACATTAACAAAGACTAATCAGGAGACAAGCAGCAGATAGTTTCACCTTTGGGGATACCCAGTCGCTGCTGCTCCTTTGTGAAGCCACTAAAGGTGGCCTTCAGGGCCTGCGACATCATCTCTTTACTTCCTGGAGTCAGCAGAGGGACATCACCACACTCTGGATCTGCAAGACACAAAATCATAACCATTGTTAACGAGTTTATTTTGAGGATTATCAACATGTGCTCAGTTTGAGATCTGGATGACATGCTAATGAAGCACACTGCTGTAACTGCAATCAACAACCAAAGCTCAACAGTCGTCACATCTGTCTGCATTTCAATCACATAAACTGGACGGAATGGAAAATTGAACCGGCACTAAGAGCAGGTGAGGAAGAAACGCTTGTGAATGTGGTTCAGACAGGAATGCACACAGGTGCACTTATGCACACACACACAAAATCAACACGGTTAGAGCCATCGTGACCAGCGACGCGATGCAACAATTACATTCAGTCTAGACAAACACTTTCCATATATCAGATCCAATCTATTTAAACAGGACCTGTTACAGCTTTGGATCGGATCAGTTTGAGGCCACTGCATGTACGTTGTGTTTTTGAATGAAATGCTTATACATATGTTTATGTAGAAGAAGCAAATAGTTCAAATACTGCTATTTAGCATGAGATTCTAATAATCGCTTTCAAAAGTGACATAATCCTTTGGCAAATCCTCATCATCTGGTGGTCGACTTTAAACAGATGTGCAGGTTTATTTACAAACACTTCAAATGCTGCAACTCTCCATGCCAAACATCCTGGGTGGGAGAGCAACGCCTGCTGCCCAGCAGTGACACTGTGACCCCCTGCTAGCCCTCCTACCATGCAGTACCCTACACAGTGGACCTACTGTCACAAGACCAAGCACGGGGTCAAACACTCTGACAGGTCAAGGGTCAAGGGATGAGGTGGTGATGTCACTGCGGCTGCTGGCGGGTGGCTTGGAAAGCTGAGGGGGGGGGGGGGTCTGTCTAGATGGTCTCAGTCACACACTGGGGTCACTGTTCTCCACTCCTTGCCACTGGGCACCCAGTGGGGAACAGAGCTCCCTTTGATGGCTTTAAACAGTGCCTGATGACTCGCAGTCATCTAATTAGATTGACCAAGCTGCAAAAGTGTGGGATAAGCGGGCAGAGCAGGAGACGGCAAGAAGAGAGGGGAGAAAGACCCCCAGGGCAGCATGCACTGGAATAGACTGCTAAAACCCAAACTCAACGAATACTTGTAAACATGCAAAGAAGCCCTCTAGAGCTCAAATCAACAGGCCTGTTTTTATCTGCAAAACGCCCACACGTATTCTACACGACAAAGACTGATAAACTCCGGTGGGGGAAGTGTATATTGCAAAACTCACAGACCACATCTTGTGGGATATCTTGGGGGATTCATAACATACATGCCTGGTCCCTTGTGGGATCCCTTTAGTCTCTTGATCTCAACTATTCACTGCATGTCAGTTAAAATCCATAATAATAAATAAATCACAAAGGGATTGGCCTGAATGGAAATCAGCTATGAGAGAAAAGTCGTGTCACCCACCCCCACCCAGCCTTCGAGGTACTACCCAGATGTCCTGGCATCTCCACTGGCTGGTGGTTTTATCTGAGAGCAACATTCAGCTCATGCTTGTTTTCAGCACTCACTGACGTCTCGACCTTGTCTGGAATGCGCAGCAGCTGTGCCTCCTTCGCCCATGTAACCCGTGTCTGTCTGGCTGTTTGTTAAATTAGGTCTCCCAGTTTCTCTTTTTCTCTCTTTCAGCTCTTTTTTTTCCACTGTCTCTGTCCTTAAAGAAAGAAGCCTCACTACAGACCAGAGACAGAAGACAGACAAGAGCTTGTTGCTTCTTCATGTGATTCAATTAGGCCTGTAATAATACAGTGTTCTCGGGTGCACTGGTGAACAAACAGAAAGTTAACCATTCTTGTCAGGAGAAAAGCTGAAAATAAACATTGCTTTTTCTATACAGTTTCACATAAGCACTTGGCCAAGTATTGTCAGATGGGTCTCTCACATCAAAATAAAGCTTCACAATAAAAACCATGACCTGAACAACATATCTGCCGCGCCTTTTACTGAGCTCTTTTCTTTTTCTTTTTTTTTCTTTGTGGCGTTCATAGTGCAACGCCGTTCATGTTGCAAAAGCGCTGCAAACTGAGATGGAAATGGGGCTCAGACAGTCTGCGCTTTGATGTGAAGTTAGAGGCAAAGTGTGGCGGTTTATTTAAGCTGGATCGAGTGGAGTTTGTCTGCACTTTCGAACCGTTTACGCCCCTCCCTCCCCATTGCTTTCATCAAACCGGTCCCAGTGTACTTGCCCACACAGACTAGAACCCACTTTAGCACTAAATCCTCCTTCAAAAGACACTCAACACCATGGTGCATGAGAACTAACATTAGGATCTCTAAAGAGAGAAATATGTGAACCATGATTACAGGCCACATAAAAAAGTGCAAAATTACACTCATGTTCTTTTGTTTTTATTTAGAATTAGTTGTTTCTCTAGTTTGAATGAGTTTGAAGTGGGTTTTTTGTTTATTATCTTGCAGAACTGTTTTTTTTCCCTTCAGTTTTCTAAAGTTGGGTTGTTAGGTGACAAGAAGAAAATATATTATGTTCCGTACTGCATTCTGCTTGGATACTTCTTCTGAACTCAACTACAATCTTACAAACATGAAGCAGAAATGTCGAAAGGAAACATCTAAATGCAAGATAAAAAAGTGATAATAGAGGAGTCTCCATAGCAAATGATCCATATGAAAGTTATCTGTGGCGGCGCTAATGCACAATGTGCATCCATTAGTGAAAGAGGCGAGCTTGGATCTCTAGTAAATGATGAAGTCCTGATACGATTTCAATGCCTGCGAGTCCCATTAGACTCAGAATGGTCAGTATGCACAGAGAGTTAAAACATCCACAAGTCATCACTTTCCACATTAGACTGTGTGGGTCTGTCCGGAAAATGAGTCCCATCCACTTAACTCCACAAAATGTGGGAGAGAGTGTAAATCACAGGCAGCATTATTGCATTCACATTTCACCAACAAAACACACAAAAAAAGTGTCTGTGGTGAAAAGTACAAAATGAGGCTAATTTCCTAACTGTGAAAAACAAATAAGTCAACCTATTCTAAGAATCACTGATGAAATGAGACTGATGTTTAGTCTGCCTGCAGAGTAAAAGCTATTGATCATCTCCTTTCTTGCCATGATATGAGTAATGGTCAAGATGCTGAGTGTGATGATTATATTCTCCTGCACTGACCGGCAGTGGACTTTAACTCTCCTGATCTTGTTACCAAGCCCCAGCCCAGTCTTAAAAAAGGATTTGTTTGGCACCTTAGACTTTTAAAATGGCATACGCTAATGCAGACAAAACACACACACATGAACTAAATCAGCAACAGTCTTTGAATGTGTGCCAGAGCGCGGGTGTGAAATTGGGATTCTTGTGGCTGGGGCTGATGTCCGCTGGGCTGGAGCAGGCACAGCTGGGCAGGACAGGGGTGGGGAAGATAGCAAGGGAGCATCTTCTCTGGGAGAGGGGTAATGGAGTTGTGGGGGGTGGTGAGTCACCAGTTTGTAACATGAGCCTGTCACAGGACAAGGGAACCGGGGGTGCGCACAAAGAAAGAGGCAGCCAAATCAATGGAAGGTTTCATAAAGCTCTCTCTCTTCTCCTCATCTCTGGAGTGACATCACAGTGGGATCAGTGCCATCTCTCAGCCTCTGGCGGAGGCTCATTTCATTCATAAAGCCTGGACTGCTGCCTCCACTCAGAATGATGCAATGATACAAGCAGAGCAGGCAACCAGACCCAACAAATAAGGGACAATATGCTTTCTATCATGCGAATGTGCTATAAATAGCCCTACGGAGTTAATGAGTGGGTGTGTGTTGGTGTGTGGAAAAGAGGATGGACTGTGACAAAAGTGACAACATATAAAAAGCTATTAAAATACTTAAACTGTCAAACCGTAATTCATGAAAGCATGTGGGCATTCATGTTTGCCAGTCCTTTAGTAACTTTTAGGTGGACTTTCTTTAAATATATGGAAGTGTCCTTTTCCTCTGGCTACAGCTTCCCATGGGAAGTAGGGGGTGTTTGTGTTCAGGTGAGGATCATTTTAAAAGACACCAATAAGGCCTTCCTAGATATTTTGGTAACCAGCCAAGACATTATAATTGGTAGTTAAAGGAAGACCCACATCAGACAAGAGCTGACAGTGGCAGCTGTGAAGGACTTTGATGGAGATCTGTATCTGGACCCCCACTCAGGGAACGTAAGGTCATAAACCCAGCCAGTATGAAGGGAGTTCATTCAGTATCACAGGGTGATAAAGTGGCTACTGAGTGCTGCAGTGGAGCAAGATGAGGAGGGTAGAGTGGCAGTCTGGTTTTAAGAGGACTGCTTGTTCAATCAGCCATGCTGTTTAGATTTCCATCTCGATGCCAAAGGGGCAGGATTAGAAATGTAGGCAAGGCATTAAAGCTAGACCAGAACTAGTCTGAAGCATTCTCCATTGTAGGACAATGTTAGGCTACAGCGATCTAACGCCAAAGCAGGAAAATCCCACCATCACAGGCTCCAGTGCTGAAACACTAGTTTTATTCTAAGAGCTTAACCACTGTCTTCTGGCTGCCCTCCTGAAACACGAGCCTGTGGTGGTGTAAGGCAGCTGTACGGGACAAGACCACTACTGCTGACATCTGTCGTTGGCCATGAAAGTAGAGTTTCCCAGGACCATCACTACCACAGACACACTGGCTACTGAAGCAGACAATATGTCAGACTAATACCCCATAGCTGCATCTCTGTCTTTCTTCCTTCCACTCCCTCCATCTCTGAAATCATATTATCTTATGATGTGAAAGTGCATTAACTCCACTGTTTATGCCAAAGTCTCAGTGCTTGATATGACATCGGGTTTGGAGTGATCCGCACCATCAGTAACAGAAGCTAAATATATTTTCTTGCAAAAGCCTTGATGGAAATCTTTTTGGCTTTCACAGGCGTGAGAAAAACAGAGACAGGTTGCTTTTAGCAGGATTTAGATCCTTAGCCAATCTTTAACTGCTATCAATGAAACTTGTTCTGTGATCTTTAGCAATGTGAAAAAGTCTGGCACTTGGGTATGTTCCAGGTATTTAAGATTGAGCAACAGCAGTGTATTAAAACTTATTTCACAACCCCAAAGTTCTCTATAACTTTAAGGAGGGACATAATAAGAAACAAGTTGGGATGTAGGACTGATAAAACTTGAAGGATTTCCATAGTTTCCATACCAGAGCTATGTATCCTAGGCTGCAGAGAAGGGTAATTGACAGGGAAGCACAGTACTGGAGAGTGTACATTATGCTAGCCTTGCAGCTAGCTGCCCCCACTCCGACATCCCCCACCAATCGCCTCTATCCATGTTATAAACAGACATGGGATGTTCTGGGGGAACTGTTTAGGCATTAAACCAAACACACGACATATCTGACAAACAGTTTACTCTCTGCATTGCATTTTTTCCACAAAACATTGTGCCTTCCACATTTTTAGTCCAAACTGATACATTCCACAACTAGGTTCCTGATACGAGTGTGAATTATGCGGGACAATATATAGCCAGGCACACACACACACACACAAACACACACACACACACAGAGAGAGAGAAAGAGATTCTCTGGTGCAACATATATGTATGCAAGTCTTGTAAGCACTGGGTCTAATTATACATCATACATGCACAAGAGATTATTGCTTGTTTGAAGGCAAGCTATGTTCCACAGATGGATACTTGATAAATAAATTCCCACTAAACCGCAGTGTTTTCATGCTGCATGCCTCACATTCCACCTCTGTTTTACAATCGCTAATGTGCTTCTCACAGCTTTCTTGTTTTCCTCTAATGTGACCAAAAATGACTTGTGGTCTTAGTGGCAAAATGGTTTCAGCTTTGGATGATAAATTGTCTTTCTATTTTAAGCTCAGTGTCGCCTCAGTGGCTAATAGGAGTAAAGCGAGAAAGGAAAAAGAAAGAAAAAGTCAAACATCTTGCCACATCTCTCTCCCTTTATCTCATTAAGATACGCATATTTTTCAAGATGGCGTGAAAACACCTCAGGTTTGGCTGACTTTGCTGATTAAGTGATGTAAGCCCTGATTGGAGAAGTAGAAAGTAACAAGTCAGTGTTTAGCAGGAAGAGATCAAAGTGATTTCCAAAGCATGAGGATAACACTGAAGTCATGTAAACTCACACTTGAATTTTCTTCTTTATCTTTCCCTCTTCTGCTCTCTACGTCTCTCTTAAACACACACACACGTAAGCATGCACACATAGGCTATGACTCATTTCATCAAAGAATGACTGGACTTCGGGGGATAGCATGCCGCTTCATCAGACAATGTGACTGGTCATTATGACAGCAATGACCATACCTTGTAAAATTCCACTCTATGACTCACAACTTGCTCAGTAGTACCTTGTCATCAATGCACAAAACAAGCATATCTCCAGGCAGCACATAGTGTCTCTAATGAGGTTTCCTATGAAGATAATTTGTATTGTTGTAAACACAGTCTGAAACTTTTTTTTTTTTTTGGTAATGGAAATTTGTTGTCATTGAAAGTTCTCTATTTTCTGGATAGTCACAAAACACACTGTCCAAAGGTAATTTTATTTTATTTTCCTAATTTACCCATTTTATTGTTGATTAGTTTGCTCTTTTTTACTTTAGAAACCTCAGTGGTTAGAACAGGTACCTCTATATGGCCACCCATAACACAAACACACCCTTCTCCGTTGTTTTTTTTTTTTTTTTTTTTTTTCTTTTTAGAGAAGCTAGTTAATCATTTAAGTGTTGATGCTGTAGGTCTGACAGACATGAAATCTGTGTCTATGCTCTATTACTTCACCTGATCTGAGAACCAGCACACAATGTATGCTGATTCGAAAAACAGGTGGTGTGCTGAAAAAGAGAAAAGAGAAGAAAAAAGGAGAAGAAAATCTGGAGCACGCCCTGAACATCAGCGTTGAAACAAATCTTTAAGGCAAGTGGACTTTGGTTTCGGTACTAACCCAATTTCCACTTCAGTACAGGAAATGTTCCTTTTAAATGTGGAACCACAGCACAAGAACAGAGGAAAATAATGGGTGGAAAAAAAAAAAAAGAAAATACTCGAGACCATTTTCAGATGCGTGGGCAGCTGAGGAACCATGTTAGGGTAGAGTCAAGCCCATCAGAAAGGTAATATGTAGGGAAGCCAGAGACGTGTGGCAGCAGAAACCTGTAAGTCAGTCAAACACTGTCGGACAGCCAGTGGCGTGTGGTGCAGCAGGCGTCTCCTGCCGTGACTCAGGGATTACAAGCTGACTGGGGATGGGACAAAGTGCACTCACCAGGAACTCACCATATACCACATCAAGCAGGCGTGAGAAAAAGCCATGTGGCCAACAGAAAGACATGGAAACAGAGGGAGAAAGGGAAAGGAGGGGGAGGAACACTTGAGGAGGAATTGGGTGAGTGGGTGGGTAAATGAGCTGTCTGTTCCAAAAAAAAATGCTTGTTAGAGCTTCACATCCCAAACCAAAGAATTTTTTTTCCTTTCTTTTATTGTTGGCTTTTTGCAGAATGTGAGTAAAATGAGAACCTGAAGAGGAACAGTTTCTAAGAAAGGCAGTACGTTTTTAAATCGTTATTATTTCAGACTATTTACAGCCTTCATGTTGACCAAACCTTAGTAGTTCCCTTTCCAACTCCTCCCTCACCATATGTTTATTATTTAGCAGGCTGCCGTATCGGTTGCTAACCCCACTACTTTATGACTAAGCTTTATAAGGAAAGATTAAGGTGTGTAGTCACCAGGGAAGTGGTGATAAATGATCCAAACACTATCATGGCTTTACATTCATATGGGAAACACAGCAGAGGACAGGATAAGTGAAGGAGGAATGAATGAAGAGCAATGAATGAACGGGATAAAGCACAGCAGTATAACTGTATAGCGCGGGAACGAAAGAAAGACAGAGTCATTGTGGAAACTCATTGACCGCCACTTCACTGGTCCAGTCTGTTGACAAGTCTAACCCACACAGCGAGGCCTATTGAAGAAGTTGCCCTGTAGGTCCAGACATGGCCCACTCAGAGAGTACATCATACCATATGGATGATGTCATTAACTGAGCTGGATTGTCCGGACAAGTCTTGATCTAGCAAACCAGATCACCCTCAGTTTGGCGTGGCAGACATCAGCTGAAAAACTGACCTGTTTGCTCTGTTCAACCGCATTGACATACCACATCAAGAGAAGCCTGGATCACCCAAACAGTGTTTGCACAGCTGCCAGTTGGCCACGCATACTCAAACATTGACATATATATATTACACCGTGCTACTGAAGTAGTGCTGACACAAATACAAAATAGCTAAAACCTGAAGCTTATGTAACTCTCACTCTACCGCCCTTAACAAAGACCCAACATGGAAAACAAAGTCTCCAGTCATTCAGAGAGCCATTCACGTAGCATTGCCTGTATGTGCTTGTACTGTATGTGGCAGACGTGGAGCTAGATTCCATATAAGGCCTCTCTGTTGAGGCATCAGAGCAAACTGCAGCATTTTAATCTGATAAAACTGAGTTTCACGTCAAGCTGCTTCTACGCTTCCATGCGTGCCACCCAGCAGGGCATGCTCACAAGCATTCCTGTCAGTCACTGAACCCCGACTTTCAGGCCTGACGAAACAGAGGAGAAAAGTATAAGAACTCAGTCAAGTCTAACAAAGACTTGTGCTGTGAATGATTGACATGTCTTGTCTGTTGTGTATAAAAACCTCAACTTTGTGAAACGTTGCTCGATGGAACTGTAACTCCTCTAATAAACATGTTTCTGCAGGACTGACTTTTCTCATGGCTACTTTATGCATCACTAACAGGCCACTGAGATCTGGGTTACCATGAAATAAGTATGCTGTGCCAGGAACTGCCTACTGTAGCACAGAACAGGGGAAATCACAGCTTGGCGCAACATTGGGAAGCTCTGTTTGGTTGCACCTCTGACTCTGGCCGGTGTGTGAGCACTTTGAAAGGAATTACCTCAGCTGGAGAGTGAAGACAGACACCGAGTAAGCTGACACAGGCTGTACTTCTGTCCCAGAAGAAAACAAACAATACAGTAAGGTGGACTGGAAGCTATTTAAGCCTGTTAGTGACGTATGCATGCATGTAATGTACAGTAGACTATGTGAATGCAGGTGTTCCAGGAAAAAAAAAAAAAGAAAGAAAAAAAAGACAGCTGTGCTTCCCACGGTGCTGTGGAAAGCTGAGCAACCGTGTCCACTGCAAGAGCAAGAGTTGTCCAGCGGGTCCCACAAAACGACATATGCATTTCGACTTTGAAAGGAGCACTTATCTCTTTGACTATGTAGTAAGGAAAGAGCTTGTTTCCGTGCTTCACATGCCTGCAACTCTATTATGTCTAGAAACAGCCTTGAGCATTTGTAAAACATCTATCTTTTAAAAATCACAATACAACTGAGTAAATACAGCAGTGTGTGTAAGAGAGTGTTAGAGAAAGGTTTGTGTGGGGTTGTGAACCACCCCTTGGCCCTGAGTGCACCCAAGTGAGCATATGTAGGACCAAGCATTGCAAAATGGTTTTGCAAGTCAGTGCTGCGCTCTGGCAACATTACAGTGGCTGCCAGCACTTTTTTGTGAGTTGTAGCCTTTATGTATAGAGCTATGCTCTGCGTGCATTGACAGCAGGGTGAATGCAATTAATGTGGTGAGTCACAGCCCCTTACTGGGTCAACATTAGCAATTACAAACAGAATGATGCTTCAGTGCTGCTTGCGGTCCCACTAAGAGGCTCAAACCCACCTGAGCTGCAAAAGCACAGGGGATTAGTTGATGCAAAAAGTCACAGAATGCAAATCATCCAAACTTGGCTCCACATGTAAGAAAACTTTGAGCAA
Source organism: Arrhamphus sclerolepis (assembly GCA_037176975.1). Lineage (NCBI taxonomy): Eukaryota > Metazoa > Chordata > Actinopteri > Beloniformes > Hemiramphidae > Arrhamphus > Arrhamphus sclerolepis. The sequence continues at coordinate 14,090,926 of JBAMYA010000005.1, forward strand.
AAATGAGAAGTGAAACCATGCAAAGTTTAAACCCCACGCACAAGAACAGCTCACAATTGGAGTCTTTTCTTGTCACTGCCCCGTTGCTAGCCCTGGAGCAAGCCAAGTGTTCCAGGCAGCGGAGCTGGAGAGGCAAGCCTCAGCAGTGGAGATTCATCACCTCAGCCTGCCTCTCCTTCCCTCTGGAAAGTCAGTTTCAGCTGCTGAGGAGAAGGAGGGAGAGAGAAGGAGGGGGAGGTAGAGAAGGAAAGAAGACAGTGGAGTTTGGACAGGGGAGATATTAGGCACCACTGCCCGTCTCCCATGCCAGGAACAGAGACTTGGCTCTCCCCTGCATGACATGGGATGCGTGGGTCAGAAGTATCTGGAGGAATCAGAGGGTACAAGAAACCTTGAACACTTTCAAACATAAGAACAGAATTTAACATTAAAAAAAAAAAAAAAAGCTTTAATAAAACATGCAATTTCCCTGACAATATACCAGCAACATTAATACCATGCCATGTGACAATGCCATCAGCTTACAAGGCTCTCAACTAAAGTACAGCTCCTTTCTTCCCCTCTCGTGTTGACGCGTTCATCTCAGATATTTGGAAATGAACACACGCTCACACGCAGAGCACAGAATACACTATTGCATGACAGCAGAGCCTCAGGCGTGTCTGCGTTTCTCTTGTCCAATATTGAGCAACCGGCACCGATCAGGACGTCACGTCCCTCTCTGGGAGCATCTAATCCCCCAGAATTAACACCGTGGTCAGCGTCAAGCAGCCTGTCACCAGCCAGAAAACCCTCAGGAGTGATTTTAGTCTCGTGCTGACTGTCAAGCTCCCACACAAGAGTTGGATTACTCACCGTCCATCTTTTCAGTCTTTATGATCGTTAACGTCGGTTTCATATCGACAGCTGCCGTCATGATCATCAGATCAGTTGAGAGTGACTGACGCCGAGTCCCTCTTCAAAAAAAATAAAAAAAATAATATTCTAACAGCCCCGAGAACTCAACACCGATGGAAAATAAAAATAAAAAATAAATCTTCACCTCCTTTGGCTCTCCTTCTGGCTTTTACTGGCTCTTCGATTTTTATTTTTATTTTTTTCCCGCGTATATTTACCTCTTCACACTAACTCTTTGACTCCTAACTTGTGTTTCTCTTTCCCTCTCTTCTCCTGTGCGTACACACTCCCTCTTTTCCTCGTTCTTTCTTACTCACTCACACACTCCCTCCCCTGTATCTCTGCCTGTGGGCGTTGCATTGCGCGGAGCCGGGGAGCCGACGACAGCCGAGGAGGGGCGGTGTTACAGAGCTCACTTACCGGGTGATTCACAATTCAATTTACAATGCGCCCCCTCCCCTCTGCTTCGAGAGAACCTGTATGTGCCGAGACCCTCTACGTCATCAGCATGGTCCTTCCCATTTTTTTTATGTTTGTGTGTATATATGTAATTTTTTGTCCTTTTTTTTCATAGTGATGCAAACCTGGCAGGAAGCAGTTGATCCATCTGCTTCGTGAAACCAACATCACGCACATGGTAGTTTCATGAATAAAGGTTTCAAATCATATCTGGGTAGGGAGGAAGAAAACACCGAAACTAGAGCATAGTTGCAACCTGACTCTTTTCAGAGCCTGGTGTTACAGTGGTATCCTGACTGCATGCAAGGTACGGTAGAAACCTATCCGAGGAGAGATTAACAAGTTTATGGTTAAACAAAAACTGATTTTAATTTGATTGCTTCGAAAAAGAAAACATTTGTTTTTCTTCAAATGCAAGTCTGGACTGCCAGGACTGTCCAGGCTTCCTCACAACTTGTAACTCTCCCTCATAAACACTTCAGAGAATTTCCTGTTCACCTTGTACTGATCAATAAAACCTGCCATGTCTATATTGTTTCCAATGAAAATTTAACTAAAATACGGCATGTAGATAGTGCAATAGTCTCTTTCATTAAAATCTAGTCTAAAAGAGACAAACTGGCTGCTCTCATTCTTAGTTTTCTTTTTTAAATATATTTTCCCACTGGAGATTTGTGATTTTCTTTTTTAATCAGCAGTAATCAGGAACAATGACCATTCTTTGCTTGAAATTGAATGAAAAAAATTGCTTTGCCACTAAAAAATAACAAAGATGCATAAAGTTTGTCTTCTCAGATCACAGGACTCCATTCTGCATGAGTCATTAGGGAACATCTCCCATAGCAACAGTGTCAAACGCTATTGCTTTCAACAAAAGCAAGAAATTTGAAGGAGCAGCATTGACTCAGGTTATCACAAATATGGTGTCCCTTTGTTGAATGTTGAAGCAGTGTAAATGGTGTTCTTTAAGAAATAGATTTTTTTTTTTCATGCAACATCATCCTGATTCATAAGACGCTACTTCTGCATGTACCACATGCATGCATAAATGGGATGATCTGGGAGGAGGTTGGGCAGCCAGGAGTATTGATCACACACAGATTTCTAAACCAACACTACTTCACCGGCTCCATTAGCAGTCCCGGATCAGGTTTCATTGGCATGATAGCAGCCTCAGCTGGGAGGGGAACTGGTGGGTTCTGCAGTGAAGAGTGCCCTCTTCTCACTCTTCTCACTGTGGGCAAAGCAGAGGGGGCGATGGAGGAGAAGAATTGACGGGGGGGGGGGGGGGGGTCAGTACCTCCCCA
>JBAMYA010000005.1:14096130-14110487 GCA_037176975.1 Arrhamphus sclerolepis
AGATAGATAGATAGATAGATAGATAGATAGATAGATAGATAGATAGATAGACAGATAGATAGATAGATAGATAGATATAGATATATACATAGACTGGCTATTGTTTTGACACTGGCCCTGTGAAGGACTGTTTACCTGTCTATTGTGTTACCCACCTCTTGCCCAGTGACAGTTGGGACAGACTCCAGCGCCCCCATTACTCTGAAAAGGATGAACTCAGTATAGAATAGACAACGGATGGAAATAGATGGAAAACTTCAATCTTACAAATGCTAACAGAAGAGTAAGGGTACTTTTTTTTAAAGCAGTGTTCCTGGAATAGCTGTTTCTGATGCATGTCTTATGATGGAGAGTAATTACTCAGAGAGACACTCAAATAAATGGCTTGTCAAAGGAAACGGAGCAGTTATTTATTTATTTTTTCTTAAAGATATTAAGAAGTTCCCAGAGACACTAGTCTGACTGATAGGATGGAAAAAAGTATTGTAGTTTGAGCACATAAAGCTAATTTAAAAAGCGCAAGACTTCTAAATATAAAATCCACAAATGTATGGGACTGTTGTGAAAGATAACCTCTTTTGTCTACGTATTGACTGCCACCCCTCGTCTCGATGCTATCATCCGACCATGCAGCTCAGACATATGACCGTGGCAGTCATGCAGTCCATTCCTCTGCATTTGTCTGTTGCTTTTCCGTGTTTCTACCCTTGTTTTGTTATATTGTTAGAAGGGGAAGTGTGCACCGGCCTGATTAGCATCACTGTTTCCTCCTTTCCCATAACCCCCCAGACCCCAGCAGGCTGCCTGTTTACTTTTCAAAATAAAAAATGGGCCTGCGCCCGTGAGGACGTGCCCCTCATCAGAGGCGAACCCCCACCCCCACAAGCCAAGACTCCACATCTCAGATCCTCCTCCCCTCCACTCCTCTCCTCCCACTATCCCCAATCCTGTGACTTTCCTTATCCGTCCCTTCTCCTCCAACCCACTCCATTTTGCTCTCTGCCCCTCCTCTTCCAAGTGTCCAGCTGTCAAATCACATCAAATAAAACACGGGCCAATGGTCCCTGAGTGCCAGATCACAGCTGTGTCTGCGTGTACTAAATGGGAGTGCATGTTTAAATGTACAGTGAACTCATGAGCACCTGGGAGTGAATGTGTGTGTGTGTGTGTGTGTGTGTGTGTTGCTTTGGTGAATGGAAGGATGCTGTAACACAATACACACCAGAGTGCAGGGTGTGAATTTAATGAATGAATACATGGAGTGTGCATCACTGCAGGATGTTGGAGGAGTGTGCACAGATGTGTGCGTTGCCTGCGCCTGGATTTCAATGAGACTGCACCGAAGTGCACGCTCACTCCACGTTTTTCCCATGCACACACGTACAGTGGATTTCCACTATGGGAGTTTAACAGCAGCTCCTTGCGGCGTGAGTGTTGGACAGTGAAGAGTAAAACCGGGTTAGTGTAAACATCACCATGGCATGGCTGCTGTCAGGAAGCAGAGTGTGTGACATTGGGCTCGGGGCCAAACATGCAATGGCTCTTTAACGTCCAACATCCCCACCTCACATCTGCTCTGTACTCCTTCTTTCTCACACTGACACATTTCATTTTAAAACACCCATTCCATTCACAATGTTGTAAGTGATGTCAGCTGTAAAATCCTATTGCACCCTTGTTAAAAGATAAATAAAACATGTCATCCCATATATATACAAGGCAGGCCAAATACTCATGCAATTTTCAGGTTAAAGAACGGTTTAAAATTTTCTTCTCAGGATGACTGCCCCTCAGTATACCTGGAAGAGACTAACACTTTTAAGGTCTGGTTTGATAGTTAGATCTGATAGTAAGCTTTTTTTAATGCAAAAAATAAAGGAAAATTATATTTGACTTTGTCGAGGTGCGACCAGGCGACCTGGTCATCATCAGCGAGAATATTATTGAGCAGATGAGCACTTATGAATACCTTAGGATCCAGCTGGATTTGAAATAGAGGGCCCAACAGAGCCTATCTGTGCTGCAAGTTAGCCCAAAATTAGACTGTGAGCACTGATGCCATGACTACATTTTACTCTGTGGTGCTGGAAACCATAATCAGATACAAAATGGCAGCTTAGTTGAGAATTCTCACAGTCGAGCAGAAAAAACAAAAAAAGAACAAAAAAAAAAAAAGCATGGTGGAAACAACTATGAAGGTGATGGGCGCAAAGAACGGTACACAGAATCCTTCAAGACATATCAAATAGTGTATTTTTTTAAGTCGATTCAGGAAGAAATTACAAACCCTTTAAGTGAAAGATCGACCACTTTAAGCTTTTATTCACCTCTACAACCATGACACCTTCCATTCAGGACATATGTTGATTTGACCATATTCTGTATTTTAATAACTCTTTTGTCTGCTAAAGTTACATTCTGGTTCCTCAGTTTTATGCCCAGTTTGTAATTTCAAAGGTTTTATTGCTTGTTATTTTAAGGACTGACACCTCATTTTATGTCAGTTATCATTATTAGTACAGTGCTGTTGCAATCTATTATCATGGCTATTCTGGGTACGCTGACTATCTACTATGTGTCAGAAAAAAAAAAGAATTTTGTGAGAGCAGTTTACATAAAATTATTGAATGCCATCATATTTTATTAAATCTTCAGTTTATCTGATCAGCGTGAAGAGATGCCGCTTTGTTAGTTAGAGCATATGAACTCTTAAAGAAAAACAAACAATAAAATAAATAAAATATAAACAGAATTTAAGCTGTGTTGCTGCCTTCAAAAACATTTTCAAAGTTGAAATCTCAACACACCAAACCACTCCCAGAGACTTTGAAATCTAATTAAGTACAACTAAGCCAAGAGTACTAAGAAACTGCAGGGTTTTCTGTTTTAAGGGGACACTGCATGTTCATTTTGAGAAATGAGTCAATGCAACGGCTTAATGCGCAGAAACTGTGTCAGGGGTAATTTAGCGGCCTTTGTGGTTAGCAGCAACTCATAAAAGCATACGCTCAAAGCACAGAAACCTCAGCAAGTCTATATGACACCACTGTCAAGAGCTAGATGGCTTCAACAACATATCCAGGTGTCTGAAATGCTCTCAGACTTGTGCTCGGCCCGGATTTAAGAGACAAGCAAGAGAAAAAAGGTCAGCACTCGGTCACTTTTTTCCACCCAGCTATGTTTACGTCAACAATTTAACGCTGGGAGGACTGAAGTGAACGCTCCAGAGGAGTGTGTCTCTGGCAACAAACATCAGCAAATCCCATCAAATTCTGACTCCCTCTCATGCAGTAACAAACATGCATATGCACTCGCACACACATTCTCGCTTGGGCCCCCACCAGCTCTCCAGAGACCAAACCAGAGGCTTGGGAAAAAGATAGCCGCCCTTTGGCCTGCTGTCTTGCCCCCCGCATCCAGCTCAGGGAGGTGACGGAAGAAGGTTTGCCCCCCCCCCCCCCCAGACTCCAACATCCCTACCCTCCTCCAGTGGCGTGTGTCCCAGTCCACTAGCATCAATCACTTTTGAGGACCACAAAAAGACTAGAGTCAAGCACGGGCAAATGCACGGGGAGGAATGTTCCAGTTTAAAATAAAAACTAATTTGAAAAATAATGAAAGAAAAGTCAAGATGGAGAAGTGAAGGAAGAAAATACAGGGCATGTGGTTGTCCCTAGAAGTGAGGTGGGAGGGGGCAAGAAAAAATAGAAAGATGGAGGGAGTGGTATCTGGTAAAGGCATTGCCCTCAGGGTCAGCATCACCAACATCCCCAGTGTAGCAGAACAAGAACAGCAGGCCAAGCTGTGACAATGTGTGTGTGTGTGTGTGTGTGTAATTCACGTCTGCGTGAATTACTTGAATTGTGGGGACGTAAATCTGTTTGCCAAGTTCCACCTCTATTTTGGAGACAAAGCTGTAAATCACTATGCAGTAGTTTGAAGACTTAGTTAAAGTTCAGATGGGGGTTTAAGTGGTGGTTTTAGTGTAGTTAAAGTTGAAAGAAATTTACCTAAGCTACAAGTAAACGCGATGTCCTCTGAAATGATGGAAACATGACTTTATATGTATGCCAGCCACAAATTTAGGGATTTCAGATACGTGTGCCAAGAAGACCGACATTTATGACAGTGTAATTGACCTTTTAACACAATGTTCTTTGTTTGTTATGAATTGTTTATTCACAGAGAATTTACTGACTGCTGAAGCAAGTAGGGCCTACTTTATGTATGTATATGTGTAAAAAAGGCAAACTGGTTATTCTTCTGTAAACAGGTAGAAATCCACCTTTATATTAATAAAAAGAAAACACTTGTAGATAATAATTGAGTTTTCAACAAATTAGGGGTCTTACTCTAGAAACAACATAATGCTTTTTACCTACAAATGTTAACTGTGCCTAAATACTGATTTTGCTGCTTTTACTGGATGGTGTACAACGATTGACAAAAAAAAAAACTGTCTCAGCATAGCTTACCAGTGGGACACACGTCGTGGCCATCAGGCACCTCCTGCATGGGTATGTCGTGGGGGAGAAGGGGCTGTGATGGGTAAAACTGCTGCTGGGGGTGAACCACACCTGGAAGCTGGGTCTGGGGGCCCACCGCCACCCCTCCACTCTGTCTCTGCAGGCAGACAGCACATAATATGGGTCAGCCAACATTAACAAAGCATCATGGAATTGAAGCACATGTTTCACAGTTCAGTTACATCTGTACATCTTTACTGTGATACCATTTTATCTACACGCTTTTCAAAATACAGATGTATGTTTTACTCTACCGGCACAACTAAAGGCAGAACACTTGAGGCCAACATAAGAACTTTTCACTTCTGTGCAAAACATAAACAAAAACAGGATGCAGCTATCGACTGGTGAGGCTATACAGGTTTTAATGGTTGCAGTCCAATATGATTGTGTTTTCATGTATCCAAAAACAAAAAAAATCCAATTTTTCGTGACAGTAGTAATGTTGCAAAGCTGAAAACAACTGATGAAACTGTCCAGTGGCTTTGACGTAGAGGGTAACCTTGCATTTTGAAAACTTTTTTATTTTTTTTATTTTTGTCATTGTTTTTGCAAACAGATAAGCCATGCAGCTATATTTGACTCATTCTGTTTATCTCTTTTGTTTTCTTTCTTTTTTAGCTGCTTATCAAAGAAATGTTCATGCAAGAGTCTGCACTGAGGAGGGAAGTCTAAAGTAAGCACTTGACAGCAGGGCCAGAAGAGATATTACATTCTGGGTGGATACGAGAGAGTGTAAGGAGGAAGATAGCCTCTCGGCCATTTTTAGCAAATCAAAACTATAATTTGTCAGCAAGAAAGACCCTTTGGAGATAGTGTTAAACATTTTCTCACACATGTGCCACTAATGAAATCATCAGTGGGCAATTTCCCTTTATGTGTTAACTTTTTAACACTAGCTTTCATTATGCTACAACTTGTTGTTTCCTAATGCTAATTTCACAAATGTTTCTGAGACAACAAGACAAGTATTCATTTTGTAATTTTGCATTTGTAACTTGTGAAAAGAGAGGCGAGCAATGCTAGACTTTATGCTATATGTCACATGTGTATCTGACAGCCTAGCAGACAGAGCGACTGCCAATCTGATAAGCAAGCCCCCCCCCCTTCAGCAGCAGCAGCATTTATCAGACGCCAGTGACCAGTGAGGCCAATTTACATGGTTCTTTAGAGGTTTCCAAGGAGCGCTTCTATCTCCTATCAAGTTAGTGGGGAATGTTAGATTGGCAGAGAAGGAGCCACATGAATGACTTATGGATTATGCATTGATAAGATCCCTACCATAACATCCTTCCATCAGTTAGGTTTAGAAGAATTTTAAAAGCAAAGGGTAGGGGCAATTTTGGAGGAGCCTTATTTGACTGTACAAATGCAGTGCAGTGTAAACCTTTTCTAATGTTAAAATTTGTCCTTCACTTTGACTAACAAGTATTATTTATTCATTTAAAGGTTTTGAACAAAATTTATAGACAAAATCCACAGTTTTCTACAATTTGGCTTCCACTTTGGTGACCAAACCTATACATGTTTTTTGTTGCCCAGACTGAGCGCAGACGAACTGATTCTGAACTTCTGCGGTCCTCGCACAAGCGTACTGTTGCTGGCTAGTATTTGCACACTCACTGCTAAAGGTTGCTGGACTGAAAACATCTAAGAAACGGAAATGCACCACCAAAATCCCGTTGGTGAAAATGCCACACCACACTAAACAGTTCTAACCCCTCACTCATATGTACATGCAGGGAGGGTCCTGAGGATTGCAGTTCATTCACTGAAAGGTGTGATGTCAAGCGTTCCTGAGCTGGACTGTGAGCTCTGTGCATATGTAGCTCCCAATGGGAGTTGGGGAATTTTTACCTTTTCACCACTCGACCCAAACTGCAACCAACTGAATTGAAGCTCCACTGTTTGAAAGCAAAGCATCTCTTCTCTATCATAAAATTTGATTGGTTGTTTGTGGTAAGGCGAAAGCATTGCCATGTGTGAGCCCCTCAACATACATAATTGAGAAGGATTTATTTTAGATCAGTGTAGCTTTTTCTCTTTTAGAGCTTTGCAGTTACACATTTCTGTTGTAGATTTCTGCTGCCATCTGGGTGTAATGTCAATAATATGAGTAACAGCTGAATATTTACTGCAGCGGTTTGGATTTGTGCTGTTGTTGGTCCTCTCATATTGTTCTTGCAAGAAGGAAGACAGAAATCTTTGTGGACAGAAAATGACCTTGTAAGTACTTTAAATTAATTGCCATCAGAAAGACGTTTCTAGGAGACATGATGCATCAGTGCTTTCAGGCGTTCGTCAAACTTGTGCAGTGAACTCTGTGTTTAAGCAAGTTTTTCTTCTGATAAGTATGGCGTCATCATCCATGGGTGATACGCTACTACCTTGTTGGATGACTGTATGCAAGCATGTTTAATTCTCATAATCCTTTCCTTTGTGAGCTGACAGTTGAACAAATGGACTTAAATATCCATAAATATCCATAAAGTACTTTTCTGTTATGTCAGGAAAAAACAGATGCAAGGAGACAATGATCTTTTTTGCTTTTTATTATTATTATTTTTTAAATCAGCTTGTTTTTGTCCTTGCTGAACTTATAACATCTCTATGACATGATTACTTCAAAAGGGATCACAGTTTAGATGTGCTGCTGACTGTTGTTACTATTGACTGTTGATCTATTTTACTCTGTAACATATGATACTACTACTGCTGCGTATGACCAGATATGTGCAATACACATTTTGTTGCCGGATTTTTGTCAATGGAGAGTTTTTAATGCCAATGGCATATTAGCGTGCCCTTAAAACTGAACACAGCTTTAAATTGTATTATGCTGCATTTTTAAAAATGGCAGAATTGTATTAAGTCTTAATTATGTGTCGATGACATGCCTCAATCAAAAAACCAGAGCTACAGTATCATAACTTCTTTTCAGCCATGTCTTTACACCTCCGTACATAACTACGATTGTGTGAGCCACTTGAGTCTAGTCAATTGTCTCTTCTGAGGAGTGTATCTCTGGTGTTACAATTTTGTGCAACCAGCCAGAAAACAAAAATGGAGAAGTTTGACAATTCACCTTTTTGCTGTCTGTGTCTTCACATACCATAGAATTGTATGTATTATAGATATTATGCTTGTTGGGAGATATCTTACATCTTGTCATCACATGGTTTAGCTTTCAAATGTCAGATAAAAACACCTTTTTTTTTTTTTTTTTTTTAAAGTTCACAGCTTCTTAAAACTTTGGTGAGATTCCATTTAACCGATAATGTGCATGGAAGGGTAATTTTTTGTCTTTTTTATTTCTTTTTTTTTTCACATTTTGCTATACAGGAAATAAACCTCACAGAGGAACGTCAAAGAAAGTATTTTTGACAACACTGCGACTCTTCATCATGACGGCATTTCAGCATATAGTTACCTGACCCCTTGTGTTTGGATGAGGCATTGCAGTTACATTTGTTACAGGGCTAATGTAAGGTCATTCAGTGGATTCATGAACTGCGCACTTTGTCAGAATTGTGCAGATTGATATACTGACGTTTTCCAAAATCTCAACTAGTTTCTCATTTAAAAGGTTTTTCTAAGTTAATTCTGAGTGTTTTCACCATCTTCTATGTGTTGAATAAGTGAAAAATTGTGTTTTTGGCACAAACTCCTTGCAGGTGGTTGATTTTCTTGTTAGATCTGCATTTGTGGGTTTACTTGATGGTGACTGTGCCAATTAATAGACCAATTTAACTGATACAAGGTGAACAAAAAGTAAAAAAAAAAATAAATAAAATTAATCCATGTATTTTGAAGAACACTTTTTTCCTAAAAATGTGTTAACACACACTACATGTGCTACAGTAAAGAGAAGCTTCACACTGTAATTTCTTTTCATAGAGTAGTTACAAATTTCTACAAGCAGAAAGAAGCTCTGATTGTTCATCAGTTCTCTTTGCACGCTGTCTTTGTGACACATTTAAGGTGGTCTTGAGCCACCAATGTGACATGGGTTCACCTTTTGACCCAGCAGTTTTGATATACAGTATTCTCAATTTCAAAGGCAAGCCCTGCCACCTGAGCCAATTAGGGGCCCTGGAACTGTATCCCTCTATGTTGTTTGTCGGGCCAGAGTGGGGTTGCCATTTGCATGTAACCTCAGTCTATTATCCTAATGTGCTGGTGCTATGCATACAAATTGAGGCATTTATTTTGCTGCTCCTTGGCCTTCACCCTTCAAATTCTCACCTGACAGGAATCCCAATGTTCCCCACTAGCACCATCACTGACTCTGTATTCACGGCTCTCATTTGAAGAGCGTTAAGAGTCCTGGTGCTCTTGCAAACAGTCTGCTGCAAGGAAGTACATGGGTGGCTCAGCAGAGATAAATGTCAGTGGATTGTCTGACTCCAGCCTGATTGGTTAACAGTGAGCTTGGCAGCCTGCAGGTCTGATGATTTAGAGCATTACTTGCTAAAGAGAAGTGCAGGGTGCAGGGTGGTTGTGCAAAAACAGGGCATAAAAATCTTGTTCAACGGCTGAGTTTCCTAACTCTTGATGAAATCCTGGGGAACAGCATGTCCAGATAGAAACACCATTAGTGCAATGCTGCTGGACTTAACAAGAACATGTTCAGAGTGTGCTCCCGTGAGGTGATGGAATCCAGATTTGCTAATATACATCCAGCGCTGCTGCTCACGTCCCTGCACTGTGCTGTGTCTGAGTCTGCTAGCTCACAAATACACACAAACGCTCATCCCCTCACACCACTAGCCAGCTGTGTGGTAGGTAGCACGAAGATAATTTATGAGAGAGGTCTTACCGTTGCGCCCAGACGGTCACAGGGGTGAAGGGCTGGGTAGGAAGAAACAGGATCCATGTAGTAACTCATCACGGACGCTGTGGACAGGAGAATCAGGGCCTGCTGAAGGGATCAACACGCAGACAAGGCAGGGTGGAATGACCTATCTATCACACGTTGTTTACACTTTGTGTGTACAAGTGTGCGGTATTTACTCTGTGTGTTCGTTTTTGTGTGTGTAGGTGTGTGAGACAGGAGAAGGAGGGAGAGGGAAGGGGGGGGGGGGTCAAAGAGAGACAAATGGAGAGAAAAAGAAATTTGAGCTGGGTTTCTATAATTTGCAACATCAGCTCTTCAGTTTAAAGAGGTTAAATCTGTGGTAGAGCATTTTCAAGAACACAAAATCATATCACCAAATCTTTAAATTTCTGTTTCAGGGCTTTCGGTGCTTCCTTCTTCTTCTTCTTCTTTTTTTTAAGTTGATAATATAAAATCTTTAATGGGAAAAAAGAATCTCATCTGATGGAAATACATAACACTTCCATCAACTCTTCCACTGTCTCCATTCTTTCCCATTATGCTCCCACCTCCTTTCATCTAACTCACTGCTTCTTCTTCCTCCTCCTCTTCTCCTTCCCTTTCCTCCCAACCTCTCCCACACACTTTGCTTATCACTTAACATTGTATACTTGAAGCAGCATCAACAAAAGAGAGCAGAAACCGAGCTGCAGGATTTCATTAGAGGAGGAGCGGTGTGTATGGGCAGTGGCTTGTTCCAAACCAGGTCCCATCTTCCTCGCATTCATATGTTAAGCAATTTGGCATTTCTCGGCTGTGGCAGCTGCTAACAGACTGCGGGAAGATGCGCCAGAGCTCAATGCTTGCAGATGTTCAGCAGTTCAAAAAGATTCAGAAGCTCTTGTTACAGAAAAAAGTACCCATACACGCAGTGAATAAAGCAAAAAATCAGCTCTCTTATTGATTTTTTTTTTTTTTTTTTTGCATCACCTTCATGGCTTTTAAATGCAAATTGTTTGGTTAAAAAATGAATTCTGTGCAATACAGAGAAGACATTTTTGTGGTATAAATAGACCATATTTATATATCTGGAGGGATTTATTTGAATGCGGTCTTAAACCCATAAACTGAGGAAAAACGGCTATCCTGTTGTAATGAAGTTTATGTTAAAGACATGATTATGTTAATTGAATATTTTTCTTTGTTATTTTGTTAAATAAATAAAAAAGCTTTCAGGTTGAAATGTAAAAAAAATGGATAAAAGGAAGAAAAAGCGCGCTTCACCTCTTATCATGATTCCTGTCGGGAAAACAAAAAACAAAAAGACACAAACTTTAAAGGCAGCACTTTTGCCCTTTGTGCGTAAAAGGAGCGCCGATCACAGCATCAATTCTTCCATTCAGCCACTGACTTTCAGCTAGGGCAATAAAACTTGGTACTTACCGACTGCTGCGTTAAAAGTTTCCTGTAAAGTGGGAGCGCTGGACAGCTGAGCGCGACAGCTGAGCGGCGGACTGCACAGATGCTGTACCTGCTCCGAGCGAGTCCCACAGAGGAAGGAATATTATGCACACTTTTAGTCCCTCCCTCAGTCGCACGGTGATCCTCTCCAAATCCTATTTTTCCTCCGCATGTAGTCTTTGGACTTCACATGCAGCTGCGGCTCACATGCAGCCACAATACAGGTGGAAACTTGTGGAGAGCCGGAACTGGGCAGCAATGTGTTTGTACAGTGCTAACATTTCTTACAAATCTCCAAAAAATACAGCTCGCAGTAACACTCCAATACCTTCTGTGCACAGAACATTTATGCAGCATCAGATGAGTACCTTTTTTCAGGTAAACCAATGAGACAATTAGGACCTTTTTTTCCCCTTCAATTTCTGGGTTCTTTCCTTATTGCTTCAGTAAGAAAGCATAAAAACTCCTCCATCAATGCTCCATTTGATTTTTTTCTTTGACAGGCTGATTTTTCTGAGGAAATATGTACAAGACCAAAAGAAGAGAAGAAAAGAAAAGATCTTATGGAGAGAGTTGTGACTAATATGGATTCACCTTCATCTACATAGGTGGGGAGATTGCTCTAGAACCCACTAAAGAACTCAACATAAACCCTGTAAGTTGGTGCTGAGTCAAGCTGACTCCACCCTTGAAAACCTGTTGCTATGAACAGAGCTGTATAACATCTTGTAAGGGGAGCTTTTGTATTGTATCTCCAAACCATGTTAGCTGTTTCATTAACACCACAGGAAATTATTTCTTTCATTTTCAGATTATAACAAGTCTCCTTTTATCTACTGACAAGACTCTGTGTCAGTCTGCATGGTAAATTTTCTAAAATCAGGCATCAAACTACATCAGGTTTCAAAGGAACATCATTCTCAGGTCTTACAACAGTGTAACTTCTGCTTCTACATTTTCATTTACTGTTTACACCGCTGACTATCATGAACCTCTGTCTCCTGACACCACGCCAGGACTTGTGAGGCACTGATTACAGAGAGGACAGAAACGCTGGCCACTCTTCTGCGAAATGAGAGGTGAAGTCCCCCTTAGCGAAAGGCAAGATCTGCATCCATCTGCTCCAATTCATGTTTGTGATAAGCGTACTGGAGTTTATCAGCTTATTTGTTTACTTATTGCTTTATTTATTTATTTTCCCATACTCCAAGTGTTCCAAGGCATTGCTAACAGAGAAGAGTACCCTCTTTCCCATCCCCTTTCCTCTCTCCCACTATCAGCTTAACACTCAACACTTGCAAGTGATCTGAAACACCTTGCGGCTCCATGATAATTCTCTGACCCCAGTGCAGCATTTGTTTGAATTAGAAAGTGTACGGTTTAAACCTCCTGACAGCCACTGCTCTCACCACTAAATCTTAAGTCTGGGAGTAAAGAAGTGTGTGTGTGTGTGTAGGTGTGTGTGTGTCAGTGAAGAGCTCAGGAGGGAGTGTGTAGTGGGGGGGGGGTCAAGTCCAAGGTGAGAGGCGTGAAGAAGTACCATAAGGGGCTCAGTGGCAAGCAGCCTGCGTTTTCTCAAGACCTCATCTGAATCCCTCTGCGTTCAGTGGGCCTCAGCACCCAGGGCCCCCCGGGGGACACAGATGGGCAACACGTCGAGGGCAAAAGGCGAGGGTATGACTTATTGCCATGTGGCGAGAAAAGCATGGGGCGTGCCCCTATGATGAGACCAAATTGAATAAAAGCGAGACTGAATGTGATCCAGATCTTTAGCCGGTGCCCCGGCAATGCTGTTTCAATTAGCAGGCCCGCCAGTTCAAAGACGAGGCCATTGGTACACTTCTGCTCTGCATGAAGCCACTATCATCACGTTGGCCTTTGCCTTTCACCTCTCTGTGATAGTGCCATCTTTTTCCGTTCAGCGCCTCCGTCTGCTGCTCGTGCTCATGCTTTACATTAAACAGATAGTGAAAGGCCTGCCATCACGGCCAGAGAAAAACCATCAGTCAGAGGACCTGCGGGGCTTTACAGCCATCACCATCACTCACCTGTGGAGAAAACTGTTCTTGTATCAACATCACTGCTAAACTTAGTTTAACCTGAAGATCTGGATAAAATAATGCTAGAATAAATCATCCTTCTTTCTTCACCTAAGTCCCTTCAAGTTTCAAATGTTGACCAAGTAACAGTGTAGTATATTTAGCACAATCCAGCTTTGCTGTTGAAGACAAACTTACACACTTTTGTGAGTCTGTCCAAAATCATAATTTTTCAAATTCTATTTTTATATTTATTGAGTCACAATATGCAGAGTTTTCTCCCCTCAAACATTTTGCTTTCTTTATAGATTTTTGTCATTGTTCTGTTTTTATGCAAATAGTCAGAGATAACCACACTGCTGTCTGCCCTCCGCTTGTTACCCCACATCTTTGTTGAGCAGCTTCAGATGGCAAATTCTTTTTCTCTCACTTTCTCTTTTTGGATCTTCCAAAGATAGCACTGACAGGTGATATTAATGGCCTTTTATTAGCATCATTCTGATTGCTGCAGATTTTTTGGAAGCATGAGACATAGGGAAAGAGCGAGAGAGAAGGAAGAGAAGGAGAAAAAAAAAAAAGAATATGGAAGTCCTCCACCCACCACTTCTCACAGGAGATCGCCTCTCTCTTTGATAGCCTGCCCGAATCTGTTCCCCCCATAGAAACTGCCCTGCAGATGTTGTTGCTGTATGCTGACTACAAAGAAGGAGCCCTTTATGAGAAGAACTTCTATTTTGGGCCTCAGTGTTTCCGAGCCGTGGTGCTCAGTGAGAGAAGTGCAGACCCAATCTTCCTGCTGCTGAAAACTCTGTTTTATTCCCTGCCCGTGATATTTTTAGATTAAAGCCCAGCTCTAATGAATAAAGTAAGGATGTAATATTTTATGACAGGATCAATATACCATCACTGCAGTGGGCCAGAAACAGTCGCTATTGGCATCAGAGGAAGGAAAGCTGGAGTTTTGGGGCAGAATCCTCTGTGGAGTCAGGAGAATGGAGAAGCCTTTGTATTGGTCCTGACTATACTCATTCAGAAGCGCTTGTGGCTCAGACTCTCACCACCCCCCAACCACAGAACTGTGACTTTGTTGCACTGTTGACTGCGAGGCAAAGGTCTTTGGGGCAATATTAGCTCTTGATATTATTTTTAATTAAAGCCTCAATCCCTCAGCCAAGTTGTCCAAACAGTCCTAAATAGGCTCTGTAAATCAGACAAACATCCTCAATATTTGATGGTTTGAGAGTGCGCACTATAGCCTCCAGATGGTTTGTGTTTCTCAAGCGTTTCACGAGGGGTGGTACAGGACAGCGATCTTCTGTTTGAGTGTGCCTCTTGACAGAGTGAGCTCCTCCAAATCACATGCCGAGTTGCTGGATCTCTGCCGAGGTTGCTCTTTTCTCTTTCTCCCTTTTTTTTTTTTTTTTTTTTTTTTTTTTTTTTTTTTTTTTTTTCCTTTTTGGGGGGTTTTGTTTTTAGAACCTGTTTTTACCTAGATTTGGCTTTTGATTCCCCCCG
>JBAMYA010000005.1:14117794-14174550 GCA_037176975.1 Arrhamphus sclerolepis
ATACTTCAACTTTAACTGTTCTGAATGGAAAATGTGACTTCTGCTATTCAATTATCAGTAATTTTAGTCTATGTTTTATATCAGCTGGTAAGCCTATCTGTAAAGACGCAGGCTTCTTGTAACAAAATCATAAGTATCAGCCCTCCTCCAGCAAATAATCTGTTGGAAATCGCGTGTCAGTCATAGAAGTTCATTGGAACTGTTTTTTGTGTTTGATGCTCAAAGAATTAAGTCAGATTTGTTTCTGTACAAAAAGATCTTTGGCAAAGATTTCCTAAATGATGTTTAAATGTCAAACTAGCATAGAAGAAGATAAAATCATGTCAGTCTTCCAAAGTTACAAGCAGTCAGTGTTGATAGGGTCAGGTAATTTTTACTTACTGAAAAAACAAACAAACAAAAACAAATAAAACAACAAACCATGAACTTTGTTACCTATGCATTTTGTACAAGTTTATTGCACATAATCAGAAAAGCAATGCAAACTGTGCCAAAAAATGTAATTCAGTCTCACAGCACAACTTTTAAATAGTGCATTTGACCACGTCTCCAAAATGTAGAGTCATATGTCTTGAGATGGGGAGGTGTGTGGTGGGACGTTGTTGAATGTCAGGTGAAATGTACAGTGAGTTTGTGAGCCCTGACTGTCTATTTCCTCAACCATTATCATATATTTATCAGTTGTTCAATCTGCCACTGCCTTCTGAGTTCCTGACTCTGACAATTTTTTTAGGATGTGAAACGTAAATGTAAGAAGACTGACTGGCACGTTTGCTTGAGCCTATCCCAGCTGTCTTCTGGTGAGAAGCAAAAGACTGTCTTTTCAGATTTAAAAGTGTCCTCATAGCTTGTTCCATCTTCCCTCCTTCTTGTATAAAACTCAACAGTTTCAAACGTATAAATTGTCATGAATCGAGACAAGAACCTACTGAGATGTTGCACAGTAGTGTCATCAGGGAGCAAGAACATCACAAGATGTGAAGTCCATTCTCACAGAGCAGCATAGGTAATGCTGATGTGCTTATGTTCTGAGACGTAAACTGTGTCTCCATATTTAGAAAAGGAAAAAAAAGAAAAGTAAGATGGATATAGCCATTGTGCAATTTGTTTTTTATTCATTTATTTATTTATTTATTACCTTTGTTGTGAAACTGCGGTGTGCGCTTGGGGGTCTTGGGCTATTGGTTTCTGTGAAACATCTGGAGACAACTCGTGTTGTAATAGATACTGTATAAATAAAACTAAACTGAACTGAATTGAATTGAACGCAAATGAAATGAAGTGAATTGAACCAAAGAGAACTGAAATTTCAACTTCAGCAAGGTGACCTCTTTCCGAAAGCTAATTTTGAAGCCATCTGGTAAAACCTGAATTGAGAGCAATAATAATTTGTTGTGAACTGTGTCAAAAGATTTTTGCAGCTACCCTCAACCAACTGCAGCTGATCTAACACCAATATGGTAGTATAGCCAAAATGTCACCCTTGATGAGAAAAAATTGCATTTGCATTCGTTAACTAGCTCGTACTTACCATTAATCTAAGCAAAAGAGATTCCATGCTGATTACAACATGAAATAAATATAATTATGGGTGAAATCGTATCACCTGAGACATATTACATATCCAGGCATCACAAACAACTTCAGTCTATAGCTTCGAAAGAACAAGTTAAACAGACCATATTAGGTTTAATCTGAAGTTTTGAAGAGAATTAAGTTCCAGTGGTTCATATTATAGACTGGATAACTAGATAACTGGGAACTGCAGTTAAAAAAGACGGACTTTGGACATTTTATATCTTCATTTCAAGAACTGATGATCTGGAATTGGAAAGCTAAAGTAATTTTAGACCCGATGAATTTAGTTTTGATTACAGTTAGCCTTAACATTAATCAACATTAGGAACAAGAGAATCATTATTAAAGACTGCTTGACATTTAACTTGTGACATTTATCATCCAACATCAGTGGACTTTCATGCATTTTCTTCTTTTATAGTGTGTTTATTCTTCAGTGATTTCCTTCTGTCTTCCTGCTCCGGTGTAGACGTGAACTAAACAGTTTCCTCAAGGGGTGTTAGTTTTAATTGTGTGCTACTCCTGCTTAAATTACCAATAAGTGTAATTATGATGTAGATTAATTCGACTTGCTAACTGCAGAAAATTCTACGGAGATCACAAGTCAGCCAAAAGTTGAAGAAACAAAAAAGAAGAAGAGGAAAAGATCATGCAAGTCAAATTCAGTTTTACAGAGTGATTGGTGATTATTTCCAAAACTAAAAAGGGTTTACCAAGTGAAAGGGCAGTCATGACTGAGTTTATTCATGTTGATTTGGGTTCTCTCTCTCTTCTACTTTCAGTGTGTTAACTCCTACACTCTCATTCTCTCTCTATCTACGTCTCCTGCACGCAAACACAAATCTCTGACCCATTCTCTTCGCTGCTCTTTGGCAGGTTGGGGTTTCTGTGTTCCCCTCCATCTCCTCACTTACAGCTTCATGCGCTGAATCCCATTCCCTGCCGCCCCCACTCACCCACACCTCACTCAACCCTACTCCCACCGCCAGCTCTTACTGTGCAGAAAGCTGGTTATTTTTAGAGCTCCATTGACGGTTTCAAGGATGTTAAGTCCACATTGTGCCCTGGATTTTCACTGAGGAAGCGGACTGTTTCTCTTTTTGCCCCCTCACTTCCATTCATTTCCTTCTCTGCATCCTCTCAGAACACCCCCCCCCCCACCCCCCCCCCGCACACTTTCTCTTTCTCCCCAACCGCCCTCTGACTGTCAATACAACATCATCACCATATTCTCACCTCCCTCCTAACACCTACACACTACCACAGTACTCAGTTTTCTCATTCTCTCTTTCTTGTCTTTGTTTGCGCTTTTCCTAGAAGAGAGCTTTTTTTTCTTTTCTTTTTTTTTTTTAAATATGTCTATGTGCAATATTGGCCTTTAAGCTGCTTCTCTACTCTGCCACTCTGCTGTCTGTCTGCATCAGATGTGGAAAATTCTTCCAGACTGACATTTGAACATGAGGTTTTTGAACATTCAGACCAAGTTATGAAAAAACAGAAACTTCACCAGAATCTCCCTCAAATGGCTTAATAGACAACTCTTGGGAGCAACACCTGAAGAAACGTCAGAGAATAATATGAAAACAGTGTAGAAGTTGTGAGGAAGTAGATCTGATTTGAACATTTATGAAAAATTGTTAGTACTGTTTCAGTCAAAGTTTTGTCATGTGAAGAGTTTGTGTCTTTATCCTGGCATGATGTTCTGCTTTTGTTTCACAGCTCAACTGTGCCCTCTATCAGTGGATCTCTGAATTGCAAACATAGTGTGTCTCAACCATTATTTTTTATCAGCATTACTCAAATCACAGGTGAACGTCTGACTGACTGATTCATTAAAAAAAATAAAAGAAAAAGAAAACCTGATTTAAAATTGTACTTTAAAAAAAACAACAACAACAACATGTTTTGTTAGTTTGTGTCCTTTATCTGAAAGGAAACAAATATCTAAAGGTTCACTTCTACCTGGCATTCAGTTTGAGCTGGTACTGAATGCCACAGGGAGGCTGGTACGGCCACCTTCTGGCTTCTGTGCGTCTCACCAGCTGTCTTAAATAGCTCACACCATATGTTAACACTTTACTCCCCAGAAATCCACGATGACAGCGTCGCCCTGTCTCTTTAAGAGCCGGTGTGGAATGCTGTGGTTTGGCTAGGCGTTTGGGGTAGTGCCCTCACCCACACATAAACACAACCCTAAAAGTGACTCTGACTCATTCTCACTCTTTCTCCTGTTTTGCTCTTAAATACATCCCTGGCCTAGCCGGCCTGCATGCTGAGGTTTGTGCATGTGCGTGTTGTTTTGAGGCCTTTACCTTCATTCTGCTTTATTGTTGTAAAGTGGTGCATGCCAAACTCATGCTTCCTGTGTAAAATGTTTTGTTTGTTTGTTTTTTGTGCTGTATTTGCTAAGTTTTGATCATTCAAGCAGAAGTCTCTTATGACAGATATTGACCTGAGGTTGAATTTGTATCCAGTATTTGGTTTTTGCATTAAACATAGGAAAAACAATGTTGTTTCATGCAAACATAATGACCTGTGGTAAAGCTTTTGATAATAATAACAGATTATCCATTATTTAACACAGTGTGTTAATTACCAAAACTGCACCAGTCCTCAATTAGCCATCTCTGGCTTGAGCCACAGAGCCCTCAAGTGGTCAGAGTTGACATAACATCTCCCCATGAATAGGATCAATAGGCAGGCTCCCTTTATTAGATCCAGATTTGACCGTCTGAAGGCACAGATGAATGATTTTTGTAGTCTGGTGAGCAGCCCACATTGAGTTCAGCCTGTCAGACATGTCTGGGGGGACATGGGGGAGGAAAGAGAGACTCTTGCCTCAAAGTGAAAGCCTTGAGAATGCGGGACAGGGGTAAACCCTAAACCTGAGAGCTCAACTCAGGCAGCATGCCTTCCAGGGAACAACACTTTTCTTATTGAGCCAGTGGGCCAGACCCAAATGAGAGGTGACAGCATATTCATTTCACTCAGTGTTTTTCTTTAAGGAGTTTTTAAAATGCTGCTGAATGATGAGCGGTCAGTGGATTTATAGTTCAGGGGATGATTTAGACTTTCTTAATGGCCTACCTTCCTCCTGGTCTTGTTCTTCCTGGGTTTTTTTTCTCCACAGGAGCTGGCATTTTCAGAAGCTTTCTCTCAATCTCTTCTTGTTCCTGTGTGAATGACATCCTCTTGGCAAGTGAGACTTATTTAAAATGTTAAGTGAACACCATGGATTTCCATATGTAGTCTGGACTGGAAGTAAAGCATGTCCATGTTTAAAGTTGCACTAACATTACATATGCAGTCTGGAAGTCACATTTTACATGCTGTCAGAAATTCCCAGTAACTTGCGATGTTATGAATAATTATTATAGACACAAGATAGGATGCATAAATCCCAGACAGGGACAAACACTGACCAAGACTTTTATTCTGATGAAGTGCATACCAGAACACATTAATGGCATGCGGTGTCTCTCAGTGCCAAATGTCCTTCCCTATTCTTCCAAGCTCTCATCTCAGCCTTATGCCTGAAGGCAAAAATACCAAAACTGAACACAGATGAGGTCATATAGTGGACGTATCAGCACTTTGCTCCGGACCTGATGAGTGGTAACACATCAGGAGGCATTGGGAGGTCGTTCATTTATAGGGATGCTATTACCTTCATAAATGCTCGCCTCATAAAATGACTGTTTTGCTTTAATTTAATACTTCCCCTGGCTAATTATCGCTGCACACACAGGTGGGAAGCTGTCTGCACTCTGCGTTGTACAAAAAAGTCTTAACAGACCTGCGAAGAACAACTTTTGATCATTAACTTTTGAATTCTCTGTGCATTTTTTTTTTAGAATTGACATGTTCAGAGTGGGTGCATTCATCATCAATAGCACCGACATGTACAAGTCACACACCGTTTTTGTTTTTTTATTAAACCTTCCTAAAAATGTCAAACCATTAAAAAGATGGCTTCAGCTCTTTTGAAAACGAGCCTTGAGTTTATATGTAAATCTTTGTCTGGGTCATAACTGCCTGAGAGCGTGCATAAAACGATTTGATATTCTGCCCTGCCTTCCCTGGTGCCACACTCCCATTTTCTCCCTCCCCAAGGAGCGGAGAAAAAGGGCTGGAATGGAGTGGGACCAGTCTTCATCTACAGATCATCTCTCGGTAGCCCCTTCAACTAAATAAATAACTCATTACAGTTCAGAGTGAGGAGCTTCATTTACTCTCTGCGATGTAATCACAAATGCCTGCAGGTTGCCCACATCATCTCAAATACAAGGGTTTTTAATGGAATCCCAAGAGAAGGCCCTCTGAAATCTTAACATGGCAAAGAGGCTGCAGGCTACAGGCTGCTTATGGCAAACTGCTGTTGGGGTTGCTGTGCATTGCTCTTGCTGAGATTGGTTACATTTTCTTTTTGGCACATAAGGGGATTCAGTTGTCAACAAGGTAACAACAGTAAACACAGATGTATAAGTGCAAGACAGCTTGTGTGAGCTAGCGACAAGACGGACAATCGTCCCTCAGTTACATACTACGTCTAATGACGGTGATTTGATGAAATGGTAAGACATATCTGAACCCGTTGTTTTTTTTTTTAATGTCCTTAAGAAAGCAAAAGAGAGTTTTTCTGCCTTTTCTCAAGAGTGGATTGACTTTGACCTTTGTCCAGTATACTAGGCTACATATAACCTAACTGTAATAAAGTGAATGACAGTTGGCTCATTTTCCATCAGAACCAGAAAAAAACAAAAAACAAAACACCTCCCATCACATCTCAGTCTAATTTCAAATCATTGATTTGCCAAACTCAGTCATGATTTATTCTGACCTCATTAATCCCTTCAATTCCTTATCAAAAAGCAAAATCTGCTTTCCAAAAAGAGCTGGGAGCCCCTCATCTAATATAGTTATGAATATGAGCTATGTTTGTCATCTCTTTGTCATTTTGAACATTTTAATAGTTGCTGTTCAAATGTGTTAGAAAACTTCTTCTACGGTATCCTGAGGAAGGCAACACAGCAGGCTCGTGAATGCCATTTTTCAGTAAAAAGGATGTTGGGATTTCCGTCCATTGTCTCATGCTGGGAACACTATTATCGGTGTTGTTGTTCTTAATCACTGCATTAGGAAACGGCGCAACAAACAGAAGGTCTGGCCACTGACGACAGACGACCTTTGAAGCAGATGACCCCACACTGTAAAAAATGTCAAGCCTGTCACCATGATATTTGGATTGGACTCATATTTAACTGACTGTTTTGGTTAATGGAGTGTGTTTCCTGACTTTCTGTCCATGTTTTCCTAACTTTTTTGGTGTATGCATGGTTGGAAAAGTTATGTCCTATGAAATAAGCCTATAGTTAGGTTAGAGTGTAAGGAGAATGAATAAGAGGATATGGGGGAAAAATACATTGGTCTTGGAGGAAAAAAAGAATGCCCGTATTTCAATATAAAACAACCATCTTTCGCATGTTTTATGAGTTATCCGTGTTTACAGGCGACCTCCGAGTTTCTCTTTGGTTGCTCCGCGTGAAACAGCGACCTTGATGAGGCCATAAAATGCCATGGCTGGCCGACTTCCCTCGTCGTGAACTGCCCCGCATCCTTTAGGGGGGTACTCTGGGTGCAAGATGAGGGGAGCAACGCGAAGGAAATGGAGTTAGTGAAGTGTTGTGGGGTCAGCTGAGCAGGAAAAAGACAAACCTGATAGGGATGATCTCGCGTTGCTCTTATATTCCTACGAGAACCGACGCAGAGAGGACAAACTGCAGGGCGCACGTGCGTGGAAGCTCCCTGAAAAATAGCTGATAAATTAAAATAAGTGGTTTTATGAATCTGCTTGGATGGATTTTCATTCTGGGATTATTTATAGCCATGAATGAAAGGAACTGTGGTTGATTTTGAGGAGCAAAAGTGTGAAAATACAAGTCTGTCCTCCAGCAATGTCACACATGAATCCCGAACCTTGTAAATTCCAGTTTGTAGATTTTGGCTGAATCTGTCGGTAAAATCTTTCCCTGACCGCAATGAAGCCAAATTCCAACAACGAACAAACTTTTCACATTGTTGTTTAACAGAAATGTTTGCACTTTGATGCTTGAGGTGGCGTGTGCGTCTCTATCTGCAGCCCTTTTATTTACAATATTGTTCAAATAAATCACAAAAAACAAAACTTTTTTGTTTTGTTTGTTGTTGTTTTGTTTTGGTTTTTTTTTTAAATGCATTCTCCACTTAAAGACTTCACATGTCAGACTGATGCCACTTTTTTCTCTCCCTGTGCTTTCCTCTTATTTCATGCTTCAGTGGCCTCACGCTGCAGGCGGAGGGGAGGTTTTCTCTCGCCGCTCATTGGTCGCGGGGCTCTCCCATCTCACCAA
The DNA here is from genome assembly GCA_037176975.1 of Arrhamphus sclerolepis. Classification (NCBI taxonomy): domain Eukaryota; kingdom Metazoa; phylum Chordata; class Actinopteri; order Beloniformes; family Hemiramphidae; genus Arrhamphus; species Arrhamphus sclerolepis. The sequence goes on from JBAMYA010000005.1 coordinate 14,125,762, forward strand.
CATTTCCATTCACACACACGGCGCTCCTTTTCGCCCCTTTCAAAAAATAACTCACTGTCACCATCATAGGAAAACGCCTTTGCCTGGACGGGACTAATTACTTGAAATTGGAGGAGGACCGATTTGCCAAAACAATCGACGAGCCTGATCAAACGACCCGCACGGTAACGACAGGTGAGTGCAAGCGACTGCAAAAACTGAGTCTGACAGAGAGGTGCTCATGCTCATTTCAAGTTTTTATTTTTATTTTTTATTTATTTTGTATTGCTTCTGTTCATTCTCAACCATGTTGCAAAGACAAAAAAAAGTTGTATTGATAGGAAAAAAATAATTGTAACGGAGTCTCGGAATGACTCCTCGAGTGGAATAAAACTCATCTTTCAATAAATTAAACAAGAACTAGAAGTGATGCAACACTTCTGAGTTTTGCAATGAAACAATGGCATAATGAGCTTTTGTTCCTCGCAATATCACTTTACTGGAGTTCAGGGAAAAAAATGGATTAGTTGGAAATCAGTTGGCTTTCGTTCATGATGGATAACAGCAAGGAAAGATGCTTAAAATGTAACACTAGAGGGGTCCCGGCCCACGGGGCTGTCTCGGAGGAAGGTTCAAGCCGTTTTTCACCAGTCTCTCCTCTGTCTAATTGGCTGCAGATGCGGTGTCCTGCGCGCTTTTTACCGGCTAGGAATTGGATGCATTTGGGAAACTTTATGAGGCGAGTGCTGCGTTTGCCTGAAGGAGCCAAAAAAAAAAAAAAAACAGTGGTCCCTGACAAGTATTTAAACATTGTGCCACGTCCATATATAATCATCCTTCCTTTTCATAAGGGAGGAATTCACATGTCTAAAAGAGTTCTAAAATGTGCGCTCTAAGAAGAGAAATTGCGCCTTTCTTGCATCCCTGATCAAATGTTTTCTTTTCTGCATTGACTTCATTCGTTATCCCTGAATGTTTCCTCAGGTGTTGGGTTAAAAAAATGGTATTATTTAAAAGAAGAGAAATAAAAAGGTCAGACCTCGTATGCTACTGAACAGGACAAAGATGTCCCACAGGGGTTGTTAGGACATGCTGAACCTAAATGGTGCGCCCTGACTTTCCAGTGCAGACATCCATACAGGCTCATTTACTTTATCAGTCTATAGCTATAAGAGCCAATCGTGATGCCTCTGCCCTTCTAATAATTGCAGCGGGAGGGGGAGAACCAAAAAACACCGTCCTCCATGTGCCCTTTCACCCTAGACTTTGTAAGCTGCACTTATTAAAGCGAAAAGTGTTTCAATATGTGGTAAGCTTTAGGGGGGAAACGTGATGGGGGTTGGGATGGGGCCCTCCTCCTCTTCTTCTTGTGCTTCTTGCTGCCCAGCTCCTATTGGGTGATGTGGAGTAATTTATCCATGTTAGCAGCAGGTCAACGGTGTAATTTCCATCTATTGGTGCTGGTTAATGTAGAGACGAGGCAATTAAAACTTAGCTGTATCTGCTGAAAAAGAGAGAGAGCGGGGGTGGTAGAGGGGAAGAAGAAAATGAGGGGTTTATGAATGAATGTAAGTTTTGACGTACGGAGTTGGGTGAGTGGGATGTGGGGGGATGCTGGGAAGACGTGAAGCATATTTAACTTTCCCTTTATTTTGGTGGAAGTGGTAACCCATGTGAGAGTTCACAACCTGCCTTATGTGGGGATGCTTGTGCAGTGCGAAATATTTAGTCTTGAACACATACACAAACAATGCATTAATAGTAATATGTTTTGATCGTTTGTTTGCCATCTTTTTTTTCTCAGGGCCCATTGGACACTGATCCCTCTCGGGCTCGCTGTCAAGTAGACATGTTTCAAACTGTCCCTGACACGTCGTCTTACGTCAAGGTAAGACACCACCGTCTATTGGATCAGGTAATGTTGGAGGGACCAAGTGAGGTCCTTTCCTTTATTTTTTTTACTAAGGTTGTGATGTGCAACCACGTCTGCTTAAATTTCCAAATAACTAACATGCAGGGCATCCCCCTCATTTCTAACTGAACACTCTCCATCATATCAACTTTTCTTCATTTCAAATAAATAAAATGGCCAGTTTGGAGTGTTGTCTGTGTTGATTTTCTGTTGCCATTATTATTATTGTTATTACCATTATTATTATTATATAGGCACATAATTTTAACACTTGCAACTTTTGTGCAGAGTTATTGACTGTCATCTCATGTGAATGCGTTGTGGTCCATATGATGTGTCGACATCAGTTTGCAGTGTTTTGTCTTTAATAGAAAAGGGGGAAAGAGTCGCTGTTATGGCTCGTTATCATGTCTGACGTCATGAATCGTACTCTCTCCCCGCCACGGTCCAGAGAATGTAAATAAAGCAAACAGCTCACATCTGGTTTTCACATAAAAGCGTCACATGTGGCACAGCAGGAATACCTGCAACAGCTACACGTCTGAGGCACTGCAACGATTCAACGTTTCTCTTTGATATGATGTAGATAGGTTTACTTTGCATGCACGTGAACGTATAATGTCAACAAGTGTCTGTGAGTGCCGGTGGCTGCGTGACGCTCCTCCACTCCATAATAACAGTGACTGCTCGGTTTGTGCATTAGAATGAGCCATTGTACAGAGGCGAGCTGTGTTATAATATCTTCATAATCAAGGTATTTTTCCAAGGGCGACTTGTTAATGTTTTGAAGACTTATTCCCCTTTTGAATAAGGGCCCCTTTCATCCAGCCACAGCGTTTGTGCCACCGCTGAGAGACTTTGCGTTTCAGGGATCCGAACAATTCCTGATTTGTTGTGAGAGAGTTGAATAGCAGGGAATGTTTAAGGAGAAAATATGAGCTTAAATGACTCTTTCTGCCTGCCTAAAAAAGACAGGGGACCAGTGAGGAGGGGGAAGGTCACCTTTTCTTTCTTTCTCTCCGTCTCTCCGGATCCTGAGCTTGCGTGTATTATTTTGGCGTGCCAGTCCTGCACTGACCGGCTCCCTCACATTCACTGAGATGTTGGTCAACATGTGGCACGCCTCAATACAAAATTTAAAAGAAATATTCCCCGTTCAAGCGTATCCGCGGCCCAGCATTTGGTTTTGTTTGGTTAAGGCCAGGCGAGACTGGAACTCTCCAATAAAAATAAATCTCAAATTAATTATGGCCTGGAGCGAGGGGCCAGACAGTTCGTGCTTATATGTGCTGCAGACTCCACTTTTTGCCCTCAGTATTTTGACTCAGGCTGTCTTTTAGCCCGAGAGGAGGAATGATTTGAATACAAGTCTGCACTTTAATAAACAGCTGCGTTTGCAGGCTCACATGAACTGGGACTTTTTTCTTTTTTCTTTTGAATAACTCTGGAAAAAAAGGGGGGAAAAAAAGAAAAGGTTTCTCACAACATACAGCAGATATTTGATTCCCCACCTTAAAAAGAGGTTTGTATTGTGAAGGATGGAGCCGCTGATGTTAAAATTAGTACAACCTTAGAGATTTAGAGAGTGTGGAAATATGAGCAAAATAAATGACAATTCATGCAATACTTGGCTGTGAATGTTGCTTCAGAAAGTGCATACCCTTGTTAGAAAGACAAACATCTTGACTTTCCAGGTTATTCCAGGTTTCAGTTATGTCTTCTTCTAAAATATAGTAATTTCCACCTAAGTAATAGTGTCACCTCCACACATTAAATTTAAGTGGACCTTCATATGAGCTAAAGAATAAAAGATGGACCCAAACAATTGAAAAGCTGCTGAACACAAACTCAGCAAAAGTGTCCGCCCCCCTCTGGCTCTCTGCCCCAGCGGAGAGACAGAGAAGCTACTGGCTGGTTGGGGAAGAAGAAATGTCTGGCTGTCTAGTTCCAGCGTCAAGCCAGATGTTCTGTGGTTCGCTGTGTAAACCAACTTGCATCTGTTTATTGGCCTTCCAAAATGTTTGTTACCACTGTATTCATTATGATCTTGGTAGACCCTGCCCACCCAATCTTCCTGATAAGCTGTAAGAGGGGGATGACAGGTATTTCACTGCAAGAGACAAGTCATTATGTAGCTGTGGTTTGGTTTAATTAGGTAAACACTTTGAAAATTAAGTGGTGTATGTGGTAAAGCATCATTTAGATCCACGGACATATTTTGTGATGCAACCTGTACTAATGTTTGGCTGAAGAGTGTAATGGAGAGTAAATGTGCATTTTATGGCTGGAAACTGTTGACATGAATCCAAAAATTTACGTCACCCTCATGGGATACCTCTATCACAGATATGACAAATTTATAACTCCAGGTCATAGCATCAGGACTTTAAACAAAAAAAGCCTCTTTATCTCATTATGATAAAATTAAATGAAGTTACAAGATCCTGGAATGCATTTAAAAAAAACCAAAAACAAACAAAAAAACATAATACCAAACCTAACCAGTCAATGAAGAGTTAAACAAGGTGTCTCCCTTAATTACACGAGTCTGAAATGGCCTCAGGCAGGAGAAGCCTTGACCCTTAGCAGGATCCAGATGTGGTGGTCCCAAGGGTGGGGGCCCACAGCTCCAACAGACCCCCAAGTTGAGAGCAGACAGGCCGGCCCTGCTGTCAGCCGCCCTAGCCACTGAGGCTGCTCCCCCAAGGCAAAACCCCAACACTGAAAAAAAGAAAGAAAAAAAAAATCACTAATCAATACAACACAAAGTCACACCCCTAATCTTGTCCTTTTTTTGTTTTTCTTTTCTTTTATTTAAAAATCAAAGTTGTTTCATAGCCAAGTGATAATATTGGAGAAATTGAATGGCTGATTATTGGCCATTTCTTTAATAACAGGTATCAGCCAGAGAAATATTAGTCAAAATCCAGAATAAAACCACAAAATGTTCAGAACAAAATTAAATTACATACAAAAAGTTGGTATTGTGACCTCCCTCAGAATCAAGCACAGACTGAAGTGTTTTCAAAGAGACTGTCCAACTCAGATGTTTGCAATGATATAACTAGTATTCAGTTCGAGTTCAAGAGAGTCCAGTTCCCGTATTTTCTGTCTGCATCTTTAAGACAGTGAAAAATAAGTAGGCTTAACAAGACTGAGGGTGCCTAAGACTTTTCCAAAGTATTATTTATCGTATAACATCATAAACTAACTTTATAATGAATAAAGATGAGTTTTGTTGAAGTAAATGACACTGCAATTGAGGCTAAAGAATGAAGGAGTATCTTTTATTTTTAATGTAGGCTACTTTAACTTCTTTCAATTTAAATATTTCGGAGTGCATTGAAGTGGAAACTATACAATAAAATGCCAGTTTTGCTTCTAGTTAGACTAGATTTGTCCTAGCTGGATGTGTGTCAATTTTATTTGCCTGGATCTGTCAAAACATGACTTTTTCTTGCAGTGTTTTTGGTCTGATCATTCAACCCAGACTCTCTGTATGGCATCTGCGCAGGAGAATTGTGCTTAAATTGACGAGTGTAGTTTCATTGAGTAGTGGGAGAAAGAAAAAAGAAAAAAAGAAAAACGGTAGCGTAAATTGTGGGGGTGGGGATTAAGAGATTTATTTTAGAGGTCAAGCCAATATATGATGAGGAATACACTTTTGAATAATAATTATAATGATAATAATACTAATAATAATAGCACTAACATTTTTATGCTCTTTGCTGCTTCAGACTGCATTTTATCCGTTTTGTCTTTTACTGAGACGCACACGTGGAGCGCAGACCCTCACATTATGGTGCGGTTAGTAGCTGAATGCTTGTTTTTTATTAATGGTGCCCCAGGAAAACTCTACAGACGCCTCACAGAAACTACGGAAAGAAAACATTAAACCTTTGCTATAGGAGTTCAGGTTTCTCTCTTGTTTTAGCCTCATTCGCAGTGAGTATTGAGTCTGAGGGGAAACATCTGTCCATATGCGAGGATGAAATTGACCGCTTTCACTATGAAATTTTGAATAAAAGAGAGAGAGATCTGATTTACAGAGGGATGGGCGCACGGACAGATGTGAGTCTGAATCGTAGGCGTGAATTAAACGCGCCCTAAAACATGAAATCGCTTTTATTTTAAATCACTTTTCTTTTCTTTTCTTTTTCTTTTTTTTTTACTTGGAGTGTCCTGCGACGGTAAACGTCTTTCCAGAAAACCCTCAGCCAAGTGTGTGCGGACATAATTCAGACGTGGGACAAACAGCAAAGCCTTTCCACGCCAGCTGTGACATTACTGCGAGAGAATACTCACAAAGCACACAAGAATATTCCGCAGCAGGCACACAGCTATGGCTGTGCACAACGCGGGCAGCCATCCTGTAAATATTTCCGAGCTGAAAAACATAACAGCGGAGCGAACACTCAATTGTTTTCCCTGCTTATCTCTCTGGGACAGTATCCTGCTTTTTTTGAAGGCAGGGCTTTCGGTGACACACAGCTTCCTCCTCAACCTTCTCAACAGTGGTGACTTCACTTCCCAAATTTAGAGGAAAGAAAAAACTCAATCCGGTAAAAGTGTCTCTTTCTCTCCGCCACATACCGGCGACTGGAATTAATTCAGGAGCGTGTCATGTTTGGAATATTGTCGGGGTCCGCTGAAAATTGCGCAAAATGGACGGAACTATTAAGGTAAGGGTGGAGAACGGGGTGTAGGAGTTTGTGGGAGACAGCTTTTTCGGAGTTGCGCCTCCTTTTTTTAAGCAATGGGTTGAAATCCTCCTCTGTGTCGGTCTGTGAGCTGGAACCTCCAGTCTAACGACGATGAGCGGCGTTTTTCTCTCGGTCTGAAAGCGGTAAACAACATTTCGCTATTTCATCTTTTCCTTGTACACATTTCTCGACATTCTTAATAAATTGCCTGGCTGTGTTGATACGTGATGCGAAGCGGGGCTAAATCTGAATCACGCCGTGGATTTTGGGGGGACAGGCGCACCATTACGCACGTCCGGAAAGGCACAAAGAACTTATTTACTGATTCGGATACAGTGATGTAGTACTTTTTTGTGAGTATAGGTAATCCAGGAGTTTTGGTTTTAGTCTGGGGAGCGGGAGTTGAGCAATAGTCCTGAGTGGATGTCCGCTGGACACGATGTGTCGAGCTGCGCAACAGCGGTGTGGCACATCGCCCGGCTCAGTCAGTGTATCATGTCTTAGCTCAGGAAACTGAGATGGTTTAGTATATTTCATGGAATTATTCCTCATTGATGCGTTTTTGTTGATGGTTGTGACTCTGTTTCTCTCCGCTGCCGGACACGGAGTTTTGTTAAAGAGTAAGGAAAGCTGTCATTTGGTAACTCCATGCGGCAACTGCCCAGTTTGCAACACTTCAAACCACAAAACTTCACAATGATACCTTGGCTGGCTCCGTATATAGTTACACAACTGTTTTGAAATGGTGTGCTGGTAGTGGCAGAGCGCTGGTCTGCATTAACATTGGCTACTGGCTCCCGACACTCAAAATCCAGATGCATTATGGTTGCAGCCGCCAGATGTTGAACGGCGATTCTCTGTTAGTTCCCTTGTGATGCGTTCAGGCTCTGTCCTCCTGGTTAACTTGTCAGCTCAGAAGCATGCAGCGTCTGGATTTGCTCTTATTGTTGCCGAGAAGAGACTTGTTTTCTTTTTTAGAAGTTTAAAGTAACTCGTTTGTGGCAGCTGGGTGTGGTGTGAGTTTTCTTTTTCTTTCTTTCTTATTTTCCTTTTTCTTTCTTTTTCTTTTTTTGTTGAAGAGCGTAAACGTTGTCTAGACGAAAAAAAATGCATGGCTGCAAAAGTGTGTACACTTGAATTAAGCCACTCGTCTTTTTGTCACGCATTTTGTGGATGAACGCTGTGTTGCAGGAGGATGTGAGTTTCTCAACTTGGATTTCTGTAACAAAGCGACAAACTGTGGCGGCTAATGCAATCATAATTGAATCCCTGGGTATAGATGACCGGCCGCCAAGGCGGCATTCATGTTCGCTAAAAGAGAGGAAGGACTCTCTAGCCATGAGAGCTTCCTGCTCCACACAATCTTTTCCTGACAGGTTTCCTCCTTCTGCTTAAACAAAAGACAGGAATGGCCCCCCTCGCCCCCCCACCCCCACCCTGCTCTCCCCCCCTCCACCTCCATCTAGATTGGCTGTGTGTGAACGGCCAAACAGATACACGTGTAGTCTGGATGTGGAGCTATTGCATACATCCAGTCTGCTCTAGACGCGCGTCGTGACGCATTTGAGAACATTGACTTGGGCTGACGTAAACAGCGCAGCGGTGGCTCCCAGCAGGTGTCACACAGATACAATGCTTCTGGTGGCCCTTGCTGCCTCACAGCGGAGCCATAATTTATCTGTTGCTTGTTATTTTCCTCACAACTGTCTGGGGCACAGCATAAAGTACACTGCAAAAGGAGAAAAAAACAAAAAACAAAACAGAAGACAAGATATTCTTAGTTGAGGAAGTTTTTGGAACTTTTATGAGATGAAATCTTAACGAGAGGTCCATTTGTTCTTAAAAGTGTCACTTTTTTCACAAAAGACAGAAACCTAACGACATGTCGCTCTCACTGGTCATGTGTGGGTGTTCCATGAAGATACTGGAAAAAAAACACAGCTAATTGGCTCTTCTCTGTCTGCCTTTCAGGCTCTCGGCTGTTAAGTAGTGTGCATCTTATTTAAGAGGGGGGAAAAAAATACAATCTTGAAAAGCACATACCACTTGCCAATCATGACTCCAATTGCAGAGGCTGATATGTCAGTGTAAATATAGCTTACAACAGTCATAATTGCCCTCAAGGCCCTTATCAGGCTGTAATGAGACATTCCCTCACTATTTTACACTTTATCATCCACAGACAAGTTGCTGTGCTCTGCTGAGATAGCTCGTCTTGCTGCCAGCGTTCAGACGATGATGGATCCTCAGATGAAATCACTGGAAAAAACTAATTCTGGCAGATGGTTACTTTCTCTGGAGGGGTTTAGTTTCTTTATCCAGCCATTAACCTGAAGAGCACTGCTTTAAGATATCCCTTCATTAGTTTTCTATTTGTCATGTCTCATAGACTCAAACATAAAAAATCTCATTCAATATATGACAGCGTGAAATTCCATAATTCAGAACTCCCAGTAATGCTGAGTGATATATGTCAGTGTCTATGATGTTTATTCTTTGAGACGTCATATACACTCCAAGCATGCATAACTTATTAATATTGTTTTTATAAACTCTGTTTATGATGTAGAAAGTACCTAACAACAAATAAAACATGGATACTGTGACAGCTGAAGTTGGGGAAAATGCCCATTCCTGTGCTTTTCAGCGGACTTGGCAAGGAAGTACATCTGAAATTTATGGTCAGTGTTGCGTTTTTGTGCATGTGCGTTTATATGCACATTGTTGTAAAAACTCAGAGGTTACAATGGAGATATCTGATACAGAAAAAGACATTCATCATTCAAACAGAGAAGAGTTAAAACTTTCCATTCACATCTTCAAAAGGAATCGCTGTCCAGTTACGTGAGCTCATGAGGATTTTGCTTTCATAAAAGCAACATTGTAGAGAATGCAGCAGCTACATGTTGGAATTATTGATCAATGAATATCAAGTAGCTGCTTTGCCCCGCAGCAGATATGTGGCATGCTGGAATGAAAGGAGTCAGCCCTCTGGGATTAGGCACGTCTCGGTCTAAGCTGTGCCATCAGACGCTATCAGATCCAGATGCACATCAGAACCCAGCCAAATCCTCAGAGCAACGCACTGCTGTGATTTCACTTCATATTTGGCTTTGTTTTTGGTATTTATTCATGTGATTGTTTTTAATAATAATCAGAGGAGCAATTATGACAAAGTCTAACGCAGTCACTTTTAAGCGGCATGCACATCAGAACCAGCTGACTCTGCTCGCTGTGAAACAATCCACAGTGACAGTCACATAGTAAAATCTAACCAATAATCCCTGCTTCTGAGACATTACACAAGGAGCATGTCAAAACTACACAATATCTTGGCCAGCTCTGTGAGTTTCTGCGTTTGTTTTCTTTAATAAACTTACATTGCTCCGACTGAGCCAAAGCACAGGGGTCAGTGTAGCTGTGAACCCCTGCTTCTGTTGAGTCTTCAGCTGTGGAGGGAAGCCTGACAATAAGACAAGACAGACACTCCAGGGGATTTTGAGGTCCACTGAAATTATGGAAAATAGGCCACTGTTCATGAGAAGAGATGATTACAATTCAGGAATCATTGAAACTTAGTTATAGCAGTGTGCGTAAAGCAACATTGCTATAACATCTTATCTTACAGCAGTGTCATACCCCAGCATGAACATGACTGAAGTTGTGCTAAGATCAACAGGAAGTTATCGATGCTACATGGGCTGTATACACAAACTACTGAGGATGCCAGACTGTGATATGACCCATAACTGCACGTAATTGCTGTAAACAAAAATACACAGGAGATTGAAAATTTGACATCACAAATTATGAGGTACTGTCAAATGAGGGGCTTTAGTTTTATTTGCTTGCATTTGTAAGATTCACATGATGAGATTTGATGGCACGTGATATCTGGGAGTTAAATCTGCCGACCCACACCTTTAAAGCTGACCAGCCGGTCAGCTGTGACAGTTATCATCTGCATCTTTCCAGGGTCTTTGTAGCTGTTTTCAGTTGTTAAACATAGTTATGAGACTGATAATGATCTTTTAGCTCTGAATGAAATGTAAATAAGCTTGTTTTCTGTAAATGACCCCCCTTAACCCCCTCCCATAATATGCCGAGAGTAATTTTTTTGTATGGCATTTCAAAAATGTGCAAGGAAGAATTAAGGAAAAAAAAACAAAAAAAAAAACAAGAAGATACACATACTAAATGTTTGTCTCCTCAACCTCCAGGAGGCGCTATCAGTGGTGAGTGAAGACCAGTCCTTATTTGAGCCTCCATACGCTGCTGCCACCCCCCTCCCCAAAACAGACATGACTGCATCTGGCACACAGGACTACGGCCAGACCCACAAAATCAACCCCTTACCCCCACAGCAGGAGTGGATCAACCAGCCTGTGCGGGTCAATGTCAAGAGAGAATATGAGCACATGAACGGATCCAGGTATGAAATGATAACCATTCCTTTGCTTTCCTTTTTCTTACCTTTTCTTTTTTTTTTATTTATTTATTTTTTTATCAGTTTTCTGTAGACACTCAAGAGAGTCAGTGCTGTCATTCAACAGATCATTTCTTTGCCACAACTAACCAGCACTTTTGTGTCTGCTCTTTGATTTGCTTGGAAAGAAAAGTGTAGGACTTAAATATCTTATGCCAAAGTCAATTGTTAGAGACGAAACTCAACAGAGTTTAATTTATCTTCTGATAAATGTTTTGATGACGACGACTGTATGTGCGTGTGTGTTTGTGCAGCAGGGAGTCTCCTGTGGACTGCAGTGTGGGTAAATGTAATAAGCTGGTGGGGGGTAATGACACATCTCAGATGACTTATGGAAACTACATGGATGAGAAGAACGCTCCTCCCCCCAACATGACCACCAATGAGCGGAGAGTCATTGTACCTGCAGGTGAGAGCAGCGCTTTGGCCACCTGCTTAAAGCTGTGTATTTTACTTGAATACTATCAGACACCAGCTCGACAATTTAAATTTAAATTCTTTGTTTTTGTTCAGCACATTTACTGCATTTTCATTCCAGACATTTATACCCCTCTTTGATATAATTTTAACAATACCGTAAAGGTATTCTGAGTCCATTTGTTACTTTGCCAGTTCACGGGCTGTAGCCCTGCTCCATTGTGTTTTATGTCACCCATGGGAGCATGACTGAGTGCACACAGGTAGAAATGTCTGCATGTCTGCCAGACCTATTTAATTCATTGCTTGTTTCACAAATTCGGTCTTTCTGCATTTGAAATAATACTGTTCGGGGACTAACAAGTGCTGTTTAAGGGTTCATGCCTGAAAAGTAATCTCAATGTGTAAGTTGATTACGCTGTTAGCCATAAGCCAGAAAACTAGAGAGAAAGACTTTATTTTCCCAATAACGAGCATGAGTAACTCATTTAATTAGAAGTGAATGGGGCCTTGGAGAATGTTCCATTTTAAAAGCTATTCAAATATAACTCTTAAACTGATGCAAACGTCCACTCTTCTAATAGCAGCTCCACTGCATGCCACTGCTTAAGTTAAGGGTTTGGTTTCTAAATTTGTCAAAGTGGACCTTATTATCAGACTAGACATAGTGCAACAGAATTTGTCCAATTATAGGAACTGGATTTAGAAATGAATATTGCTGTATTATCAGTTATGCATATACAAAGTAAACGTCTGGTAAAATCTCTTGCACGTTTAAAAAAAAAAAGTAATGACAAGTCTGTCTGAATCTGCAGCTGACACTGACACTGAACTCAGATTTCAATATACACATTTCTCCCCCTTCCTTTTAACTTATGAGACTTTCCCAGCTGCCTTCCCCAAGTGTCCATAACCAAGTTTTTTTGCAGTCAATAAACGTCCACTCTCTCCTTCTGTCTTCCTGCAGACCCTTCACTGTGGTCTCAGGACCATGTGCGCCAGTGGCTAGAGTGGGCCATCAAGGAGTACGGCCTGTTAGAGATTGACACATCAATGTTTCAGAATACAGACGGCAAAGACCTCTGTAAGATGAGCAAAGACGACTTCCTCCGGCTCACCACCATGTACAACGCAGACGTGCTTCTCTCTCATCTCAATTACCTCAGGGAAAGTAAGTCCATGTCGTGCAAATAACTAATAAATTAAGGGCGTGAATCAAGAGGAAAATTGCATTCTCTACTTTTAGGGAAAAACTGTGAGTCATGTGATTTTTTTTTCCTGAGTCATCATGTACATCAATAACAGTAAGGATTGAAATAGCTTCTCCTGGAACTTGTTTCTCCATAATGGGTACCCCTTCTTAAGCAGATATCTGGAAACCCTGAGAGTTTTTTTTTTTGTTCCCCCTCTCAAGATAACCATCAACTACATCCCCCACTACACTTTGCAGTCCATTATTCCACATGGTCCAGAGAAAGATGAAGCCCAGGTGCATTGCCTCAGGAATTGAGCTTGGCCTGTATGTTCGGCACAGCAAAGAAAGTTGAGCTGCAATTTGCAATGGAGGCCGCTAAATGTGAGCCTCTTACCTTTGAAGAGTACCTTGGTGAAATCCTGCTTCATATGTTTCAGTGGAGACACAAAGCCTGTTTTCTGAGACTGTATGCAAATGACATTTTGATATAAGACGGAACATCTGGCGCGGCCCTGGTTTGAATACACAGCAGGCACTAGGAACGCTTTGTCCGCTGTTTACTATAAAACTGAGCAAATCCTGACTGATGTGACTGTTGCACGTTCAGAGAACGCTTTGTCCCATCTGTCAGTGCTTTGGATTTTGTTCTTCTGGACAGCGTGAGCTTCTTATGCTGCTGTTGCAGAATGTCATGACAGCCCGTTGGGTGGAGTGGCTGCTAGCTCAACTAAATATAACATTTCTCTAAAAAAAAAAATTGCGATGGGCCTTGATGTGATGTAATGGGAACTGTATTTTGTGGGTGTCAACAGTTTTCTCTATGCACTGCGTCTGGGCAGTGAGAGATGCTTGCCATGAGTATAACAGCCTCATTGTGCAGCGCTGCAGCGGGTGGATCTGTCTGACCGCCACTGTGCACACTCCGCAGAGCAGTTTTTATTATGGCCGCTGGCTGCAGGACTTAGCCCCAGCTTAGGCCTGCTGCATTGTAACTCTGCCTATCACTACCCTTATTTTGATTTTGACTTTGTGTGTTTTGGAGACTGAAGAGATGTCTTGGGAATCTTCCCCACTTGCAAGTTGAAATTGCTTTGGATCGGTTCCCACCAATCAAAAACGATGAATGCTCTCATGCCTGGGCTGAGTGACCTGTTTCAGAGTAGCCCTGCGATGCTAATAGTGAATATTAATTACACTAGGCTGACGGCAAGAGGAGCTGGTTAGAAAATGTGAGTCTTGAGGAAGACGAGAGGGAAGGATAGTAGGGGTGTCGGGGCACTACGAAGATTCTGCAGGGCTGATGATTTGGGCCATGAAGTTGGTCTCTCTCCCCTCCAATAGTACAAACAAACAAAATCATAGATGGGGAGTAGTTCCGTCAAGAAAATAGACCTCATGACTTCGCTCATGAGAGCTCCTGCTTGGGCAAGTATCCAGGATGCAAAAAACAGGAGAGGAAGGGGAAAAGCTAAGCCAAATGTGGAAATATTAGTTATCACAGGTCATCCTCCAACCCTGTTCACTACTACCAAATTCCTTCCTCTCAAAAAATATGGATGGTCCAATCATCACATCTGTGTGGACCATGTCTGTGTGTGTTTCTGTTCATTAACCCTCTGATTAACATTCCTCAGTATCATTAAGCCTTGTATGAACACTTGGCAGAGGGCAGGGACACACTTCCCCACCCTACAGCCATACCGTAACAAAACACTCCTGCCACTTCATGTGCACAAACCCTGCTTAGACACTCACTCTGATGCAAGTGTGGGTAATTGTTCAACATCTGTCTGGCTACCCAGCTGCTCACAGTAACGCGGGCAGTTGCCTGTGCATTATTTTGGCCTCATTGTCGGTCACTTATCCAGATTTTTATAAGTGATGGCCGCCCACACCCCAATGTGCTTTCAATTTGGGTTGCAATTTGAGAATTTGTTCAAATTAGTCTGTCAGGGAGGGAGCGCGGACTGTTTGCTTTATCGCACCCATGTAGGTCGGGTTTGATCCCACATGTGCTGGAAGCAGAGCAGAGCAACAAACCTCAGACTGCAAGAGACTGTATCTTCCGACACACAGCGATGCAAGAAGAGAGTGGAAGGAGGAGAGAGGAGAAGGAGATGTGACTAAAACCAGGCAAAAAACTTAAAACTGGACTGCTGTCGATTTAAAGAAACATAATAGGATAGACTGAATTAAAGAATACAGCCTTGTCAGATACAGATTGTACGGTAGTCAGCTGAGGACAACTGCATCAGGTTCTGAGCAAGAGAAACAGTTAAAGGTTGAAATTGAAAAAAAAAAAAGTGGTAATAAAAGAAATATGCAAAGGGCAAAACTGTTTTTTGTGTGTGGAAACGGTTTGAGGTGGTTATGATTGAGTGTCGTTGGAGAATAGCAATAGTTCTGTTTCCCAGCTGTCGCCATTGCTTGTGTGTCTGGATGGATTTACAGCGAGGGAGTGGAGAGGGAGAGTGATAAGTCTCGGCTTCTGCACTGCTGCTGCTCGCTTCAGAGTGGGGGGACAATCTTGAGCCCTCAATAGTTTATACAGACCATAAACATCTGGGCTCGCAGGCTGAGAAGGGAAAAAGGAGGTCTGGAGAGCTCTCTCTCTCCTGTGTCTCCCCTCACAACATTTTTATTGAGCCCCCCTTGCATTAGCTCTTTCTATTGGCAGATTATCACTGGTGCAGAGGGGCTCAATGACCTGGCCCCGTGCCCTTTACTGTTAGCCGTCTGCTGTTAGCCACCATTACGAAGCAGTCTGCGGCTGCTCGCTTGACTACAGGGACTCAGACACTTTCTGTAGCTCTGCAGGAATTTTCTGTACGTATCACATTAGCATTAGTGGAAGTGGATCTTTAGCAGATGTTGTTCGTGTAAACACAAAGCCCAGCTTTAATTGAAGTGAGAGTCTTTTGAGGTACATAATATGTTTTCTAGGAACCTAATTGTTAGTAAAGAGTACTGACTGGATGGTTTAGTAAGATGTGGGCTGTAGTCAATTTTTAACATTAATTACAATATTTGTAATGAAAATAAGTTCTTCTAGCACCCCCTGAAAAGAGCACAGGGGGTGCAATTTAGATATAGCTCTCCACTGCCACCATCAAAAGGACAAATGAGGGAAACACCTTTTGAACAAAAGGTACCAGAGATTTGTAGATAGCACAAACTGTTCTGCAAAAATCAACCGCGGTCAGGGTATTGTGCCATGATATTCTAGTGTCTGTAGCGGGTCATTAAAAGTCACTGAAACCCACTTCCTGAGGAGCTTTCCAACCCTGGACATAGTAGTGCTGCAAAAATGTGCAACTTTCCGAAAGGGACGATATGAAAATCACACCAGCTTTATTCAGTGATTATTCAGATGTGTGAAGGTGAGAAAGGAAGCAGGTTTCAATAAATTGTTATAGCTATTGCTGGCACTTTTTACAACTAGAAATGCCGTCCAAGAGAGCCTTTCTGAAAGTGTGCACCATAATGCAATAAACACTTTTTCCTTCCAACTTGTGACTACACATCATGCACAATGCTTTTTTCCAAGAACACCTCAGTCTTTGAGGTCAAGGTTAATGAGGTCTCAGTTGTGGCTTCTCAAAAACAGTGTTTTCCATTTGCAAGAGATGGAATTTAATCTCTGTGTCAAGTTTACTCACTTTGTCAGTCCATCTGTCCACCACACTGTTGTAAAAGCTTTGCTGATACAACTTTAATAATTTCCTTTCTGTCAGTTTTGCTCTTGAAACAAACAGTCACCTCTGTCATTTCTCTTCATTTCAGCACAAACCTTGAGAGGATATGGTGTGGTAAGATGTGAGACACATGTGTAATACATTTGAATTAATTATGCCAAGTCACAGGCCGGCATTAAATTCCTCCTTTAAGGAAAAAAAAACAAAAAAAAACTGAGCTACAGCACTGAGTGCACCGCAGGACATTAACATATTAGTCACACACATGTTATAGGTAAATGAAATGGCACAAAATTAATTATAGCAGTAAGAAAATTTGATATAAGGATATTGTACTTCACTCTTTAATTCTCTTTAACTATTCTTTCTAAATACAAAGGATTGAAGAATAGCCACTATTTCAAGAGGCAATTATCGGTTGATTGTTTGGCTAGAAGTGACTAAGAAGAGATGAATGGATTGAAAACGTATATGGCCATAGTCTAATCTGTCACTCAAAGTGACCAAAATGACCATGTCCTCATTTAACTTTTAAGACTTGCCATATTTGAGCTGTGTAAAAAAAAAAATCAGCTCTTTTACAGTTCTCCTGAACGTGAAGGTTAATCACTAAGATAAAAAAAACTTTTTTTTTTTTTTTAACTAGGCTTAAACCAGGATTCTGTTTTAAAGTTGGGCAGCCTTTAGAAGCCTGCATCAAGTGACCACTTGAGGAGTTTCAGTTTTTGATACTTCTACTGGCATTATTTGGAAGATTGCACCTTTTCTGGTCTGCCTACATGGGCAAGAGCTCTGGGTTTTTAAATGCATAAATAGGGTATAAATAATTTCCACAGTCTCCACCTGTGCATGAAAAGTGTAGACTGTATGGAAAAGACGAGAACAGTGGAGCTTAATTTGCAGTGCAGTTGCAGAAAAGTCAGTTTGTGAAATATTTGATTTCATTCTGGGTTTTTCAGGATCTAGTACTAAAATTGCTGAACGTTCTTCTCTTTTTTTTCCTTTCTTTTTTTGAATAGCTTACTATTGACAATGTTATGTTGATGGGAATATCTTCAGCAGAGAAAGTGGGAAATTGCAGATGCTTTGCATTTTAGTACTCCCAGAAAGATCTAATCTTAAGTATTTAAGACTGGTATAAAGACAGGGAGTGGGACCTCTTCATAATGTTTGTCCTATGGCATTGATAGGACGGCTGGACCCTATTTGTCCCCATTTAGCTGGCAAGGTACTCAAAAGTCAGTGAGCTTCAGTTTGTTGACAAAGCTCATACCACATGTTTGAAGCAATGGTATCATATGGTTTTACAGAATAAACAGCTGGGGCCTGCTGGGGGCCCAACAGAATGCTGAACAAACCCTGAAAAAGATCTGTGAATATTAAAGCAATGTCAAACTAGGATGATGGGGCTTTTGGAAGACCCATCATTCATATGAAGGAGAGAAAAGAAAATTGTTTGTCAATGTTATGTAATCTAACATACTCCAAGCAGATGTGGCTGGAGAGGCAAAGGGAGAGTGAGGGTCTTAAAAGGCTGAACAATAGCCAGTCCTCCCACTGTGCTGTCAGATTACCGGGACATGTTTGTTTTCTGAGAGAGGAAGAAGCCGTCCAAATAAATAGGCAGCACAGCCAAGACTTCCCTCCACCAGGCAGTCAGCTGTGGTCTCTCCCTCTGTGTCATTCACTCTCACTCTCTGCCGTGCAGCAGTCCCGAATTTCTCTGTGGGATGGTTTGAGGTTTTCTCTGCAATGCTGCCTGTTTGCCTGTCTGGGTCAGCCCACATATGTGGCACACAGTAGGAGAAGGGTTAACAGCCCCATCCTCCTCCCCTCATTCTCGGTCTGTTCATCTTTCTCTTACACGTTCTCCTTCATTCCAAAGACAGTGCTTTGGTGGCTCATTTACCCCTCTCTGCTTGCGCTCTGCGTGTGGAATTATTTTTGTATGGGGAGCTGCGTTTGATTGCTGTGCAGGGACCCCTCCTCATACAATGGCTCCCCTGTTCTAAGGCCCCCAGCTCTCTAAACTAGACCCAGAGCCTTGGGGGTGTCATGGAGTAGGTAAAACTCTGAGGGGTGGGGTGTTGGGAGGTTAGAATACATTTGTGCAGCACCCCACTCTTCCACCCCCTAAAAAAAAAACAGACCCCTAGTCTACCACCATGGGCCCCACCATCAGCAGGACTGCAAGTTAGGCAAGGATCCTGCATCAAGTCTGAAGAAAATATCGCAATCCCTTTATTTCCATTTGCATATAAGGTTGTCTTTCAAATCGGCCCCATTCAGAAAAGGTATCCTCCCTACTCCGCTGTCTCAGTGCTAAATCTTTCTCTACGCTCTCCATGTAAAAACTGCTCTTGTGTTTTCCCTGTGCATTTTTTGGTCTGTTTTTCCACTCGCTGATTTATGCCTGGGGGCAGCCAAAATTAAGAGAGCATTTTGGTGCCGCCCAGGGTGCCTGTGTAAGTGGAGGAATGCAGTGCTGAGTTCTGCTCCATAAGGTGAAATGAATAGGCGGCCATATGAGGACTCTCGCCTCCCAGAAGTAGCACTTGCAGTGAAAATGCCAAAAAGCTGCACAGTTTTGCCTGTGTTTAAAGGCCTGGCTGTGAGCTGTGAAGGTTTTTTTTTTCTTTTCCTTTCTATTTTTTATTTTTTTAGAAGGACTTAATTTATATGTACATATATTTTCATATTATTTTCCAATACAAAATAGCAACACAGAGCAATAGATGAAAAGGCTTACATGGTGGAGATAGATAGTATTATAAATGAGAGTTTTGCTGCCCCCTGTTGGTTACTGTTAAACTGAGCTTTTGTACACTAAAGTTGCTTGAAACTCTATTTATATATTTGTAATTTTTAGGCATTTTGTTTATATTATGATTAAAGATTCTGTAGATAATTTTATGAATTTCTGGATGCTTTTCTATACACAACAAAGAATCTGAATCTTTTTGTTACTCATTTTCCCTTTTTTGCATTTCTTGCATTCAATAATCTTTCTAATGGTGTGTTCTTTTGTCTTGTTACAGGTAGTTCATCATTATCCTACAATACACCATCTCACACAGACCCATCACCACGCCTCGCTGCCAAAGAGGGTAAAAATTATTACTTTCTTTTGTAAGGATTGCCTGGCCTTCATTCTAATGACGTATATATTTGCATCATGAATATTTGGACTGATGTAGGTAGAACTGCAAAAAAGATGGAAAGATGATTGAAAACAGAAAAAAAAGAGACTTTTGGATTTGACATATTCTGATTATAATAAGTTACTCACCTGCTGAGATGCGCACAAAAAACTGCACTCAAAAGCATCCACACACTTCAGAAAACAAACAGACCGCTCACCAGACCAAAGCCTACGCTGTCACAGATTGCAGCTGACAAAGCTCCAGGCAGGTGCACCTTTTGTGCTGTTAAAATGATATGAGCCAAGCTGCTGCAGCAGATTGTGCTATTCAGGACTGCTACCTGAACACTGTGACAACACAGAGGAGCTCATAGAGAAGAGGCACATATTAACAGCTAAACAAAATCAAAGGACCGATGAGGGTTTTTATTTCCATAGTGACAGGGACATGAACAAATGTGATGATTATGGGAAACAAGACATGTGAATGAGGCTGTTTATGGGGAGGCATCACAGACAGGTGCTGCAGCCACAGCGTGTGCTGTGAATGTGACAGACCAGCCTGACTGTCTGCCTCAGACCAGACTAGAGTGGAGAGGCGTGCATGTGCGTAGTCTCTACGCAGTGAATCAATTGCAGAGTGTTTGACAAAAGGTTAAAGGGAGGCTAGATTTACAACATGTTCTGGTGTTGCCACTATTTGTTTTGGACCTTTGTGCATTTGCCTTTTAAAGACTCTATTCATGGTAGGTGAGCTACTAATGCAAGATTACTGCCACTATCTTTTAATCAAATAAAGACTGTTAGCGGGCCAAATATTGAAACACGTGGTTCCATGAAAGTTGGCAAATATTTATCTTAATGGAATCAGACAGTTTTTGTTGTTGTGTTTTGTTTTGTTTGTTTGTTTTTTTTGAAGTGCTTGTGAATAGTTAACATTTTACCTGCAGTGGACAGAGTCACAGCGGTGTCAGTGTGGAGGATCAGGGATGAATTCTAATGGGAGGCTTTAATTACTGCTACTCAGAATCTTCACTATCTAAAACAACTCTAACCTCAAAAACTGAAAGCAGGTTGCTAATACAATGTTGATTTCACTGGCCTGTATTTAAACTACGTCTCTTGTTCATAAGAAAATTACATGGGCTGGGTCTGCGAAACAGAGCCTGCTTTGCTAAACGGATCATTCTGTGTGGGCTGTAGACCATGTTTGTGTTTTGCTGTGAAGGAAGTGTAGTAAAAATAAATTACTGGCTGGTGCAGAAGTGACGTGATGTTAATGTATTAATGCAGCATTCCCGTGAACTTCTGTCACATTTATGAAGTTTGAGTTGTATTAGATGGTGAAAATGAGTTCTTCCATGGTAGTAGCTATTAGCCTAACCCTCCACGGGAACTCATCCCTGCTACTAAAAATATTTTTCTACTTAATATTATATTATTTATAATATTTTGTCTTCACTAAAGTATTGGTTTTTCTTTATTTTTTCTAATTTTAAATATCCTCATCTTCTTTTGATATTAAGAAGCAATTAACATTTTACATTTTTGGTTGTGAAGCTACCTCTTTGGTCATTGTTTTTTTTTTTTTTTTTAAAGTTTTTGGAGAAAAATTTATTATTGAATTAGTATTTTCTACAGACATCAAATATATTTAAATTGCATTTCCAAGGACTGTCCTCACAACAGCTCAGCTTGACAGTCCTTTTCCTCTTGATACCATTTCACTTTAAAAACATTATTTTGTGCTGACACAACTTAAATTGGCAAAGGCTGCATTATCTGTGAAAAGAAAAAAAAATAGAGCATACTTTACGTCGGCTATATGGTGTCACCACCAGAGACAAGAGAAAGGACTGCAATAACAGTGATAGCCTTGCTCAACAGGATGAGAGCCCTATCAAGGCAGCGGCAGGGGAAATACTAGCTCTGATAAGTGTCAGAGAATGCCCTCGGCCTCTCTATGTCTCTATCTAGCATGGTGGTGAGAGTTACCAGGACACGTATTTGTTCTCGCCCAACTTCAAACTAATAGACCAACGGACAGGCCACATTAGATTCTGCTCAGTCACCCCCGACCTCGGTCTTCCTGGTTCTCAGCACCAGGTGTTTGGACTGGCAGGAATAGAGGGTCACTCCCTTCAAGAGCATTTCCCTTTCACAAGAGGTGATTTCTATAATGGGCTCCTGTAACACTGACTCTGCCTCTCGTTGTGTGCCTGAGGCCCCAGCCTGTTCTGGTAAACGGACTCATATCCCTAACATGCAAATTTTTTTTGAGCTTTGGGAGATACAATCACGTTATCAGATTGATGCCCTTTCAATTGAAAGCCAATCACGTCAACCATGTTAAACATTACAAGATGTTACCTTCAAATTCAATGAAAGACTAAAACAAAATGAGGAATAAAAATGTCAGGATTGGAGACTCTGAGGGCTTGTGACTCGACAATAAAAGGCGTCTTGCTTCAGGAGAAGTCTCTACCAGCCTTTTGCGTAGATCAGCAGTGCCAGATGTTCAAGTTCATATTGCCTTTTGAGAACAGTCAAATACCATACAAGCTCTTTGGGGTAGAGTAAGCATAAGCATACGGCAGGAGACAACCCCTAATCTGCTCCAGACTCTGTGGTGTAAAATGCAATGTTATGAATAAAAGAGAGCATATAAAACACGGAATGCAGCAGCTACGAAAGGGTGTGTGTGTGTGGATGTATGTGTGTGCCTCTCTGTGTATATCTAAGGTCTCTGACTACTATTCTGTGGACGCTGGTGTGTTTGTGTGGGTGTGTATCTGCATGCCTTGGTAGAGCACGTCTTTCAGTAGGCATTTATATTTCTTTTGAGTGTGTATTGTGTTCTTCGCAGGTTAGGGGCAGACAACATTTTAATATTAGAGGCTAATTTTCCAGCTCCTTCCCTGTATCCATTTGTAGCTCATGATCTCTTTTCTGGGTTTTAAAATTCTCAACAAGGATATAAAGACACAGTTTTATACTCAGCGAACGAGGACAGACGATGAGTCACCTTCATGAATTTATGTGTTTAGCAGATCTCAAAGGGCAAAACATCTTGACATGCAGTCTGTGCATAATGTGCTTGCACATTCAGGATTTTCAAAGTAGTCCAAATGTACTTAGAAAAAAAATATGTAAAAGGTTTAACGTTCTTTTAAGATGGATCTCTCTTCTAGTGCACCCACTGTCTCCTTGCTCTGCCTAAGTCCCACACTCTGCCATCATTCTCCTCCTCTTGTGGCTCCGTCTTCTCACAGATGGCTTTTAAAGCACCTGTATTATGGGTATTAAAAAAGTTTACCCTGTCTGGGTCTCTCTCCTTGGCCCAGACTCTGGCTTAAAAACAGTCCACTGCTGGACTCTTTCCGTCTCCTCTTTTTCTCTGTCTAACCCTCTCTGCTTGGCTGCTCTGCCTCTGTCTTTTGCTCCCTCTCCATCTCTCCTATATCTCTTCTTCCCTCTCTGTGTCTCTCTGCCCCTCTCCTCCTCTCTGTCTAGTAGAGATCTTGTTTTGACTAACCGGTCCTGCAGTCAAAGTCTCTCAGGAGCATGCACCACACCCCAGACCAGAGTGGAAACTGGCTCAAGTCGCAGTCAAAGTGAGGCCTGGAAAAATGGAGGCAGGAGGAGGGGGGTGCTGGGTGGCGATGCGGCAGCTCTCTTTGCGCATATTTGTTTCCCTGCACAGTTACCTTTGGCTGCGTACCCCTGACCACTTGGGCTTTGTACAACATGCATCGTCTCTTCTTCCTTCTCCGCACGTTTACTTCCACTTTCACTCTGTCAGTTTGCCACACAGAAAGGTTAAAAGCCTGAATTTTAAATGAATAATGAGATTATTGACCATGTGTCTTAAGTGTCATTTGTATAGAAGAAAAACATCATTTTCGAGGCTGCTTTACTCTTAGGGTAGCTCACAGGCATTGAAAAGCTGGGCATTTCTTGGCCATACCAGACAGTAGCTGAATTTGCTGCCATTGTTTTCTTTTCAAATTCCAAAGTTGTGTTTTGCCTGACTCAGTGTTTTCTTTTTTCATTACTTTTCTCTTTTTTTTGCTTTTTTTCCCCTCCTTTTCCTCGTTCATGATTTTCCATGCACTCTCTTTGTCTATTCTCTATCTTCTCATGTCTGCCTCTCGCTGTTTGTGGTTCTTTCACCTTCTCTCTCCCATCTCTCTTTCGTCTGCCTCTCCCCCACCATCCCCCGAACCCCCTCTCTGCACGTATGGAGGTGTTTTTTTTTTCTTATGTTTTTTTTTTTTTTCTTAGGTGGGGGTGGCAGTGATGGGGGGGGTTGTGATTGGTGGTGGTGGGGAGGGGGGTCCTGGCAGTGAGCAGAGAGGAAAAAAGGGCCAGGAAAACAAAGAGAGGTTGTCTGCAGGCGAAGCAGGCAGGAAACGCAAGTCTCCCAGGACTCTCCCCCAGTCGCTGCTCCTTGGCTATCCTGCCGGCCCACACCAGATTGAACCTGACAGCCCCTCAGAGCCGCAGCAGCCCACTTGCCCCTCTTCCCTCTCTTTTTGTGTTTGTCTTTATTACGGTCCCATTTCTTCGATTTGTATAATCATATTCCTTTTTTTTTTTTTCTTGTTTCAATACAAGCTCATTACCTTCATTTTACATCATCTTATCACTTGCACCAACTTCTACACTTCTTCTTCACTCGCTGATTTTCTTCATAGAGTCACAGATGCCAGGAACAATCTTTCATGTCAGCAGATACTGCAGGAGTGACTTCTTTGTTGAAGCACCAGGGGAATTAGAAGTTGAAAAGTGTGGAAACTGGTGGAGAGACTTAGAGGTCCCTGAACAGCAGGAAGCTTTCCCATTGGAGGCCATGCTGCTGAAGGGAAAATCAGCCAACAAAACATCCTTTGAAAGGCCAAGACAAATATTTGTATTTGAACCGAACAGCTTTGACATCATAAAGGAAAATTCCAATGTCAGTGTTTTGAAGAATAGTAAGGACTTTGAATTTAAAAATTGTATTGCCTCTTGCTTTTTCTGAGGAGTAAAAGACATAAATACGCTCTGATCCACATGAGGGCAGTATTGTACAGGGTTTAGAAATGTCTGGACATGGAAGCCGATGATAAATTTGATGTCCCATGTGTGACCGAAAGAAGTCATAAGGGGTCATGATGGCCCCAAATGTGTCTGATGAAGTGAGGAAGATTACGGTGTGTTTACAGGCACATGAAAGATGCTTGGCACACTTGTAGTGAGTATATGTGCAAATGTGTTTACTAAGTGGTTTCATTTTCACTTGAAATAATTTAGGCCTACAAGGTTCACATGACTGCAGGAAATTGCCTTTCATGGTTTTAATTTTCTCAGTGATTTTTGAAAGCCATCAGCGTCAGAATTATTCTGCTGTGGTAGATAAAATAGACAGGTGAGATTAATTTTGCAAACATATTCATAACCGACAAACATCTGCACAGAATGAGCAGTTCGTTTAAATGATGCATTCAGACTCGTCATTAATGATGCATATTTTCTGAAAACAAAATGGTGTAAACTACATTTTTTTTCTCTACATTTAGTACAGAGATTTGCTTTATTTATTAGCTGTACCATGGTTCATATTCATACAGATTTTTAACTGCCTGGTTGCCATCTCTTGAGCTAAAAGGAGCTCCTAACTGGCTGCTTTTCTGTGAAGGAGTCTGCATGATTTCCATACATAGTATGCACATCTAACAATTAATTATTAATTCACAAACTCAAGGCTGTCACCTCTTCATCAATTACTGAAGACATGTGAGTGATTTAATGAATCAAAGATGCTGTCACTTGTGTCAAGAAAATCAGTTATTGTTGTTTTTGTTGTTGCAGGAAATGTAATTCTTAGAAGAAAAAAAAACACACAAAAAAAAACCTCATTACAAACCTTTTCTCCTGTTTGGGACAACTCTGAATAGTGAGAAAAGAGCACAACGTCTGATTTAGAGTATAATAATAAACTGCCAACACTGACTGACCATTATCAAGCTTCTCAAAATTTCAGCCTGCACTGATGGGAAATTGGACCCCCTCTTCTCTTTCTAACAGCTTCATATCCCATCAACAATTCCTCTCATCAACTTTACAGTCTCTACTGTCTGTATCTACTGTTCTCCAGGGAAAAACAAAAAAGACGCTGCTGACAGAAAGATTTACAGATTATGATAACAGACTGAATTTTATGCAGGGCACAACTTTATGTGAAGCAGATCTGGCTACAATACGCATCATTTTGCGCTGTGTTCTGGCAACTGTTTGAATTGTTTTAGCCCTCAATAATACAAACCATCAAGGGTGCTGGCCAGGTGCATTGAGATTATACCAGGGTGTTTTTGAGACAATGCCAGGGGAGCGCAACAGCCTCTGTTGTATGCGGTCATGTCAGAGTGATTGATTGTTATAGTGGAATCTGTCCAGCTTCACACTGCAGACACACAGCAGCGAGGACTTATCCAGACAGGGCTGGTTTGGCCGTTTGTCAAGGTTTCATGAAAGCAGAATGTGTGGGGACATGGGATGAGAGTGGTTATTATGTGCATGCATTGTCTTTGTGTGCGCCTGTGTGTGTGTGTGTCTGTTATTCGTTAATTTGCATCATTCATTTTATTTGTGGTCAGGGTGTTGTAAGCTGCTCAACCAACTGTGCTCTTTGTCAAAGATTGTGCCATCCACATTTTAGCGAGCCAAACTAAACCACATGCTCATGTCCAGATATCCTGTAAAGAACATTTTTAACCAATATTTGACTGATTTATTAATGCCATTTGACTCTGGTCTCCACCTTGGCTGACTGCGGCAGTTGCATTCTCATGATAAGCTAGCATTCAACAAAAGACATGTACAGGCATACTGTGGCACATAGGCATGTTATTTCATTGTAATTTATCAAACGTGCAGCATTTTGAGTACCTTGGTTAAGTAGTTGACCATCGAAGTGCATTTACCTGCATTCCATGAGTTGCAGATCACTCACTCTATAAACATTAAATAAAGCCTTTTTTACAAATATATATTTAAACTTTGCGTTTCAACACTTTTTGTCAGATCCTTCATATGATGCTGTACGGCGGACAGGCTGGTCCAACAACATGCACAGTGGCAAAGGTGAGAACACAAAAAACATCAATGAACCATTTACATTTGTCACAATATTGCTGTGTGAATGGCTACAATGCAGCGCGATTTCACAGATTCTCTGGCACAGAGAGCAGTTGAAACCCCCAAAATAATTGGCAAATACTACTACCCAAAGTCTGTAGTTCGCAAGTCTAGACGTGTGGGCCAGACTCCTTAAGATTACACAGGCAAAAGAAGTCAGTCCAGCTAACAGCCACTGCCTTATTTACTTTGGACTGCTGCTGACATGCCTTCAAGATGTGTAGTTTGGTTATGTACGGCCACCCCACTGATGTTTTCTCTGAATCTTTTTCATATCTCTCGTTGTCTTCTGTCATTTCTTTTTTCATTGCCTTTCCCTCTATGCAGGCTCACCAGTAGTTACTCAGAATGTGACCAAATCCACTGAGCAGCCCAGAGCTCAGCCAGGTAACTGCTTAGTTTGCATCTTTTGTGGCCTAAGCACCATAAGCACAGACTCAAAACTTATTTGTTAGTAAGGTTATCAACTTTCTCCAGTATCAGATATCTTTACACTTTTTTTTCCTCTCAGTCAAGCACAATTACTCAGTGTTTACAATGGAATCTGAGCTGGATACAGTGATTATGATGGTCATTTCATAAGATGTGATACTGCACTATGGAGGCTATATAAACCTCTGAAGAGCTCACTACAATGTTTACTGTGTATGCATGAAGCACCGCTCTCTGTGTGGCATGAAGGTAGAAATTATTATAAATCTACAGTGTACAAAAGTAAGGACTTATCTGTGTTAGCTGTTAAAATTGCATCACCACTCATTGCATCCCATATGAGCTGTAAAGTGCTACATTTGTTCTCATGAAGAACTTTTAGGCCTACAATGTAGTTAATGTATTGAAAATACTGACTTAACAGTTAAAACAGTCACTACTTTTTTCATTGGTGAAATTTTAAAGGGTACCAATGATGAAAAAAAAAAAAAAAAGACAACAACTTTTTCCATACCCAAAAGCAGATATATATTTTGTTTTGTGAAGTGAGTAACAGCTCAAAAGATCCAAAACAGCACAAGATTGTAACTAGATCTGCATTCAGTGAGCGGTTCAGATTTATGGCTACTATGACATCACAGATTCAGATCAGATTAGAATGATCCTGCCAATTCATTTTATATCTTGCTGTATTTTCTGCACCTCTGAAATGGGTGGCACAATAGTTGTAACATCATTTCCTAACATCTGAAGAAAGGAAGTGTAGTCTCGTTTTCTCTAGAGCGTTGAACAGAGCAGTAAAGCCATGGGTAAAAAGACTGTCCTGTAGTTCTGTGATATTTGGACAAATGAATCTGAAATGTCCGTGAAATAAGGGTGTAATGGGGTAACATGTTTCCTGAAATGAGAGACAACAGATATTGTCAGGGGTGTTAAAGAGAAAGAATAAGCAATATAATCCCTCTCGCAGAGATCAGCAGAACAAACAGCCTCTAAGAGAGGCCACAACATTTCTCCAACCTCTCAATCAGAGAAAGATTGAGTCTGTTTTCCAAAAATAAGGTGGACACATGACGTTTTGTGAAAAGATATATTTGAATCTCATTAATGGTAGGTGTGCTAACTAACATTTCAAAAAGCTGTTTTTTTGTTTTTTTTATTTAACCCAAAACATGACATTATGAGAGCTACATGAATCACTGTTACTGAATTACATTGTCAACTGACAGTAATCCACGGTAATAAGCATGATGCATGCAAATTCTATATTGCCATAGCAACCAGAAGGCACACTAATGAAGTTCTTTCACCAACAGATCCTTACCAGATTCTGGGCCCCACCAGTAGTCGCCTAGCCAACCCAGGTTAGATTTTATAAGACATCTGTTCTGATTTCATCTTTGTTGTGTTCAGTGCACATTGAATAATGTTTCTAAATGGTCAAGAACTAATCTGTGCCTGATAATTTGTATTTGTGTGCACCATCAGGTTCGGGTCAGATCCAACTGTGGCAGTTCCTCCTGGAGCTTTTGTCTGACAGTGCCAATGCAGGCTGCATCACCTGGGAGGGAACCAATGGCGAGTTTAAGATGACAGACCCAGATGAGGTGGCACGGCGTTGGGGCGAGCGTAAAAGCAAGCCCAATATGAACTACGACAAGCTAAGTCGTGCACTGCGCTACTACTACGACAAAAATATCATGACTAAGGTGCACGGCAAACGCTACGCCTACAAGTTTGACTTCCACGGCATCGCTCAGGCGCTGCAGCCACACCCCACTGAGTCCTCTATGTACAAGTACCCCTCGGACCTAGCCTATGTGCCTTCCTACCATGCTCACCAGCAGAAGGTCAACTTTGTATCCCCGCACCCTCCATCCATGCCAGTCACCTCCTCCAACTTCTTTGGACCCACTGCTCAGTACTGGAGCTCACCTACTGCAGGCATCTACCCCAACCCAAATGTTCCTCGCCATCCTAACACTCACGTTCCATCCCACCTGGGTAGTTACTATTAAAACAAGCCCCCCTGGCCATTCACCAATCTTGAAAACCTTTCCACAATTGACATGCACTCTTAATAACACCAAACCAATGAAGACTGAGCTGATGGAGGCATTTAGTACTCCTGAATGAAGGATGATTAAATAGAAGTTTGTTTTTTTTTTGGTGTGTGTGTGCAACATTTCTATAAACAACTGGATGCCTTGGTCCAAAATGGAATACTACTTACCTTTACAAGACTAGCAACTGTGTCTATGTTTTATGGATGTGTCTACGTTTTCTGTGCCTTTCTCTCCCATCCTCCTGAAAGCTTCACCTACAAACCAATGGGCGTCCCTTTTAAAGCATGCCCCAAATAAGGCAGGAGACAAACCTGAGCCTGTCTGCCTCCTCGTCCTGCTACAGTTCCAGACATGGGCCCAGTACTTATGGGTCTCAATCAACATACTTCGCAGTACATTTTGTACATTGTGCTTGAAAGCATCTGCCTTGGCTGCTTGTCTACCGCCTTGTCGGAGCTTCTTCCACTGTCTCTGTCTGCTTGTCTGTTTGTGTGTATGGAGAGTCCTCTGGAATTCAGTGGACAAGGAGGAGCCCGAACTTTTCTCAGCACTGAATGAAATTTGGCAACTGGAATGTGCCGTTCAATATGCCATTTTAATTTATCCTCCGAACTGGAAGGCTAGGGAAGAGTTTGATGCTGTAGAAGGAAGCGCTGTATGTGTTGCTGACCTGGGTCAACTCAGTTGCTCAAAAATGTTTTCTGTGTATATTGTGCAGAGCTGATGGTGATGATGGGTGACGTGTGCAGTAGAGTTGAGTCGATTGTGCTGCAGAAGCAAGAGTCAAGATATAATTGTACTAAATTGCAGCAATAATTCAGTCCAGGTCAGTTGTGTTTAGTGGGCCACACACCAGGCTGTTAAATGTTTGCCATGTTTTTGCATCTCAGCCATGCCATTTCCAGATGTTCGACCGCTCAACCGTGTCAGTATTAATGTGAATGTCTTCTGCTTTGTGAAACACATGCAAAAGGGATAGAATTTAGCAAAATCAAAATTTGTCAGATGTAGTTATTTTATAAAAGTGATGCATGTATAAATTCCTTCACATTTTAAGTCATGACTCTACAACATGAAAGTGCCTTTTTGCATATGTGAAATTGTTTAAGAGTTGATATTATCTGCCGTTGTGTAGCTGAAGTTGTTTTTCTATCCAAAGTGCCTCGAGTGTTAAGTTTAAAATGTGCTGAGAATAAAAAAAACCTAACCCTCACGGAGTTAGTGCCAAGCTTTAACTGCTGATTTATCTGATAAAATATTCTCAATCGTTTAAAGATGAGACAGCTCTAAATCGTAAATGCAATAAATTATCTCATTAAAAATCTGACAATTTTTGATTTTGAAGCGTGCTCTGACAGCAATAATTGCCACAGTGTCTCTTTGCTCCTTTTAGGCCAGTCAGGACCATACAGGTCAGTACCAAGAAGTGGCTTAGCAGTAAGTCGTGTTCATAAACAGTCATGTTTTTTTTTTGTTTTTTTTTACCAGGGCTGGATCCTTGTATGAGAGCAGCATGTTTGTATGAATGTTAGTTTCTCACTGATCTTAAAGCCCAGCAAAATGCAGATGAATTTCCAGCCAGGATTTCATCATCATCGTGCAACAGCATGTCAAAAACATATCCATTGTAATGTGTAAAGCTGTTAATATAAAAAGTATTCCTTTTTAGAAACTGAGAATGGACACTTGAAAATAAATTACTTGGAACTAGTGTGTCAGAGAACAAAAACAAATGAAGTATGACGAGTTGAAACAAAGAAATCCTCAGATTCGCAAATGCTGTGCGTTTGTCAGACCTATTTTTTATTGTTTTATAAACATCAGTCAACTAGGCATTAAAGCAACTTACTGTATAAATTATGCAGAGTTATTTTCATATATGACACAGTATAAAAAGTCATGAGATAATACGAGTTGACCTCGGTCAAAAATGCAAACCTTTAAAGTCCAAGTTCTGCTAAGTAGATTGTTGAGCATTAAGCTTTTTTTTAAAAATATATCTGTACATTTGGGCAATGCAGTTTAACATTTTTGTTTTCTCATAGTTGTTATTACTTCTGAAAATTCGGTTGTAACATCCTAAGTGCTTGTATGTAAGTGTTAAAGATATTTTCCTGTATTCCCAAAACCACAAATGCCTGCTTGAATCCAAAAGACGGGGATTCCTCTGCTCTATATGCAACAAGTAATAACGGTGGATCAGTTCCACTGTCACACACTTTACATGCCTGGAAGTCATAGCTAGCCCTCTGCTTTTGGGGTTTTCAGGTGTTTCTATGCTAAATAACCCATACAGCATTAATAGCTTCTGTTAAAAAAAATGTATAGTTTTTAAGAAAAAGAACAAAAAAACAAATGAAAAGGGAACATGTGTAGCATAAAGGAAGTATTCTGTTGTACCTTTAACAATCATTTTTCATATGCATCATCAATGAAAAGGGATCTGTGCTACTTAGTATATTCATTGTATTTTGGATATCAAATATATAAATATATAAATATATATATATTTGTGTGTATAACTTTTACAATTAAGCAGTGTATAATTAATATTGTCATTCCTGAAATGTATGAAGTAAAACCTTTTGAAAAAGGGCTTTTGTATAGGAAAATGTGACAAAATAAATGTTTTTACCTCTCTATTTAATCTTTGCATGCCTTTGGCTTCACTTAAATGTCATGACAAATGAAAACAAAGAACAAAAGAAATGAGATGTGTGAAAGCACAGCAGTAACATCCTTGTTACTGCTTGTTCCAGTGTGTTAGCTGTTCTGTTTCTATTATTGTAACATATTGTTAATTTATTTCATGTCTGTGACCACTTATTGTGCAGTCTATCACTCCTTATTTGTACATGGAAGGCAGAATGATATGCTGCATTTATTACATAGGAAAGTAAATTGTATAAATCTGCAGAGAGAGACAGAGCATCTAATCATTTTTTCTTTCTTCTTTATCTGCAGCTGCTGCGTGATCAGCTCTGACAAAATTTAATTTGATATTTCTCAACTTACACTGATGTGTCTCCTTTTTTCATTTGGGTTCAAATGTGTGAGACTACTTGAGTCCTAATAGGAGAATATGTCCTCAGTTACTAAACACAGCTGAACTGCAATGTCCAGCTGTCCTTGCAGTTATAATATTCTGGTCTTATGAACTTCATTCGGCATCATGATGAATTTAGAGGTTGTAGTTTGAACTGCTGTTGAACTGTAAGATGTAGTACTTGTGTTATACTCATTAATGTTTCTAATTAACTTGTTTGCCTTGTTTTACTCCAAACAAATGAAGATAAAAGGCTTGCTGTACCTAATACACAAGAGGTGAAATTTATTGATGTAGTAAAGAAGTTGGCATGGCTTTTTTCTCTCGATGGCAGCTTTTTGTCCTCATAGTCACAAGTTGCAACTTGCTTCTAGAAAAGCAACGGTAAACTATGTTTATAGCTTTGTCAGTTCTGTGAAGTTTAACATCAACATACAGGGAAACAATCTGTGAACGGATGAATTGTTCTTAGTTGTAGGAACAGTCTCTCTCTCTCTCACACACACACACACACACACACGTGCGCACACACACAAATGCTGACACTGCACACCCAGAAAAAAAAAGAAAAAAGATCCTTCATCTCTACCAGCTTCATAAGGTGTCTTCATAAGGTTTTTGGTTGCTGAAATATTGCACTTCTTAAACAATTCTTGGCTAGAAATGTAATGTAATTTATTGCAATTACCCTCTAATTATTTAATTTGTTCTCAATTCTTATTTCGCTATATAACTGTTCCCAAATTGCTGTACATAAATATGGCTTTGAGTTGATGAAGTTTTGATATCCATTGGTGGAAATCACAACTTTCCTATTTTTGGAATTATCCCACTTACTATGACAACGCTATAGCAACATTCCAGAGTTACATTAACCAAACTGTCTATTATTAGATGGTAAGATGTGTAAACTTTGGTTAATGATCAAAAAAGATGAGCAGTTTTAAGAGAGAGACAAGAATATGCATTTGTAGTAAAATGGCATTTACTGTTATCACTTGGGTCAATCAATCTATGTGAAAGCAAATATTACCAGCCTCTGGCGAGACCTAAAACATGTAATTTCACTGACTGCAGACTGAAAAACCAAGGTAATTTTAACATTGTAAATATACAGAGTGATTAAAAAAAAGTTATTTGTTCAGGCATGTCCTTCCTCCTGCTTTATAATGCTTGCCTGATTTATGATAAATATCTAAGTAGTGATATAGTTCTATAGAAGTAGATGTCATGAACTCTCCTCCATATGCATCTATTCACAGTGGTTTACGATATCAGTGGCTGATTTGTTTGAAAATATATATTACTAAGGTATCCACACTATCATTTAGGAGCATTTCTAGAGGCTTAAAATAGCTATTTATTTTGATGAGTCATTTGCTGTAAGTGTCAACTTTATTTACTATTTTGCTGCAAACTCATATTTAATTTCAAATCAAAACTGTTTCAATTCCCTTTGTTGTGGTTCCTAATAAATATTCATACTCCTTACTGTCTAATAATTAGAAATCTGACTCAATTATTCAGTGAAATGTGTGTGAATTACCTATAATAAGGACTGATGACAAAAGTATTGCGTTTTATAAGACTTACTAACACCTCACCCCCCAACCTTCCTTAAAATGTTGAAAATACTGAGGATTATTGTATGTTGCCCTAAATTGTGGAGTTAACTTAATATTTTGTTTTGCAATGTTTTCTTGCTTAGGAAGTTGAAATCAGCGTTTCATGATGGAGTAGAGTTGGATTTTAATGAATATGATCTGAATGTTATCAATAGACCTGCTTCCATTTATTAGCCATGGACGAGCTGCATCTTCTGGCAATTACCAAGATAACTGTCCCACCATTATAATGTGATGTTTCCTCAGTGATGTCAGAATTTGAACGGCCATATGTTCATAAGGTTTACGCAAAGAAGAAGGAGTGGATTCATTTTGTGAAGACTTGAGTTGAAGCATGGCACTGCAGATGTTGGAACACCAGCTCAGATTTACGTACTCTCAGTTCGTTGAAGTATGAAGTAAACATTCTTGAAATGTGGTTGTTTCAGGATTTTATGTATAAAATACTTACTGGATTAACCCTTGTGTGTGATTTTATTCTGTGAAGGCCCAACTACACACTTTGGAGGTTAAAAGACTAAGAGTCTCAGCAAACCTCATTTAGAGAAATGAGTAGAATGGTCAGATTGATTTTATTCAGTAGTATGGTGAGAGGGTTCAACTAAACACATGCCTCAATTTTCACTTGGCAGCTTAGGAACCACACTTTGGGATTAAAAGATACACTGCTGCCACTGTTTATAAAAATTAGAGAGCTCAAAGATCAAGATTAAATTGCATGTATGTATGAGGAAAAATGGGTTCTTGCCAGGTCTTGGCACCAGCCATTGATATACTGTATATGCAGAGAGTGGAAAACAAAAAAAAAAAAAAAGAAAGAAAAAAGTTAGAGAGATCCCCTCATTCCTCAGTAGCAAGGTACATCTTCTCAATTTTTGCAGTGAAAACTCAAAAGCTCACTGATTTTGTATATACTCACTTTAAATATTATTATTTGCCAGTTTATCAGCAGTGGTCTGACTGTTAATTACCATACATTAAAAGATGAGTAGGTGATTATCAGTTATTTTAATTTTTCTGAGAGAAATGATTAATCATTCTTTTTGCCAAACAGCCAAACCTCCACTTGCTTTTGTTGTAGTTACATGTACATGTCTGTTGCACGCTTAAGGCTAATTTATACTTCTGCATCAAAGTGACGCTGTAGATGTGAACGCTGTACCAGAGGCTACACGGCACGCTGATGTGCACCTCTCTGCAAATGTAACATACAACACTTTGAGTCAAAGCAGATGGCAAGAAATGCGGGGGAACAGAAGGTGCTGAAGACCGATGCAATGGTAATCATATTTCTGTTGGATAGGTTATTATCCTTTTATCTTTCCAAATATTACATATGGTTCAGGTGACTGGTTCCCTTGTCACATAGATAAAGCATGAAAAGATCCCAGTTCATCACTGGCTTGCATTCAGCTTTCTACCTACAGAGACTAAATTGTATGATACGTGTTGCCTCCAGTAGTTAGCTGGTAATGTGTTCATGTGTTCATGTGTTCATGTGTCCTGGAGGCAGTGATTGTGGAGGAGGTATTTATGATAGAAGTTAGAAAGAAGAGGCTGAGCATTTTAATAGTATAGTTTCAAAATGTATCCATTTCTTTCCCATTTTCACACCTAATTAACATCACTTAGATACATTGTGTCAGCTCTAAATTATGAATGATGCACGAAGGTCAAAGGTGATCTGCAACCCAGATCCGGATAAGATCCAGAAGTTAATGGATGGATGGTTAAAGTTTAAAACAAAACCAGTGCTGTTT
Organism: Arrhamphus sclerolepis; assembly: GCA_037176975.1. Taxonomy (NCBI): domain Eukaryota; kingdom Metazoa; phylum Chordata; class Actinopteri; order Beloniformes; family Hemiramphidae; genus Arrhamphus; species Arrhamphus sclerolepis. The sequence goes on from JBAMYA010000005.1 coordinate 14,161,399, forward strand.
ACACACCCAACTACTGCCCTGACTTCGACATCTGTTTGTTGACACCTAATGTTGTCATCTAAGTCCCAAATGTTATTAGTCAAACCTAAACTGAATGCCAGTTCTTGTGCACCCACTCTTAACAGCGTCATCAACATGAAAGCAAATCTGCTGCTTTAGGGCGGTACATGTAAGGGAACTGTAAAGTTGCATCAGTTTTAACTCACAATCTTTTGAGTCTTTCAGGTTTCCTCCTAAATAAAGTTGCTACCTGTATAAAAATGTGTTTTCATGTCCCATTTCCAGACCTATTGCTTTCATGAAGACACAAATGTGGATGACAGATGCACTAAACAGTCACCAAGAGACAGTTGTGTTCATATTAAATGGGATTGAAACATCCATTTGAAGAATGCATTGTCTTCATGTTGCTTCAGTAATTTTACTTATCAATTATATTTTACCACAGACTTTTTTTATTAGCAACATCCTTTGTACAGACTCAAAAATAAGACTGAATGCATGTCTACTTAACCAAAAAAAGACTATGGTTGGAGGTACATCATCTATGTTAGTACAACTACATTCACTTATTAATCCAATTGGTGACTTCTGCTTTCATGTTCAGGCTAAATATTGAGCAGTATGCTGCTCAGTTTTCATTCACCAACCAACGCCCTTTAAAGTGTTTTCTTTTTCTTTTGAATTCCTGTTTGTTGTCAAAACTTGACTATTTTTTTTACTATAGGGGTTCACTTCTGTCACTATTGTTCTTTGACCTTTTTGATCACTTCCTTGATGTGACATTGTGTTAAATTGAGAGTTACAACACAGACACATTATCTGAGTGAAAAACTGTCTTTATTTCAATGTATTTTACCATCAAGATAAAATTTAAACAACAAAAAAAAAAGACTTTACAAACATAATTGATTTTTATAATAAATCCAGTGCTGCACGGAATTAAGTTTCTCCTGAGAATTTTGTCTTTTAAAATAGTTGTCTTATAGCCCAGTTTTTCATTGGCAAGTAGTTATTTGAAAGATTCGGTATAAAGTTTGTATATGTGCACATCTGCATACATAAATTATTGAATAGCCCATTTATACTTTTTGTGGTCTATAACACTGGCATGGCCCCATGGTTCTTCAAGCAATATTAAGATACATATTTACATACAACAAAACATTACTTTGTTTTCCTGCTTTTGTGAATGCTTTAAATTTAGAAATACTTTCTTTTTTTTTTTTAAAGGCCCATTTTGACGTGTACTTCTTCTGTAACTGATTAGTAAAATGTTCTGTTCTTGCACGTCATCGTATATGACCCGCCTTCTGTTCTGAAAACAGGTTTTTGATCAGCAGACAATGACAGGTGTGGCTTTACATACAAGTATACAAAACTCACAACAAATGCCTTGAACCCACACATAGCTTTCTTCCTTGTGTTAAAGACAAAACAATTAAAGTGAATCATGCTTTTTTTGCTTCATATTTAAATGCTACATAGTGTGCCGCTTGCCACTGTCCATCCACCAGCATATAGTTCCTTTTTGAGGGGCACAAACCTCTACCAGTCTTTCTAGAGTCTCTGAAAGCAATGCTACTCCGTGTCTCACATCTTGGTGACATTTGGGGTTTCGTGGATGTCAATCACCTCAAAACCCTGGTTGTCATGTGAATTAACGGGATGGTGATGATGACCCTTGATGTTGTGGTAGCAGTATGAGCAGTGTGCAGTACCTACTGGCACCACTTTGGAGAAGTTTGAAAAATCTACCCTGTACTTGCCCTCTTTGCTTCTGGAGATGATGGGCAAGAAGTTGTAGCCCCACATAATTTCCTGAGGAATAAAAGATGTCCGCACTTGGCAAGAAGAGCTTGTGGATTCAGCTGTCCCATCCAGGAAGACCACCAACTCAAACTCTTCCTTGTGCAGTGTGTCCACTGACATTTCGAAGAAGGGGCTGCCCTTATCGATAACATGGTACAACGTGAGAGGCGTTACGAAGAAGAGGTTGTCTTTCCCAGCATCTACCATGAAGTCAATGTTCACTTGATCCATGATGACTGTTTCCCCGTCTGGTGTATTTGTAGTTCTCAACAGCTTGCCGTAGATCTGGCTTCCAATCAACAGGGTCTTCCGCAGGTTTCCCACTCTGATCGACAGGCAAAGAGAACCTTTTTTGGGGCTGATGACGGCCATGTCACTAAATGTGATGGTCTTAGCCCTCTTTTTAGGTAGGGAGATCTTGGACAGGACAACTCCACACATGAAGCAATTGATAATTGCTCCAATGAGGGACTGGATGATGATAAGGGCCACAGCACCTGGGCAAACAGGGGTGATTGCTCGCCCACCGTACCCAATGGTGGTCTGGGTTTCAAGAGAGTAAAGGAAAGCTGTAGTGAGTCCAACAACATTATCAACACATGGGGTATGATTTTTAGGTGGTTCTTGCCATGTCAGATCTCCATTGCTTCGGGCAATCCAGTACCACAGCAGGCCAAAAATGAACCAGCTCAGGGTGAAAGAGGCAATGAAGAAAAAGACCACAAAACGCCACCGGATCTCCACAAAGGTGGTCCAGAAGTCAGCCAGGAAGGCAAAGTGTGTGCTGTACTTGATGTTACCATACTCAATGTTACAGCGGCCATCTTTGGTCACTAGTCTGGTCCTCCGGCTTCTTCTTTCTGCCATAAAGTCCTGGATACATTTTCTAAAGGAGCCCATTGTTTTTCACTTGTCACCAACCTATAAGACATCAAAAAAAGATTGTATAGACTGAATAAATGCATACCTTTTCAAGTACATAGGGAAAATCCAGTAATTAAGCTGCTGACTGTTTTTAAAGATACTGACAAAATCCTTCAGTCAATGACAAATTACAACAAAATCAAGGTAAACTTTGCACTACATTAACAGTCTAATCATTCAAAACGTAGGTTCCCACCACATTTTCTTTGCATAAATATTGAGAAATAAATCTCTTGATGGATGTGCAAGTTCTGTCAGACTTTTAATCCAAAGATTTACATATTCCAAGCTTCTTTGTCTTGTTTGTGCTTTTAATCACCTCTAAAAGTCTAAAAATCCTCAGTGAATGCAACACTTCCAGCAAAGACCTGAAGTCAATTGAAGACAAAAGTTTCCACTAAAGAGTAAAAAATACATGCTTCAAATAAGCCAACTAATTTGAAAAGGTCTCAATATAAGGATCATTTTTCTTCTGCTGGGTTGCAGTGGAGCAAATCTAAATGTGGCATTAAAACGATTTGAGCAAGCTTGCCCAGTAAGGCAGCTGCTCACAGACATAACAATCTCTAGCTTTATTAAAGCTTTGAATTCTCATAACTGTGTTGCTTGATGGATGGTAACTGGCAGTGGTGGCAGTACAGACGTTTTCAAATAAGTATAGTCCCTGTTCTTGCCAAGTCATGCAAGCAACCGTTTGGATCACATCATGCTTGTTAGCGAGTGTGAAGCGGTGCAACACGATCAGTGTGGTGAGTTTAGGTTTTTCGTTTGCAGCGCTCAAGTACTTACAGCCCGTCATTTTGCCAAAAGAAATCGGATAATCACACCATGTTGCTTGTTTGCAAGCTTTAATCCTTTTGGAAGCAGACCTGCTCCTGCTTCACCTAATCATTATGCCAGTATGATTTCATGCAGTAACAAGGTGTTCAGGCATTTTAATTGAATGTCTGATGCGTCACTTTAAATTACTACTTTGCATTAGAAAACAACTAGGTTTACAAATGAAAGAGGACATGTTGGAGGAGATTTTTGAGAGGTATTGACACAACTTCAAAAGAGTACATTAAAAGTGCTTTTTTTTTTTGCCATGTATGAATATGTTTCTAAATATTCTAGTTTTGTTTAAATATTTCAGCACTTTGCAAATTAGATTGCCATGACATTTCAAAACTATTAAACGAGGCAATATATCATATAAATTGTTTTCCCTTTGCAGGGAAATTTTTGATTAATGTGTTTTAACTGCAATACTGCTTTGCAGTATGAATGAACACATTTTTACTGTATCTAAAATATTAAAGCTAATATACACTGTGCTTGACTCATTATTAAGCCTCTAATAAGGATTTAAAAACTTAAATCTTACGGCGGTATCTAAGAACTGCATTGTGTTTGTGTTTCCCTGACACCTTTGATCTAAGTGGTTGTGTAATGTGGCCTTGATTGCTGCAGTAATGTCAAGATGAAAACAAATCACTTCAAACAAACAGTGTGAACTCACCAAAATGAAAGTAAAACATCCAAATGCAGGTGAACCGCAGTTGTCTCCTTCTGTAAATATGGATTTGATGGATTCTTGCTTCTTGTCTCCAACTCTCTGAAAGAGTCTAGGCGTGTCCACGTCTTCTGCTTGTCAAGCAGCACCTGTCTGAATTTATACTGTCCTCCTAGTGTGCTGGAATTATCCAGGTGCTGTTAACGCCCACAGACACATCAGCGGCTCTTGACTCCCGCACACATCCTGGCTCTAAAAAACCTGTGTTTTGTCCACAGAAGCCAGGCACCATGGGATAAGCTGACCCCTATCAGTGTGTTATGGTCTCGTGGCTGCTTTGGATTCAAAGTTTGTTGCTTATTGTTTGAAATACAGCGTGTGTCTAGTTGCATTTACTTTAGAGGAATCAGCTAGGTGAATGTTGATGGTGTGTGCATGTACTTCATCTGTAACTGACACTGCATCTCAAAGTCAAATAGCCTGTAACTGTAAGAAAATTAGCTCAAAACCAATTGCTTTGTGGTGTGAAGGTGTGATCAAAGGGCAGATTATCACATTTCTTTATGTTTTACTTGATCCAATAGCTATCACCAGAATTACATAATGTCACTATCAATCAAAAATCAGCATTAAACAAGTCACTAAACAGCTCAATCATCTTTGTCTGAGCAAAAAAGATTTTCCCCAAAGACTGTGGATGCAGTGAGATATCTGAAGCTGGGAAGATGAAGAAGAAAAAAAGATGATCTAGAAAGATAGCTCTCAGGGGTTTGTTAGGAACCAAATCAATTCAAGACCTACAGATGCTTGAATGCTGGAGGCAGAAAAGAAATTATCATGAGATTTATTTTTCTGCTCTACTGTTCCCAGCAAGAGAATAGAAAAAGCTTCTGTATTACCTTACAGCTGTGAACAATGTATCTCTAGGACTGATCAATATGATAAGACTCACGTTTGGTGTTTTTTCTTTTGTTACTTTGGTTGTTTACTTCTTTTCTGTATCGACGTCAGTCCGTGAATGGTAATGTCTCTGTATTTCAGAATTTCTTATTTAAAGGGTAATTTGGTCATCCATTTATTTAAACAGTTCTTTTGTCTAATTCCTTTTAGTTGACATAGCAGGGCAGACGAATAAGCCACCAGACCACATAGGTCAGACTGTTGGACTGGTTTAGCAACTTAAGAACAAAAGGCTACATTTCATTGATAGCAATGCAATTTTCTATCCATCCAAGTCCAGGCACAGAATTTCTTTTATGGCTTTTAATGATGATGTTTAAAAATATTCATTGAAATAAATAGTTCATCAACTATTGCAGACATTTAACGCATTGTATGTGCTATTGTCAAATACACTTTTCCTGTGCTATGTTGGCCTATCATCTGTGTAACTTGTTTAATAATAAAAAATACAAATATAAAGATGTAAGGCCTTCTATTGTTGATAATAAGATAGTGCCACTTGCCAAGAAATAAGATGGACCAAGATCATTGCATTTCCCCACATTCATGTTGGTAAACTGAAGAAAAAGCAATACATTTTTTTGAAGGTAATTATTTTTGCATGGCATACTGCAGTATAGCATTAGCAGTGATGTACATTGCCAACAATGTTTATGGTCAAAATTGCATATTTCATATTGGGACCTGCAGTTAAGATGTGATTGTTCCCACTTTGGAGCATTGATGCTGCATATTTATTTGAGCCACTCTTAAGTGTTTTTAGTTTTGTCTCATCTTTACGAGAAACAAAGGAGGTTTCTGTCTGCACCAGTCTAATCATTCAAATGACCAGAGATGGTTTCTATAGCAGTATCTGTCCATCAGCCTTTGGGTAAAGAGGCTGACAGTAATTATTCGTTATACAAGGTGTTACACACAGAACAACACTGAATAGTAGCCCAAAGGTACTTGAACATGTCAGCAGACACGCTAACATTTTGCCCACTCGTATGGGAAGTATGCGATATGCCTGAGCCAACCACTATCATGAAGCCAAACATGGCTCTCCAGTTTCTTTTAATTTTGGTGGAAGATACAACCAGAGGATCATATCTACGTACTAACAACATTTTTTTTCATCTGCTTCTTCTTTTTCTTTTTCTTTTTTTGCATTTCTAGCTGAGGAGATGTTACAAAATAGAAGAGACTTCTGGTCTCCTAAGAGTGCATGATGAAAGTATTGTGGATGGATGAAAGTAAAGGCTTTTGCACTGTGTAATTTTTAAATTAGATGTTGAAATCAAAATCTGTACAGGTTGTTTTTTGGTCCAATATTTGGCTTTAGCATGCCAAAAGATAGTTGTGCTTCAAAATCTTGTGAGCATGAGCTGCTCAGACACAGGTAGACATCGAACAAAATTAATTCTGCCCTGACTGGCGACTCTAAAGATACCACTTCATAACTTTCAGAAGATGGGTGAAAAATGAGTAAAATATTGAGACTGTGGTAAAAAGCAATCAGTCAAAGTCTATATAGTCATCTCATGAAACAGATGGAGGAAACAACTCTTGAGTGAGGTGTCCAGCTTCTGACAGATATCTGGTTTAACATGAAGTGATGCGTGGTGGTCTTGATGCAATCCATGCTGATTAGAGATATTGTCAGACTTTAGACAAGATGTGACATGACATTAAAATCAGACGAGAAAAAAGCGTGCAAGTCAGGGTGACAGAGCGTCTTCCACCTCCATGTATCAGTATCAGAAGTATGCATTCACTGTGACAAATTCGAAATTGATGCCAGACATGCTCTACCTCGTCTGATTTTAGAGGATTTATCCTTGCTTCAGCTCATGAAGCAGTAAGGTCTGAATATTAATCCCGTTACGTTTCATGTTCTTTTGGCTTTTGTGTTTAAGCAATGTGAAATCTTGCCACTTTTGAGCACATGCCCATCATTTTTCAAATCTACATTTTGCAAGCAAATCAGTGACTGTGTTGTCATTTAAGAAGAATGAGGACTGCAGCTTTCAGTAGTGGTGTTCTGGTTCACAATACTTTCCTTGTAAAGCCATGATGAACACGGTAAACACAGTCCATATGTCCCAAACTGAGAAACTTCTGTTGTTCTGCTGTTCTGCTCGGTTATTTTACAGCCATCTTTCTGCATTTAAGCCCACTGTAAACCACAGTTTTACTCATTTTCATTGATTGCACATTCTGTAGCAGTGACTTTAATTACTGTAAATTTTGAGTGGGGACCTTTGAATTTTTTTTTTTTTTTTTTTTTTTTTTATCAATTTCTGTTTTTTCAAAAATCCTTTTTTTAAGCCTTAATGTACTGATTGAAGGTAATGGAATTTCTGTCATTGATGAGTCAAGGTTATTTAACATTTAATGTATATTACACGGGGTTGAATCCAGTGTATGTGCAAGGTTATGTGGTCCATTATTGTTAAAAAAATTTAAAAATGTTCATGTTACAGACATGAGTGCAAGTGCTAGGTGAATTAATTGTTTTGACTTGACAAAAATATACAGCCAGAAAGTCTTTTGTTTCATTAGGATGGTTAAAATGTGAGTATCTACTTTTAGGCTGACAGGGAATTGACCTTGGTAACCTTGGTGGGAGTAAAATTAGAAGAACTGAGACTCAGCGCCATTTTGCAGTAATTCATTTTCAATTTCCCGGATTATTTTATGATCCCAATGAACAAGACCTCTTCGGCAATTCTGAATATGTATGTATGTGTGTGTGTGTGTGTGTGTGTGTGTGTGTTTGTATAAACACAAAAGGTATTGTTAATTTTCTTGCTAAAATGTGTGTTCTTTTTATCTGCTGCTCAAAGGAAGAATCTGAGAACAGAATTAGAAGTCAATTTAAGCTTTATTTTATCATGCACAACAATATCCGGCTGGAGGTCCACTAACACCAACATGCGATGGTAGGAAGTGAACACAGAACAGTGATCTTCTCTTGTCTTTGTACCCAAAAAGGAGGGTTCTGTGTGTAAGTCTCTGCCTTATTTGGTAAAACCAGATTGTGAGAAAGACTTGTTAACCTGTCAATGTTTTGAGTTATCTGTTCCTGTACATTATGAGAGACTCAAGTCAGCAACTTTAAGTCTAAAACAGCCAGAACTGGAGAAAAACAGGAATGTGAGAGGCCACCCCAAGAAATGTGGAATCTTTTAAACCATTTGATCAAATCCCGACACCGTCTTCTTTTCAACCGAAAACACACTTCAGCCACAAGATGGCGACCATGAAGGCGGGAAATGTTCCAACGGCCAGAACGTTTGAATTAGAACAAAACAAAAAGCAAAAGAAAAGACATAAAATAACTGTCCCGTGAAGTTAGAAATGATACAGTGTGCTAATGACTGTTTTTTGGATACCAAGAAAAGATGATCATAGAAGTTATTTGGCTGTTTCCCTTTAGTTCCTGCCATGAATTAACTTTTCATTAATCATAAATTCCAACCAAAAATAAACCGAAACTTTCTTGTTGGTAATCTCTCCTGTTTAATGAAGCAGTAAAGCTGTGTCCTTGGCATCGGGACAGACTGCTGTCCCTTTTTTGACTGGAAACATAATGACTAGTTGTGGTGCAGTACAGCGTCTTCTATACTGGAAATTAAAGTCCAAAATATGAGCGCCAAAGTGCTGAGTCAGAGAAGCATAAAATTCTGTAAATGAGAGCGCAATGATCTCAGTTACACTTTTCTCTTCTTGCTTTAAGTCCTGAAACTATCTGCTTACAAATGTTTTTTCTGGCTACATTTTCTCTGTTTCTCACTGAATAATCTGCTAAAAACATAAAATGCGGTACTTCTACCATCACCTGCACAGCAATTCCTGCTGTCAGGAAACGCACGGCCAATCAGATGCGAGTTAAGTCATCCCACGTGATATTACGCAGCCAATGAAAGTGAGTCAGATGAGAAGCGAGCGGAGCAGGAGACGGACAGAAAAGACGGGGGGGGCAAAAGACAGAAAAAAGTAAGAGACAGACAGAGAAAAGTAAATACATACGACTTTGTTTTTTCAGTTACGCGCCGTCAATCGTGGATTTTCTTGTTTGGGTTGGGAGTTCTGGAGCTTCAGGTGCACCACCACCACCTGACCAGAGAAGCTACTCGGGTGTTTTGTGCTGCATTTGTTCAGTTGTTCAGCCAAACTTTCAGTCATTGACACTCAGGAAAAAATGCAACCGCTCGTGCAGCTGCGCAGCAACATTTTCCACATTCCTGAAACAGTCTGAAAGTTAGATTCCAGAAACCTCCCTGGGTTTTTATTGAAACGCTGATGAATAAGGCAGACGTCAGTGAAGATGATTAAGTTTCTTTTCCTTAAGTTGAAACCTCTTCGTCCTCCAGCATCAGCTCTCCAAAAGAAATACACTTTGGAAAACTAGTTTATTTCTTTAAATTATAGTTTATTATATGCTTATATGATGTTTATTATTTATAAATAAATTTAAGACATAAAAGAAATTTGGCTGGTTTTGGGGGGGCATGGAACGGATGAATGGCATTTCCATTCATTTCAATGGTGAATATTGATAAGATGTAAGAGCGATTGGACTTCTGAGCTCTGACCTCAGGAAGCGCTGCACGCGAACTTGAACCCAGAAAGGACAGAATCCTTCATGTGGTTCAGTGGATCTGGACTGAAGTGGTCTGCAGGGGATCAACATCTGGCTGTCAGATCAAATAAAGGAGAACCATTCAAAAAAAAACATTTCAACAATATCTATTCACACTTAACATTAAAATATACTCATAAGATTTTAATAAATGAAAAACAAACCTAAAACATGCATCTTAAAATGGAGCAAAAGTAACTTACGAACAAATAAACTGATGCAACAGCTTGAATATTCCTTTTTGAAAGCTGTTTAAGAAGAAATAAATAATTGGACACTTTAACACTCTCTCCACTGTTTTTGTTCAGTGTTCAGGTTTAAAAGGCTTCCAGTTCAGCTCCAGTTAAGAGACTGGTAAACTGCTCAGTTATTTGTTTACTTTTAAATGGGTTTTTAAAAAAAGGAATATTCAAGCTGTTGCTCCAGTTTAATTGTTCTCAAATTACTTTTGCATTTGTTTTTAAGATGCATAATGCCCCCCTCCTCCCCCGCACCCTAACATTTGATTTCTTTTCTGTTTATGTTTAAATTTGAATCTTATCTGAATGATTTACTGTTAAGTAGGCCACAGCATTACTCTGATGTTCTGGACCTTTGCTTTAGGGACCTGTGAGTACTGCTGCTCGAGCAGATAGTGACCACCGAAGGTGTGGAGGCTCCACATCTCCCGTCCTTCATCCTGAAACGATGTTCAATGGCATTTTGGGGAGAAGTTGGGAACTAACTGCCCTGCTGAGAGATATTAATGACGCGGTTTCCTGTACGAGTCCCCGCACGGTGAGCGTGGAGCAGCTCGCTCTGACGTAACGAGTCCCCGCACGGTGAGCGTGGAGCAGCGCGCTCTGACGTGGCTTCTGGTAGGTTCCAGTTTCAGATGTACAATGAACAATGATGATGAACAATGGTTGGACTGTATCATTGTCTCAATCTGATGAAGGTCACACCTCCAGGCATCTCTGCAGGACCTCCTGCTTCTCTCCACGTCAGGAATGTTTCCTTTTTCAGTCAATATTTAAATCTGATAAAATAAGAACCAAAAGAACCTTTGATGAATTGTATCAAATAAAGAGAGTTGAGTTTATTTGTTTGACACCAGGAATGTTTATTGGTTTGCTTGTGTTTAATTGTTTGAGGATAAATATGATCATCTGTGTTTGGCATCTGCGTTGACATTCACCTGCAGAAGAGAAAACAAAGTTAAACTTTACTCTTTTACATCAGTAAAGCAGCATAAAGATTCTTCTCAGATCTCCACCTGCTGAGTTTTCACTTCATCTTCTTAGATGTAGGTGTGTCTTTTGGTTTTGTTTTTTTTGAACGTCTAATAAGAATCTACCTTCTTAAAATTCTGAATTTGCTGTGAAAACGTACAAACATGTCGGTGTGATTCCGCCTCTAGCTGCAGTCTGGAACCGAGTTCAGGAACAACTCGATGTATCTGTGACCTGGAAGGAACCAGATCGAACCGGTTAATGATCAGAGATTCAAGTCACTTCAGTTTTATTTATACAGCGTCTGTTTACAACAAAGTCGTCTCCAGGTCTTCTCAGAAACCCAGATCAAGACCACTGAGCACATGGTAAAGCCTAAACCTGGACCTGGATCAGTTCTAGGGGGGACCCTCCTGCTGATAGCCAGCTGGGTAAAGGAAGACATGAGAAGAGAGACAGGACAGAGAGGACGAAGGACAGAAACATCCAAATATCTGCTGATGAAGATTCTCAGTCATCCAGGTCATATTTATTCAGAAGGTTGAAGCAAAGAAACTGGACTGCAGAACTTTCCTGAAGACGTTTCGCTGCTCATCCAAGTAGCTTCCTCAGTTCTAACTGTTGGTGAGGAACCAGGTTTATACGTGGTGGACGACCTCAGTGTTGGTGAGGCTAACGACTATGGGACTACTGGGGGGTTGTGGGGGTGAGAAAGTTGGACAGACCTTTGTTCTTGCTAAGCACCTGTGAGTTGGAGTGAAACTTCCTGGGACTGGATGGTGTTTTAAGACAAATGGTCCAGCTTTAAAAGCATACATCTCATTTAAGAATTCTAGCCAAGCATTTGTTTCTTACCCCATTGGCAGATTTTTTTTTTCCTTTTTCCTTAATATAAGACATTTTGACTAGATTTAGGAATGTAGGGTTAAAGTATTCAGCTAGCAATTCAATGAAAATAGCAAACGATGAGGGGGAGCATGGACATCCCTGCCTGGTGTCCCTCTGCAGACGAAAACTAGAAGATACTGAGTTATTTGTCCTGATACATGCTGTTGGGGAACTATAGAATATCTTTAACCAGTTTATAAAATAGTTACCAAAGCCAAATTTACGCAAGGCTGCAAATAAAAGTTTCCAGTTAACTCTGTCAAAGGCTTTTTCTGCATCTAGAGACAGTATTGCAGTTTCAGTGTTTTTACTATAAGAATAATCTATTAAATTAAATAATCTGCATGAATTTGTAGATGAATGCCTCCCCTTTATAAAACCAGTTTGGTCAGGATGTATTATGAGAGGAGTTACCTTCTCCGATCTTTTGGAGAGGGCTTTACAAATTATTTTAAGATCAACATTGATAAGGGATATAGGATGATAACTGGTAGGGAATACAGGGTCTTTGTCTGGTTTTAACAAGAGACTAATGTTGGCGGAATTCATATTTTTTGGAAGTCTGCCATTTATCTCAGTTTTTTGGAGCATTCTATGAAATAGTGGTGGCAGATATTCCAGATATTCCAGAATTCTTTGTAGAACTCTGCTGGAAATCCATCTGGACCTGGAGCGTTTTTATTGGGCATGCTCATGCTAAGGGCTTCCTGGAGTTTCGCTGATGTCAGTGGTGAATCCAGCCCCATTGATTGGCTACCTGATAATTTAGGAAGTGTTACTTTATCCAGAAATTGATCAATTTCATTATCTGATGGGTTTATCTGGGGTGAGTATAGAGCTTTATAAAAATCCCTGAAAGTTTTGTGTTGTTTATTGTTTCAGGATCATAAACTATATTCCCAGTCAAGTCTCTAACACCAAGTACAGTTGTTTCTTCTTTATTAATTTTGAGCTGCTTAGCTAGAAAGCTACCTGATTTATTGCCATGCTCAAAGTTTTCCATTCAAAGTCTTTGTATTAAGAATTTCTTTTTTTTGTTAATAATTTCATTTAATTCTAGTTTTGCTTTACACATTTTCCCCGGCATTTCTTCCTCTTGGGAGGCTTCTAACAGCTTAATGGTTTCTTCTAATTCCTGAATTTGTTCATTTTCTCTTTATGTGATGAGAATGAGATTATTTTGCCTCTCATCACTGCTTTCCCAGCCTCCCAGAGAACAGATGCTGATGTCC
>JBAMYA010000005.1:14179513-14204919 GCA_037176975.1 Arrhamphus sclerolepis
AATGATAAAGAATCCTTTAAAAAATTCCTGGATCCAGACAGTGATCCGGATCACCTCCAAAATTTAATCATTTGTTCACTGTCCCAATTTGGACATAGCATGAATTTTTTTATGAATATATATCCCTAAGTTTTGGAGTTATGTTGCAAACAAACAAACAAACAGACAAACCAACACTGGCAAAAACATAACCTCCTTGGCGGAGGTAAAAATATATATTCAATGAAATGTAGGATAATATATAAATAAAGTGTCAATACTGCTCAAGGCTAAAGTGACAGGAGTGGTAGGATATATCCTATAAGTGGATGCTGGTACTTTGGGCTACTGAGAGCAGTAGGAAGGAAACTCCTCCTGAACGTGAAAGAAGGTGTTTTAGCTGATCTGTAGCGCCTGTCAGAGGACAACAACAGTTCAAACAACTGGTGGCCAAGGATCTGTTGTGATGATTTTGACTGCTTAGGAAGTATAAAGGACAACATCTGGGGATGGCAGTCACTGTTTCTTTTTGCTGTGTGTGTTTTTGTCTACTGCAGGGCAGATTGGATGCCACACTACTTATATGGCGCCTCACCACATCACATCACCCAACTTTGGTGCAGCATCACTCAAGAGAACATATACATATTCAAATAAGCAAATGCAGAAAACCCAAACTAACACTGAAAAATACAGTGTTCCAACTACTTGTGTGTTTGTTTCCATGCATAAGTTTCTCATCTAATGCAAATTTTGTTGCTTTAGATATTTACCAACCTGTATTTAGGCATTTTAAATAATTAAATCAATCTCAAAATGAGCTTAACATAATTTACAATCATCACAAAATAAGGTGGTTGTTGTTAATTAATATTTTGATGCATGCTAACCCTCAAGAAAGAGCAGCAACATTCTTTGCTAGCTGGTCAATCTGAATAACAAATAAAATCCACACAAGCACTTGGGGCAGCTTCAGGGTCCTTTGGGAAAGTGCATCGTGTTCTCCAGTAGACTCCAACAGCCTGTAACGTTCAGCTGTTGTTCTAATGTGTTTGTGTTCCTGCTTTCAGGTCAGGAAAGTTGTATAATGCAAGTGTCACATAACAGCTTACTATAAACGAGTTCTGACTCTCCAAGTCAGTTAAAGGTACTGCCAGGTGATGGATAAACTTTCTATGACCTCCAAACAATTAAGACCAATAAAGGTATGTTACTCATTGGTGGTTCCTCCATAGCCCTGCGATGCACCTGTCCGAGGTGTACCCCTGCCTTCTGCCTGAAGAGAACTGGGATAGGCTCCAGCAGACCCCAATGACCCTGCACAGGAATAAACAGGTATAGATGTATTTTTATTTACATTTTACGCAGCGTTCCAACTTCATTGGAATTGTGTGTCTGAGCAGTGGTCAGCAGCAGGACTGTTCTCTCATCATTCCTCTCCACTCTGAACACCTCAGACTTCCAGTAGCAGTCAGTCCTGTCATGTACAGAAGTACTCGAATGACTGCGGTTGTGGGGTGTATCAGTGACTGACAAGAGACTGAGTACAGAGAACTGGTGGACCGCTTTGAGGCATGGTGTGGAGACAATCCTCTCATCTTGAATGTGAATAAATGAAAGGAGATGATTGTGGATTTTAGGAGAACCAGGTTTATGTCAAACAGCATTTCCATCATGGAGAAGAAGTGGAGGTGGTGGAGGGGTACAAATATCTTGGTGTTCACCTGGACAACAGAATGAACTGGAGACACAACACTGATGCTGTTTAGGAGGAATGGAGCAGGAAGCTGAGATCCTTCAGTGTTTGCAGTCAGATGTTCAGATCTTCCATCAGTCTGTTGTGGAGAGTTCAGTCTGATCTGCAGTCTGTTGGAGAGCAGCTTCAGAGCCAGAGACGTAAAGAAACTGGACCAACTGACAACGAAGGACGGCTCTGTTCTGGGGTTTGGAGACAACTGTGCAAAGGAAGATACTTCATAAAATGAAAAACATCAGACAACCCTGAACATCCTCTTCACAGCAGTGATTTAGCAACAGTGTTTCCAGTCAGAGGCTTCAGATCCGCTGCAATACAGACCACTACAGGAGAACCTTCCTGCCCACCGCTAGAACCATCTATAATGAATCTTTGAAAAGACTTAAGGTGACTACTGTGACAATTAATTTCCCTTTGGTGATGAATAAATATTTTTTTAAATGAGTTGAACCTACAAAGACCAAAGTGGAGCTGCAGAAGAGTTGAAAATAAGAACAAAAAAGCACAAAGTTTGTTATTAGAAAAATCTTTCTGTATTTACAGGCCTTAACAGACAAGTAGGTACAGATAAAGAATGCTTATGTACAGAGCAGCACATGATGTTAAAATGAGTGCTAAAACAATATGCTATTTACAGATGGACTACAGTGGAAAGTACAGACTAAGAACAAGTTTTATCACAAAACTTCTGGTACTCTACACAGTATCACAAATTTCATGGACTGTACAGTTAAAAACCAAAAAATGGCAAATCTACATGAAATCCAATGTTTCTCCAACTGAGAGGCACTGAATTATATATATTTACAATATATATGAGTGTGTAAGCATGTATGTTTTCATACATATACAGCTACCTGTGGTGCAAAAGCAGCAACAGAAATGAAAATGTATGGAATTCAATACTACAAAATAAAAGGTTTGTGCTAAATGGGCTGACTGACATAGTAAAGTTACACCATACATAATTAATATACTGGCAAAAAGAAATATTGAGCATAGATAAGAAAGTTTGCTCAAAGTCCTAATGGTCAGAAGTGAACACAAGGTTACTGTCAGTCATTCACAAACATAAGAGATTGTCAATAATACTTCAAGTTCATGCAAAGATATAAACCATTAAAAATGGGGAAAACAAACAAACAAAAAAAAAAAAACAACTTTGCCCTGTTGACCAACCAGCTGTGCAGCTTTCCCTTCATTGTGACTTGGAAGGTGCAAAACAAAGGAGGAGGGGTAGGCTTCCTGTGCGGGTTATGGAACAGAGTTGGAGCGCAGTACGGGCACTTGGTGGGGAGGGACAGTTTCAGTGTCAACCTCATCCTGGCTGGAAGGGCTGCTCACTGTGGCAGTGTTGGGTGGTGATGTGGAGGTGGAGATAGGGGCAGAGCTGACCACGCTGCTGCTAGTGTGGGTGGTGCTTGTGCAACTGGCAGCAGATATAAGAGTCTGCTCCTCTTTGGGCTGCTTCCTGGCAAACTCAGTGATGCTGAAGACAAACTGGAGGCAGCCTAGTTTAATATAGCTGCCGTGGTGAAGAAGGGCTGTGCCCTCCCAGCCTGCTCCGCTGCCTCCAATCAGGCTGGAGCTGCTCGCCTTACAGCTACATGGTGGCTCTACGCTGCCCTGAGGCTGGCTGCTCATCACTCCACTGGCCGGCAACATGACTAATGAGGGGCTTGCACCCTGGTCCTCCTCTCGCTTCTTACTGCGACCTGACCACAAAAGACAGACATCAAGTTGGAGACAACATATGCAGTAAGGACAATAAAACCAAGTACTTTAATTTCAGTTTACAAACCATTATAAGGGACTATGGCATTTTTAGCCTCATAAAAAATAAGCAATTAAAACATAGCTTCAATCTGCTGATCAGAAGCAGATCAAGGTCTGAACAGCAGTCAGAGAATTCATGCCGAGCTTGAAGATTTAGGACATAGCTTCACTGTATTTTGTCATATATGTTTAGAATGTAAGAGCATATTAACCTGTATGGTCAAATATGTAAATTCGATATACCTGTTGAAAAATTATGTACAGTTGTGAAAGTCTTTTCCCCTGTACAACGTTCTTCTGCTTTCAAGGTTTTGTCATGTTTCAGATCAAACAAGATTTTAATATCAAAGTAAGCCTGAGTAAATACAAAGTTTTTTAAATTGTGATTTAATTTATTCATGAAAGTTGCATGTCATCTTGAACAATCTGGACCATCCATTACGAGATAGGCCAACTCTGCCAAGACGCACCACAGAAAATCAAAGCTGCTGCTGCTGCTGACTTACTGGTGTGTTTAGGGTCCTTGTCTTGTTGAAGACAACCCATTCAAGGACATTTCAGTGTCAGCATAAGCAACATGACCTATTCAGATTCTCTGGTGTATTCAAACTGATCCATGATCCCTGGTATGCCAAGAATAGGCCTGAAGCAACCGTATTAAAAATATCCGTTCATCCGTCCGCAGACACTGTGCCATTTCTCTTTCAGCCAGTCAATATGGTAAACTGTAACCACTTCAGCAGAAGCTGTTTTTCATCAATAGGACATTGTGTTTGGTCATGCCAAAAGCTTGGCTTCACATAGGCACAGTAATTGGTAGAGTACTCACAGGTAACTTTACACCTTCTTTTATCATCCAGGAGCCGATCACTTGCTTCTTTTTCAACCCGTTCAAATGGCAGTTTTCTCTTTTCTTGCACATCTTTGTGACTTTTGTTGCCATTTTAACCAACTTGAGATGATGAGCTGCCTATCATTTTCTGCACTTCTACACTTTTTGATATATTTTCCCCCTTTCTGATCCACTTTCTAAGCAAAGTTGTTTTTAAGAAAGATTTTACTTAGATTTTCAAAGGAATGCATCATAACCAGCATGTACAACATTTGCTGCCTTTGTCTTTAAATAAGCACCACCCAGCGAACATCACCGTGACGGAGAACATCTGCTGCCCGCTGTTGAACTGTGTGCTGTTGGACTGCGTCCTTATTACATTCCCAGAGTTTTCACATGTGCTCCTGGTGGCTGTTCATAAGCACCCCTCTGCAAACCACTCTGCTATAGCCAAGGTTTTTCTTTTGTTTGTTTTTGTCTGTTTGCTCGGAGTGTTGCGACAAACTGAAATTCCCGCGCAGGGATTAATAATTTCAGATTCTGATTTTTGACTTAACCCTGACCGATATTTTTTGAACAGCCTAATATTCTGTTAATCTTCACTTTCTGTGAAGTCATAACAAATTTGATCAAACTTTTCTTCATGTTTTGATTTGGGATAGAAAGTGCAGTGTTGCCAATGTATTTGTGCATTTGGGGGGGAAAGCTATTATAAGAATTTTAAGCTTTACTTTTTAAAAAAAAAAACAAAAAACAAAAAAAAACATGCTGTTATTTTGAACACAACTGAATATATGCACAGAGGTGAGGGAAACACTTATTTTTTCAGGGATGGCCAGGATGTTTTGGATTTTGTTTTTTGCAGTTAATAAATGAAATCATTGTTTAAAAACTGCTTTATGTATTTACTCAGATTATCTTTGCCTGATATTAAAATTTGTTGATGATCTGAAACATGTGACAAAACAGAAATCCAAACAGGAGCAAACACTGTTTCCCAGCACTGTAAAAGGCTTGGTTTCCCCATCTCTTATCTATGTTAAAAATAAATAAATAGAGGTGCACCAACTGAACGGCTGGGGGCTAAATTCTGCATGATTCAACCTGCTTTATTGTGTAAGAAACCCCAGAAGACACAAGTGGAGGCCTCAGACCAGTTTGCGACTAAATGGTTGTGTATCTGCCTGGGTGGTTGGAACCGGAGCACCACAGGCTTACACATTGTAAGCTCACCACTCCTCTTCACTCTGTACATCTTAACACTTCCTGTACAAATCAGAGTTCTGTCATCTGTAGAAATACTCAGATGACTGCAGTGGTGGGGTGCAAGTAAAGGACAAGAGACTGAGGACAGAGAACAGGTGGACTGCTGAACAAAACGAAAGAGATGATTATGGATTTTAAGACAAATGTTTGTTTTTGTCCAAATTACCAACGTAAAAAAAAAAATATGATGGTAGACTCAGACGAGACTACCTGGACTGGACCAGCTGGATTTTTAAACCTACAGGATCTCCAGCTTCCACCCTTCCTCACTCTGCCACTACCAACACTGCCAGTTTGGATTAAACTTCTGAAACCTCTGTTTTGTGGTTTGATTTCCAAAGTGACAGCATTAATTAATAATATACTGGCTGACAAGTGCAGTATATATAAAATACACTGGACAGTCACCACCACTGTGTGCTGTCGGTAACAGGAGACTTCCCGCCGCTGGCAAGACGCATGAACCCGTAACGTGACTATACCCAGCCAAGCGAGGTCTCTCACGCCTCCAGCGACCTCAGGACTGCGGGGCTCTCATGTCGGTACCGCCGGTGCCGTTACCAACAGCACGCAGTCAAGATGGGAACAGTGATGGTGACTGTCCAGCAGATCTGCACTTGTCAGCCAGTATATTATTAATTAATGCTGTTGGTTCAGTCAGACTTGGCTGCTGACATGACACCAAACACATTTACTATCACTACCTCTGTTATACAGTTGAACCGTTTAACTAACCAGCTTTTGAACTGAAAATTTTAATATGTATGAACAAATTTTCAATAGGAGGTGTGTACAATTTCACTTGTGCGACTAAAAACTGTTAAGTCTTTTACAGTGAGCCTTTCTATAAATAAAGAGCCATGTTATATTTTTCAACTTTACAGTGGTGTTTTTCCAGTCTGTACCAGAGTTGAGACATTATAGAAAAATTTCCTTTTTTTGGTATATACACCGGTATCGCCAAATATCGGTATCAGCAGTGACTGCAGATATTTATATTGGATATTGATATCGGATAAAATTATCACATTGGTGCATCTCTAGTTTTTCATGGATTCCAACAGGAATTGGCCTTTTCTTTGGACAGGGAGAGTGGGGAAGAGTAGAATTTTTTTCCCACTTCTCTACCAAATCAGACATGCGGTCCTGCTTGTTGTTGTCATGTTGTGGTATTTATGATATCAAACACCATGCAATGTATGAGCAGAGGTGTAGAAGTGTGTTGGAGAAAAATTGGGGGTTAAATTGGGGGTTAAATGTGCCTAAGTCAAAGTCTGGCCAGGTTCCTGAAAAATATATGCATCCTTTAAGTGTTATTGGTGTCTTAGCACGCAAGAAAACGAAAGAAAGAAAATTCAGAAGCAGCACATTACACCGCTGAAGTAAGAGGTGTTGTGAAGCCTACTGATTGATAAAGCCTGTTGATTTCACAGTTAAACAAACCAGTCCAACAACATCAGAGTTCAATTTGCTTGAACCAAGCAGGCACTCACGGATAATGCCTTGGACTTTTGCCACCAGGCCACTGGGTGGAGACGGTGAGGCCTTCTCAGAGAAGTCACAGGAGTAGAGGACATTGTCTACTGTGGTCCCATGCTCACTGTAGTTGAGCAGCTCATAATGCTTGGTATTCTGGAGAAAGACACACAATTACATTTTGTTTAATTTCATTTCAATGACATTTTGTTCACAACAACACTAGAGACTAAAACTACACCCTGGACAACTGTGTTACAGGACAACAGCATGCTTTGAATAATTTCAGAAAGAAAACATTGTACCTCATCATAGAAAATACAGGCATGTTTCCCAGATATATAGTTGCAGTGACCGTAGTTTGTAAGGCACACATCCATGTCAGCACCTTCACAGGAAAAAAGCTGAGTTAATGAGTTGTGTTTTGTTTTTTTAAATAGCAAATGCAATTAAAGCAACACCGGCTACACCACAGAAAACTGTAATATTACATTTCCAGTGACCTCAGAGAGCATATTTAAAAGATTCAGTTTCCTCTTTCTCAATGCTTTTTCAGAATTTCTTTTAAAACTTCAGGATGGGTATAAGGTAGTTAGGTGGTCTGTGCACACATTACTGAGAAAGCAGATCAACAACAAAAAAATAATAATAATTTGATTGGATATTAGAGCATCTAAAATCAGTTTACTTTGATGTTCAATGCCTAAATAAATAGAATTAAAATTTTACACTATGAACAATATATAGTGTTACTGGGCTATAACTACACAACACTTATTTCCCACTTATTTCTCTGTGTAGGCTCTTCCTTAAAATGTATGAGTTTAAAGTGGTAGTACATTCTTCCTGTCCCCTGCAGTCCTTTTTGTTTTAGGTCAGAGAAGTCTAGTTTCACAGGTTGGAACATCAGATTCCAACAGAACAATTATAACACTGCTGCATTGGTGACTCAATGAGGAAATGTCACCATAATGCAGTTAGCATATCTTACCAGATCCTATATATAATGTCCTGTAGCACATGTTAACAGCTCCTCCACTTCCTGTTAGAGGATAGAAGACAGCTCGGGCCTGTACCTTTTTCTGACCTGAAGGGAAAATGGTGAAGCTTTCAATCTTCAAACAACTTAAGGAAACTCACAGAATTTGAATTTTAAATTAAATTAAATTAAATTAAATTAAATTAAATTAAATTAAATTAAATTAAATTTGAATTTAATAATTTAAAAAAAAACACAAAAAAACAGCTTTATTAACAAATGAGGAATAGCAGGATATATTATCATCTTACTGTCATGGAGGGGTGATGTGCTTCTTGAGGTGGCGCTGGTGGATAGGGGAGGCGGAGTACCAGGAACTTTGGGGGAGAAAAGCTGCTGGATCCTTTGATAGGCCAGCAGCTTGATCATCTCAGCATCCAGCTTATCGACATCGATCCCTGCACATCAGGCCCACAAACATGGTTATCCTATTTACAGACACTGCAATACTGTAGTAGTTTGGTATTGTCACACTAACTAGGTACTCTTACCAATACCCTCCTTCCCGTCCTTCACGCAGGTGGACAGATTTGTAACAGAAGAGAGTGCCCTGGGCAGCAGTGTGTCCATGAGACCCGGACCAGCCTTTATATCTGTAGAGGACAAATACTTTCATGCAAGAATTTTTTTTTTCTCCAAATCAACCACAAAAGTCATTTTAACTCCAGCACAAGTTCTAAATATTGCTTTCTTGTTATCCCCTTTAACAAGGACTGCAGTTTATGCTGCTCACAGTCAGGTTGCAGTTTGCAGCAGAGAAGTGTGTTGGAGAAAAAGTGGGTGCTTATCCTGTCAAGGTGACACTCTAGCAGCCTGGTCCTCCCCAGACTCTGCACTTCATTTCATTCCTGCAAAGCGTCTGGTCGCTCTCCATTGCCAAATGTTTACTTCCTGGTGGGCGGAGCAATTTTTTCAAACTTAAAATCATGGGTCTACCAGTAAAACAATCACTAACGTTTAGCGATACTAGTGATAATACGACATTTAGTCCTACATAACAGAGAATATTCAATTCACGGTTACTACATCATTTCCATTCAAAAGATAAAATAAAAAGAACTGAGCTTTCCCAGACTATGAGGTGAAGTGAAATAATATGTTTGATGAATAAAAGTTTTGATGTAATGATTGCGATCATATATTGGACTAAAATTAAATTCCATACTTGTATAGCATCAATTCACAACAGTACAAAGTACAAATGTAAAACTATAGGCTTTGAATGGTCAAAATAATAGCAGCCAATTTACAAAACATTATTCCAATAATTATTAGCCTTTTGTAGCCTATTCTTTGAGCTGGAGTTTAAATGTATGAGATGAAATAATTAAAATAATCCATGAATTGTTTGGTAGAGCAAACTATGGGGGGATAAAAGTTCCAATGCACCAATAGCCATCATACCCGAGTGAAATTTCTACTTATGAGAATAGAACTTATTTTAACTGTGAACCAAACATTACCATAGCGACGCCTTTGAGTTAGTCTTAGGCAAGAGGTTTTTGTTTATAATACTGTTTACTCATTAGGAAAACCAATGAAAACCAAGTTACATTTAAATAAGTCTGTGTTGTTCCAGCTACCTTCACTTTCTGAGAATCTTTGATGAAACATGCGCTTTAAGGTATTTGAAAGTTTTGTGTGGGAGTTTATGTTCATTTAAATTTGAAGAGCAAGGTTTTAATCTTTTTCTGCAAATGCTCTTCAGCTTCAAATAGAACTGGGAAATTAATCAAACACTTAATTGAAACTGACATTAAGAACCAATAAGCTATGTAATTCAGCTCCTGCAAATTGTTTTAATTACATCACTTACAAATATTCACTCAATGAAAACTGTGTGTGCTTCCTTTCACTTATTTTAAAATCAAAGTTACGTACTGTCCCAGTTTTAATAGTTCATTATATTTGCAGCAAAATCTAAAACAATACAAAAACAATTGTGATATTGATTTGAGGTCATCTCGTCCAGACCTAATTTTAAATATCAGTTAGTGGTCTCACTAATAACCAATATTGGAATTGACCCTAAAAGATTAATATTGATTGGTCTATAGTTAATCTGTAAAACCAACAGATACACAATTGCATCTAATTTGTTAAAAATGGAATAAAAGATTCTCAAGTGTTAATATGAGGGTTAGAAACTGTCATACATCATTAGCAAGTGGTAATGTGATCCATAGCCGAATGCTAAGCAATTCATTGTACTGGTATTATTGTACTATAATGTGTAACACACACACATCCCAACACTATTATGTGCAACACTGGGGTTTAGCCATTGATGCCATCTCCTTGTAGCTAACAGGGTCCGTCTAAGCAATGGCCTTCAAAGCACGCCTGTAGTTTCCTCAATGTCCTCAACAATTTATTCTGACATTGCTACTTTCCCTCTGTGCTAACACTGAATCAGTTTTACTGCAGACATATGGTGTTGGCTACTATTCTATAATATTAACATAAAGATTTGCCACCAATTTTATATGTCCTCACACACAAAATCAGGAAACTTTCAGTTTCTGTTTGAGTTCTGCAAAGATGTTAGCGGAAAATACATTTGGCTGTTTGAAAGGTTGTTGGGGGTGTTTGGCCGAGAGACAACACTTCAACAACTCTTGTTTCAGAGATTGTTGCTGCCTGTTGCACATTTCGTAATCCTTCAATGAAAAAAAATCATGAAAAATCCTTCAAGTTGCTTTAAAAAAAAAAAAGAAAAGGAAAAAAAAAGAGAAAAGCTGTCAAAACTCTTTCATTAACGTGCCATGTAAAGATATATAAAAAAAACAACTAACATTTGTACAATGAAATCTGTTCTGTAACTTTTTTCCCTTAATCTTCTAACATACATTTTTACAAAGAACATAACTGAAATGAACAATTGTGTACTGTCCTACCTCCTACATGTAATGGAATAACTACTTTTGAATTAATTACTGAATTTTGTGCACGTCTGTCCACATTTTTGCAATTTATCACCATAAATCGCAGAAAGCTATGCGATTAAAAATTTTAATCGTTGCCCAGCTCTAAAATTGACGTAAAAAGGTTTAATTTACAAGAAGTGCATATCATAATGAAAAATAGGAAGAGCACTTGAATGCTTTGCAAAGTCTTAAAATTAATGAAACTAAAACAAACAAGGTTTCCTTTTTAAGAGTTAATCAAGTTCATGGAGGAAGGGATGGGTGGACCGAGGGGAATGTGTGATTATGGTTAAGAAAAAGGTTGTCTTTTACATTGTGGAAGTTCTTTATTTTCATTGGCTTGTAACCTGACCAATTGGATGCAACATGAACACAGCCACATTCATTCAACTGTTTCATCAGTTCTAAAATCGGACCGTGATGTGGTGCCTGATTTCATCTTCTGTTTGAAGACTCAGAAGTTTGTGTATTTCTCTATTTTCCTGCTTTGACATGCTTGATTATTTAGTGCAAGTGAATAAAAATGACTACAATAAATATAAGTGTTTTCTTAAATAAATATACGCAACATATTAATTAAAGAAAAGCCGTATTCATATTCAACATTCCATTATTACGTATTCTGTAACTGAAAACTGCACATCATTTTGGATTCTAGTAACAGTTTACACTGATTATCATCTACAACAGAAATATTGATCTTAATGCTGGAATATTTTTGTGAAGCAGCAGAGAGGAACTTCTGCGTTTTTTCCGATGACCAGCCTGCTATCCCATAATGGTTGATGGTCCATGGTTGATGGCCATAGACGTTATGGGATAAATAAACAGACTGAGGTCAATAAACACTGGTTATTGAATCAATAACCAGTGTTTATTGACCTCAGTCAGCACCTCCTTTCTCAAAACAGACCCCAGGGAAGAATGGAGACAGGATGATGGAGCTCAACATTGAGTAGCAAACGCTCCATGGTCAAACTCTGCTGGTCACAATCTCTACACTTTCTGGCGGAGGTGTTGTTGTGAGATGAGGAAACTGGAGGAGTGAGTAGTTAGGTGACCAATCACAAACGTGCTCTATCTGTAGGGTCGCCGTCATTTTTGACTGATAGTTAAAAATCAGGGAAGTATCCATCACCCGTCGGACAACTATTCAGAGAGGACTCTGCATGTCTGTGTATCAACGGAGTTGGAGAAGTATAAACTAGGCTTTATATACCTCACTTGGTATACCTCATGTGGTAATCTGTCTCCTTCTGTCACTTCAGAATGTCGTGTGAGGAATAGTAACAGAAATAGCAAATGTAATGAATGACTGGATGTCATTGTTTTAAAAGGTTTGTTGATACAGGTATTTGTCATGAGATAATCTTTAATGGCAGACAAAGGGAAGAATGAAGTGTAATAATCACAGCCCACTGAATAAATCATTCATAAATTATTAAAAACCAAGTCCACTTCCTGCCTTAGCACGTTTCCTTCCAAACCATTACCTGTGGGTAAGCATGCAGATTATGGGTTGATCCCCTCGTCACCATTAGTCATGTTCTGACTGAATTTTCATTTTCATCCTCAACCTTTATAGCATCAGAGAAGCATTTAAAACCAGCAATAGTTGTAATTTTATAAGTTTCTACTCTGCTTTGAAACAAACAAAATTACCCTTTTTCAGCTGTCCAAAATAAGTGTCAAAAGAACCAGAAAATAATGTAATTATCAAACAGTGGGAAGTAGCTTGGGTCCCCTTAAAAGTTTATACAATGCAAGATCAGAACTTTAGAGGCATTGCAGGAATATGTACCTGTAGTTGGTGATGAAGACCCCAGCTTAGTCGAGCTGTGCTCCCTGTTGCCCTTAGGTGATGCGCCTGAGGAAGGACAGCTGGAGATGGAGTAGCTGGGTTTTTCATTGCTGCTGATACAGTCCTCCTGCAGCTCAGTCTTACTGCTGTGGTTCTGCTGGCTGCTGTGGGGCCATATCGTAGGGGCAGTAGGACAGTTTTTCTTAGCACAGGCCTCTGTAATGCTCTCCCATTCCTTTTTAACCGCGTCGGATCCTATGTGGTTACGCAGCTCCAATGCAAGACTTGATACTGGAGGCGCTGTGTTAGACTTTAGTCTGTGCTGCAGCTCAGCCTGTCTGCAGGAGTCCGAGGCAATGTTACAGTCCACAGGTCTTCTGACTTTAGGAGGTTGAAGCTCTGCCAGAGGTCCATTGGGTTTCCTACAGCTCTGACATGGTGTTGTGTGGCATTTACAAACACCCAGTTCTGTTGGGCTGTCCCTAGCAAGAGAGGCCCCTTGAGGGTTTTCGGGTATGCCGCAGGGTTTTGAGCATGGGTCAGGGGAAGAAGTCCTTCCTAATGGAGCTTGAGTTTTCATGTTCTCTGATGTGATACATAATTTTGCACTGGTTTTTTGTTCACATTGCAACTCTGCTGACGACGCTGTGGATCCACCCCACTGTTTGGATAGATGTCTCATGATGCTGCACTGGAGTGCAATGACATTCTGGAGCCACTGTTGAACACAGCAAAACAAATTACTTTTGAGGCGCTGTCCCACAAAGAAAAAGGAAAAATAATATAAGGAATAATATAAGGAAAGTTAGATTTTTCTTCTGTAGGAAGCTTTTACATTTTCGAGTTTATATGATTCAAGTCATTTTTCCCCTAAGTGTTTTTGAAATAAATTGCCCTTTTATGGCTCTGCACTCAGTTCGACTTTTGTACACAGAGAAGAGAGTTAGCAGAGGTTCCAATCACCTAAGACAAAATTTTCTATGGTATTCCAGCAAACTGTTTGTATGAGTGAAAATGTGTTAGGGTTGGAGGAGCGGGTAAATTACTAGGCATCCATTATTAACGGCAGTTGCAATGCATTGAAGATGGTGCTGCTGTCAAATATGACATAAAATAAAATTTTGCTGAGTTGCATTGTTACAAGTCACTAATAGAGTGGTTATACACACGCACACAAATACCCTCCTCAAAGCTTCAACTAAGACATCAGGTACCAGACTTGTGGACCTCCACAGGTCTGGTTCATCCTTGGATAATATTTCCAGATGTCTGAAGGTGCCACGTTCAACAGCATGGGAATGTCCAGCCATCATGCTGCTTAACAAGATTATGGGTTTTATATCTAAAAGGCAAACATGCTTTAGTGCGAAATGTGCATATCAACTCCAGGACAAAAGCAAGACACCCAGTAAAGATGCAGTATTCTTTTGGAGGAGGAACTGATGGCATGAGTCTTGGAGCATGGCATAATGGGGGAAGAACATTATCCAGAAAGATTGAAGCAATATGTCAAGATATTGGCCAGTGAGTTAAATATTGGGGGCAAAATGTGTCTTCTAAATGGACTAAAACCCTAACCATACTGCCAAATTAGTGAGTTACAAATTGGCTTTAGGACATCACGTTCCATGTCTTAGAGTGCCCATCACAAACAACCTGATTTTGATCCAATAGACAATTTGTGGGCAGAGCTGAAAAAGGCATGTGCGAACAAGGCGGCCTACAAACCTGACTCAGTTACACCAGTTTTGTCAGAAGTGGATTCAAATTCCAGAAAACTATTGTGAGAAGTTTATGGAGGGACACCCACAACATTTGACCCAGGCCTAAGAGTTTAAAGGCAAAGCTACTAAATTCTATGGAAACAGATGTAAACGTCTGAATTTAATAATAAAATGTTTCATAGTAATAACACATTATCATAATAGTAATAAAAGCAATTAAAAAATGTATTTCATTATTCAGGTATTCAAAAAAAATAGAAATATTTCTGGTAGTCCTAAGTGACCTAAAACAGGAAAGGTTTAGGCTGACAGTGAGAAAAAAAGGAAATATTATGGATCTTTCTATATTATAACTTCTGGTTTCAGTAATGCATGTGTGTGTGTGTGTTAACATACGCCTTTACCTCTTGCTGTTCAGCCTCTGACGTGAGGAACTTTGAGGGTTTATGGTCAGGAACACCGCTACAAACCAGCTCTAACTGGTGCACCCCTGCAGGGAGCAGCATGGGAGGTGGATTCTGGTACTGAAACTTAATAGCATCTGGCACCTGGGTAAAAAGAGTGATACCCAGAGATGATTACACTTTTTTTCAGGTAATATTACCTAACAGGAAGAGCTTCCCATGCCCCATAAGATAACTGTTTTATTTGTAGTAAAACACTGTAATATAAAATCAACGCATAAGAATCCAGTTGACAAATCATCAGTCAGAAAGATAAGTAGGGACCAACTTTACCCACCATTATCTGGAAGCCAAAGCCAGCGGGGAGAAAAAAAAAAATGACTGCACGCGTTTAGTGGGCTACAACCTTACACGAAGTAAAAAATCTACCTTAATGGTCTTCTTGTGCTGCTGGTGAGAAGTGCGCCGGTTTGGAGCATTCTGCCGATGGACTCTACGGAGAAAGTCCAATTTGACAGCGTGTTGGGACATTCTGTCCTGAAACTGGTCAAATAGTTGACAGCGCCTCGAAAGGCTCAGGGTCCTCTGATTGAGCTGGATAGTAAACAGATATGAAAAACATGCAGTTGCCAAGAACCATGATTTAAAAAAAAGCAAACAAACAAACAAAAAGGCTTGTTTTATTCTGAGCCCACGCCATGCCTCTTACCACTATGTGTTCAACATGGTTTGGACACATCCACTTTCCAGCAGGTAAAGCTGTGAGTGGAGGATCAAGACAGTCCATGTGGAAGAGAAGGGGACAATAATCACACTGGATCAGAGGAGCCAACCTGCAACTCCTGTGGAATGAAATATATGGTAATCAGTACAAAACAGAAGGAAGATATACATCTACCTCACTCTCGTTTCATTAAAACTAACCTGTTGCAGGAAAAGCAGACTTTGACTGGCAGTGGGACCAAACCATTAGGGTCCAGTTCATGCTGAGGCCTCCTAAATGGCCTTCCTAGAAGCTCCTCTTTTCTTCTTCGTTTACTGCTACCTGAAAAGTATTTTAAAAGATACATATAAAAAAAAACTACACCCTCAAGGATCACTTTCACATATCCACTGTGGCAAAACATGTTCCAGTGGGCTCCATGTGTCTGACACACTCATTGAAGACATCTCACACAGACTGCTCAGCCAGCAATGTGTGAATAGAGCAGTAAAATCTTCTACTGCACTTACAGTGAGTAGTTATACAACAGCAGTTCCTCCTTTACACTCTTTTATGATTTAAGAACCACCTCCACCTGCAACAACTTGAATTATTTTTTGCGACATGACATTGTCATGAAGAAAATCTGTCTCTTTCTTTGTCATGTTACTTCAATTCATGGTTATTTAATGAATATTTAAAAGAAGAGAATAACTGAAATAATTGACATGAGCAAGATTACATCGCTTATTGGTTCTGAATGTCACTTTCAATCAATTGTCCAGCTCTACTGGACCATTGCTGGATTTTCTATTTTCGTCATTCTCTTGTAGATTTGTTGCCGAGAGATCATTCTTTTGTTGCACAATACAATTTAGTGAAATGATATACTTGGGTTTTCACATATTTACATATGTTGCCTTCAACCTTTGTAACCAGAGATGTTCATTTTTGTCTCTGATACTGATAAACTTGTGTTTTGTTTTACAACTGAAGGTCCGAATATTACATCCTTAAATTCTTAATGAGGTTTTCCTATGTTAATTTTAATTAATATCTATGCAAACTTCAGCATGTCACAGTTTTCCTGGTGGGATTTTTCAGCCTAAAATAACATATTTCCAAGGTAATTCTCACACTTTCTAACAAGCTGAGTCCAACAACTTATGTGCCACTGCTGCTTCACCTGGCAACTCAGAACTTTAAGTTGCAAGACAACACTGCATAACTTCCTGAGCTAGCCATCTTCTGTGCCTTTTATACAAAACACTACTGTCCACATTGTCCTTTCTGTAGCATCCACTGTCTCCTGTTTACCATATCCAGGTGTCATTCAATGGTTGGAAGAGAGAAGACTCCCAGGACAATAACAAAGTGCTTATATAGTGCCTTTCTAGTCCAGGGACCACTCGGTGTGCTTTTACAATGCAAACTGCTTTCTCTCACTGCCAAACAAATTAATTAAGATTGGTTTATTTCATGGACCAAAAATACATCAAGTTGCGTATAGCCTTGTCCCTCAGGCTCTAAAGTAAATTAACTTACAAAAAGTATTTGAAAATACAATAAAGTTTAGATCAAGCCCAAAAAATCAAGCCCAAAAAATCCAGCCCAACCAGACCTGAGTTCATGCACGTTTTTTTCCGAACCCGAACCGTACCAACGAAAGTGGTGGGAAATCACAGCCAACACCAGCCCAAGTTCGGGCTGGGCAAAGAATTCAAACTCTAAAATACAGAACATTATCGCAGAAAAAGATTTATTACTGACTGACCGGGAAGTGCAGTGGTGCAGGTGAGCTCACTGGGCAACTGGAACTGTGTGGGGTTTCTCTCCATTGCTGCTGCAATTAGAAGTTGAAACGGCCGTTTGAGGAGGCGTGGTGTTGGAGCTGATAATGTAGCACCCTCAAGCTCAGCTCCCTGAACATCATCTTCAGGTTCTGCTGCCTCCTCCTCTCCATCATTCTGCTCCTCTGAGGGAGTGGGAGTGGATGACGTGTTGGATGTTGGAGTACCAGGCCGGCTGCTTGGCCTGCTGCTGGTCCTACGGTCCAAAAGACGAACCTGAGCCACTCGTAGACCAGGACCTGCCGCTCCAGCCCCAGGTGGCAGACCATCAAGCCTCAGTGGGCCAGCACTGAGCTCAAGCTCCACCGCAGGAGATGCAGAGCACTTTGAAGAAGACTTCTCTGGTAGACCATTAATCTGCTCAGACTTCTGATCCCGCTTCTGACAGCAACAAATATATCAAAACACAGAATTATCAACCCATGTATCATAAAGCATAAGCAGAGTGTCAGGACTTTCCCATCACAGGACAAAAATCAACAATAATCTCATCAATTAGTTCAAGGGATAACTTTAAGCAACAGATGAAATTTACATTAATGTCCCTAATGACTATATTTGGTATATATTTAGTAAATAGTGAAGGACAACCCCCATAAAAGCCAAATGTTTGCAATTTGTGTGAGACTGAACAGGACAGCAACTGTAGTCCTTCTAAAGTGCTATTTCAACACATTAATCTTTTATGAAAAACTTACACACAAAAGCTGTGGTAGTGTAAAATACACTAGCAGAGGATAGAATCGGTTCAAAAATATTATTCCTCTATATGTTAAAGTTTTGAAACAGCTGAAAAGATAAAATATTCTCAAACTTTAACAGCTCTGACAAAGAAACATTAAGTGTCACCTGATCCAACTCAAGTCGGATGCCCATTGTATAGGAAAAAATAATTCATTGTTCTCACACCAACACCTCTGAAAGTGGTTTGACACAGAACATCTGTCACTCACCTTTTTCCTAACATTACAGCGATGACACATCCATTCTCCGGGGGGCAGCATTTCTTCACTAAGAGGAGGGTTGCTATGGTAAGACAAAATATAAAACACTCAAAAGGCTGAGGACTGAAGCTGACAAATTAATTAACAACTGTCTATTCAATCATCATATATTCATTATGTTACAATGTTTAATATCAAGCAAAGGAAACTTCATTTAGCAATACAGTAACTTTGGGTTCCTCTGACTCCACCTGGTGGACTCAATTATGCATTACAATAGAAATACTGTATGCTCATCAATTCCTGATGTTGAACATGTAAAGAGACTGTTATGATGGAATCATACCAAACTGAACAATAGGAAACAGAGCAATGTCATTATGTAGCTTTCTTTGATAAATATGCAGGACACACCTGAAGCCATCTCCATCACTTCAGACAACAATCTCAAATGACCAGCATCAAAAATAAAAAGCCAATCTGTGCAAAAGAAACTCATCAAAGCAGTAACAAGGATGACAGACTTGCAAAACTTAAAATAATACGGACATTCAAAAGATTACCTATAAATACATTCATAGCTTGTGTTAGGTAGGGTCCAGGTGACAAAACGATCTTAATTTCTTCTCAAGACAAAGTTAAATTAAGCGTACAAGCTGATGTGGAGAACAGTTGTTCAGACCGGCACTTGCTAATTTCACAACGGATGTATGAAACCATTTGTCGCTACATTAATGTTTCAATGACAAAAACTAACACATTTCGTTTGTTATTTGTTAATTTTTTTGGGCCAATGTCGAATTTTAAAGGTTGGTAAGATGGCGCTGGAACACAAAAAAAGGAGCAGGGAGGTCGCCATATTGTAAACAGAGGCAGACTCGACTCCATTTTTAGCAGCAATGGCTCTGGCTGCAGCCGCAGCAGGAGAGGAGGACCGACTGCAAGCCAACCCTCTCCTCTTTAAGACGCACTCTGGACTACTTCAAAAAAGAAAAGAAAAAAAAGAATTCGACTTCATTCCAAATAACGAATGAAATTAATGTAAATCAAAAATAAACAACAGCAATACTACTAATAATAAGTGAGACAACGCATGTAGCGGTATTCAGAGGAAACATGCTGAATCTTGACTCAACAGAAACCATTTAAATTCACCCTATTGGATCAGTCAACTTCAGGCAAACGTCAAATTAAACGTTTCTCCGGCTTTAAACTACCAACGCTACGCTGAAACCATAGCATTAAGATGTGTTTTAATGTTTACGTTTGCATGTGAAATCGACGGGCAATTAATTCTACGGCAAAAAAGTGAATATTGATGAAAATGAATAAGTATTCGATATCGCGAAATACAATAATTTAATTCACAAAATGTTAGCTACATATAAAGAACTTTCATTATAGAACATTAAAACAGCGAACTATGCACAATTTTATTGACGTTAGCATCCAACGCTCTTTTCTATAAATTGTGATAACAAAGCCGATCAGCTCTTGAAATGATTTAAACTGAACACACGTTTTGTTTTGTTTTTCTGTCTGCTTACCAACATTGTAGATGGAAGGCGGCAGGACAGTGGTCACAGCAAAGCAAGTCTCCCCCCTCCCGGCAACTATCGCAGGTGTCGTGGTTGGTGGCCCTGCCGCTCCTCCGGACGTCTCTCACCAACTTCCGACTCCTCTTCTCTACCTCTTCGGACTTCGGGGGCGCCAGTAGTGTCTGAATTTGCTGTGAAAAGCCCATTTTTTTAGCATGACATCGTGGCTGATGACTACCTGTCTCCAGAGCTGTAAAACGTGCAACTTTATGTCCGCAAATACGTTTTAAGTTAAGCTTAAAGTGATAGCATCAGGTAACATAATCGGAAACCTCAACCAATGGCCTTCACTGTACACTCAGACCATTGCCATTGTTAGCTAAGCCGAGCGCTTCACAACAGCCACGACGGTGATAAAACCCGCAACTCAGATTATGGAGGAAATAAATATATAAAAAAATATATATAGCATGCCCATTAATAGGCCCTTTCAAGCATAGAAACCTCACCTCCATCAAACCCCCAGAGGTATCCAGATCGTACACAATCGTCGGAGTCTCCATTTTGTCCCACATTCATCCAGGAACCGAAGCTGCAAAAGTAACTTCCAACGCAAGAGCCCACACCAATGCTTGTCAATCCAACAAGAAATGCAATATTGCAAAGGTTTCTGTCCAGCGAAAAGCAGGGTATGCTATGTTAGCTGACTGTAGGAGCTAACTACGAAGGCGAGACGTCAACCAGTCAAGGTTGTGGAGCTAGCGGATTCAGCAAGCTTATATTGTTGGCCCAAAAACAAAAGAAAAATGAAAGGTATCGAATAACTAAAACGCCGACTCCTTAGTACCAGTTTTTATACACAAGTGACGAAAATACATCGGAA
Organism: Arrhamphus sclerolepis; assembly: GCA_037176975.1. Classification (NCBI taxonomy): domain Eukaryota; kingdom Metazoa; phylum Chordata; class Actinopteri; order Beloniformes; family Hemiramphidae; genus Arrhamphus; species Arrhamphus sclerolepis. The sequence continues at coordinate 14,200,412 of JBAMYA010000005.1, forward strand.
ATCTTATCATCCGCACACTGTTTCTCTTGACTACAGAACCCATCTGCGGCCTAGCTGGCCAGCCATGATTCTAGTTTCTGCTCCTGCAGAAAGGAGCCTTGTAAATCTTCAAACACATTCGCTCCCATCGTCAACAAACGATGTGACCAAAAATAGAAGGTGAAGATCGGCGTATTCCAGTCGAAAGCACAGCTCGTGAGAACGTTCGAAAAGCGTTGCCTTCAAATTAAGGATGTAGAGATGCAAATTTGGTTGATGTTATTGTTATGAAAAAGACTGTCCATCTACACTGGCTGCTAGCAACATCCTCTACCAGTTGGCGCAACCGCGAACCGCCGGATGCGCATGCGTATTTGGAGGGCTACAGATAATTACTGGGATACGTACATTTCTACACAGTTTCGGCCGCTGTCGCGTTTTTTATCACTTGCATTACACATCTCCGCTCTCACCGCTTGCCTGGCCGTAACTGGATCGGATGTTTTATGCTCTTGTAGCTGAATCATGCATTACAGCTCTGAGCTTGAACGCTCAATAGAAATCTCCATGAACAGTCGTGTCTTGCTGTTGATCGTGTTGCTGATGACCTCCTGGCTCGGATAGAATGAGCTGCTGCTACTGTTGCTGTTGCTAGATCCCAACCATTGTTGATTGCAGAACCCAGTTTTACTATTATCTTACCTGTTTCAACTTGAAGTGTTACTCCCACTTTAATGACGTAATTTTGGAGAATTTTCTGTCTCTGCTCTGCATCCTTTTAGACAGTGGTGGGCCACCTCTTTTTTCTCTCAAAGACACACGCCAATGCGTGTCAAGCCCGCAAGTAATGTAATGCAACTATAAGGTCACATTACCATGTTTCGATTAAACAAGACAAATTAATTCAAACGTGAACTCATTTAAAAAAATCAAAATATTTTTCCAAATATACCCCATAAGATAAATGCTTGTTTGAATTTAAAATGACTTTTAGTGATCTACTCCAGCTAATTTGTGGATGCTGGACTGATTTTTTTTTTGTTTGTTTGTTTGTTTCACATTTCATTTTGTAAAATGTTGATTATTAAATAAAAAAAACAGTTGCTTCTTTTTATGGTTAATTCTTGTAGTGGACAGATGTTACCATGTTGAGGGTGTAACTTTTTTGGTTGGTGCCATATGTCAAAATAGGATTAATGCACATGCCAGGATGCACTTTATCCCAGCAGAACATAGTACTGTGCAGCATTGCAGAGTACTGTTAACTTACATTACCTGTCAGTGGTCATAATGTTGATCTCGGATTATGTAATCATATTAGTACACAAATCAGTAAGTACAGAAATCTCTAAGGTGAATTGAGTGATTGTTTTACCGTTGACACAATAACACTTCAAGGCAGCACGGTGGCTTGGTTAGCACTGTTGCCTCACAGCAAGAAGGTTCCTGGTTTGAGCCTCCACAGGGACCTTTCTGTGTGGAGTGTCAATGTTCTCCCTGTGCTTGAGTGGGTTCTCATCAGGTACTCTGGCTTCCTCCCACAGTCCAAAGACATGCTCCATAAGTTAATTGGTGTTCCTAAAATCGTCCCTAGGTGAGAGTGTGAAAGGTTGTACTGTAAGTCTACATGTGGCCCTGCAATGGACTGGCAACCTGTCCAGGGTGTACCCCTGCCTTTTGTCTGAAGTGTGCTGGGATAGGCTCCAGCAGACCCCCGTGACCCTTCACTGGAAATAGTGGGTGTAGATAATGGATGGATGGACAATTACACTTTAATGTGGGCAACCTGCTCAAAAACTTGCCTTTTCATAGCTGAATGGCCTTATTATGGGCCTCAAAAGTAATTAATTATCAAGAATGGAGATTAGTCGAATTTCATGTGAGTATCTATGCTTTTAAAACAGTGTCAGTTCACTAAGTTGCTCTCAGTTTTATGAAGATACTTGTTAGGTTGTTTTAGAATTTTGGTGAACTTATTCAAGTCCTGTGGGTTTTCTCTGCTTACTATGTTTTTACTTGTGTAATTCGGGGAAGGATTCCACATTCATGTTTTGGGTGAACAAAGAGGATATTTTAAACTTTAGTTACTGCATCATTAATAAAATCCAATTCTAGTGTATGTTACAAACACAAAACAAGAATGATGGTATAAAAAAAGAAAAGAATGAATTTTATCGGCTTTCATTGTTGGGGAAATTTAAGGAATGTGTGATGTCTCTTGGCAGCTTCAAACCTGTCCATTCTGATATACAGGGCATCTCTCTCAGTTTTCCATATTTAACCTTAACATAAAACCTGGACACCACCATCACCCAACAGCTGAAATGGGAGCAGAACATCAGCTCCCTGACAAAAAAGGCTCAACAGAGGATTTGCTTCCTACGGCAGCTGAAGAAGTTTCACCTCCCAGGCAAAGATGATGGTGAGCTACACTGCCATCATCAAATCCATCTTCACATCATCCATAAAAGTCTGGTTTGCTCCAACCACGGCCAGGGACAAACCAAACTGCAGCACGTCATCCACTGTACTGAGAAGGTGATTGGTTACAACCTTCCGTCTCTCCATTAGCTGTCTTGAGGACCTGGAGACTCCAACTCAACCCTTCTCATCCTGGACACTAACTCTTTCAGTCCCTCGACTCTCTGGTCCACTAGGACCTCATGGCAGCAGAACTGTTTCTTTTCCACCACAGTCTGCTGAACAAAAACTCAGCTTCCCCCAGTTGTAACCCCAACCCCCCACAACCTATAACTTATTTATCTTATTTTATTTTTATTTTTTATTCTGTTGTATATATTTCAAATTTGTATACAGGACTACCCTTTTTTGACTTTTTCCGTATTTTGATTTTTGCTTGCTCTCTATTTTGCACCTAACACTGTAAAATTTTCTTTTATGTACCTGGCAATAAAACATTTCTGATTTGGATTCAACTTGGATTGTTTAAATGTGAAGCATGTGAATTTTCTGCTCTTTGCAATAAAAGCAAGTAACTAGTGCAAAAACCACAACATAACTGGCTGAGTGCCCACATTTGGGTGGCTTAAGTGACAGTTTTCTATCCACAAATGTTTAAGACTTTGGAACAAATTCATATAAAGGTGTCCTATTGATAAATAAACAGTAACAGTACATTCATTTCTCAATCCTGGCCTTGAATTTTCTAACATATTATTCTACAAATAAACATTTATTGCTATTTAACAATGACAACAGAACCTTTACTACAGTTTATTCCAGAGACTAAGATTTAAATCAGGATTTATCAACAATTAAAATGTTTCCATGCCTGATAGAATGAGTAGTTTGTAGTCATTACCAGCAGGGGGAGATATTACCCTGTAGGTTTGGAGTGATTGGCCACATTAATGTCCCTATAAATTTGCTTCAGTTAATTTACACATGGGAAATGCATAATTTCACTAAAGATGTTTTTTAAACCTGATTTTATTCTATATTGTGGTCTTAATTTTTTCCTCCCTTGTAATTTTCTCTACTTTCTCTTCCATCGCCTGTTTTCTTGCAGGTGCAAACAGGTCTTGTTACTACTTGGATTACTGGGATTTTAAATCAGCAGTGGTTTAATTGGAATGTCTCTGACTATTCTGAAGGGAAAACAAAATATCTAAGAAAAAGGCAAATAATATAAACACCTAAAGTGAATATTCAAATTGCTGCTGTCAGACAATGAAGTAAACAATTTTATGACAATTTTTTTATGGTGGTGGGGGGGGTGGTATTAAAAGGAGGGATGCTGGACATTTGGACAGACTGGTGAGGATGTCTAGATCTGTGGTGGCCACAGATCTGGACTCTCTGGTGTCAGTGGCAGAGAGAAGGACCCTGGAGAAGACTCTGTCCATCCTGGACAACACACAACACCCTTTATACCAGATTCTGATGAGACAGAGGAGCATGTTCAGCAGCAGGCTGCTGTCTCTGAACTTCTCCACAAACAGACTCAAGAACTCTTTTGTCTCCCTGGACATAAGACTGTAACAACACAACAGCAATGAGTTAATTTTTCTGAAAGCTTGAGTTAGATAATGTTCCATGATACTTGCGCTGATAAAGGGGTTATCTCTTTTTTATCATTATTAGTTCTGCTCATACATGGGGCATGTATGGATGCCACATGTTCGAGCAGTGGTCTGTTACTCTTTGCTGTGTGACCCCCTTCACCAACACCACTGAACTGATGTTCACCAAGTCTCTGAAACAGTGGACTTTCCACTAGCATACTTCCTTTCTCTTAAATCTAAGAGAAAATAAAGCATTGTTTAAAAAAAGAAAAAAAAAACAACAAAAAACAAAACTTAAACGTAGCGCAAATGCAACTAACTTTCAGGCATGAAAACAGTCATTTTGATTTTTAGAATCATATTGTTGAAACTTTAAATTGACTCAGCACAGTCCTGCTGCTCTGTACTATGAGATGGCCTCTTAAACTAATTGTCATGCCCGCTCCTTCCCAGCTACCTCGGTCAGGGTCGCCAGCCTTCTGATCACCGGCCCCAACACTACAA
>JBAMYA010000005.1:14205019-14217703 GCA_037176975.1 Arrhamphus sclerolepis
GCAAACGCCCCCCAAAAGAATGTCAGCGCCCCCCTTTTGAAAATATTGCTGCCAGCACCCCCTTTCATCCTCCCAACACCCCTGTTGAGAAACACTAGTCTGGTGGGTCTATAGAAGCTTCACTGAACTCTCTTGAGGAACTTTTTTCATGGTTGGAGAAAAACTTCCTCTATTTAAATTAGAATGAGACAAATTGTTTTTTGGTCAATCAGAATTAGTATATGGGCATGTCAGTGTAATTGGACTATTATCTTAGTACTATAAGCACTTTGTGGGAAAGAAAAATGTGTGATTTCTTTGATTCTAGTTTTAAATTTGATAAACAAATAACCCCTGTGATAAATCAATTTTTCTTTCATTTACGGCTCTTGGGTAAGGTAAAAGCATACCTTCCTTCCAAAGATTTAGGGTGACTTATTCATCCATGTACTACCTGTTGATTGGATTACTGCAACTCTCACTGCTTTGACATTGATCAGTTGCTAATCCATCATTTACAAACTGTTCAGAACATGTGTTGGCTTCACTTCACTGGCTTTCTGTGCAGTTCAGGATCCATTTTAAGATTTATGTAATATTTATTATTTACTACCTTACTGGAGCTGTTAAACTTTCACTGTCCTGTCAGAAAACTGAGAGTAATCAACCAGTGACTCTTGAAAGTTCTAAGATCTAAATGAAAGAGCACAGGTGATAGAGCTTTTTCTGTTGCTGCTCTCAAACTGTGGAACGGTCTTCCTTTTAATACCAGATATGTTTAGAGCATTTTCCATCGTTGTTAAAAGCGCGCCTTTTCTCACTGGCTCTTCCTCCATCTTCAGCACCATAGCCTGGCTTTAAGTATGTGTGTGTGCCTGTTTTCACATGTATAATCTTATTCATATTATTTTGTTTTTATCCATTTTATTGTTGTGCTGTTTTTATTTTCTGTACCCTTCCCAAGATTTGTGCTTTGAGACAATCCTGCCTCAGATATTTATAGAAAATTCCTTTGACTTCATGCTTGGCTTGTGCTCTGACATGCACTGTCAACTGTGGAACCTCATATAGTCGCTGTGCCCCGCCAAATCATGTTTCATCAACTGAATTTACCACAGGTGGACTCCGATTAAACTGTAGAAACATCTCAAGAGTGATCAGTGGAAACAGTATACACCTGAACTTAATTTTCAGCATCAGGCAAAGGCAGTGAAGACTTATGTACAAGGGATTTCTTAGTTTTTTTTATTTTTAATAAATTTACAAAAATTTCAAAGGTTTTGAGGAAAGCATGACTAAAGATGGACCTGATAACACAAGACCAAGACTGTATAGAGATTCATTATATAACAGACTATAAAGTTCACATGTAACAAAGATACATAGATACGTTTAACTCATATTTTAACCTTACGTTCACCAGTAATGAGATTCCTGGTATTTGGAAGTCCGCCTTTGTTCTTCCCTTGCTGAAAGGATAAGACCTCTCTCCTGTTAACTTAGATAGTGGCCTATAGTTATTATTGTTGTTTTAGCTAAAGTTCTTAAGTGAACAACGTAAAGATTTCTTAGATGAGAATTGTGTTTTATCTCAACACCAGTCTGGTTTTAGGAAGTGTAACAGTACAACTACTGCAGCTATCAAGATTGTTAACGATATAATTGAGTCACTGGACTGCAAAAAGTATTGTGCTGCACTTTTTTATAGATTTGTCAAAAGCCTTTGACACAGTAAACCATGGAATTTTAGCAGGCAGGCTTTTAAACTGTGGTCTATCTGAGCATGCTGTTAGTTAGTTCTCCAGCTATTTGTTTTGGAGATCAGTCTGTTCAGGTTGCTGGATCCTCCTCTTCTGTTCTAACTGCACGGAGTGCTGTACCTCAGGGCTCTGTACTAGGACCTCTGTTATTTTTCTTGTATGTAAATGACCTTCGTGTAAATATTTCAAATGTCTGTTTTCACTTTTATGCAGATGATACAGGTATATATTGCTCATCACCCTCATTGGTACAAACCTTGGAACATCTGTAGTATGCCTTTGATATCATCCAGTCTCGTCTGTTTCATCTGAAATTGGTGCTCAGTGCAGAAAAATCTTTAAGTTAAAAAAAAAGTTTAAGTTGTTTACAAAAACCAAAAAAAAAAACAACAAGTAAAGATCACAACCACTCAAAGTACTGAAATTGAAAGAGTCCAATCATATAAATATTTAAGTATTATTTAACAGAACCTTCCTTTTAATCTCCACATTGAAAAACTTGTCACCAAATTAAAACTCAAACTCTGTTTCTTCTTTAGAAGCAAATTCTGTTTTTCTCATCAGGTACGTAAGTACTTACCTGAAATACCGTAAATAGCCCTGTTTTTGGATTATGGGGATCTGCTCTACATGAACTGTCCAGATAATTTACTGAAGAAGTTTACCACTGTTTACCACTGCTTTTAATGTGCTGCTCCATCCTCCTGGAACAATTTTCAAATGGATATAAAATTGACAGAACTCATTACTCTGAGTGAATTAAGTCAGTTTTGTGTTAGAGAGAAAAGAGTTCCCTCGAAGGGTGTAATTGATTTATTTGATTTATTCTGATGGTGCTGATTTTTTGTTTCCTTGTTCCTTTGTCTTTTCAACTAACTATTACCATCTTGGCCAGGTCTCTCTTGAAAAGAGATTTTATTCTCAATGAAACTCTCACCTGGTTAAATAAAGGATATAAATAAATAAATAAACTCTGCTATAGCACCGGAGTGCATTCATTGCTATCTCGGGTGAGCTCAACCATCACTGTTCAACTCTGCAATCTGACACACACGCATCACAAGAAACATATGTATTCTATCTATACGATCGTCTTGCAATTTTCATTTTTCTGCTTTTAATGATATTTCTATTCTATGTTACTCTATAAATAATTAATAGTTTAATTGATCCAATTGTTTTGTATTCTGTTGTTTTTTTTTGTTGTTTTTTTTGTTTTTTTTGTTTGTTTGAGTGTTGTGACAAATTGGAATTGCCCCGCTGGAGATTAGTAAAGTACGTCTGATTCTGATATTACAATGCTGTCTCCTAACCAAGTAATAACAAACCCCAACTCTGTTCCCAAAAGACTTCCAACATCAGATCAAGTCGTGTGGTTGTTAGAAATATGATCATCCTGACACTGACATGCTAAGTCCAAAATGAAAAAAGTGTATGTTATTCATTTTCACGTATTTTGCACTTAAAATGATAAGTTCACTCTCTTGGTGCACAGTAAGTAGCCTGTTCCACACTGAATTGGCCAATTCATGACATGTTGGCCAATGTTGGCAAAGATGAACAGCACCAGTTTAACGAGAATGGCTTTTTTTTTTTTTTTTCGTACTGACATCGTACAGCTTCTGTTTTTCAGAGGCTATTGTTTAAAGCTATAGCTTTGAGAATGATTTGACTTCATGCGCCTGGCCTTGCAGCTTGATTTAACCCATTTCTTGCTGAGGATACTGTTGTTTGACAATGATATTTTATTGAAACTGACTAGTGTTAAAATGCCCTCAAATACCAATTTTCAGTAGCAATCACAAAAAAAATTGTTCCAGTTTATTACATATTTTTGGTATTGGTGGGTTTTTTTGTTTTTTAAGCTTTAAGAGAACATAGAACAAGATGCTTGCCACATTATATTCCCTGGTAAACTGACAGTGAGCAAAGCTGGGCTAGTTGACTCTGAATTGATGCATGAAAGATGGCAAAACTTTATACCACTTACGTTTTAATGAACTTGACTATTTAAGAAAATTATAGCATGGACAGAAAATGTTTTCAGCCAATGAAGAAGACAAAAGTCTATTACTGTATAAAGAATCCAGCCCCCTATATTTGGGAAGGTGTGTAGGGAGCTGGACAGGTATTACTGAAAGCTCCATTTTCCTAATGATACATGTGACTAAACATGATTGTCATATCTTTCTGCATCTATATTATGTTGAGTTTTACCCAGTCATTAAGAGAATACCATTTTCATTTGTCCTCCATTTTGATTTTGTGGCTTGTTCTAGGAAAACTGTTGCTGAATCTGATGGATCACACTGATGTTGTGCGAGACTTAACCTTTGCTCCTGATGGCAGTCTCATGTTGGTATCTGCATCGAGAGATAAGACCCTTCGAGTATGGGACCTCAAAGATGATGGTAGGTAACCTTTCATGGAAAGTTGTTTAGACTTTAACCTCTGGCTTTATTTGAAATATCCTGAGAAAATACAGTGTCACAGACAGATCTGCCATAACGGTTATCTGCTGCTGTCATGGGTTAATGACTGATTAGTAAATATTTGTAGAATGAAACCTTAAACACTTTTGGAAAGGAAAAGAGCTTTTGAGAGAACAGCAGTTATTTTCAGTTTAGTTTCAATAACAAAAAGCATTTATAACATCTATAAACTTGAAACAAAAGAGTCGACCTTCATTTAAACTGAATCGCACAATGGTAAGTAAAATTGTGATGATCAAATTCTGTTGTTGAAAGGAAAACCTGAGAAAAAAGGTATTACTGGAACTGGAATGAAAAAGCCACTGGATAAAAGAAAATATTTGCTAGTTGTTAAGCAGTAAAATGGCAAGTTATGGGACAATAGGTCTTTAATATGGTTTGAAAATATCTCACAGTCCCAGTCTGTATAGCAGTATAATAAAGAGAAACTGACAGTTTAACTGCCTAATGAATGTATCAATTGCAAAACAATTAAAAACACAAAACCACTTAACAGCTGCTTTCTCCAGTCTTTTTAAAGGCTTAGTGTATCTTCCTCCATACATATATTAATCATATTTAGTATTGTAAATGGCTTATGTGCTGTATGTAATCATAAGGCTGAGAGGGTTGCATTGGAGAATTGGAATGATAAATCTATGATTTGGAATGCTAATTGGCTATGTTAATGAATTTAAGATCAGTTTTGCAATCCATTGACTTAGAATCGGGTGACATAAAGCATTGTCAAACTTAATTATGAGTTCTGTATGTCATCGTGACTTAATTTTTTGAAGTCTCCAGGGTTCAACATAGCATTTTTTCCTGACTGGCCCAGGGGTCCAATAGATTAGAGTTCAGAGATCTACTGGCCCCTTGGGTATTTTCACTGGCCCGGCTGACAAAAATGAAAATAACACTTGTTTATTTTTGTTTTTTTTAACCTAAATTTTGATTTATTAAATTTATTTATTTACATTTTACAGGATGCAGTCATAACTGCTTACTTTTCTGACTGTAGCTTCAGCCTTTGTCGGAGCTGTCAAAGCGTCTTGGTGCGACATGTCTTAAAACAGCTGACAGGGCTGGGAAACCTTTCATAATAAAGTTCCCCAGCCCAGCCACACCCATCCTCCGCTCTCGTCCAGAGGACTGTGTCTCAGTTATGTGGGAGACATGTTACAACAAGATGCTTTGACAGCTCTGACTATGCTGAAGCTACAGCTGAAACTGTAAGCAGGTATGATTGTTTTGGATCTAAACAATATGAGCACTATGAAAACTGTATGAGCAAATTTACACACTACAAATTTGTAACTTTTAGTTTTGAACTTAACTCACCTTCAACATGCAACATCAGTGCAATATTGGGACCTGACGTTGACGCCGTCCTTCTTTAGAAGAGCGACCGTCTTTTCGAAAGAAACGAAGGGCTGTTCTGATTTAATTGTGTGGTAGTCAGCATTGATGAGTTAAGTCACCTGCTGGTGACGCTCACTGGTAACCTGTCTCGCCCAAACATTAAGTGGACCAGGAGCCGGGTTGTCCGCCACCCACTTAGCCACCATACACAGCAAATGATTTTTACTCTTGTCATGAGCGTCGATGGCATGTTTCCTGAAATTTTCAGTACTTTTAAAAAATGCCCCTGCCTTGTCAGCCTTCGCTGGAAATTGCCAACAAACTGAACAAAACATTTAACCTGTGTCGCTAACCTGTGTCAGCCATGAATACTGTTTAGTCCATGAGGGATTTAAAACGTCTCTTTCTCCTTTCTGCCTTGAACTTCTCTTTAGTGGACATTTTCTTTCTTTTTTTTGTCTAAAAGGTGCTTGGCACACCACTTCAAGGTTTCTTCACAGCAAAATTCCCGGCAAAATCTAAATCTCAAATTTCAACTTACCCATGACTGACTGGCCGGTCACCTGCCAGGCCAATCAACTTGCCCTGCATGTACTTTCACTGGTCCCGGGCCTTGGGTTATGTCAGACCCTGGTCTCTACACACATGTCACCTAATCACATTGTGGCAACATAGCTAGTGCCATCCATCCTTCCATTATCTATTGTTTTCTGCACTTCTTTATATGTTTTCCCCTGTTCAATCAGCGTTTTAATTAAAGCACACTGTTCTTCTGAACAATATCTGGCCATCTTTCTCAGATTTTCAGAGAGAACAACATGTGCTGGCTTCATCCTTAAATAAGGGCTGCCTGAATGACACCTGTGTGTTCACATAATGAATGACCTCACTGATTGAACACGTCGCTTTCACTTAATTATTCAGTTACACAGACTCAGGAGCATTCATATCATGAGTGATGGGTATGTTGGTTTCTTTGGCTCTACTACACCAACAGGTAAATTATTTGCCTTGTAATAATATGATTCATACCAAAAACAGTGATCTGGTTAGTCATGTTGGATTGCTATGAACACAACTGTAAATCTCAACTTCCACCTTCAACATGCATCATGGTGCTATTGTATTGTCTTTAACAATGCTGTGATACACTTGGCTAACCCTCTTTATTGCTCAAACTCATTATTAGACATGATCTTTTATCCCAGCAAGATATATGAGTTTGGATATATATTGATAGTTAGAATTGGGTTGTGCTTTATTTGCTTTATAAAAAGAGAATAAATCTGGCTATTAGCTGGTGATACCAACCTTTTGTAAACTTTTGTGTAAATGAACTTTCTGTAGACTAAATTATTTTATGCCTTTTAGGTAACATGGTCAAGGTTTTGCGTGGGCATCAGAACTGGGTGTACTGCAGTGCCTTTTCACCTGACTCCTCCATCCTGTGCTCAGTTGGCACAGGCAAAGCAGTATGTATTCAAGTTTCTTTTTACTTATTTACATATATATATATATATATATATATATGTATATATATATATATTTATTTTGTTAAAAACTTTGCTCATGAATTTTTGTGCATGATTCTTAATGCTTTTGTGACTATAATGCTCAATCAGCCTTCAAATTGCAAAGTTGTACACCTTTCCTGTCTTCCCAATTCCACCTTAGAACAAACAGATTGATTGTTGTCAGTTGAGTTACATGCATGTTGTTTCTATTTGGATTCTGTTTTCAGTAATAAATACATAAAAATAGGATTTTAGTATTCTGATTTTACTTGTGGAGCAGACAAATAGCTGACTATATTATTGTTTAATTTGGCCATATCTTTTCAAAGAATTTGAAGTGGGTGAGACCCATTTCAGTAGTAACGTCATAATCACAATCAGATCAATTTTTAAATGAAAAAAAAAAAAAAAATTAACCTAATTTGCAGATTTGAGTTTTTTTTCTGTATTATGTCTGCAGCCATAAAGAAAGTTGTTTCTGGATATTAATTAGACGGGCCACCATTATTTGAACTTGTTTACGGTGTAAAATTGGCCTGAGCGTGGTGGCAAAGGTAGTTGTGTTAGGCTTTGTGTCCCTACAGTGTGTGTGTCTTGCTTTCCCTGTCACAGGTGGTGGCAGAGCTCAGTGTGTGATTGGGTTTTGAAAGGAGCGCCGCGCTGACATTTTGAGCAGCCGGTAAAAACCTTGGACGCACAGTGCACAATGCCCAAAGGCCTGGCCAGGGGCAGCCTGGCACCTGACCCACAAGGTCAATCTGTACGTAGGTGCTGCTCTGTGTCTGTCTGCTTCTGCTGTTGCAGTTCCTCTATTTATTTCATAATTTTCAGTTTAAAAATGTCATTAAACTGATGGTTAAATAACCCCTTTATCCCTCCTCAAACCACTCTCCCAACCCACCTGTCTATAAGCACACTTACTTTCACACCTTCACCCTGTATTTTAAAGTGGCACCATCTGCACACCCTGTTTTGGAATTTTGTTATTCTCATGAAACATATTTATCAGATACACTGAACTGGTTTGGCTGGCAATGGCAAGTTACAGAACACAGGTTTACATACAGTTTAATAGCAAATCTGTCACTTTCTCTCAGTCAGTACTTGATTTAAGGAATATAGTAAATGTATAAAAAAAATTATGAAAAAGTGTGTGAATGAGACAAATGCTAAACATGATAATTTTCTATCTGCTTTTCTTATGCACCAATTTATGATTTTACAAAAAAGTAAATTATTTGTTTTGTTTTTTTTATTAGCAATAGATTATACTGTCTTTCATCTTCAGATGGACCACTGAATGCTTGAAGGGTTTGCAAGATTTAAATATTTTCAGATTGATAATGGAAAAAGCATCTGGACCAGTTCCCTATAACACTAGCCTGATGCAAAAACATATAGGTCATGACTAAAAATTCTTTCACAGATGATTGTGAGTTTGTGTGTGTGTGTGTGTGTGTACATGCGCGCATGCACGCTTGTGCCCAGGTGTGTGTGAGTGAGCGCATTTGTACTATGACACAGGTATCTGGCCATTGGCCATAAAATATTCTTTTCTCTTGCAGTATCTGTTTCTCTTTGTAGGCTTCTGCTGGAGATGTGAGCCTATTGTATTCACAGTGAACTAAAACTGAAAGGGGAAACCAGTGGAGTAATATTGTTACCTTAAGTTACTACTTGTTTTTTTCTCTTGTGTGTGTGTGTGTTTATACTTTTTTTTCTTTGTTAAAATACTAGTTCTTTAACACACCCTTTTCTTGTTAAAACATGATTAAATAAAAAATATATATTTTACTATTAAATAACGTGTACTACTTTGTAGAATAGCCTTTAAGGTTACAAAGCATTAAAAGTGATACTAAGTCTATCTTAGGCACAACTGTTTAGTTCTGATTTAAATGTTTATGCTTAATTAGATTCCTAAATGCTTTTTGTACATATAGTAAAGTTAAGTATAAAACATCAATTCTTACAGTTATTTCATAAACTAATAGCCCTTTCTTCACTGCACAGGTGTTCCTATGGAGCATGGATAACTACGCCTTGATACGGAAGCTGGAGGGACACCACAATGATGTGGTGTCTTGTGAGTTTTCACCAGATGGGGCACTGTTGGCCACTGCCTCTTATGACACCAGGGTCATTGTATGGGACCACCACAAGGCCACAATCCTCCTGGAACTTGGGTAAAAAAAAAAAATCAAACTACATAGGAATGGACTTGGCGTCACCTTTTAACGCAATATGAAAGTTCCAATAATGTTCAAATCTGGTTTTACCTCAGCATAGACATGCAGTGAACCTCTAATCCTCTCGTCACCTCCTTCATATGTAAATTTCACGACTTAAATATTCAGCTGAAGTAAAGTAAAAAAAAGTCTAAAAAAAAAAAGAAAGAAAGAAAATCTTATTTGATGACGCTTGTATTTAGAACGTTGCGTGTTGAGCGTGGATCCGGCTTCCTTGCACAGTCCAAAGACATGCATGCTAGGTTAATTGGTGTTTCTGGAGTAGGGATAAGTGAGTGTTAGTGGTTGTTGGTCTACATGTAGCCCTGTGATGAACTGGACACCTGCCCATCTGTACCTGCCTTCATCTGAAGACAGCTGGGTTAGACTACAGCAGAAATAAACGTTTATAGATAATGGATGGATTATCAACCAGGTTTTCGTTGAAATGTTGCTTAAAACCCCAGAAAATGGGTGAGATATAGCTCTATGTTCACAGAAGAAAAAGAAAACTTTTTTATTTATTTATTTATTTTGAAATCACTAAATTTCTCTTAAATCCTTACACAAGAGCCAGGTGACCACATTGTTACTTTTTCAATGTATGTACAATTATGCTGGTCCTCCCCGTTGCAGCTCAGTTTGTGATAGAAGGTTCTCTGCACAGTAGACGATGAAATCAGACACTAGAGCATCCCTTCCTTCAGACACAGACGAAGATCTGAGCAGAATCAGTGTAGAGGCGCCAAGTCTGGAAAACTTTGATGTTACAGAGTGTGGCAAGCTGGTTTAGCCAAGGCCAAAGATCAAGAAGGCCCAACTACTGGAGCTGGCCACTCAAAGGGAAATGTGACTGCAATGGAGGATAGTCCATCAGACACTGAGTCATGAGATGTTCAGTTTGAAACCCTTAAAACACATAAAACCTTTAGTTTAGATTAGCTTTTTTCTTTTATTTATCTTGAGATGTTTTAAGTATACAGAGCTTTGGTTTGAGTATTGTATGCCATCCAGCATCAAACAGTTCAAACTGGCCTGGCCTCTGATGATAACACGCTGATCTGCTCTCATCTCTCTTCAGCCATCTCTTTCCTCCTCCTTCACCCATTTTTGCTGGAGGGGCAAATGACCGCTGGGTTCGCTCTGTGAGCTTCAGCCCTGATGGTCGCCACATTGCCAGTATTGCAGATGACAGGTAAGAAGCTCCATTATGAAAAAGAAAATTTTAAAAGAAATTAAAAAAAAACAAACATTATCATTACAAATAATATATTGGAAGAAGAATGCAGAAACATTTATTGGTATACTATTTTCTTCCTGACCTCTTTGCAGCATTCACTAGTGTGTGATGGTGTATAATTGGAAAAAAAAAAACTACAAATACTTAAAATAAGAGTCTTCATAGGTCCGTACAAATGCAGCACTAAGAGAGTACTATATGTTTGGATAAGCTTGTTGTGTTGAAGTATTTTGTGTGAACATAAAAGCGTGTGTGTGTGGAGGGGGGCTGAGAACACGTGGGTCAGCATGCTCTGCTCAGGACAGGACAGACAACACAACAGTGGTAGGCTGAGCATCCCGTGGAGCTGACCTTAACACTGGATGCTCTTTGTAACCCTCCATTTGAGCCATTTGACTCGATAGATATCTAAAATTTATTTCATACAAAAGTCGACTACCCTGTGATATAAACCTAGTCGACTTTGATTCACTACTGATGACATCATAAAAACACAGGAGAAGAGACAGACTTGTAAAAACAGCAGTTTTTATTACCACCACGTACCGTTCATGACAGAAAGTACTTTCACACAGCCAATCAAACTGGCGTCTAATAGTGTTCCATGGTGTGTTGTAAGATGGGAGACTGTAGCCAGGTTCAAAATGGCACAGTATTTCTCAGAAAACTTCTCTGTGGACCGCAGCTTATGGTCTGATGTCTTTAACAATGAAATTCACCAACAAGTTGACTGTTGACCAGAGGATGTGGAGCATTAGCCATGTCTTTTCAAATGAGCGTCCATAGAGCTTATACTTTTATTGTATTTCAGAGCTGACTTGCAGATATTGCAGATGACAGAAGTAGATTGCTAATCTTTAGTACATTATTTCCAACACAGTTGAAACATTATGAATTTGCTGCAAGGATTTGCCACCCTCTTCACCTGCATTCTTCTCTTAAGTATCCATATTGGTAGTTACGATGCATTCACATGTATGCCTCATGGAAGCGCACACCAGAGGAGATCAACACATGGGGTTGAATGTGTCTTTATGACCAATCAAACTGCTGCTGAAATATCCGGGAAGGGTTATTTGTTGTGTTGATGTTCTGTGGCTCACTCCGCCAGACAGGTTCTCCCACTTGTCATATTGTGTTATTTGTCTAAAGGCATGATTAGGTGTCTTCAGTCAGGACATGTGAGGGTGTGATATCCAACACTACATGTGTTGTACCTTGTTCCTCTCCTTCAGGGAACAGAGGTTATAGACATAAAATTTTGTTATTTGTTATACACAGAGTCATCTGGCTCTGCTGTTCTTGTCTAGTCTTCATGATCTAACAAACCCAGAGAGTTTTAAAGTTTCCTTAAAAGCAAAACCACTCTTGTGGTTATTGGTAAGTATGAGTATTGATCAATCTTGTATATGTGGCCTTGAGAGTAATATCTGCTAAACTGCCAAAAACAAAACACGTCTAATTATGGCAATAATTTCTGTCTCTGCTTAGGCTGGTTCGTTTTTGGAGTATTGAGGAAAGAGCTCCTCAAGCAATAGCGTCGCTATCCAATGGCCTATGCTGTACCTTTTCTGCTGAAGGAAGTTTCCTTGCTGCTGGGTAAAACATCACCACACATATTGAGGGCTTACTGTGAAGTGTTAAACAAATACAGTGCTCAGCGTGAATGAGTACACGCCCTTTACAAAGTAACATTGTAAATAATATCTCAATGAAAACAAACAATTTCCAAATGTTGACAGTTTAATATAACATCTGTTTAACTTATAACGTGAAAATAAGGTCAATAATAAAACTTAGATTACACATTTTTTCAGTTTTACTCAAATTACAGAGGTGCAAAAATGAGTTCACCCCACAACAAGAACTATTATATCTGGTACTTTATATCATCTACATGATTTTTCATGACAGCATCAGGTCTTCTAGGCATTGAAAGAACAAGTTGGAGACATTTTGCAACATCAATCTTCTTCCATTCTTCAACAATGACCTCTTTTAGTGACTGGATGCTGGATGGGGAGTGATGCTCAACTTGTTGCTTCAGAATTCCCCACAGGTGTTGGATGGGTTCAGATCAGGAGACATATTTGACCACTGAATCACTTTCACCCTGTTCTTCTTCAGAAA
>JBAMYA010000005.1:14217803-14282273 GCA_037176975.1 Arrhamphus sclerolepis
AACGGTAATCTTTTTTTTTTTTCCCCAAACCTACATTCTTTTATTCTTCCATAGCTGTAAGCATAAAGACATTGTGCACACACAGAAACACACAAACAAATGAGCACAATGGCAACAGGATTGTATCAACAAATTTTATTCTCTACAAGTCCAGTGTTTCTCTCTTTTTTTTTTCTTTTTTTTCTTTTTTCTTTTTACTGATTTCCACCAAATGGTAAGAACAATAGTAGTTTTTTTTTGTTGTTTTTTTTACTTCTTTACATATATACAGCTTGATTTTTACTATTGGCAATATTTACCATCTATATACACAACCCATACACCACCCTATGTACCACAGACCAACTTCGTGGCCAGGGCAAAGGTGGACATGTTCGTTTAAAGCCTCAGTAGATTCCTACTAATTGTTCTCTTTCCTCCATTTTTCTGTTAATAGAGGGCAGAGTAAGAGCAAAATAATCTCAGCTTAGCTTTTCTAACCTGACATCCTCTCTGGCAAGAATAAAGTCACAGGCCTTAGAAGAAGAAAGCCTTTGAAATGCTGTGAACGAGTGTTCAGGGCAGGGACACCGAGAAGGATGGTGAATGAAACCTAAACAGACTTTCCTCTGAAAATGCAGTTGGAAGGAAAAGGAGGGAATTACTGATCTTTTGACCTCTTTCAGCCTCTCTGTGCTTGTGAAACGATATTTGCCAGCATGGTAGATCTCTGTCCAAAAACACAGCATGGAGAAAGAAGACGTACTCATTTTGGCTCTAAACAGGTGTGAAATGGCAACAGACAAACAAGCTTACAGCAACTGTGCTGCATCTGGAGACAAATTTAAGTGAATAGTTACAACTGTAATGAGTGCTGTTTAAATACAACTTTAAGAAATGTGACAGAAGTCATTTCTAACATGACTTTTAAGTCTCAAATAGGTGGGGGAAATTGTATGAATAAGTCATGAAAAACCCATCTTTAATGGTATCCATCACATTTATAGTTTGGATTCAATCTTAAACTTTAAATCATCAGTCACACCAATATGACTTGGAGTGTATTTACTGTTCTAATAATTCCATTGGCTGAAATAATGAGTTATCTGTTTGTTAATGTTGCACTAAAATCCACTTTACACAAGATATCTATTATAAACTGTATTTTGTAACGGACCAGTATAATGTGGAAAACCAACTGATCCTCAATATTTAATTTCGACACCAATATCAGAAAAAGTTGTAAGTGTAAGGAAATGCAAACAAAAGAAATAAAGACAGTGATTCTTCATTTACTTTGACTTTTATTTCAGTGCAGGCAGTATGAACCTATGATATTTCATTTCTTAATATGAATCAATTTCAAGCTCCTTACAAGTTTCAAAATGTTACGGCAATGAAGTTTTTACAACTTTGCCTCGCTGTCATTCCTTCTCACAACACTTAAAAGGTATTCTGGCATTGAGATTACAAAGAAGTGAAGCATTTTAGTTATTCCGATTTTTCCTACATGCATCTTTAGGTGCACAGCATAGGGGGTCCTTGATGTTGCAAAGTCCTCCACATGTTGTCTACTAGTATGCCTTAGCTATACTTGTAATGTCTGAAGAATGTGGTTTGCATTTTTCTTGCTGAAAAGTACCCGTATGTCTCCCGAAAAGTTTTCAACGCAGTATATTTTATTCTGAAATTAGTATCAGCAAAATCATTGACCATCCATATTCTTGTTACAGATTTCCTACTTCCTTTTTTTTTTTTTTTTTTTTTTTTTTTGTTTGTGCCATTATTGTGTGAAAAATATCTAGCTGGTATAGTCATTCATACACACTTTGTCCAGTTATTAACTTCCATTCATCTGGCGTTAGGTTGCAGAGGCAGCAGCCTAAGCAGAGCCCCAGAACTCCATCTCTCCAACTTCTCCAGGATTCCTCTTCCCAGACCAGCTGAGATAAACCGATAATCCAACTGACTTCCTGCTAGGACGGATGGATGGATGAAACATCTCCTGCTTTTGGACCTATTGGCCTTTTTGTCTTTGGTCTGGACCATGTGTCCATTTCTTCTACAAAGAAAAATAGAAAAAAGATCTGGAAAGCTGCTTTATCTGAACACAATACATATTTTCACTGTGTGACGGTCCAGCCAGATGCCTCCGAGACCAGAGACGTTGATGGACCAGACTAACACAGGACTTCACTTTTGCACAGTGGAATTTTGAGTGGCATTTGTTGACTAAAGTTTCCCAAGATAATAGCTTACCTATGTGGTTATATTAATTATAGATAGATACCCTTTAAACACAAGGATACTTAATGTTTATCTGAAGCATATGCATCGTGTAGGGAGAAATATACTAATCCTTTCACATCTTTCTTTGACAAACTTCACTTTTTTAAAAATTTCATTGAGTTTCCCCCAATTCTATTGGCAAATGCAGGATCTTCTGCCCTTCTTTGTCCCTCAAAGAGTCAAACTTATTTATGGAAATAGGTTGGGGTAATCATGAAATATGTAAGGTTCATACTTTCTGCATTTAAAGCGAGGGTAAGGGATTATACTTGATTTCTAACCTAGATCACCTTTTTACCATCTGTTTTGCTGCCCATCTTGTTAATAGATTGCTGTGGACTGAGCAGAGTGGGCACCACCAGAATATGGTGAACAAGGCTCTAGCCATTCACCAACACATGAGATAAGGGAGGATGGAAAGTCTTGGAAGTGTTTATGTTGGGGTGTTTTCCTCTGGGAGAATGGGAGGGAGGTGGGTTTATGTTTACTTACAAATATCAACTGATGCGATGCTTTCCAAAAATCCCTTAACCTACCTTTAAGTAAAGGTCAAAGTAAAAATCAAAACCACTGTGTTGTTTTCTAATTCTTTCTCTATTTCATACACACATTTTTTCAGTGGGGGTTGTAATTCAGTGATGTTAACTCTATTTTTCAAGTCATAGCACTTTTTGTTTAGGTTTAGTATCACTTCAGCTTTACTGCTAAGTAGGACATCTTACTAAAACATTTTTCAGTCAATGCAAAGATGAATTCATTATAAACAGTTTCCAATACTGCATGGAACAGAAAAGACTGCTGTGTCATATTGCATCAAAGCTAAGAAAAAAATATAAGAATTTATTGTGCATTTAGGCACAAAAACAAAATGAAAAATGCTTAATTTGGGAACACTAACAGTCAAGACTGTTCTTCCACTGGTGAGTGTTGGTTAAAAGATAAATACAGTAGGTCAGAAACAGTTGTACAACATACAGCTTAGGTGTCAGTTATTTATCGTAAAACATATGGCCAGTAATGCAAAACCACATTGTATTTACATCAGACATTTGAATTAATGACAATACTCAGTAGAAATGAAAATATTACCTATCAAGCCCATTTTGTTATCTAACGTGACACACAAAAAAAAGTTTAAAAATTAAGACACAATTTGTAAAATGTCTTTCAGACATGTAATTTCCTTTGATTCACAATCTAGCCTACTGTTGCAATATATACAGTATAAAACAGTAGGTGTTAGCTTTTGAAGAGGGAAAAAAAAATATATTTCTCTTGTGTCTTTATAAAGCATTTATGAAATAAGACATCCTCCTATCTTCGTTTTCTCAAAGCAGCACTGGTGTGACGCGAGTCAGATTAAAACAACACTGAGGACGGAGACGGTAACGACAAAATCCATCAGCAGGTCCCAAATTAGATAGAGGGTGGGCTTTCTGTTTTTGTTTTCTGTTTTGTTAGTTTTGTTTTTTTTATTTTCAAAGTACAGTAGTTGTACCATCCTAAAGCCTGTCTATTTAGCATTTCCATTTCTTGGAGGCCACATGGGGGCATATAAATCTGTTGTGTTGACAAAAGTGCCACTGTGCTAATGAGTAGGTATGGTCAGGTATGTCTTGTACTGACTATTACTTTGTCCTACTAGTGGTGCACATTGTTCTGTCTTACACCTGGGACTGACAACTGATCTTTCCCGTGATATGCTGCTCCCATGTGGTCAAAGGTGGTAGTGCTACATAGAGTGGTTTTAAAATAGTAGTGGAGTTAATTGGTGTTATTGTGTGATTTGTGGTATATTTCTGAAGCTTAAGTAAGACTCCTGTTAAATAAGACAGTAGTTTTGACATTAATTTCCTTTGAAAAGTGCAAAAAAATGTATATAAACAAAATGGTTGCCTTCAGTGACGTACATTATGCAATTATTGCACCTGACAACCTCCTCCCAGACTGAGAGCCTAAGGCCATTTGAACCACTGTCATTTCGTTCTAGCACTTCCATGCTATTGGTTACTCCAAGCTCACAGTCAACATTCACTTTTTCACAATAAAAGCCTTGTTATTATTCTTTTTTTTTTTTTTAAACCATTGCTTTCAGTCAAAAAACAAAAGAAAGAAAATACGGAGAAGAAATCTTTAGAAGTAAAACTGACTTTGTTTGTCATCCTAAATTAAAGGACACATGCAATAATGTGGGAGACCAAGTTTGCTTCTGTCTGACCATGCACATGGACATGCTGAGATGACAACACCTGCTTTGAATCCAGAAAAAAAGAAAGACAGAAAACACACACACACACACACACAGTCACACACACACACACAAAAAAAAGTCATTGCAAAGATCCAGCCCTGAATAAGATCGGCAATTCCAGGTGGTGAAACTCCATCTTGTTGGAAAACTTGTTTCCACTGCACCAAGCAGAGTAAAATCCATCAGTAAAGGGATTCCAAGAAACTCTTTAAAATACAGCATCATGTCCATCAATGAATTGGCATTAAATGAACTCTGCACTGTAAAATCCCAGTTTGTTTTAAGATAAAAAGGTAGTGACATAGATAAAGACACAACTGTAAAGGGCAGTGGGCTGCTTCAGCCCATACACAGTACATTTTCATTATTGGATTTCAAACATCACAACCAAACACTCATTTAGTCTTGTTATCAAAGCTAATGGTTCGTCAAATCAGATTTCAAACCAGTGAGCCTGCTCTGCTCTGGGCTGGCACCATGACGGGCACTGCCCCCATGCGCTCCAGCGTCGCCTGGCTCACGGCGTAGGAGTGTGTGTGCTGCCCGTGTGTGGACGTCACCACTGGCTTGAGGCTCACAGAGCCATTGCTGCGCATCATGGCGGGAGGGGACGGGGCAGAGTTTGTGGTGACCACCAGAGTCTTGGGTGGTGGAAGTGTGTGGCTGCCATTGGCAAATGATGTGGTTGTTGCTGTTGTGGGCGGTGCATGGCGGGGCAGTGGGGTGGAGCCTGGCGCTGTGACCGCCGTGCCGTGGCTGTGGGAAGTGTTCTGGGTTTGTCCGTGGCCATGTGCTCCACGTGTTCCATGCGCTCCATGCGTTTCATGTGGGGCAGCAGCAGCGGAGAAGGTCTGGCGAGTGTCTCCATTGTAGCGAGTGTAGGAGTTGGTGTCATAGTTGGTTTTGGGGTTGTGCCAGTACCGACTGTTGTATGTATTGGTAGACGTCAAAGTGTCATTCTCTGAGGACGAGGCATCTGCATGGAAAGCCTTCACTGATGATGACCGCTTGGGAGGAAGGTCGTCTTCTCTGTTGGAGAGACACGCCAAAGAGTCACTTTAGACAATAATCCACAACTTTAGGAATATATTAAAAAACTTTGATTTGAATCATTGTACTTTTTGCATTCATTCCCATTCCTATAACTATAGTTAAGAGCATATATTTTGGTGTCTGAAGTTATTAAGAAATCAAAAAAGCCCAACATAACACATTGTAGTCCCTTCGTGCACTTTGTCCACTATAAATAAAAGTTATGTTTCTTTGTCTTGCTTTGGTTGGTGAAATGAAGTGAACTATGGTGATCTGGCAAATGGGGAGGAAGAGGTGTGTAGAATGTATTTTAAAACGAATTAAATAAATAAAAACAACTTGTTTTTCAAATGTCTCATTCAGCAAACCTCTTAGATTTATTGGGTGCTGTGACGTCACAGATCAGGACCAGAGAAGAATCATCCAGCTTCCCCATTTGTCTCTCCAACAAATGTTGCTACTTTGCACCAAGATGTAACATTCATTTGAACAGAGGAGAGGGGTGACGTCACATACTGGGTTGGTGACTCCACTCCTAAAACCAGTTGCTATGAACTTTAGGAGCTGTAGGGACGTGTTAGAAGAAGAAGCTCCCACACAGCACCCATGCACTGCTTTGAGCAAAGTATGCTGCAGGTATTAGGAAGTCAGAAAGTCAGAAAATTATGCAAATGTCTCATTTAACAATCAACTGCTGTAAGAAGATTTTCAAGGCTTCAGTAGATGGAAATACCATTGTTAAATATAGCACACTGTGACTCATTGTGCTGATTCTTCCTTGATCTTAGATAATGTTTTATTTTCATCACATGGTTTTGGACTCCATGTATATTTTACACTAAATATATTAATTTTGATTTTAGTCGAGCTGAGGGAGCGAAAACTATGAATGAGACTATTGCAGTCCAGCCCAAAAATGGAGCATAGGTGATCCCAGACAGCTTCAGATAATTAAAACGGGGTATTTACCTTCCAAATGATTCCCGGAATAATTACAGGGCAAAACTGAAGCTCAGGTAAACAACTGACAGAGGTGTACAGACTGTTCAAATTAGCTTTTGATGATGAAATAAGAGGCTGTCAGGGGATATAATGAAGGTGAGTGTTCTAAACTTTATTTTTGCCAACATTTTCTGAAAATGAGTGCATATTCAAGCAAATGACTTTTACTCAGCATAAGAAAAAATAAGTTAGAAGCTTTCTACCAATCTTAAAACCAGTCACATTGTACTCTTTAGTCTCAGTGCACTTGAACTGACCACAGTCTTTGGTTTGCTGTCTTTGAGAAATATAAATAGGTAAAAGCTGAAACCAACCTGATTTCATTGGGGATCTCTTCCTCCTCATACTTGTTCTTGTTCTTCCAGTAGAAAAGTGTGACCACCACCAACAGCGCACAGATGATGAGAGCCAGAACTCCTGTAGCGATGGTCCCTGCTATCAGACCCACACTCTGGGGCTGAGCTGCAAGGAGGAGAAACACACAAAAAGTTTGAAACACCAGCTAAATAGTTTAAAGGCAGTCCATCCAGGATCAGCTGAAACAGATGTTTAATGTTCTGAAGAAATGTAAAACAAATAAAAGGTTGGGTTGATATGAAAAATACAGGCAAACATATAGCAGTGATTCTTATATTCACTATTTCTTTTCTTTTCTTGTTGCAGGAAGTATGAACCCAAAATATTTAATGTTCTTTTTTTTCTTTTTTGTGCATCAACTTCATTCCATTTATTAAATAACACCCATTTTTGCATCTCAGGCCAGCAACTCAATATAAAAATAGTGATGGACAAGGCCACAAACCTAATTTGGACCCCTGTTATCTATGACCCCTGATCAGGCACCACCATTCATCAATGACTGACCAAATGCCTCTAGAGGCTGTGCAGTCTCTCTCTGTGGTTATGCAGATTCCACTGTGGGAGCACACCCTGCTGATTGGACGGCTGAGTAGTATTTCCAGCACCATTGGACTGGTGGGATACCAAGTCACCAGGCCAATCAGCTGATGACAAGGCACACCTGCACCCTATAAAAGACTGCTGGACTGATTCCTTCAGTGGGGCAGCTTTTGGAAGAGGTTTTGCACAGCTGCAACCCATGGTGCTTTTTGTGCTGCCTTGAGGACTGTGTTAGGGTTGCTCTTTGTCCTACCTTGCTGTTTAGGTATGGACTGGATTTGTCCTTTTGTGTTGAGGAGGAGGAGTTTTGTTTGGCTGTTATGTTCACACTCACTTTTGCAGAGGGAGGGTGAAAGAAAAAATTCTGCAAGATCAAATTGCATATTTAAAAAGGTTGTTTGTGTTTTGTTTTTTTGGGCCAATCTTGGCATTAAACCACCATGTAGACACAAAAAATACTAATGCCATTTAAAACTTTACTGTTCAAATACCAGCCTTATGCGAACCTCGTCCAGAGCTTGGAGGCATCTGACATGGACCATACATGGTTGAAAAATTGGGAGTTGTGTAAAAAAAAAAAAAAAAAAAAATACTGTTATCAGTATCAAGGTCAAAAGCCAGGCCCTATGATGCCATGGGATCATTTACACTTCTATTATGGCAGCGTTAATGCAGATTAATGAAATATAAAATGTGACAATGATGACTTTTGTACTTGCAGGAAGAATGAGAAAAAAAATGTTTCAAATGCTCCGACTCTTGGAGTACGTTATTTTGTTTGTTTTGCCTTTTCCATATCTTAACTTTTCCTGACTCAAGACTGTGCTAAAGTGACTTCAGTCACATTCAAGCTCATGTACAATTTGACTGTGTACAATAACAAGGTGTAAAATAAAGTGAGATACAGTGATGTGCTCTCTTATATCACAGAAGTGAAATACATGGACTGACCCAAAACAAATGAATTGATTAAAAAAATTAATTCAGACTAAGTTCAGAACAACAGACAAGGACGGAGGGCATCTGGGACCTGATGCTAAACGTTAAAAAAAATAAGAAGAATTAGCCTTTTCTTTTCTAAAATAATTGGATGAAATAGAAAAGGGGTACAATATGCAACACTTGCATCTGAATCTTGTCTGCTGGTCCCCGTACTAAAGATTGAGAGCCATGATATTTCTGATACTGAGAGAGGTCCTGTCACTTGCCATCAAATACCAAAAAAAGATATTTACAGTCATTCTTGTCAAACTGTCTGACCCAGTATGACCTAAATCAACCCATCTGCCTTTTACTCTTTGTCAGATGTAAGACTGCTGATCTGTGCAAGATGTTCTGGTCATGTTCTTTGTTTGGCTGCACTGTTTTCTACTTAAGTCTGTTTCTGACAAGTGTCACTCTTGAAGACATCTAACTCTATTCCCATGTGCCTCTGTTATAGTGCTGGAACAAAGCATGCATCCCTGCGTCAGTAGCCTTGTCCAAATGCGGTTTTGATGCAATACCTAAACGTGATATTTTGAAAGAACAATGGCAACAGATGTCCAAAATCTCTTTAGTTTTAGCAGGTTAATTTCTGTTTCTGCAATGAATCTACTTGTCAGTATTTGTATAAGAAAAAAAATAGACGTATACAATGAATAACTGAAAGGCTCGGTTGAGTTTTCTGAGCTTATAGTCAATGATTTCATGGAGGATTAGTGAATTCAAAGCTTGCGATGACTCATTCAAT
The DNA here is from genome assembly GCA_037176975.1 of Arrhamphus sclerolepis. Taxonomy (NCBI): domain Eukaryota; kingdom Metazoa; phylum Chordata; class Actinopteri; order Beloniformes; family Hemiramphidae; genus Arrhamphus; species Arrhamphus sclerolepis. The sequence continues at coordinate 14,226,989 of JBAMYA010000005.1, forward strand.
TTTCGATCTGTTATATCTGAGACCCCTTGTTGTGCTTGCTAGATCATGTACCTATAAAAAGCAGATATGACTCTCTATGGTACATGAAGTGACCTGTAAATGTGAAGTCTATTGGACGATTGCAAAATATTTATTTTTTTACATTGCCAATAAAAACCTTGTTTGAGCATAAAAATATTTTTGCAGTCTGTGACAGTCTTTGTGAAAAGGATATATTTCTGTCTGCAATTCCAGTTTCTGTAAAGGTAATGGGAAGAAAGAAAAAACAAACAAAACTTCTCTGCAGCGGTGAGTTTACTTACGTGCTACAACCTGCACGTTGAGTACACATGTGCTTTTGCCAATGGCATTGCTGGAGGTGCACTGGTAGAGTCCTGAGGTGCTGGTGCTGATATTTCTCAGAGTGACAGTGCCCTGCATCTGGTCTGGAGGATACAAACATAGACCCAAAGTGAAGTTAGTGAACTGAACACAGATAAATAGATACAGAGGTGAAACAGACAACCACATGTCCACTGCCAGCAGCAAGTTGTAATTATATTTTGTTCATTCATCCATTAGTTTCTATAACCCCTTCACCATATTCAGAGTGGTGGTAGTTGGGGGTCTGCAGTCTATGCTACACCCTGGACGTCTCATTAGTCCATCACAGAGCCACACAGAGACCGACAGTTATGCACACTTACACTCACACCTAACATGCACGTCTCTGGACTCAGAGGGAGAGCATGCACTGTCCTAATCATACTTGATCATAAAGGTAAAGCAAAACTCACAGTGCACATGTAAAATACAGAAATCTTCTACTGCATACCAATAGAGGGCGCTGTATACCAGGAAACAGAAGACTGAAAGGGGGGTGTTCAGTAAAACAGAGGCTGCAGATTCTTCATAACAAATGATGCATGTGTTGAGATGTAACATCAGGATCACAGGGATATACACTACTGGAATTATATTTCAATATTTCACTTATTCAGGAAGCTCAGTGAGATCATTTTCTCTTCTCTTGTCGATGACATGACAGATGTCGTAACGCTGGAGCAACACACCGATTGATCAGTCAAGGTAGCAATTGCAGGATTGCATTATAACATGAGTCAAGTGTAAACAGCAATTAAACACCTAAATGTATATCTTATATTAAAAACAAAAGCAAACAGTTTGAATAACATAGTGTGAGAATATTGTAAACATGCATACAACAAAAGTCAAAATTGGTTAATAAGTTACCAATATATCTAGATGACTCATCTTTTGTTTTATTTATTTATTTATTTGTCCTTTATTGTTTTATTTCAATAACACTTCAGTTTTGAAGACACAGTTTGGCCTCTTTGAAGCTCTTTAGCTGTTATCATTTCAAAGGGCTGGTTGCCAAACATGCAAATTAAACATCGAGCAAAAGCTGATAATTGACATGTATTCAACAAAGCACCTTATGTAGCCAAATTTGCAATTCTAATTTACTTCTGTACATTAAATTTCCATTCATTTCTTTGTGAGAGCTTCAAATGACTTTACTTTATAGCTAAACGGCAAATATATTGTCTGTCGGGTAATAGAGACATGCTGCCTTAAGTTGATCTGATAGAGACAGATAGAGAAGGCATCTGCTGACCAGTAGTGTACAAACTGCTGATGAAATGTTTTTTTCACGATAACACAACTGGAAAAGAAAGGACAGTCCACTAAACTGGTGCTTTCTGATGCTGAAAACCAAATGCAACTTTAATTACACCTCTAACAGGGTAGATTTCCACCTTGTCCCCTTCAGCCATTGTGTCTCCATTACAGAGTGGAACCCCCTGACCTAGAAATCAACACTCCTTGAAATGTACCACTTTGCTACTAAAGCCTTCTGTCAATAAAGTAGAAATAGAAGATGACCACAAAAAGAGAACACGAAAAATAAAACAAAAATAAGATTTACAAATGGAAAAAATTGAAATGGTCGCTATGTTTTTGTTTGCTGTCTTTGCATCAATGGTGATGATAGCAATGGCCGAGAAGAGGTGACTTCAACTCCAAGGGGAAATCATGAGTGCTGAACATCATCTCCAATCAGCACTAAGTCAACAGCACACCCCACCCAGCTGTTTTTTCAGGCACATATCTAACCTAAAGCAGGGACTTGTAGAAGTTCCAGGAAAAAAAAAGTCTTTTTGCAGGGTTGTTCCTGATAATGGAGACGAGCACCAATGGCTGAGGAACGGTACAACTACTCTGGATTATCACAAATGGAAACCTGTGTACTGATTACAGCTACTGAAGTTCTCTCAGTAGTAAAAGTTGTCAGAGTTGGTAATCAGCATGAGGAAAGAATGGAGAATTAAAAACTATACAAAGGAAAAATCTTTTCTCACTTACTGAAACATACACATGAATTCATTCCATTCATCCATCCACCCATCCATCCATCCATCCATCCTCAGTAGGATCAGTAGAGGGGGAACCTTCAGGTCTTGCACATGGTGGGTGGCGGTGATGGAGGAACTCCACTATGTGTGTGAGATTTACCAGCAAAGGTGGGGCAAAAGGGAACTCCGACGGCCCGCTTGTTTGTTATACCTTGCATGGCGTTGTGCGGCAGCCTGGGCAGCGCGTCCAGCTTCTCCCAGGAGTAGGATGGCGTGGGAATACCTTCCTCTGAGCTGCAGAACAGCATGATGTCGCTGCCTACATCCAGCGTGCCCTGGATACGACATGCTGGCACCGAGGGGGGCACTGGCAGATGGGAAGAGTGGGTGGTGTCGCGTTAACCACTTGATGAAGCAAAAGTAATATCTCCCTCATTGCAGAAGAAACTGCATGAAAAGCTGATGAATCTTAATTTTAAAAAAGGACTTATTACTGCTGTTTTACTGCTGGGAGTATATTCTAAAAACATCAACAGCTTTAACTGAACAACCACATGTTTTCTGATGCAGCCCAATTCCAAAAAAGTTGGGATGCTGTGTTAAGATGTAAAAACAAAAAAATGTAATGATATGCAAATTTCATGACTAGAATACAGAAAAAAACAGAAGAAATGTGCCATTTTAAGGAAAACACATGGTACATTTGAATGTGATGGCAGTAAAAACTGAGACAGGGTGATTTTTACAAACGTATAGAATCCCCTTTTCTTTTAACAGCAACTCATATACCTCAGGAAACTAAGGCATAAACTGAAGACCAGTTGCTGAGCTTTAGGGAGAGGAATGTTGTCACATTCTTGATAGACATTAGATCTCTGTGATTTTTAAGGTCCTCAGAAATTGTCTTAATATAGAAGATGCCCAACAGTCCTGGGTATTCTTTGTCCTATTTTGTTTTCACGATGGACCAAATATCTTCAGCTCCTGAAGGGTCCAGCACTGGACTCTTCTAAGGAAGCAATGCTACGGTGATTTTAATATTGTATTCAGTCTTGCATTTTTTAAAAGATGCGAGACCTTCCCTGTAGAGTCGAGATTTAGGCTCTTGAACTGAGTGCTGATAAGAAGCCTGATGGCCTAATAAGCCTGAATATGTTTTCTGTGTTCTATTGCCAAAAAGGGGAGTTAATGAGAATTACAAATCATTTAAATCTGCTTTTATTTGCCTTTTAGACAGTGCCCCAATTTTTTTTTAAAAAAATTTCTGGAATTCTGGTTCTATTTGTAGAGACATTGGAAAAAAAACAAAAATACACTGTACTGATGTGCAGCTACTTACCCAACACTGTCAGCCCAATGACGCCAATGTTCCGTCCCCCCCTGTCCGGGAAGTTGTTGACGAGGCACTGGTAGGTCCCAGTGTCGGACAGCTGGGTGTTGTTGATGAAGATGGAGGCACTTGTGCTTGGCATGGTGGCCACGAAGCCCACACGACCATTGAGGTGGTTGGCGAGGCTGAACACCTGTCCGCCCTGGTAAATTATCACCTGGGTTGGGATGCCATAAGAAGAGCATGGAAGGTAGACAGAACAGGCAAAGTAAACAGGTAAAGTACACCAGACAGGATGGAAGGAATGGAGAAACATTGGTAAAATAATAAGAGGAAAATGTGGGGAGGAAAAAAAAGAAATGAAAAAATTAAACAATCCATCCATTTCTTTCTTTAAACCAAAAAAAAAAAAAATCAATAAATAGACTAACAAATGTTAGTTCAACATTAGTTCAAGGAAATGCCGCAGAAAAAAAAAAGCCATGTGGTTTGTTGGTCATTTTCTTTGGTGGTCTGTTACAGATATCTTTCACTAGAGGGAGACCCACTTCTACTGGGAGGCTGAAAATAGAAAGGGAAAGGGTAACAAATGGAGTGAAGTGACTTTTATTACCCAAGAAGAAACAAACAAACAAATAGACAAACTAAAAAAAAAAAAAATCTTTTTAGTTTAGTCGGTACACACTAAAAGTAAGCTTTTGTGGTACTGTAAGGCTCTTAAGATAAAAGCATCCACTAAATGGAATGCATAATTGAAAAGATTTCAACTTGGAAACATATAAACTACAAATCTGATGAGCTCAAGAAAAGGAAGGCAGGCAGCCATCTCAAAAAGGGATCAAATCCGGCGAGAAATTCAAGCAAATCCTAACTCTATTACCATGTCAGTGACCTTTGTGAATAATCACAGTCTCAGCACCCGTGAGCAGATAGTCACACCTTCAGGTTGAGGTAATTTTTGTCTCAGGTCCAAATTAAAGAGCAATGAAGGATCAGCTTGTTTAAAAGCTTCCCGCGGGCTCCGAGTTGGGGCTGAACGGCTCGTTTGTGAGGCCGAGCCACATGCAAAACAGCTCTAACCCCTCAGCTGGGCCCACACAAAAGACGAAAGACCCACGCAAACACATGTCATGTACACACAACTGCACACACCAACACACACACAGGCGAGGCGTAGCATGGAGGGGAATCAGAGAGGCTATTCACGTCGCTGAAAAGAGTCCTCATTGAACTGTTCAAAGACCCAGGCAGGGAAACAACCAGCACCAGTGTGTTCTTGTGTGCTTCTATATACATGTGTGTGTGTGTGTTAGCACTGGAGTGGTAGTTCTGATGAAAGTGTAGGAGTGTGTATGTGACCGTGTCCTCAAACGCTGCCTAACGATTGTAAATTGCGTGGCTGCAATTTCCTGAGTGCAGTACGCTTGCTTTGTCCTCTTATGTGCAGATGAATAGACATCTCCTCAGCTGTGATGAGAGTCTGCAACTGCATCCTTTCCATGTGCGTGTTCCAGTATAGAGTCATTTAGTAACAAGGAGCACATCCCTTTTGAGATGTGTGAGAGCCAGTGTGTGTGATAAATCTGCCACGGTAACTGCTCCTCTGGCTAATAATTGCATGGTGTCACTTAGATTGTGCCCGTCCACTCTTTTCTTTTCATATCTTTGTGAAAGCGTCATCTGCCTGGTTATTTGTTCCCCTTTCCAACAGACGGCACCTGTTGTGACCAGGCTCTACACTCCTGACAGCCTACAACATAATCTGCATGCTTGCTGAAAGTGATCCAATCATTCAGCCTCACATGCAACATTCTGAGCTCAGCGTTGAGCTCTGGATGTGCCATATTCCACCTGTTTCTCTACTTTTTGCCTCAGTCTCCTGCATAGATGCGTCCATATCTAAGTGTATGTATAAGCCACTTCATCCGTTCATGTGACCTGGTTGGCTTTGTGGCCATGCACAGGCAGAAAAGAGGCCATGGCTGGTGATCAGGTGGCAGACGGCCCTAAGAACTCTAGCTGGACTAGCTGGACGCCCCACTGTTGGCCCAGCGGTAAACCCCTGTTTCATCCTTTCTCTCCTAAAATCCTACACACAGATACAGAGCAAGCATCTACACGCTGACCTACATCCAGGGTTTTCTCCTTGCTCTACGATGTACAACTCGATGCTCACACGGAGACCTTCAGATATTCTCGATCACTGTACCAGTTGCATGATCATATCCTACTTCTAGCTGACCCTGATAGGACCCCTTTGGCAGTCGACACAAGGGATACTGCCAAAGCTAAGCCTGAATAAATCTCTACACCCCCCCCCCAGCTCTCTTCAATTTACTGACTGAACGCAGGCACTGTTATCTCTTTCAATCCTTTGAGATATGTCTGAACAGCACGGACCCATTTCACCAATATTTATAATTGTACTTCTGCTTTTATCTAATTCATCCCATGTATACTACAGGACAAACATATACTCTTTACTTTATTGCCAGCCACTTTCCAAAGAATACATGAAGCGCTGAGACTGTTCAGCCAGTTGTGCTGCAGTTTTGTTTTCATCTGTGGTGCATTCAAGGACACTGCAACAAAAATGTACTCATTTGAAATCTGTGTTTTAATTTAAGCTTCCCTAATTTAAGTACTGCGCATATCAATATTTTAATCTAACTGTGGCACATTTACAGTTATTTTCAGGGACACCCCGCTTCGCTAAAAGCAACACTGAACAAAAACAGCTCTGTTCAAAAAGGATATTGTTTGAATGCGTAAGGATGAACAGAAGACGCCTAAGAAAAACAAATGCAAAGAGAAAGTCTGCATCTTGGGATGAGGGCTTTAGGAACAAAGGTGAAGCACACTTTTATGGAGTGATACAGGTGATCGAAGGGGTGTCATCGATGAGGTAATACATGCTAGTTAAAGACAATTTGAGAGTTCCTATGTCCAAGTACTGTGCCAAGTGCTTATCAGGTGTAACTGTGACCTCTCAGTTGCTGGTGAAGGTGGTACAGAGAGTTCAAGTCTGAATGAGCAGGTGATGAAGTGGAACTGGTCAGATTTCCTTCTCTCTTTTCAGCAGATATGAAGTGACAAGACTCTGCTTGTATTTTTCAGGCTGTATTTATCCACTGTATTTGTTACCTAAGCTGTACGTACTTATAAAATCACAACCGCATTAGATCTTAAACCTGTTTGTAAGTTTAAAGGATACAATGTCACTGAAGGTTTGAGAGATCTGGATTTAGGGTGATCAGTTTAGGGAACTGATCTGGGCCTTTTAATTTGGGCTCCAAGTCCTCATGAAAAGCAAGATTTTACCAGCTCAACTGACCAAAGGAAATACACCTGACAACCCAGTGGTGAAAATCACAGCAAGCTGTTGCCTACCTTGAACACTAATGTCCCTGCTGTAGATAAGCAAATGAGAAAATATTTCATCAGCACTGATAAGTATGAAGTATCAGATTATAGAAGGAGTGTGTCGGAGCTCAGTGTGAGAGTCACGGTAGCGTAACATCACTTCCTGTCAGTCCTTTAACAGGCAGAACAGGGAGTCTCAGATAAACAACATGCCATGTTGGAATGAAAAGGTCTATTTTTCCTTGTTGTGACCAGAAAAAAATCCACATTTTGAGAGCAAATGAATATTTATTAGTTAAACCCTCTAGTAGACTGAGATCAATCAGATCATGTAAAACACCATGATAGATGCTCTAAATTCAGAATTAACATAATTCATCCGCAACAGATTCGCTTTGACCTCAAATTCAACTGTGTCATTTTAAGCGTGTTGACTATATCTTCTCAATACTTTAATATATCTATAATATGTCCACTATAATTCTGTGATGCATAATACACTATATATACATGTCTCAGAAACATTGGGATATGGGTGACAAAAGACTGAATCACTAAAGGGCACTAAAAAAAAAAAACACCTTAATTTCAGAATAATGTTCTCTCATGTAAAACTGTGAAGACCCACAAGAGCACAAAGATCAAAACATTTAAAGAATCTGGAGAAAGGTCATCATTCATTGATCGCATGTGAACACAGTTCTCCCTGCTGTCCACAAATGCAAGTTAAAGATGTGCAGAAGATATGCAAAGATGCCATCGGTGAACATGATGCAGAAATGCTGGTGTCTTCTCTGGGTCAAAGCTTATTTAAAATGGACCAAGAAGAAGTGCGAAACTGTCCTTTGGTCAGAATAAAATTCATTTTCAGATACTTTGATGGGTTGTCCAGGTAGGATAAGTACCTATGGAATGGGCAGCTTTCACATCTCGAAAGGAAGCATCAGTGCTGAAAAGTATGTTAGAACAAGCCGATGATGTCCTCTTCAGGGAAGGCATTGCATATTTAGGCAAAACAATGCGTAACTGAATACTGCACCCATTACATTGTGAAAGATCTGGACTTTCACAGGTTGTCATTTCATAACATCTGGTGCGTCATGAAATGAAAAATATGTTAAAGGGGACGCAGGACTGTCGAGCAGCTTGAATCGTTTATCGGACAAAAATGGGCCACATTCCTCTCTCAAAACTCTCCTCAACCAGACTCCTCAGTTCCCAGACGTATTACGGACCGTTGTTAAAAGATGAGGGGATGCTACTCAGAGGTAAACTTCTCCCTGTCCCAACCTTCTTGAAACACGTTTCCGCCATTAAATTCAAGAGTCCTCATTTTTTTTCTTAAGATGGTACATTTTCTCAATTTAAATCATGTCACTGGCATGTTACCAAACAATCTAGTTAGTTACAAGATGGTCCTTGAGGTATGTTTTTGCAGCACCACTTAGTTCTCTTTTGTTGCCCATGCTCCAACTTGTTTGGAACTGGATTTGCCAATAAATAAATAAATAAATAAATAACCACTTTTTCTGAGAGGAAAGTAGTGTGAAATAAGAGAACATTTCTTCACAACTTTCTCTATTAAGTTACTTAAAAATAGAAAAAAATAAATTCACCAAAGAGAAAGTTTGAACAGTTTCTTTCATATAAAACTGCCAGAATCACCACTCTAAATGATATATATAAGCCATCTTAATAATTGCAACTAGAAAATGGGCATCAGGAATTACTTTCACTGATGGAGGAAGTGGAGCTTTTATTAGAACATAAATAACAACAACAAACAGTTTAAAGAGCTATTGTATATTGAATCCTTGTCTGAAGGTATGTGTGTGTGTGTGTGTGTGTGTGTGTTTATCGTGATTATGTCACATCTAGTGGCCTGAATGAGGTCTGAACAGACAAACACAACAGTGTGATGGAGAAATTATAATCATATAAATTCATGAGCAGCCACACAGGTAAACTAAACCAGAGCACACAGACAACCAATAAACCACCATTAAAATAAACATAGATGTCATTTAATTTCAAGACCTCATAAGTCAAAGGAATGCATTTTATAGTGATTTTAAATATCGTTTTAGCGGTAAAAGCTTTTGAAAGGTGCTTCATAAAAAAACTGTTTAAGAAAGCTGCTCATTTTACTTTTTTTTTTTTCATAAAAATACCCTTTTTGAAGTGATGATGTTGTGAAATGACAACAACAAAAAAAAAAAATTACCGAAAGGACACACAACAGACGCCAAAACTGAACAATATTAGTTCTAACATGCAAAACAGACCAGACGGAATAACAAGATAAATAATTCAAGCCACAAAATAAATATGACACATAAAAGATCATTTACAAAACTAAAGATGATGAAAAAAAAAGAAGCATTGAGGATCTGATAATAGATATAAAACCAAAACCAAAGTCAATGTCACACAGAAATCCACCACACTTCCACAAAAGAAATCCATTAAGAGATGCAAATTATCACAAAGTGGTGTGTGAAATGCAAAAACAAACCCAAAACATCTAGCTGTATCATACATTATTTGAGAGACGACTCAACTGTAAATGACATCTGCATGTGCAGTGGTTGTTAGTTTGAGGGCTGTTTTGATCAAGGTTTTATATGGAAAGCCTTTAACATATTTGTGCCCAGAGGCCAGTTGTTTCAACATCCATCTGTGGCTGCGACACACATTATGACGCCAGAGGTTGTAGGGGCAGCCGTAAAATAAGTTGGACAACTTTTCATCTGAAGTATCTCTTGCAAACTGATATTATGTATGCATCTATCTATTCTTTTATTGCTCTCACACAAATTGGTTTCCCCTAGGCTACAAAACAAACACAAATATATATTCAGTATATGCATCATATGGACATCCTTGAAAATGTTTAACTCTTGATTTTGCCTTTCACCTGTACGTCGCTTTGGACAAAAGCATCGGCAAAATGACTAAATTACTAAAAAAAATAAATAAATAAATGTAATAATCTGGGCATTCCTTTGTTTTTTAAATATAATTTGTGTAACAAGAACAAATCTTATTGTAACTCCTTTGCACAAATTACTTCAGAAATCTGGCATGCATACACATCCTTAAATCATCAAGTCTTCTACTTTTAAATGTGGAGTCAACTGTGCAGGCTAAAGGCTATTAAGCATAAGATGAGGCAATAAATGCATTAATGAGATATTTGACAGGATTAATTACAGAATTAACAATCTTTTGCTATTGCCTTCTAATGTAACAGTGCAGCATTTCTGAGCTTGGCTTTCAAATGTGAGCATTTAAGTGGACAGAGTGTGCTCACTAAAGTGCAGGCTGTGCAAGCGTTCTGTTCAGTAATTGTTAATGGCTTCTTCAACTATAATCATTTATGACACTTTCTATCCCTCTAAAATGACCTGTACTTGTTCTGCCAACCTGCACAGCACTTTCATCACACTCTCCAAACAACCCTGCATGCGTGCTGTTTGTGTGGTATTTGTTTCGTCTTGTGTGTGTGCACAGATTTCTTGCTGCTGTATGTGGTGCTGTCATTTTGCAACCGCTGTTTATGTAAACGGTTGTGTGGCTGCAGGATTTATGCCAACAGTTTCTCAGGTATAGATTTATGTATCTGTCATTCAGTACAGTGTGAAAGTGCCTCATAAAAGCGTGGCGTTTTTGATGCAGCTTTATTTCAGATCCCAACATTATTTGCCGACATTCATCTATTAGACTACATGCGTTTGCGTTCACTGCTCTTTTTAGGACCTCTATGTGTGTGTGTGTGTGTGTGTGTGCACGTCTTGATCCACAGGTGTGAACACAAGAGGGCAACGGTGCTGCAAGTGTATTTTTAGATGTGTATATAGATGCACTGATGTATTTACTTTTTCACGGTGCACTCTGCACCTATGCATGAAGTCATTAAACATACAGTACAAGCTCTGCATGGATGTGAATCTGCTCTGCTTTCGGACCAGCAGCATGTTCGAGGCCAGTCTGTGTTCGTGTTTTTGTGTATGCCGTTATTTTTGTGTGTGGCGAGAACAGCTGCCATACAGAGCCTGTCGTGGGCGTGAGTTAATTAGTGCAGAAGATGATTGCGTTATTTGGACGGCCGACCAGCACTGGGGTTCAAAGTGAAGGGAGGCAGGTGAGCTTGTACGGCCTGCAGCTGCATGTTAAACAACTCACATGGAATAACAGAAGGCCCAAAAGGGGGTGGGGGCAGCAGCGGGGGTGGGCAAGTGAGAGGGAGGGAAGGAAGGTGAGAAAAGACAGGAGTGGAGAGCTACCAGGAAGAGAGGCAAGACTAACCCAATTAATGACAGAACATACGTTAATTCTATTTATCTTTATCCTTTTTCTTTTTTTCCCCTACTGCTCGTGGAAAAAAAAGGCATACAAAAAAAAAAAAATGTAATAAGATGCTCTTGTCTGAACAATTGGTGTACTGTTTTAAAAACAGAGCACCGTCACATGGCACGGCTGTCCTGCAGGCCACAGGAGCACACGTTTAAGTTTACTACTACAGTAGTGCTTAAAAGTTTGAGGTTGTTCTTTCTTCTATCTTAGCAGAAATGTGACCAAAATCATCCTCATCATCAGAGAACACTCTTTAAAATAAGAGAAAATTCTATCTAAGAAATGAAACTAAATATGGCCATTATGTTATAGCCCAACTCTTCACACAGATCAGTTTCAGCTTTGGGACGCTGGTGAGTTTCCTCACATGAACTTCTCACGCCACGTCCCTCCATCACATTTTTGATTCAAGATTCATGTCAGGACTCCATCTTGGTTACTCCAAAACATGGAACTTTATTATTCTGATGAGTATTTGTTCGAATAACTGTGACTAGGTTTAATTTGCTGCAGAGACCTTTTCTTTTCTTGTTTTTTTCTTGGTGGTTTGGTAAGTTTTTTTGTGTTGTAGGTGGATCTATATATCTTTTTTTTATTATCCAAGTGAGCCGACACTGGACTTGACAGACCTTCACAGATATTACTATGAGATATTTTTGTTCGGCTCAAATAAAGAGCAAAATTATAAACTGTGGATGGCTGATCAGATGAAGAATTTCCACAGGATATGGTAATAAATGTCACTATTTAAAACACAATAAATCTAAAACTACCTTCAGACGCTGCATCAAGTGTCCATAGAAACTCATGAATCTAAGCTGTGGTCTGTCCAGGAGGAAGAAGTTTTTTTTGTTTGTTTGTGTGTTTTTCTGCTTGGTTGTGCACGGCAAAAACTGATTTCTGAGAACATAAAAAAGTCTTGTTTCAAGCAAAATGGTCATAATTTAAAAAGCCAAGAATTTTTTTTCTCACCCCATTGGCAGTTTTTTTGTCCTTAATATGAGACAATCTGTCTAGATTTAGGAATAGTATATCCTAATACTCCCAAATCTAGTCAAGTTTTCTTATAATAAACAACTTGCTTGGCTAGAATTCTTCAGATTAGATCAGATGCAGCAAAGCCAATTTGGATCATGATGCTACAACCACCATCCTTCACAGGTGGATTTCTTATTGTGTTTCAAAATGTTTTTAAATAATCTTCCGGTCTTAAGCAATTTCATTCTGGAGAATTGTGTTTTTCTCCTTGCAGCCCTGACATACTCACCAATGTTGGTTCTCCTGAAGATGCAGTGATGAAGATTAACACTGAACCAAGTAAGAAAAGTTCTACAGATACCAGCAGTTACCCGTGATTCCCTTATTGAGCTTGTGGATTAGTACCCATAAGGAATTCAATTATTATCTTGAATTTTGAGCCAAGTTTTAGATCACATTTACTCAAATAGACTATTCTAAGAGGTTCACAAACTTTCAAGCACCACTGTCTATCTATTTTACTCTATAACAAAGTCTATAGTTTATTGCTAATTCTGAAGGTGCTGTCAGATGCACCGTAAAGAGAAATTTTGCTTTTGTTTCCGCTCAGATATTATTTCACTTTAGCTGCTGTGTGTATGTGTGTGATTCTGCAGAAATGTGAAATGCACATTTGTTTTGTTACTCCTGTTCAGCCCCTGTTACAGACTCCCTTGTAGCTTTGTGTGATTCTCTTTGCGCTGTATCTGAGCACACCTTAAAACAGACCAAGTCTCATGTACCTGCTTCGACTGTAACGTTGGAAGGGAAGCAGTGTGGCCATCCACGCGGTGCATATGTAGTAATATTTCATTAGAAAACAAGATAGGAGCATCTCATTATTTTTTACAGCTGTAAACAGTACACTGTGACACTGATGCGTACCAGTTCACTTTCCACACATCTAGCATAGTGTACAACCCCTGGCAAAAAATAAGGATTTATCACTCTTGACAGATGTTCAGTCAGCTGTTTCATTTTGTAGGGAAAAAAATGCATTCTGGCTCATAATAAGACTGTTGTGATTATTGTATTTGGTTCCACACTAAATAGAGGAAGAAATTATGGAATCACCTCACAATTTTACATTGCGAAGTCTAAATATACAAATTAGCCAACAGTTAGAATAGTTAGTGAATGCAGACCTGAATGGGCTGTTTTACCTGGCTGTCAGCTAAAAGAAAGGAAAGGATTATAAAAGTCCATCAGCAACTGAATAAAACACGAAGAATGCTAAATAATAACAGTTGTTTCCTGTTAGTTAAGTCTGAAACTTGAAGCAAATATAACCAAAAGTTTAAGGTTGTAGAAGGGACACGACAAAAATCTTGAGAATACAAAATGCACAACAACGGAATTTAAAGAAGCAAGGGCAAAAACAGGAGTTAATGTTGATGATGAACGGTCAGAAATCATCTGAAGAGAACATTAACACCTAAATGAAGTTTTAGTGGCTTCCAGGGAGCAGAGGTGGACTGTTGTACAAAGCTGATATTGAGAGATAATCATGAATCTTCATTGGGCAAAAAGAAGGAAGCAGAACCTTTGTTTAGTTTGGGTCCAGTGGTGACTGAAGAAGACGGGCGCATTTACACATTTGCGTGTCAGATAAAGGACCAGGGAGTTGGCAGTTAATGCACAGGTGTACATTCGCATTTTGGATTTTTTTTGTTACACTATGAATCAAAAGAAGGTTCTGAAAATTTATGGTGGAAATCAAAAGAATGAAAAATAAATAGTGACAGGCGCCGAGTCCTGGACCAATCAACTGCTCTCAAGGAAAACTGAAATCTGATTGATTAAGAATATTGTTTGTAATGTTGAATTTCATGGTTCAAAGATCAAATCCTAAATGTTGCATTAGCTATAGTTCTATGTACAATATACTGTGTGTTTGTGTGTGTATATATACATACACGTGTCATGTGTTCTTTTTTGTTTTGTTTTGTTTGTTTTTTACAAAATGACAAAGCTGAATGTTAATCACCCAAGAGTACAGACTTTCTTTTTTGCCAGAGATTTCTAATGACCTCCGTGACAGGAGAAAAAGCACAAAAAAATAAAATAAAAAAAGCTCACATTACCAGAAAAGGGCTGCACAGTTCCTGTGAATATGTTTCTACCATTCGTTTGACTAAAACCTAGGTTATAAAAATCAAACGAGATGACTTTTTTGTCTTTCCTTGTCAGTGACTGGGTGTGACTGACTCGTACCTGCTCTGGCTGGTTAGCGTTGGATAGCGGTATCACCATCCAGATGATGTTGAGGTTGTTGAGGGCAGCGCTGGTGGTAAAGGAGCAGGGCAGGACGGCTGCTTGGCCACGGGCCACCTGGATACTGCTCTGTGAAACTGTCACATCCAGTGCTCGTACATACACTGCAGAAGGAAAAGGGCAGTGATGAGTAGCTTGTTTTGAAAAAGAAAAAGTAAATAAAACTAAACAGACACCAACCTACAGAAATTCGCAGAAGAGCTAACCATGTGCATGTTGAAGCAGCTCTTTAAATTCTGTAAGTAAAGCAGCAAGTCTTTCTGTTGCCTTTTTGATCACCTCTTTGAAAGCAAAAGCAAAAACCTCTACTTTGTACTTTGTGTGAACCAATCCATTCTCTACACCCGCTTTATCCCGTTCTGGGTCGTGGGTGGCAGGAGCCTCTACCAGCCGCCATAGGGCGAGAGGCGAGGAGCAGCCTGGGCAGGCTATGCACACGTCTACATATTTTAAAGAGCAAAAAGTCCTGCTTAATCTCACTGCATATTCTTTCTTAGCGGTCTTTGAATCTGTACAGCAAAACAAACAAGATGTGAGGAAAACCAAACTCCTCTTTTGAAATGAGCTGCGCAACTTAACAGACATCAAGACCACACTGCGGAGGATCACATGAAATATGTAACAGTTAAATGGGGAAACATGATAGGCTGTCTCCTGAGTTATTCATTTTATTCATCTCCTGAAAAAAAAAAATATATATATATATATAAATTCTTAGCAAATGAACATGACAAGTGGGGAAGGTTTTGGTTTGTAGATCCTGTGGGCATACAGCTCACCAAGCACAACGATAATTTATGTTATTGTACAAAAAAGAGCTGTGTCCTCTCGCACTCAGCAACTCAGGAGCTGCCATCCTCATCTGAACTCAGCGGTCAGCCATAACAGACCCTGAGAGGCAAACATGCGCATGCTGGATCTATTTCTAGACCAGCTAAAGACATTAGAACCTAAATTAAGTTAGATCACCCCCACAAGCATGTATCCATGTCTAAAAACCCCGATGGGAAGTAATCTTATCTAAACATGGTGAGGAGGATGATGCACTGATATGATTACAGATAATTGATCACTTCCTGTGAATTGTCCCTGTTAGTGATAATGTAAGATGAAGATCCTGTAATGAGTCAATAGTAGAAACCTGCAGAATTTCAAGGTTTCTGGTCAGGATTCCTGCTCAGTATGCTGGCATTTCTGTTCTTTACAGGGAACCTACAGCGAGTTTCGGGGTTTGAGACACATTTGTGATACATTTGGGTTTTGAATATCATTGTAATATTCTAAATTACATTAGCCCTTTCTGCTGGCAGATACTGCAGGGCCTGCAGACTTTGCTGATTGGCCAATAGGAGATAGGCAGCACTCCTACTGGTCTGCTCAGTTTTGGTTCATGAGGGACTCACATACTCAAAAAGATTTCTCATAAATTATGCAGATAATTTCACTTATGGGCATAATATTCCCCAGTAATGTCAATATGTATCATTTACAGCAGTGTGGTTTTTCCTCTGTAACTGCCATTCCTTTTGAAATAACAATATACCTTCAGCAGTGCAGCTAATGAGCCCCCACTGCCCCTCATGACATCTACAATGTGAGGCCGTTATTATAACAACAATAAAAAGTCTTAAGTCACTCCTCTAATCCGATCTTCTGTCCTCTGTGTACATACTGTTCACTTCCTGGGCAGAGTCAATCTGCGTTCTTACTGGAGATTAACAGTAATGAAAAAGAAGTTTCTAGAAAGTGTTACGACCTCAAAAGATTTTGTTTGCAACATCACTAGACTGTATTTCCTCAATGGATACAGGCATCACATTAGATGGTTCTATGTTAGAAGGAAGACAAAGAGTAAGGTTTAAAGGAAGGAAGGAAAGAGGGAAGAAAATGATGAAATGGAAAAAAGGGAAGGGAACAAGGAGGAAAAGTAATGAAGGTCAGAAGGAAAGAAAAAAGAGGGGAGCAAGAAGAAGTTAAAAGGAAGGAAGAAATGGTGAAAGAAAACATTAAAAAGAAAGACATAAGGAAGGGAAAAGAGGAAAGAAAGAGTGGAGGAAAGCAAGAGATAAGAAAGACTGATGAAATGAAGAAAGTAGAAAAGGAAGGGAAGAGGGACAAACTGAAGGAAAGAAAAAAGGTAGAGAGGAAAGGAAAGACAGGATGCATAAGTAAAGGAAGGAAGGAAAGATGACAGAATGAAAGAGCACAGAACAAAGAAGGAAAAGATGAAAGGGGAGGATACTTTTTGGAAGGAAGGGAAGTAGAAAAGTTACAAAAGAAAGAAAGAAAGAGGGAAGAAAAAAAGAAGGATGCAAGGAAAGGAGGAAGGAAGCAAGCAAGACAGACATCCTACAGGAAAGAAGATAGGAGTCTCTCATCATCTCTAAGCCTCCTGTAAGGCTGAAGTCTCTCAAGCCTACAACAGCTGGAGGGCTCATTTCAAACCACTGGATTAGAGAACCTCTGCGCTCAGAGCCTGTAAGCTCCCAAGACCAAAAACAACACACACTCCAAATCACAAACAAGTACACACACACATCTTTCTAAACGGATAACATACAGTTCATACGCTGCACGCGCTGCCATCTCAACTCAGAGACACACATGTTCGCCACTCTCGTGCACATGTATCCAGACTCACTGGTGAACGTCATTTGTGACATGTATGGTGGCCCTTCGGGGACACGTGGAGGAGATGGCATTGCCTGGCATTGCCTCATTATTGCAGACACTTCTGCCAAAGTTTCACGCCAGCTCTTCAGCTCCACTCATGAAGCTTGTCTGGTAGACAGCTGCTCCTCAGAAATACGTCCTGTAAAAAGGTTTGACAGGCAGGAGATGACAGGAAGCCAGTCACTGTCAAATGTGGCCTCACACGAAAATGAACAGTGATATATAGGCTAGAAAAGCAGAGTCACACACAGCTGCCATAGATGTGTGCAGATTTTTTTTTTCTTTGCAATCATCAACAAAAACTGTAAAAAAAAAAAAAAAAGAAAAAAAAAGAAAAATTTCAAATCAGTACTCATAAACAGAGCTGGGTTTTACTGCCTTCATCTAAGATTAATGTGCATAGAGGTACTAAGCTGCTCATCACAATGATCATAACATCAAACCAATGTTTATGCCATCCATATCAGCAAACACCTTCTTCACTCTTCCTATGAACCTTGAGCAGCCAGGATTCACTCTGCAGGACCCAAACAAGCCAGAATGACACCGGAAAAGGGACAAGTCCTTTACAATGATCATCTAACCTCACAGTTATGTGTTGTGGCTGGCATTAGACATCTGCCAATAGCAGCACTACCTGCACACTACATTACTGTAGACTTTTACATCTTTCATGTCTTCTTTTAAATAATTTAATCAGTGCAGCTTGATTCAGTTTTATCAGTTGGTCTCTTTGTTGAATATGATTGTAATCAACAAAAAGACAGCATGTCAACTGCACATTTTCTTTAAATATAGATGAGCAAAACTGACACTTTACTATTGAAGCAGTTTGCAAAATTTAGGCGTTCGTGCAAGTTACTGGTTTTAAGTGGAGTGCAGTTACATACAGCAGCTTATTAAAAGCACAAGATCGAGAGAAGGATTCAAAATTAGGACTGGGGGTGGCGGAAATACACAAGGCAAGACAGGTGGACAGGAAAGGCAAGAGCATTTTGATCAAAAGTGGAGAATAAATTAGCAATTTGGACAGAAAGCAAGAATGGGAAGGAGAGGTATGAAATGGGGAATGGAAGGAGAGAGCAGAGGGGACGATGCTGTTTCCAGAGAGGTCTAATTGATCAAGTCACCATAGGCAGCACTCGCAGCGCTTGTGGAGCGAAGACCAGAACCAACACAACAGACAGTATCTGTTAAAACAGCTCTTTCTCCTCTTTCAGCATCCAAGTGTCAAAACTGCTGTTGATTAATGCATGAGAAAAACACACATCTTAGAGAGCAGTGTGTGTGTGCGGGTGTGTGTGTGTGTGTGTGTGCTCAGTCTTTCAGTCAAGCTCAGGTGAAACCATGATGGAATTGGGAGAAGAAATGCAGGGTGAATTTAGCACTTCCGCTCTCTCACTCAAACATCCAAACTCATGCACACACACACACACACACACCCTGCTTTGAAAGTCATTTGCATTCTGTGTTTTTATTCATGTGACTCTTTTATTCATAGGCTTTACTTTTATTTCTGTTTCAAGCAGATGCCCCTGATGCTGTGATGTGATGTGATGAGCCTCTGGCACAGCTTCACCGTGTGGGCTGGGGCGCACACACACATATACACACACACAAAATTGTAGTGAGATGATTGATGATGGTGTGCAGAAAAAGAGTAAAGAAGACAACAGCTTAATACATATGTAATAGTGAAATAAATCAAGATCCTTCTTTCGAAGCAGCATTTTTATTTCTATCTAAACTCTTCATCTTGGACCAACCACCTCAGCTCTGAGGGCATTTCACCCTAATTTCAGAACGTCAATCCGTAAACATTAGTTCAAAAAAAACAAACAGAAACAGCGGGCCATTTTTATAGTCACATGTAGTCAGAAAGTGAGAACTGAAGCATACGGTCCTGTAGGCCTGTCTCCTGAGTCAGCAACTGTGACTCCAGTTTACGTTTAATCTTCGGACAGAAACGCCTATTTTGATTGTTCCAGCTCTGTAATCTCCACCCTGGAAATAAGTCTCCTGGAAGAAGAGACAATAAATAAATGAACAAACTTGAACAAAGTCGTGAACGGATCCACACGTGCATTCATGCGCACTGACACCTGTGCCCACGCACAAGCGGCGCTTTGTGTGCTGTTCTCTTGCAAGAACCCATGGGCTTCAGAATGAGTTTTGTGCGTGTAGAAGCGGACCTGCGTTGCTGCTACTTCCCGTGAGGCACCAGGGCGAACCAACAAGCGAGCAGAGACATTGCTGTGAAACTCAGGTGGTGTAACTGTGTACCCAGATGCTCTATGAACCAAGAACTGGGCTCAAAGCACTGCAGGGGTGGAAATGTCCTTTCAGCAAGGCTTCCTCATTGGTGCTTTTTGCTTTAACACTTTGTTGGTTTGAATGTTGTTTGAATTTCCATTGTATCAACATTTTTCATGCCAGGAGTTGTTTAAAAATATTGGAATCACTCTTGCATGTGTCTGTTAAATAAGACTAAAAAATCCAGCATGAAGTATCTTATTTATTAAAAAAGGTTATTGTAAAGATGAATGTTTCCTGACCATGTTTTATAAAAACTATGCCTTGATTGTGTCAATTTTCCATGACTTTTCTTGATACTGTTCTCATTATTGCTCTGCAAATGGCTCTTCTGTGTTTGCTGTTCTGGAAGTCAAAGATGAATCCAGAGAACTTATCTTTTGTATTGGAGAGGGAAAGAATTAGGATACCTGGCCAGGCTAGGGTGCAACAACATACATTTAGACCATCTAAACTTTTTTTTTCTTTTTTTCCAAATCATTCTCCGATAAAAACCTCTTTGATTGTAAATCAGCTCCAAGGTGGAGTGAGCTGAACATCACAGTTGAGGCTCGAAATGAGGCTAAAGAGTTATGCATTTGATAAGTGCAAGCCAGCATCTGCAAAATGAGACTTACTCTCTCACATGTCTGTGTTTAACAGTGGTCCTTTCATGAACGTCATCCTTGTAAGGACTTCCTCACACTTTGCACCTGTGCAGATCTAACTTATAAAGCTCACTGCTGTAAAATCCTCGCACATCACCAGCGATCTCTCAAGCCTTTGTGATCTTTAACTGCCCCTGACATTTCAGGGACTGTGTTGATGCCATTAAAGTTATATTCCCTAGCCGAGGTTGACAGATGATGTTACACCTCAAAGTAAACAGACTGAACCTTTAGGATGTGCTTGTTTATTGGAAAAGCCCAAAGGGAACATGCTACAAGATGTCCTCATTCATATTTTGCTAATAAGTAAATGCTGAACCTTTCTATGTGTCCAGAGCACATAAACCTCTACGAGAACCACACTGAAGGCTTAATTTTGCCCGTATCAATTTAAACGTTTTATTATTTATTCAGAACCTTAAAAATTTTGCAATAAATAAATGGTTTTCCTACTGCGACCTGTCCAGGGTGTACCTTGACTTTTGCCTGAAGAGAGCTGGGATAGGCTCCAGCAGACCTTCATGACCCTGCACAGGAATAAGCAGGAAATAGATGATGGATGGATGGATGGATGATGGATGGATGGAAATCATTTTTCTTTCCTCTACCCTCCCCCCCATTTAGTTGGTCCAATAAACGCATGCGCAATGAACTACTTTAAAACCTCTTGCTCATCCTCACCCTCATCCCTTGCCCCCTCCTCCCCAGTTGACCTATTAGCCAGAAAAACCAACCCATGAACAGGGTCCAGTGACGAGCCTACATAGCTTAATGCTCTTCTCTTCACGGTTCTGTGTCTTAGTAGCGCAGCTTGTTGTACTGCCTGATGCACTGCTGCCATAAACACATCGCACAAGCATTAGCATCTTCCATTGATCACATTATGCGCTTAGAATCGTGTTAACGCATTTCACAATCACGAGTAGAGTCTGTTAAATTTGCAACTGAGTGGAGTAGAGTCTTCTCTATTCCACTTTAATCTCAGACACCCTATCACTCAAACCTGAAGTAATAAGACAATGTAGAGTAAGACAAGAAAAGAAAATACCTGTGTTAGCATTATAGAGAAACAAAACTGGAACTGTTTTTAAAACAAAACAAAACAAAACAAAAAAAAACAACTTGCCCCTGTTAGAGTTACAAGTAAAAAAAAAGAATCAAAAAACTTTTCAGGACCAACACAATGGGTGATCAACTAAGCTAGTGTGGTTATTTGTGTGCTCTGATAGAGCAGGAGGTTAAAGTAGGCCACTGTCCTCATGCACAGATAAGCCTGGGCACTGGAAGACGGCTGCTGAAGCAGCTCACAGATGCTCTGCCCATGCAGGCCTGGACACGGCCACACCATGTACCAAATGTCAAGCGCCAACTCCAGCGCTGTCGGTGCTGTTCACAATCATACACCTTTAATCTCAAATATCCCTCACACTCTCCCTCAAAGCGCGATGCTTTTAGAAAAGAAAACATGGCTATGCAAATTGCAAGCAGAGGTTATGTATGTTGTCTTAAATGACAGCTGAAGAAGCAGACTTGGGTTTTTCTGAAAAAAAAAAAAAAAAAAAAAAAAAAAAAACAGACTCACTTTCTGTCAGTTATCCAGCACTTCATACTTTCTTACATTTTCTGTGTGCAGTGACTTCTTGAGCTTGGCAAACCTGTCACTGTGTCTGCATGTAAATCTAACACTCTGGCAGACACACTGAGCTGCCAGTAAGATGACATGATTGGCAAGGATTTTTTATTATTATTTTTTTTTAAGGCAGTATCATTATTTGGCAGCTGCAATCTTCAAGTCCCTCTCAACTAGCATAGCCTGGTTCTGCCAGAAACATCAGGTATAAATTGTATCGAGATAATGTCAACAAGCAGTCATTATTAAAAATCTTCAGCTCCCCCAAAGATGCTTTAATGTACTTTCATAAGGACATAACTAACACACAGTACGCAAAATTATCCTAAAAGAAAGTCCACCAGCTTTTTGGTTTGTTGTAGACCAGTAGTCTGGTAGGAAAACACTTCTTGAGTTTGCCGTCAGGTGAAGCCAGACTCCTGTCTGCACGATGCAGGTTAATACAACCGTCTAAGCTTCTCAGTCATCCAACTACAGCCAAAAGTTAATACGAGAGAACTATTCCTGGAAGTAGCACTTACCCAGAGGTAACCCTGTCTGATGCTGCTCTGTTATTAATTGGCTTACAGGCAGAGATTGCTCCCTCTCTAAAATGTCCAACCCTCCTTTGTTCTTTCCTTTGTTGCCTTTCCCACTAATTCTGCCTGGTGCGATCTTGACTTAGCTGTATCTCTCTCTCGGTAGCTCTCCAAATGGGGATTGTGATTTTTAGGCCGCCAACACTGGCAAAGCCACCTGGGAAAAGTAGGGCCTCTGCCAGTGATTTGGTCAGTGCAGTCCTGTAGCAATAAAGGCTTTTAATGATTTATCTTCTGCTGGGGTCCCAATGTGGCTCACCTTCACCGTGAACCCTTCCTCAACTCAACGCTGCTCGTGAATTATCAGAGGAAAGACCAGTGCAGCTGGAGCACAGGTAATACTGTCGCTTGGCAAAACTCGTACAGTACTTTTGTTTTGCTGGTTTAATTCATACTGGTTGCGGTAACTGCTTAGAAATAAGGGAAGGACATGTTGTAAAGAGGAAAAAACAAAAACAAGAATAATGATGCTGCAACTTCACTGCACTTCTAACGATTCTTTAACACACTCATACCCATTTCATCACATTTATATTGCCTGGCTTCAAGAATTTACTAACTGCCAAGTGATACAAGCAGCCTGAGTCCCAAATATAATAAAAACAACAGTTTGTTTTTGTTTTCAAGCAGGACAACTGAGATGTAGATCGCAGAACAATTCAAAATGCTAAAATGGTGAGGAACCAATGTTAACCCAAAGGGAGCTGATAAAATACTGACTGTGCAGAGGATGGGTGCCAAGAGAGTGAAGAAATCTCTTTTTGTCTCTCTCTCTCTCTCTCTCACTCAAACACACACATGATTGCCAGAAAAAAAGGTTAAAATCCCACTACCATTGACAACTCTGTTTTCAATTTAATCTTAGGAAGCCAGAAACATGCGAGATTCATGTGTTTGTGAATAAAGTCAACCAAAAGTCAATGAGTCCCAAAAGTAAAAAGAAAGAAAATAATGCATGCGAGCAAAAGTAAAATACCTCTGCAAGGAACAGGTATTTTACTTTTTTCCCCCACAGAATTGCAAATCTGCTTATATATTTTATTTCGTAAACTTTACATGAACAAATTTTTTTTGAAAAACATATAGATGTCATAAAAATTTAGAAGCGGCCCTTTACCTTGATTGTGATAAAGGCTGTTTTCAAAGCTGTGTGTTACTGCAGACTGCTGGTGGGTACGGACTTTGTCCAAATGTCGTACATAGTCTGCAGTACGCGAGAAGCACCTATGTGTCTAATATCTAGTGCGGAAGTGACCAGTCCTCTGAGCGTGCTGTACTTACACACTTTTTTGTATCTCTCTTGAAACTTGCTTTTGGTTTTTCTGCTCCATCTGGTCTCAGTTTTGAACCTCAAATCGTTTATAAATTCAACCTCACATTTAATTTAAAATTGTTATGTATCAATCAACCAATCACAGCCTTGTATATGTAGTGTTAAAGACTGCAAAATGATTTCTTCCTTCTAGATTTTAAGGGGAATAAAAGAAAGCTACAAACTGAGATATAAATTAAACTCCATGCACCACCTGTGTGACATCTGTCTTGACCAGCCTGTGCAATAAGAGCATTTATAGAGAACTCATTGATGGCACCTGATTGGCTGTGACAAACACACACACCCTCCAAAATATCTTCCTTGAACTTTATTTTTTAACTCTCCCCACGGACAGGTGGTCACTGCTGACTCTGGCATATTGCATGATATACGACAAGCCAAGTGACAGATGTTCTAATTTAGAGAAGAATTGATTCCCTTCAAAGAGTCACATTAATCTTATTTTGAGATCTTGTCGTCTCTTCAGACCCAGTCACTGACACCATTTGTCGTTTAAGTCAGTCATGTCATGACTGATGTTTTTAGTAAATCCCTGACAGGTTTCAAGTCAACATGGCGTTTTTCAAAACATACATTTTCCCTTTTTTGTTTAAAAAAAAAAAAAAAAAAACAGTCCCCAAGAAGAATAGTGCATTAAGATTGTTTTGTTTGCCACTTTGCAGTTGCAAATCTCTGCATAAGGGTCAGCTCATATGAGAATTCAGATATTGCATTATGTCATTCTGCGATTGACTGTACATAAGCATTTCTAATAATAGCAAGGCTTAGCATCCTCATGTTGTTTTTTCCATCAAATTACAATTTCACATGTAAAGATGCGATCATTGTACCCTTCACATACACTATACATGTGTGTGTGTTACGTTATGTCAGAGTTAAAACATTAATTTAGTGATGTAAGGGCTTAAAAGATGTTAAAAAAAGAAAAATGTAAAGGCCTTCCATATTTATTTCAACCCCAAAACAATATTCATTTACTTGTGTTGCAAGAACATTAGAAACTACAGCTCAATTAATGCATTCACCTGGAAAATCAAAACTCCCCAAACAGAGTTTTGATCTATATTTCGCCAAACCTCTTTCACGCACGCTTGTGCTTACGTATTGACCAGCATGGTAATACTTTCTATCTTATCCCACCGTTGGATGTTTGATGTAGGTCAAACGCTGGCTCAGCAAACCCTGGGAACCAGCCCACATTTTCATTCTGCACACTGGTCAAATTTACATCCCATTACATTCAGAAGAAACTTTTCAGCTCTGAAACACACACATGCATGCAAAGATGCAGAAACCTCCATCGCTCTTCTACGATTCAGCAAAAACAGAGTTTTGAAAGAAAAAAAAATCTGCAAAAACATGCTGAGTGTGCAGTCTCCAGGCAGTGAAGGCTTTTTCTCAGACAGCAGAAGCTGCCAGAAAGTCCAAAACAACAAACGCTGATCACTAAAAGAAAGATTCCTGATGATTTCTGAAATCAACTTCTGGAGCCTCAAAACTGCTTCATGTACAACCCCAAAGTAAAATATTTTGAAAAAATAACTGAATCTATTTTTCTTTCTGAGTCAATTTTATTTCATTTGGTTATATACGGCTATTTATCATTTTCTCCCTTTCTTCCTGAAAAAGTGTGCAACAGCTTGGGCTCACTGACATAACTATTTTGACAGAAAACTCTCCACACACTCGTCATGAAGGCAAGTCGTGATTGCAAACTGGCCAGCCCGGCACCTGAACTGTCTTCCTGTCTTTGAAAAGTGTGCAATACATGTTTTTGCACTGTTATGAAAGAAATTGTGTGGAGGTCTCTGGGAAAGACGTCATCTTGAAGGCAACATATGTTGCTTTAAAATCTTTTCAGCATTACTGCCTCCATCACAGAAGCGTAAATTACCATAAATGACAAACCCCATTCCAGACTTGTTGCTAATAACAGTGTAGATGGTCCGCTTTTCTTTTTTTACTTTTTACTTTTTTGTTTTGGACCAGAGAACAAGGATGTCCTGCCTCCTCAGGCTTTTCCTTGAATCATAAAATTATATTATCCACTCCAAATCCCTTTCAATCATACTTTGACAAACACAGTTTTTAAACAATACAATAATTTTCATAGATAGATAGATAGATAGATAGATAGATAGATAGATAGATAGATAGATAGATAGATAGATAGATAGATAGATAGATCTTTATTGATCCCTTTGGGGGGTTCCTTTAGGGAAATTAAGATTCCAGCAGCACCACTGTAGCATAAACAGATAATATAAAGAATTAAAAAATATATATATAAAGAAAAATATATGTTTGTTACACTGCTTGTAATATTAAATATCAAGGGATATACTTTAACAAATGAATTGAAGCCTGCAGAAAAACAGGAAATAACTTGGCTTTACACAGTAAGTAATTAAAAGTCATTGACTTTTTTTAAATTACTATTTTTCAGAATGTCCTTACCTTTAAAAATCTGAAAAAAACAACAACAACAAAACCCATTCTGATTCACTGTTAATGGCCTACACAGCTGCGTTTATAGTGTTCAAAATGTAATTCCCCAACTTAGAACAGCAGCACCTCATCTGGACTGTAAGATTTGAATTAAAACTCATTGAATTCCTTATGAAGTCTCTTTGAGAACTGAGTGTAACCTTTGTCGCTCCTGCATCCAACAAGACTGCAGTTTGGGAGTTAGATAATACTGTTGTCAGTCAGTGACCTCTTCCTCGGTAACAGGACCCTCATAAGCCTCTGTGTATGTGTGTGTATATAAGTATGCATGTGCTTGATAGAGCAGAGCCATGATGCTAAGCACATCTGCTCCGGACGCCTCTGGCATTGCCATATGGCTGGCAAAAAAAATAAAAAAATAAAAAGCCTCCAACCCCCCCTCCACGAGTGTTTGCAATGAAAAGAGAGAATGAGGCAAAACCAGTGTGCGTGCATTGTGGAAGGAAAAAGTGCGTGAGAGGCGCGAGGAAGCAAGGCTGGAGAGAGTAACAGCTGATGAGTGAGGAGCTGCACGTGCCGCCCATTAGGATGAACGGGCAGATCCTCTCGTCTTCTAAACACTAATGTTTTAAACACCCTGACACGACTGCATTCCTCCATTCACACCAAGCACAGGTTAAATACCGATTACATAACAGCCTAGCTATTCTTAGCTGCAGTCTTTATTTGACTGGACGTAAATGACAGGATGAGCAAACTTTCCTTCATTTTTTTTTTTCCTTTTTCAGAGTGATTTTCCACTAAACTGTCACTGTCGATGATTACGACAGAAGAATAATCCTGACAATAGTACATATCTGAAAACTAAGGTCAAGCATAAACCTAAACACCTGTTGAAGCAGCATCCTCGAATTCAGTGAAAACAGAAATCAGGATGCACAAGCAAGGGTAAAGCTTAAGACTTGAGTTGGTAAGTTAAGAAAAGAAAAGTTGATGAGTTGACAAAAAAAAAAAAATAGATCTCTTAGAGAATTATAAATAAGGCCAAGATGATACGATGGCCACATTGAAAAATCTAACAACGCCACACAAATGGCCACACACACACATACTGTACCGCAGTTTCGCATTTAAATACAGATCACTCTGCTATCCCTGCGTTCTTAACATTTCAAAGTGCACTGGGGTTTCTATCTAGCTCACATCTGACGTGCATCTTTGTGAGCATGATGTACAGTATCAGAGACATCAAACGTTGCTTTACAAGTCATTACTCCTGCTGTCCTCCTCCCCCTCTTCTCTATCTCCACTTGTCTTTGAACATTTTAAACTTAGTTTGAAAAATTTACCGACTGGGTGTCTGACTGGAAGTTTCTCTTACTGATGAAGCGGCTGTTTTTAATGGTTTCTGTTTGTTAGCTTTGTGGATTTTCATTATAGTTAAGTGTTCTTTTTCCTTTTTTATTGTACCATATTTTTTGCTTTTCAACATGTCTATTGTCTTTTTTAGCAGCCTCCACGAGAAAATGAAAATGAGCCTTTAGGTATCTCAGATATGATACATGAATTGTGCATTGCTTCTCTCCCGATCTGCTCCTCTTTATTTCCTCCTTTTCACCTCTGCTGCATGGGGCTTTTCACGGTGGCTGCATTGATATGAGGAAATCGATGCCTCCACGTTGGCTGTCGAGACGCGGGTCACAAGCATGGTGGTCGAGATGGGGATTTAGCGTGCTTGAGGCGTGCGCTTGTGTGTGAGAAGGACTGAGGGGTATGTTGCTCGATAAGCACATGCACATTGATCTTTTTTTGCAAGTCTTTTTGAGTGCGAGGGCCCACTGAGGCTCCTCATGGCCTGACTGACAGGTGGTGAACTGCCATACAGGCAATTGGAGTGTGCACGTGTCCATGTTTGTGCGTAACAGCAGCCATGTGAGCCCTGTTAACACGACGTCTGAGACTCCTAGTCTGATTAGTAGAGTTAAAGTGTAGCATGATGGGATTTTTCCACCACAATTTAATTTATTTTTAAAAAGTGTTCTTGCCATATATCCAATCTTTTAAATAACTTAACATGCTGCATTAAAGCAAAAAATCTTAAGTAGTGAAATTTGAAATTTCTGTTTCTTTTATGGCTTTTTGACAACATTTGATTTAAAGGGGAAAAAAAGAAAAATGATGGGGGAATCTTGGTTTCAGGTTCTTAAAATCAATTTTATATGAGTGACTTAACTGGAGGCATTGATGAATTTTCCCAATCTATAAAGAAACACTGATTCCTTATTAAAAATTTATTTGAAAGAAGATGTACTTCACTGACAACCTCACTGTGAAAAAGAACTGAGTCGAGGATGAACCTGCCAGGCTGCCTCTAGTAGAAGCCGTACCCTTCACTGTTTAGCTTGCTCAACAGTAAATATGTTTCAGTGCAGAACGAGGTCAGTGAATCCAACAAAAGCATGCTATCTGCTCTTCTGTCTCTCTCTCTCTTTTTTTTTTAAATAAAGCAGATTTGCTTGGATATATGTTGGATCAAGCCTCCATATATAACAGCTGTACCTGTACCTGTTGTGAAGGGTCCGTATTTATTCAGGGGTCTGGCGCTCCAGCACTCTGTCTCTGATGCCGTCTGGCTCTCATATGATATTCTCTTACTGAAGCAAAATCTATATGAGCTGGACAGCAAAATTGAGGTATGATGAGTGGAGCTTAACATCCACTTGATGGGGATTTAAAATGTTGAAGGGTGTTCCACCTTTTGCAACAAATGGAGAAAAAGTGTTGTCATGCTAAGACTGGACTGAATACCAATTTATAGGATCTAGCGCATCAGTGGAAGGCTACAACAAATATTTGAAGCTTTTGTTGGGCGGTGGCATTGCTGCAGTTTTATAGATTCATATTCGAAATCTTATTATTACTACACTTAAAAGTAATATATACATAATACACAGACACATAAATATATATATTATACACACACACACATCTCTTCTGTCTTCAGACTGCATAGTTTTGCAAAAGCATGTTAGTAACAGCTATTAAGGCCTTTGCACATCATG
Source organism: Arrhamphus sclerolepis (assembly GCA_037176975.1). Lineage (NCBI taxonomy): Eukaryota > Metazoa > Chordata > Actinopteri > Beloniformes > Hemiramphidae > Arrhamphus > Arrhamphus sclerolepis. The sequence continues at coordinate 14,256,376 of JBAMYA010000005.1, forward strand.
TTAATTTCCATGTTGATATTATTTTGAAATTATATATATGTTTTTTTGTTGTTGTTGTTTTTGTGGTTAATTCTTCCAAAGTCACACTTCTAACAGTAACGTATCTGACCAGTCACAGCCGACCAATCTGGACAGCATCCCATATACAGTACAACATGGCAGATCGCTCAAACGAATGAAAGAACCAAAGATGAAAAATCCACTTCTGTTTACAGACTGACGGGACTTTTAAATAGTGAAAAGAACATTATGATTTTACCTCAGACATGCAGCTCATAGTCAAGTCGATTCTATGAACATACTCCTTTGCTTCTTTCAAGCTCAGAACTAACAGTGGAAACAGCTGTTCAAACTGTCCAATAGACATTCTATAGCACTACTGTTGTTAGGGTTCTCTGTTTTCTGTGTCTTATCTTTGTCTGTGGCTGCTGGTGTCCTGGATGGTGGGCGGGTCCTCTGGTCATGGCAGCTCACTAACCTGTTGCTGATTCTGCAATAAAGCCTTGTATAGATACTTGGCCCTCTCAGCAAGTCATTGCCAGATTGTCTCCAGAGTGGTTAGAACCTATGGCTAAATACAATGTTAGACCAAGACTTGTTTGTGCAACTCATTTTTCCCTTTTTGCTTGTTGGATTTAGTGTTCCTGGATTTCTGTGCCTTGACTCCGGTGTTTCTCAGCCTCATCTGGATAATCACCCACCTGTCTGCCAGCCACCAGTCAATCTATCCGTCCTGGACTGCCTGCCTGTCTGCTTCTTACTTCCTTGTGGATCTCAAGGTTCCTAGGAACTCTAGCTGCCAGAACTGATCTTTAAAATGAAAGCAGTGTTCCTTGTCTGAGGAGCCTAATTGTGGATCTCTGGGGTTGGTCATAACAACTGTCCTGCATGCCCATCTGATTTAAAATGATTTGATCTACAACAAACTGTCAACCAAGGTCTACAGAGGTCTGTCAATGACCCACTAATTTGAGCCTGGTGTGTTGGAGCAGGGCAGTAGGCCCTGAGGACCAGGACTGAAGAACACTGTCCAAATTGTACATTTAATTAATTTAAAGCGCCCGTGGCAGAATGGTACAATATGAGCTCCTGAATCAAGAAGGGAAAAACATCTCCCCTCTTCCTCCAAAGGGGAAGTACTCTATTTCCTTTCTTCCTCTTTGTCAGTGAGTCCAAAGACATGTTAGGTTAATTGGTGACTCTAAATTATCCATAGGAGTGTGTGTGTGTGTGTGTGAGAGAGAGAGAGAGAGAGAGAGCGAGGGCCAGGTATCCTTGCAAAAGAGACCATTGATCTCAATGGAATTATTAAAAAAAAAAAAAAATGTAAAAGCACATGATCACTTTAACATTTTTTTAACAATTTTTTTTTTTTTTTTTGCCAAATTTGTGTCATGCTTGATCTGAATCTAAGCCAAGCACATTGATATTTTGCCTCAAATTATTTACCATTTTGTGTCATTTATTAGCTCCACCTTTAGTGCACAGAGACCTTTTTTAGTGTACACTTTCAAACTTAAGCCAACAAGAGTCAGGTTTGTGTAATTTTCATGCACATTACTTCAACTGTTTACGTAGCACACTTAGCTAAGCTTAGCTACACAAAGCTGCTATCAGCTAGCTGCCTAGTTACACATTAGCAGTAATTTTACACGGTGGTTCTGTCACTGTTGTGAGCCAGATCGCAACTACATATTTGGCAGACTGCCTTTATTCTTTTAATGTTCAATTTATAGTGTTTCTACTTAGCTGAGCTCTTCACCATGTTTTCCTTTTAGCATCTAAAGTCAACTGAGGCACTGTTCTGTAAGTTGTCTGTATACTATATTTCCAGATGTTAATAGTGCAATGAAGTTATAAGTCATGGCAATAATACAATATAATCTCAGGACACAGTAACAGGACACATGCTACCTTCTTCCTTTGAAATTCTTTGTTTAATGCGCACGCATAGAGAGAACACACCCCACACACAAAATTCAGTTGAGCTATTCACCACTCGGGGCTATCCGCACAGAATGAACGCATTCATCACGTAATTACTGTGGAGGCCGTTGCACACTTCATTAGTCTATTCCTGTCTCAAAGAGCCCCGGAGATAACAGCTAACGCACAAGACATCCAAAAGATATTAGAAGACTTTTATACCTCCATCTAAGCAGAGTCAAAAGAGAGGCGCAGGGTTTCCAAAGCATCAACGTCACATCTTGACTGACTCACACATCTACGCCCAGTTGAAAGGGGAGCGTTCTGGGAAGACAGATGCTCAAGCGATTGAAAATGGCTGATAAATCTTCAAAAACCTCTGCCACACTGAGAAATATTTTAAAGAATACAATGGTCTTCTTCACAGGGGAAGATAAGTGGCAAAGCACACATAGGCATCAGTCTGAGATCATAGCAGCTGAGAGAGACATAAAAGCAGAGGTGTCTTTAGGGGATATGATGATATAAGGGGGGCTTTATAAAAGGTGAGGCATTAATGCAGGGTGATGTATGATGTCTGGGGTGCGCAGGCCAATGACTTACACTGAGAATATAGTGGAAATCAATGGTGATGTGAAAGCTGTGAAGCAGCGAATGGCATGCTGGACTTGTAAACATGAAGGAAGGTGCAGCTGCCTCATAAAATACTGCAATTAATTTAGATTCAATTCAGTTTGTTTATATAGCACCAATTCACGACAAATGTCATCCCAATGAAAGAATCCTAGAGTTATTCTTGTTTTCCTTGATTCATGTTAGACAATAAACTATCTTTGCAAAGGGCTCCCTTATATATTATTAAATCAACTTTTCAGCCTGAGTGAGATTCACATCCTGACCAGCTTTCTTGAGGGTTGATTAAAAGTATGCAGTTCTGAATTACAGAGATTTTTGAATACGTTAGTATGGAGAATACAGCAAAGTCAGGGGAAGAGGGAAAAAATGCAAAAATAGACTTATAAATGGGTGAGGAGAGAAGCCGCAGCAAAGACTGAATGAGACACGAAACTTGGATGAAGATAGCACACTAACATGTCAAAAGCAGTGGAGAGGAGAATGTGAAGGGCTAAACATATCAAGGTGAAAACAGAGATATTCTCTCAGTGCCTTTGTGGTTACCCTGCATGTTTCCCCACATACGGTGCAGTGATAAAAGTAGAACAACTCTATAATGCAAGAACAGGAAAAAGCTGTAAAAGAGACTGTCAGGATATATCCTGCTTAAACAAAGCTCATACCCACACTTACACTGTGCCAAATTCTATTATCTTTTTGTTCTAAACTACACTTGTCTGCATAAACAAGAGATCAAAATGTGATTATAGCGATTATTCTAACTTTTTCTTTTTGTATATTTGTGCAGATGGCATTTTTGAAATGAGGACACGCTTTCACATTCTAGGCGTGTATCTCCACCTGTGACATCATTTATTCAGACCTGTCCTCCACTGACAGTCCTGCCTCCTAGGATTTACATTACAATTTATTTAAAATAGCAAATATGCTTCGTGGGTAAGGCAACATAATGAGGAAATGGTCACATAGCCATGAATTTGGCAATTTATCAAAAATGTTATTTGCATACCATCAAAAGTTCAATGAAATGAAATGCTCGATCTAGCACTGGCTTGGAATGACTACAACATTGACAAATCTTGTTGGCTGAGAATAGAGAAGGAACTTGTCCTGTCTATTTTTTGCTGCCTTAACCTAATGGCTAAATGGATGTTGACACATCCGAGAGTCAAAGTCCACCATCCACACTGACAAAAATCACACATCGTCAGTGCATCAAATAGAAAACACAGCTCTTTATTCATTTGAACATCATCCTACTAGTTTTGAGGGCTAAAAAATGCTTATACATTAATATTTACAGCTATGGATCAGAATGTTGCAGTAAACTTATACAATAAGTGCAGATAAAAGAGCAGATAAAATATCTAAGACAAGTGATGCAAATAGAAATTCCTGTGATCCAGTTTCTGAGTAAACATTATTTACATTATTTATTTTCATTCTGTTATCTTTTTTAACTGTTATTTTTTTCTCATGTACTCTGCAATGCTATAATTCTACCTTTATTAACTCTATCTGATGAAACATTTGGGGTCCTTTTGGTTCAGTATTCATTTGTTTTTAGCTTTATACAGTTGCATTCATTGTTGGGCTGATAACAATGGACATGGATAATTTGGATAGGATGTTTACATTTACTTGGCCAAATAAAGCAGCTTCCGTGTTGACATAAAATCCTCAGAAGAGCAGCTTTTTTTTTTTTTTTTAGTTATGTCTGCATTCTTTTGAATTTATTGTGTTTATATAATTTCCCTTTAGGGATTAATGAAGTATTGTTGAACTGAACTGCATTGATTTGAACTAAATGAGTTCAACTAAAAATAAACACTTAATGTCCCTCATATGAGGTGATCCCTGAAGACCTACAAGTCATGGCACGAACAATCCTACTGGTATAAACTACAAATTACAAAAGAAGAATTAAGACGTGTATTGATGAAATCATTGACTAAATCCACTATGCGTTAATGTATTTTCTCTCTGTTCCACAATATTAAATGTCCTCAGAGAACGTAATAGCATCATATTGTTGTTTCTTTCCACCCCCCCATGGATTGGCTCAAACATCAGCTGGTAGCCAGGGTAATATCACTGTGGAATTTTATGTCGGCTAAGGAAAAGTTTCCCATCAGAGTATCATTTACATTCTAATTAATTCCATCAAAAGCAAAGTGGAATATTCAGTGAGCCAAGATGGGGCTAGCTGTCATCCCCCTCATCTCTGAAGGGAAGAAACAGAGAGAGGAAGGGAAAAAAAAAGACGGGGAAAAGGAAAGTGAAGAAAAGTGAGGTGAGAGTTATAGATTCAAATTGCATCAGATTTTGAATTAACTAACTGGAACAAGGAGGTTGACAGATTAATGATGACTGATTCCTCTGGAGAGGTTGGCTGCTAAAAAAAAAGAAAAGAAAGGAAATTTGCACACAGCTGAAAAATAAAATGTAACTAATCCATCACTTAATGATGACTGTCATTATTGTTCTGCCAGAGCAATCAACACTATTGACCCAATGAAATCAATATCACAGCTTTGAACTCAACCAGAACCACACATGCATAGGAAGCTTCAGGGCAGACCAAAGAGCCGCCCAGAACACTGCCTGAAGTGGCGTAATTGCACTGCATGTCAAAAACACTAATAAATAAATCAGTGATTACTTCCCATTGTGATGTGCTGCTGCTCGGTTAATGAATATTCATGTAGGTAAATTCATCTATGCAAGCTGCTCTCAGAAAAAAAAAAGTGTTTATGCATCATACATGTTGATCTGATGAAACCTCTTGACTTCCTCTGAATGGGTAAACATCAGTGTTGCTTCTTTGACCCATTGGGATCAATTTATACAATCGTTCAAAGCTGATCACTATTTGACCGACGAATATTGATTCCTCGTCCCCGAAGGCAGACATAGCGGGACATATACATGTAATTTCCCACTCCATTTTTTCTGTTACATCTCATTAGCATCGGGACAAAATGATCCCAGCTTTCTGAGACGCTCGTCTCTTTTGTCTGTTCCTAACCTGCTAATACACCTCCCCCTCAGCTTCCCACTCTCTCCTTGTCTTCTGTAATATCACAAAGGCGTGACAAGGTTTGCTTCACCTCTTTTGTTCTTTCCCACATTCTCACATTCCACCATCAGCCTTAAGTAGGATGAGGGAGGTATAGAAGCTGGATGGGTGGACTTTCTCTGACGTCAGCATTTGTGCATCAGCGTTCGACTATGTGCCACAAGTTTAATGTATCACACTCGGACAAACGCACATCTACATGCGTTCAACACACACACAACTACAAACGCACACGTACACCATTGATGGCAACTTAGCCCGCATGATTACTGTGAGTCTAAGCTGCTTAGGGTTTCTGTCCCATCTGGCTCTGGTGTTTGCAGCATCATTCACCTCCCACCTCACCCCACACGCCTCGCCCCTTCAACCCCCCCATCATGCTTTTTTTTTTTCCCCCCTCATCCACTCTCCTCATGCTCTGACACACACACAGAGCCACAGAGAGAGAGCATAGAGGCGGAGCAAAAAGAATGATAATCCTGCGTAATCTGGGTTTACCAACTATTAGGGATCTGCTATGTTTTCTTACGTAATCTAATCATCCGTAGAAACGTGCAGTCATCCGGTGGAGGAAGCTCTGGAGTGTGTACGCATTCATGGTGGAAGCCAGAAGGGATGCCTCCCTTCACCACCTGGACCATGTGGGAGGAAATATACGCACATGCACAGGCCAAAGTTCCTCGCAATAATACACATAAATATAGACAATGGTGTAAAAGCACATGTATGGAAGGTAACGCCAAATCCACGTGCATATTTCATTGGCCCTTCCCACTTCCTCACTGCCACTAAAACATACGCAGTGGGTCACATGACAAAGATGAGCAGTTTCATGCATACAATAAATAAATAAATTTAATCCGTTCCTTACCAAGTCTAAAAATTATTTCAAAAAATTACAACCTCTCATGCACATTAACACACGGTTTGATACATCATGTCATTATTATATTTTTTTTAAACAGAAAAATGGGCAAAATGTAGAAGCTGTACGTGAAATACTAAATACATGCCATTATTCCATGACTTGTTGAACCACTTTTAGCATTTATAAATTGAATTAATTGTTTTCTGTATTAACAGAAAAAATCCGAGATATTGCTTCAGTTTATCGATATTTTCAATAATTTGTTTCAACACAGCTGTCTGAAGGTTCCTTCACTGCGATTCAGATTGAAGTATGGTGTTAATACACACCTCAATGAACCAGAACATAAAAAGTGGTAAAGCTTCATTTTTTTAACAAAGGTGTACTCTTGCAGCTGAATAGTTGAACAAATGTATTTTATTAACAGTACCTGGGTGTAACTTTCTAGCCTGGTCCTCACCAGACTAGTGCTTTTGTTCCATTTAAATTTCACTTCACCACATAGTCTGGGAATGCTAAACTCTTTTCGGTTTAGTCCGGCACAAAAAGAGCTGACCAATCAACAAACGAAAGGGCGTGGCCAAGAGCCACGACATAGCCATTGTACAGACTTAGAAATTGTAGTCCAGTTTAGTCCTAAGAAAACTACAGTGGCAGGGGACACAGATATACGGGAGGACATTCACTCTGTCATGAAGAAGATCCTTGGTATTAGTGACTTAAAGCCACAACGAGATGAATGTTTGGTTAATTTTTTAATGGAAATGATGTAGTAGCCCTGAATTGAATATCCTCTGGTATGGAGGACTGTGTTTACAGTGGAAGGACGAGACAGCTGTGTTAGCGCATAACATACGTCCTTGCCAAACATTAGTGATTGATTTTTGGGTAGACCAATGATTTTCAACTTCAGACAAGTGCCCCACCCATCAGTAACTAAACATTTATCAATCTAAAGAGGCCAAAGTCTTTGCACAAATGAAATGAAATTCAAGAATTTGGTGAGGGCCAAGCTAGCAACTACCAACAAGCCTAAGGCCTTACTTATGGTCTGTGTAGCAGCGGTCCACGTTAGTCACGCACGGTCCATACCAACTCTGGCATTTATACTTCTGTGATATTGTTTACATTACTCTGTAATTACATCACCAACAGCTAGGTGGCAGTACAAGTTCTTTCCGCAACGCTGTAGCTCACAGTGCCAAAATTTCCTTTTCTGTACTTCCTACATGTGGAGCAAATAAAGTATATTTTTACTTGAGTTGGAACTGATAAATGTTGAGCATCAGACATTTTCAGAAATATCAGTGAGAAATTTGCAAATGATGATCAAATCTACCAATTACATGTCTTGTGGTCCACATTGATGCAACACGTACATTTAGTAAGTGGTGCCCTTCAGGCTACTCTGTAGGGTTCACACCTATGCCGTAGCAATGCATAAATCAGTTTTCTACATACTACTTATGCATTTTTGCTCAGTTTTTATAAAATAATGACACACCTAATATTAAGCCCTGGTTTAACAAAAAGACAAAACAAAAAAAAAAACAGTTGGACTTCAAAGTTACATTTTACATGACTGTATTTTCAGAAATCATGTAGACGAGCCTAAAATTTAATAAGAAGTGACACCTCAAAGGGTGTTCATTTTGCGGCTGCTCCTATAAAAAAAATTTGCACACTATTAGCACAAGATGCACCAGTGAATGTACCAGTTATGATCGTAGCAACATCCACCTTTACTATTGTGTGTGCTGAGAAGCTTACAAGTATTTTTACTGATCTTATGCATCATTTCACAATGCTCTCTGTGATCTTTTCACAAATGCATCATTCACAGTAATAGATTAGAATTTCACAATATGACCTGACATCAGAGAGCCGGTTACTAGTTACATAAACTGAGATGGCAGAGTTGATTCCACTAACACACAAATTATTAAAGTTGGGATATCACGCAACTGTATCCTAAAGTGAAGTACTGTCAAAGAAGGAAAAAAAATGTATCCTGTACAGATATGGAGAGATACAATAAATAATGCATATTTAATTTCATTTATTTCAGGCTCAATGTTACTTTACACTGCATTTAACACCCAGAGTATTGAGGATTGAAGACATTGTGAGTACAGGATATGGTTTCTTGGTTTAGTCTCACATCATATAGATAAAAAGAGATTAGATTTAGCTATATATTACATTATACAACCCTGAAATGGCACCACACGTGTAAACTCCAGGGACGAGGGACTGGAAGAGTCCTTAGAATAAATTATTTGCAACTTAATTTATTCTGATGTATTAGATGTATACTTGTACTTTACATGTATGGTCCTAATGTTTTGTGTGTGTTTTTTTCCTTTAATTTGATATAACCACTTAACGGGCAGATAAAAAAAGAAATCCTCTTGAAGGGTAAGGTTAACTTCTACAAAACATTTCCATGTGCTCCTTATAGAATACTGCTAGGAATAATCTGTACGTCTCAAGCATGGGACTTCAAGCATGACTTTCAAAGTAATATATGCATAATTAATTAATAATGCATGACTTTTGCAGATGGGACTGGAAGTTATTTAAGGCAAGCCATTATGTTTTCATAACCGAACCAAGTATCTTGTTAACTTAATCCAGTGGTTTAGGTGCCTAAAACTAACCTAACAACAAATGACGCAAGCACAAACATCAGCCAAGTGCAAAAGTGAAGTAAAAGCACAACATCAGACTATTTCTATCTGTGTGTGCACATGGAAATGTAGAAATAAATATGTGTAAACATACAGCTGTTTTTTTTGTCTTTTTTTATTGTTCTCATGCTGCTGATTATGCAGTTGTACAGCTGTGCAGTTGCTATTCAAAAGACTTTCTTATGGCATGTTCCTGTTAGGGGTCACCACAGTGGTTAGAAATACATGACAAACCATGATAACACTATATAAAAAGGGTGCTCACCAGAATCATTTTAGAGGTGTGGCAGAATTTATTCAGCGATTGATATTCTTTATCCATCTGAGGTCCCTGCACTGATGAGATTGTCTGCTAAATGATTTTGAGACATGGTATATAGTGCGTAATTCTTAAAGTAAAATCTTTAAAAGACTGGAGTGTGTATCTGTGTGTTTGTCTATAAAGACTTAAGAAAATGAGGCAGAGAGAATGTGGGGGCTAAAAAAGAGTGAATTATTGGTAGAGAGTGGGTGAGAGAGACAGAGAAATGAGGTACCCATAATGCTCAAAGAGGATCACATTATGAATGATTCATGCATTCATCTTTAACGATATTTGAAGAACTTTCGATTTCTCAAATGGATCACTTCACATCCCCTCCATTTCTGCAGAGTTGAAAATGTCTCACGTTGATATTTCTTATGAGCGGAGAGAGAAATGCATGTTTCTTATATCACAGCTATATTTTAATATACGTTCCCCTCACACAATTATTTTTCTTGACATAAATCGTGCAGCCCTGGCACCCTTGGAAGGTAATTTAATAGCCTATCTTGGCATAAATACAAAGAAAAAAAGAATGTCACATGGGCTCCCTAATGGAAAATATTTGCATAGTCTCATCTAAATATGATCACATTAGATTATTAAGTACTGAAGAAGAATGAAACTGAGAGAATGAGTTTGAACAGCGAGTGAGAATATATGGCCATTAAACAAAGAACAGGACTCATTGTTGGAGAAGACACGGGCAGGGAAAGGCACAATCTGTGCTGACTATTGTACAGTTCATTATGAGTGAGAGACTGGGAATACAACCAGGACAGTATGTGATTTGATGGCCAACATTATCACCATTCACCACCCTGAAAAGAGAAAGAATAAAGATATATTTGCTGAGATGTTCAACTCCACGTGAATCTGCTCAATGGAACCATCAGTACAATATAAAAACAGGCAGCGTCTTTTGTGCTATATCATGTACTGTAATTGTAAAGTCAATCTCAGCTGTTCCATTTCTTTGAACATTAGTCCCATGCGGGGACAACATCTAATGAAGCCATGATTATCTACTCATCTGTGTGCTAAATATTAAACAAATAATGAGAAAAGCAATTACTCTTGGGAGAATGTGTCCAGCCATCACCTGTGAGGTACAGACTTGAGGGACTAACAGTGGAGCAGAGGAAATCTACTTGTGTGGAGCGTGCTGTCACTTCTGTTGCTGCCCCGATCAACTTAATGGGCCTCCATATGGCACTGCAGAATCAATGAAATATCACTGTAGATTCCTCTCAACACATAATATTGGTGAAGAGCATGAGAGACTAAAATTAAACTGGAATTCAACTGAGACATCTCAAAAGAAATAGTGGCCTTATATGTAGAATAACTATACCACCCCCACCACCCCTCATTCCAGCTCTCCTATAGCCCTTAGCGGTGGGTCATTGAGAAAAGAAAAAAAAAAAAGACGGAAATCCGGCTACACTCTTAAGAGCTTTGACCCACATCTATACCACAGAACTGTCATAGCTTGGAAAATTAATGGGTGACCTTGGTTGAAACTCGTACCAACATCTTGGGGATAGTCCTAGAAAGATAGCTTTAGCTTTAGACCCGGTCAAAGAGGTGCAGGAATGGAAGGGGGAGGGGGACAATGCTTGGGGACAAATGCATTTATATGCCATTGTGGTATGTTACATGGTTATCTGATGGCAACAAACTTTTTTTCTTTTTAATTTCAACTGACATTTTCTGGCAGTGCAATTACTCAGCATGCTTGGTGGAAGAACATACTGAATTTGTATCCATTTCAATGCAGGCGTTGTCTGTAATTATGTCACTCATTACTTCTGACAAACTGGCATGGATCATGGGAAAATATGGGGGGGAGGGTAATGAATGGGTCATGCAGACTTTATATAATTTTGCATAAAATATCAGAAGCCCAAAAAGTCCAAACATTTCAGAGAGCAGGGCTCCCAATAAAGTACTGTTATACAGAAATAGAAATTAAAGAAAGAAGACTCCTCCTGAGCACGTCCTCTAGGAACTCCTGACTCTTCATGGTGATGTGCTTTAAATATTTTTGCTTAGATCATCAAGAAATGAAGTGATGTTGGTTATCCTGTATTGTTTAATAGAGACGGGGTTGCCTCAGGGGCGGACAGGCAAGTTTAGAATATCAATGAGAATCAGCCAATTCTGCTCTGGGTGATGCAGGTTTTTTTCTTTTTTTTTTTTTTTTTCATCGAACGAACAAGCTGAGATGAAGATAAAAGGCAGCAGTAGGATGAGAAGCACAGAGAGAATGCTGTATTTAATTAAAAAAACTTTGTCTTATGTTTGAAAGTTGTCAGAGGACAATGAGGTCTTTATTTCATAGAATGAATTATTGACAAGAATGTGTAAATAGATGGGACAAAGTACACTTAGTTTACATTGAGGCATTTTTTTTCTTGTAAATCTCAAAAAGGACTAGGAACAGCATTTGTGAACTTCAAAGGTCACAAAATGGGCTAATGAAGCAGACATAGGGTTGCAAAGGAGTGTAAAATTTCCTAAAACTCTTCCATGAGACTCATAAGGTGTAGCCCTCTGCCCAGCCTGAGGTTGGGTTGAGGCCCCTCTGCTAGCTGGTCTGCGGTGTGTGGCAGATGACTCCCTGTAAAACTGTGATAAGGTGCATTCCTACCCGCCAGACAGGAACTAACAGCGCCGACTCCCAATTCAGCCAGCGTGTCGCTAATAAGGCGACATTCCAAACCACATGGTGGCGGTAGTGCACCGCTTCCGCGCTTTGTCAACTACAAAAGCGAAAACACACCCGATGAAATTACATTATATCTCAAATATCTGATTTATTGTCCAGCCAAGTATTGTATAAACACATATATCTGTCAGTTCAATTTTAACACCATAGATCAAATTTATTAATGCTGGTGATTTCACCAAACCTTACTCATCTGGATGCAGTCCTTATATTGTGTACACAATTCTAGAAATCATCTGTGCAAGTGATGGAGGAAGGCACAGGATAGAAAATCTCCTTAATTTGTTTTAAATCTAATTGTTTTAACTGGGAAAAGAAATATGCTGAATGGTGTTTGTCTTTTCAACTATTTAAGCTAACTGTTGAAGCCAACAGTACGCAAATATGCGTAAGTTCCTGTTAATTCTAATGGGAATTTAATAAACTTTCAAAATTTCAGGAATTCCCAAACCTATTTAGATGCAGTCTAAATAGGGGTATCTTCATTTCAGCCATTCAGAAAACTTAATTCTTTACTTTTAGCTATTACGCAATGAAAACAGATGTTTTAAAGAAAAACAGGGAATTTTAAAGCCAATTTAGAATGTCCTCTCATGACACAACCTTACTTCAAGCCACTTATATGTCACACATAACCTGTTCACCATGACCAGTATTAAATCCCAGCAGCAGTCATAGTCTCTGGAACTGATTTCAAACTGTAACAGTCCTACAGGGCTCTTGAAGAGTTACAGAGGTCCAAAAAAGACAGCTAACCAAACCTGATTAACAGTGAAGACAGAGAGGCCTTATAAAGTGTGGAAGAGAGGAGACATTTGTTCCGGGGACAGACAGGGGGGATGATCAGCACATGATGCAGCCCCATTTGACAGGGTTATCCACTGTAGAATCAGAAACTCACATAAACACTCAAACTCTAAGACACACAGATGGAGAGGCAAACTTGTGTGCGCACAAAAATATAGAGACACACAAATTTCTGAGTGAACAAGCGCAGCTGGGTAAAATTTGATGTCTAGACAACAACTCTGCAGCCAAGTCGAAACGTACAGTTTCCAGATGAATGGAATTATTTAAACACTCTGTGGCACAACGACACTGTTCTCAACAAAGATGAAAATATGGCCGGTACACTTTCTTATTTAAAACAAAACAAAACGGCACAGCTTCTTCTTCATTCAAGTTGCTGGGACTTTCTCAGCTCTTATTAAGAGTTATTGTGGCAATAGTAGCTGCAAAACATAAAAGAACAGGATATATCATTTGAGACAAAAATACAAGTATGATCATCTATTTGCTATCTGATGTCTCTAGTGGGACATTAAGCCTGCAAACCAGAGAAATTAGATATGGGAGAGTGAGAGACACAGTGGGGAGATTGTTAACAAATTTACTATCTAAAAATATAAACTGACAGTAAGCTCCACTTTGCAGTTATCCTGTCATCAGACACTCAGTTTCACACTTGAATCCCAGGGAGGCGGTGATTCAGCCCTGAGCCTTTCCAAAGATGGTTTTCAACCCAATGGAGATCTAAATCGTACACAGCTTCAAACACATCCCTCAATGGCTCCCAGGAGGAATCATAAACACCTAGATTTGATAACGCTGGGTCAGATTAAAGGCCAAACATGGAGACATGAGAAATCTGTCCAGAGTCGTGCACTTATACTGCTGGGATGTACAGCGTAAGGTCAACGGCCTCTACCACTGACAGAAATGTGGGGGAGAGACACACACAAGCACATACAAGCCTATTTTAAAAATGTAATTGACTCGTTTCTTTTTGCCATTAGACAAGTTTATGTTGATGGTTGCACCTTTTTGCATTTTTCCTTTTTTTTTTTTCTTTTTTAAAGAAAGAAAAAGCTTAAAAAAATTGTGTTCAGAAGGTCAAACAGTACAAAACAATAATTTCTAGAGATGGGAAAACAAAACAGGAGCAAAGCAAATTAATGGATGAATTAACTGATTAATTATTTTTAAAAATAGCACTGGTTAGTGCAGCATTATTTAACCATGGAAGAAAGGCCAATCCTTTTTATAACCCCAAATCATAAAAGCTGTGTCAGAATTGAATTGTTATGTTTTTGTTTTTTTCCCTCCATTGGGTGAATATGACCCCATGTAACGGAGGGACATTAGAGTTCCACTTTAACAGTCACATTGCAAATTTCTCTTTCTACTTCCTACTTCTACTCTCTTAATACCTTGCTGCTCAAAAAAGAAGCCTCATGATTAAAATTGTACAGAGGCAGCGGCAACATCTCTCGGCTCGGAGGCATTTGTATGGTCTATTATGTAGTGAAAAAATGTACTGTGAGCAGGAATATCTGTATCATTTTTTTTTTCTTTTGCTTTGGACCAAGACAAAGACAAAAAGGACAATCCAGGGAGTGATCAGCAATAAGTCCAAAGTCCACGGTCTAGGTGCCAGTAACCTTGGTATTCCTGGTGAAGGTCACTTACACTTCTGTGATAGCAGCGTACCATTTTATGGGCACCATAAAATTCAGCAGAAGATTACAATGAAAATCAGAAACTCCCTTTCTCTTTTTTCAAAGGGGATGATGAGACAGGCTCTTTCTCCTTCTAGATGCTGCTTGGTACGACACCCCGGTCAAGATCAAATGAGAGAGGTGCCCATGAGACAATGAGTTATATCCGTGAGACTGCCCATGAGGAGTGCACAGGAAGGAGAAAAGAAGGAAAGTAACTTGAATGCTGGTAAATAAATAAATCTTTTCTAGGAACAAATGTGATCAGGAAAGAGGAGCTTGCTATCTGTCATCCCTCCTGCAGCTAAAGAGAGCAGAAGCGTTACAGGTGATGTCAATGGCCACCAGTGGGTTGGAACATAGAATGTCAGGATTTGGCAGTCGGCCATTTGTGAGAGAAAAAATGGATGGACAAACTGAACACAAATTGAAAACCTGATGTCTATCTAACAACCGAATATCCAGATATCGGAGTATTCGGGTCACACCCTACATGCAGCAAAGTACAATAAGGATTTAGAGCAACATGTATTGCATTTGAGAATCCATAAATCCTTTCAGTGTTGCAGGAGTGGCAATACCACAAAGTGGTAAAAGTTCTTCATACTGTATGGATTTAAATAATGGACAAACTGAATTTAAGAATTACTATTTTATTACTTTATGTTTTTCATTCTGCCCCAAATCAGAACACATTTTCTGATTCAGGGTTGTGCATTAAATGACAAAAGCCACAAGTGATTTAGCTAAAAGCATGTGAGTGCCATAAATGTGATCTAAGCTTTGAACTGTCGTGTCTTGAGTGCTTTCACCAAAGATGTGCGTTAATGCCAGGTGTGAACAAAGCTTTGTTCTGCTTTGACTCATGTTTTTGGTCCAGCGTAAATGCTTCTCAGAAGAAGCAGGTGTACACAGCAGAAGTTAAAAGGTTCATTGGTGCAAATTTCATCTAAACCTTGAGATTTCACACTCACACTTGTGAAAAATCACACCTGAGGGGCTCCATGGAACGAGGGCTTAATTGGCTGAGATGGGTGCATGATACAAAATAACTCCATTTAATTTAAACCCAAACTGGTAACCACATACCAGAAATACACTGCATGCACACATGTGACAATGTCCCATATTAGATTTGCATCTATATGCAGTGAGAAAAGCAGATAGTACAAGCATATCATGCAAATATACTAGCTCACACCTGTCGCAGCCAGGCATCAGGAGAGAAATGGAGGGTGACAGGTCGTGTGTGTGTTCACTCGCTTGGAAGAAAACAGTAATGAGCAAGTCAACTTCTTTTATAAATCACCTTAAACATTATAAAAGAGTAATACATCATGAAGACTATTGTCTCCCCTGTACATTGTGATGAGTCTGCTAGATTTATTTACAATATTTAGATGCTGAACATTTGACATTCACACACTTTACAGTAGAAGTTTCACCACTCATCAGTATATCCCTACCTGGAGTTGAACATATTTGAAGCTTAATTACCTCTGATTTATTGGATTTCTTTTTAACTGATTGTGTTCAAACCTACTCGTGCTTTGGCATATGGTCTGAATGACTGTAATGGAAAGAGATTCTACCTTACAGTGTGTTAGCAGTGACTAAACACTTACATAGTTGCTGTAATCCAGCTGGCAATTACATATTTGTAATGTTCTGTGGATTTAGGACTAGTCTGAAAGCTATTTATGCATTCACGGATGACTCTAAGCTGATTAAGGAGCGTGGTGATTGCTGGTGAAGACTAATTATTTTGGCCTGTTAGTTCTCTCAGCTTGTTAGACATGCTCATGTGGAGTGTGTCCTCTGGTGTTGCTGTTTTGCATATTAAGGGACATTTATAAAACATGTTTACTTCATTACTGGGGGAAAAAAATGGGAGGTCCTTGAATTGTGTTTGGTTTCATTTGATAATTTTCAGTAAGTCTGCAAAATCCTGCTTTTACAGAAAAGAAGCCTTTGGGCCTTCAATTGCAGGATGGCAGTGGAAATATTGTTCAAAGGACAGATAAGATGAGAATGATAAGAGACGCATTCGTAAGGCACTGATCCATTAAATCTTAGTAATGGACCTGACTTTTGCTATCTGAAGCTGATTAAACTTGGACCACCAGAGCTGCTGATCATGTAACTTTGATGATCATAATACAGATACAGTAGATCTCCAGATGCAAAATGGCTCACACAAATGCAGTTTCTTTTATAGGGGAGATCTTTGTGTCTCTCATTTTAACAGCAAACACCCACATTGTGTCCCTCCACACCTCTGTTATGATGAGACTTCTCGACACATGAATCTTGTGGTATGCAGAGGCGTCTGGAAGACGGTTCAGAATTAGCACAGAGTCTTTGAAAGACGGACAGACCAAGCCCGGGACTGGTATTTTCGACATGACAAAGACGAAACTGTACACCATTTCTTGGAATAGCCACTTCTCTTAGAAGTACCAGCAACTTGATCTTCTCCTCACTTTCACTGGGGTCAAAGCAGCCTCTATCACTTTTCTCCCCCTTTCTCCTGAATTCACACGCACGCAGTCCACAGATATTTGGTTTATACGCTCTGGCCTGGTGTGTAAACTCTCAAAATAACCACTCGCACAATTTCCTCCGCCATTCAAATGCCACAGCTGCTGTCATGTAAAAATAGCACCATCATCTTGAGGTGTCTTGCAAAAAATCATTAAGTCAGATGAGAGGTGCTGATAGGTGATAAGACCATATGTCATGGGAAAATGTACAGTGAATAAGAGTCTGCTGACTAACAAAGACATGCAAAGTGAGGATAAAACCCTTACTAAGCTTGTGCCATGTGGAACTTTTTAACTAAATGTCAAGTAGAGCTTATTTATAACCATATGAATGTCAATCTTTCCTATTCCTTTATATATATATTTTTTTTGTTAAGTCACATGCTCTAAAGGACAAACTAAACGGCAGAGGTCCCTGGATGTAATTGCACACTTTCACTCACAAAGATACAGCCAATTTAAACAAAGAAGCTACTGTTAAGGCTCTACACACAGTATGAACAGCCCTCAGTGTTTGCATGTGACAGAGAAAAGTGTGCGCGTGTATGTGCGCGTGTGTGAGTGCGTGTTACGCTTGCATGAAATTGTACATGTACGACTATAGGCTGATTCCGTTTTTACATCAAAAGTAGAGTCTTCAAAGGGCTTTTGAAAGCCATGTACAATGGGTAAAACAAGTCAGTTAAATTCTTTTGCACTGGCAGCAGCAGTGAGTTCGCCCTCTGTACTCAGTAGGGCTTCAGTCACAGAACTACCTCCTAGGGGATAAGCCTGGAAGATATGAAAACATGAAGGGAATTAGTTACACTGCATCATCTTGGAAAACAATTTCTGATAATCACAAGTTTTAGATATAATTTAGCTTGTTGATGACCGCAGTCACTATTCCCACACAGCGGGACCAAAAGTGATGAGAGAAAACAATTACATCTCACTTTCAAAAGTAAAATCTTTACTGAAGTAGGCGTACATACGGTATATGTTTGAATACTACAGCTTCTCTAAAGAAAAGTGAACAAACACCAGCACTGAAATGTACTTCAAATATCAAGGTAAAAAGGTAAAAGTAAACTTTAAAACTGGACTTGTGTTAAAAAAAAAAAATCTATGTTTGCATTTGGTTGTTTGAAGTGAGTTTTAACTCAAAAATTATAACACAACCATGTCAGATTGCTTGTGACTGCTTAAATTTGAAGATACGTCATTCCAAGACTGATTTTCAGGGTACTGTGACATCACAGAATGTTAGTAGGTGTTTGTGTTGTGTTTTCTTTTTAATCAGTGTAAAACAGAGTTCATGACATCTTGTGTTTGAAAGTTAGCACTGTCTGCATGAAAACAGCAAGTACTGTTTAATGCTCATAAAATGGTCAGTCATCAACACTTGAACAGCCTGGCACTTGTGTCATTGGTCTTCATCAAACAGTTGTTGATTTATTCCAAAATGAGGACATTTTGGAAATGTTGCTGAAGATTTCTCAGCAAAGATAAAGACTGCTTAAATGGTATTTGGCTGCTCTCACTGAGAACAATTATACCACCGTATATTACATAGAATTTTAAAGATGCCATGGTTTTATTTAATTATTTTTATTCAATTATTTTTTAACAAGCAAACCTACTTTTTCCATGATGCAACACAACTGTAATGCCAACTGTCCCTTGCTGGTAAAGCCTGTGTCTTCCAGCTCTATGTGTTGCATTTGTAATATAGCTTTCTGCTTTAAAAATAAATAAATAGAAAAATAAAGAAAATAATAGAATCATATAATGACTGCACAAGCTCAGCATTGTCACATAAAATGTCAACCAAATTCAGCATGCTCCATCATCTGCTGCAGAGGCCACAAACAGCAAAGGAAAGAAAGATGCAGAGAGAATCCGAGCACGCGTGTGAACTCATGATCCTCAGATGTGATGAGGAGTCAGCAGGTGGTTGCTGAGACATGAAGTAACTCCAGCGAGGAGGTTCTGAGCCAGCTGAGGTGATCGATCGTCTAAAGAACCCATTACTGGCTCAGCATCACAGTGAACATGACAGAAGGCAGATGACTCACAAAAAGACTCTCCACAGAACACGCACGCACACAGTGATGTCAGAGCCAGTGAACTGCTGGGTGAGGTTGCAACCTGTGGAGCCACGCTGTCCACACAACATCAAAAAAGAAAGAAAGAAAACAATGTTAGACTGCAGGATAGTCAGATGAGCAGCTGGCTGGGAGTCTATCATCTGCAGGGCACAGAGAATTGACTGGGGCATGTCAGTTTTTACCATGTATCATATTATATAATGCAGAGTAAGGTAAAGGGTAAATAAAAATAAACAGCAAAAGTTTGAGATTTCCTTTTACCTTATTTGCTTAAAATATATGAAACTGCCGTTCCAAAGCTCAGTAGAATATATTTTTCATCATTCAGTGAGTTCAGTTAAAATTTTATGCCTCTCTGTGCATAAATTGCACTGACAAAGAATGAATTCTCATAGATAATTGAAATGTAATCCCAACAGATTAATAAATCATTGTGAAACTGATGATCAAAAAATGCATATACTTGAAAGGAAAATGCAACAACAAAAAAATCTCTGTGCAACACTGAGTTCAGACCTCCACATAGACCAAGCATGTGTACAGTTCCGCCTTCTTTTCCCCTTCTCATGCAAAACAAATCTAAAATATTCTGAAGACATCTCGTTAATGCGAAATTCTATTACCAGCATTTATTGATCAGTTTTCCAATTACTCCAGCAACTCATGACCAGCTGAGTTTCAAACCAACACATGAAACACTGTCCCTGCTCTGCCATTTACTTAAAGCCCTCTGGGCTCTAGTCAAGAGACTAAACTTAAATAACAAAAGCAAAAGTGTGTGAAGAAGCTGAAATGATTCTCTGAAGCCATTTCTGTTCATTGTTATATCTAACACGAGAGGCCTGCTCTTTGAAGTTGATTCTTTATTATAATTTGGCCAATGTGTTCTGTTTGTGTGTGAAGTTCAGTTGAAGGCAGCATTCATGCATCAACTCTGTTGTGTTGGGAGACCAGAAAGAGACCAGCTACAAATAAACTCCAGCATCTGCTAGCTGTGGGACTAAAACTAAGCACATATAAAAAGATAACAACTTGCAGCTTAAAGTGCAAACTTCCCCTTCTACTACTGGGTATTACACAGTCAGTGCTCAGGATATATGGATTCAATATAAACCACAGAATACTCAGCATAAGCCCCAGACGCATGCTCTGCTGCTGCGACAATATTAAGCTTTAATGTAATGTCTTTTTAAATATGCTCTGAAAAAAAAAGTTTTTAGTTAGAGCTTCACTGTATTTCGGCGGTGAAGTGAAGTTAGAGATGAGGCTGACAATGTAATAACCTGGTCAAAAACAGCAAATGTGAAAATAATCACACATCTGCGAGTACGAAGGTGAAACATCTTTAAAGCTACACAGATATTATGCAAATATTTCCTTCCCAGAATTAAATACACATGAAAAATAGCTGATGACAGTATAATTGGAGGGCAAGTTGGATGTTGTTATCATATCATGAACTGCAGTGGCTACCCAGAGCCATTTAGCAAGAGGACAAGCACTGCAAACCAAGCAGAAGAATTGCCTCAAGCAAGGAACAAGTCTCTCTATCTCGCTGTGTTTGTGTGTCTTTGTGTGTGTGTGTGTGATGGCAGTCTACCGACACCACAGCATAGCTCTCTTTCTGCATCTAACAAGAGTAACGTAAGTGAGCAAAGGTGCCATGAAAAGCGCATAGAGCAACGAGCAGCGCTCCACTGAATTGAAATGAATATAATTCAAGGAAAAATGAATAAATGAATGAATGTATCTGTAAGCTGGTGTGTAGCCTGTCAACAGCTGAGCTGACGGCGTCCCCTGTAACGTCTGCAGGTAGCACAGATGAACCCTCTTGGACGTGTGTTTGGGGTATAGATCCGTTCCTTCATCCAGTCGGTGCAGGGTTACACCATCTGTTTGCAACAAACACTGCAGTCCCTCCTGCATACTCTGGTCGTTTCCTCAGCAGCCTCCTTCTGCCTGCATAGAACTGAAAGCTGAATAAAAAAGCACTGCAGTATGCTCCTGCTGCTACATATTGGTGAAAAACATACTATTGAGATTTATCATTATTTCTGCTGTGTCCTCAGCATCACTCCAAGCTCATCCATTCTATTTGCCTGTGCATTCCCCTGGAGGATGGAGAGAATAAACTATTTGAATTTGTCCTCCGTGAGCTTGAAAGTGGTTTCTATTTTGGCTTTGCAAAATTCAATCAGCTGCACCCACATTTAAAACCTCTCCCACAGACATTGATACCCATCCTAAAGAACCAGAATTATCAACAGAAATAGCTGTCGTGCATATTAGCTGCTTCAAACATTGTTAATAGAAATGTAAAAGTCCTCGGCTACAGAGTCTCACATCTCAACAACTTTCCCTCATGCAAGCATATTAAAATGAAAGAAGGACGCACAAAATCAAAGGAACTGTTGTGTCAATAGTTCAAACATGTGGGAGAAGTGTGCTAATGTTTAGAAATGCACCAGAAGCAGCCTGAAGAGGAATGAAGAAAACTGAAGCATATATAGTGTTTTCTTAATTCAAATACTTCCACCCATCAATCCATCTATCGTGCTCTCCCCCCTTTTCCTTAGTTGTTTTCATCAAAAAAAACGAGAAGTAATAAACCAAAATGCCTATTCAACAATTAATCTGCAGCTAAATATCTGTTGATTTGGTTTCAGTGACTCTGCTTTTTCCTCTCTTCCAGTATCATCATTAATCTGACATGGCACCGGCCATCTGTAGCTGACATCAGGAAATCACTGCTCACATGCCGTCTGTATGTCTGTGTTAGTCTGTGTCACAGAACTGCTGGAGGGTTGCAGAGAGGACAACAGCAGTGGCTCAGTTTCTTTCCTCCACTGATTAAAAAAAGGGAAAAAAAAAGAGAAAAGAAGGAGGAAAAAAAAAACAAGACTAATTTGTACCTACTCAGGACATTTGACGGGTAATGTAAAAATATTCCAAAATTGACAGGCTACCATGAAAGGACATATTGCATTATTCATGTAAAATGATGGACATGATGGCAATTTAAAGTGTTTCACTAAAAGGAAAAAAACCACCTACTTAAAATAATGTAAAAATAAAACAATAGCATCTGTGTGGAAAGCGTGCATGGCTGTTCTATAGCCAGTAATATGACACAACTGCTGTTATAAATTCTAATATGATGTTTTTTTCTTATAAATAGATCATTATCCTTCTAAAGACCCTGTGCTACCATGTAATGAATACCTGAGGCAACATACTGTATCAATTGTCAATTTTGTGAAATGTGGACAGGAAGGCACCATATTGGAATTCTGCTTTTCTTCAGTCTTGCTTCAAAGTGTATAAAGACTTCTTAGACCTGGCCGCCTTTCAGAATTCACATGCCATTACCGCTGTAAATGAAACAAGCAACAGAAGTGAAAGAACCACTCGTACTGCCATTCGTTTCTCTCCCCTGCTGCGCCTCTTATAACACTGAGCAACAGCAGCATCCATCGAGGGCTGATAAGTGCCTGACCTCACCTTCCTCTGCTTCTCTTTTATAAGCTAAAATAAAAACTAAATAAAACTGCGCTGGTACCGAACATCCCCTACAGGGCCTGCTGGCTCAGCCCTCATACTGTTAGATTCAGCCGAGATTTTCATTGCCTGGATGAGTAATAATGGAAGACAATAAACTTGAGAGTGTGAATGCTTTAACGTTTGTTTGGCTGACACGATGTGACCCAAGTGTTCACGTGCAGTTCGACTGGACGCAGTGGCATCGTCAGTTTCTCTGTTCCAGATATACAAGTGTCATTATACCACAGCCTGTGATTGATGGCACAAAATTTGATTTCTGTCTAGATCCTGCATGAAACAAGATCCACTGCAGTCTGTGTTAAGTGAGTCAGTCCCTTTTAAGCTGCTATCACAACCTTCTCTTCACATTTGGATGAGCTCATTATACAGTACAGTGACTAATGAAGACAGGATAAATTATTGTCATTGTGAAAATAAAATAAAAGCTTCTCACAAGGGAGCATCAAGAAAATCAAAACAAGATCAGCCTCATGAAACTATCTCTAAAAACCCACAATCAACTAGGCCACAATAAAAAAAAAAAAAAAAGAAACAAACAAATAATCTTCCATTGCAAGCATGATAATGATAATCCACACTTTCTTGCAATTGGGTTGTTTTATACAACAGGATATTACAAAAAAAAAGGAATCATCTGGTCCTGACCAAGTCTGATAATTAGGTACAGCCTCAGATGAACAACATTACTCCATATTACTCCGTGTTTTTAGTCATTAAACAAAAAAAAAAATCTATAATGCAGAAACTGTGTAAAAAAAAAAAACTTCCATTAGAACACATACAGGAAGCAGCAGCTAGGTGATGCTGATCAAATGTATGTGATTAATTTATCTTTAGCAAGTGTGATCACCTCTATGAAAGCTTAAGTTTTGACCGTTTGCTGGTATGGTGCACTCAGGTGCGTGCTAACACCATGCCATGGAGGCAAGACATCGGCAATGATCTTGCAGAAATTCACACGTGGAAACCATTATTGGCAGTTGCCACCATTCCAAGAAGTGGACACCCCAGCAAAGTAACATCTCTAAATCTCGAACAATTTTAAATTTTTACATTTTGTTTGGGAGAGGAAGAACAAGCTGCAGCATGATTTAGGTTTGGAAAGTTGTGTCTGAACCGGAGCATATGGCCGTTCATGTGGCTGTTCAACCTTCCTGCTCCTCATGTCAAAGTTGGAGCAGACTGCACCAGTCATCGCTCTGCATGCAACCAACATTTCATCCCAGTCAAAGAGCTGCACACTTGCTCCAAATTAAGCAGAGAGAGAGAGGATATGGAGGGGGGGGGGGGAAATCAGCTTATTTAACTTCTGGCTAAACTTCTGCAACATTTTCTTTCAGAAAGAAAACATGTTTGAGTTTGAGTGCTGTGTGAGTGGTATCCAAGTCAAAATGTAGCAGGTAAGAGCTACTGCTCTGACATTTCACAGCAAACAATATGTGCTATGACCAAATTTCGCCCACTATGCACCCTGCTCATTCACCATGTTTGAAAAACAAATAGAGCATCAGCAACATCAACACAAATACTTAATAACAACTGTAAAGAATGATGGTACTGAAGTGATGATGCGGGCTTGTTTTGCAATCACAGGACCTCGGTATCTTACATCCGTTGAGTTCACCATGAACTCCTCTGTATACCAACGTTTTTTAGAGTCAAATGCGAAGCCACCTGTCTGGCAATTAAACTTGGCTGAAGCTGGGTCAAATAAAACAACAGAGATCCAAAGGACACCATTAAAACTACAACAGAATGAGAAAGGAAAGAATCAAGGTTTTCATGCCCTAAACGAAGCCCAGAACTCCTGCTTCCAATACACCACTACGAGTATTAGAACTGTCATTACGTTACATGTATTCATGCAGAAGATAATTTTGTATGAAACAACTTGATACGAGGGGAAACCACTCAAGTTTGAAATGGGTCCTCTGTTGCAGCCATACCATCTGGCGAAAGACTCCTTGCTCAACATTTCATTGAAAATGGCTTTTTGTTGAAAATGTCATGCTGAAGAATGATTTTGGATGAACATCCAAACCTCCACAGCGCTCACAATATTTGCACACAGCCAAGCAACTGCACACCTCTGAGTGTTGTGGCTGCTTTGTGCCTGAATCTCCAGCCAGGGCTGACTCTTGCCTGTGTTGCTGTAAGGAATCCTGGAATTTAAGCCTGAGCTGTGTCTCTACATGCCAAATACTAATAGAGTTCACATCAAACATTTCCCTCCTGCTGTGACAACAGAGTAGATGGACACACTCGCTCACTTGCTCTATCTTGGCTCCCTTTTCTGAAATGATTGCCCTTCTTCCCCGCTAGTTCTCTCCCTCTACTTCCCACCTCCAGTACTGTTATCACAGAGTGGAGTGTCACCTTGCTCTGCGCCCAGTGGCCTGTGGCTAGATGATGATTTATAGCAGAGGAAAGTGGGAGCTTGGTAGATGAAGCTGGTGGATGGCCAGGTTTAAAATCACTTGTGGCAGTGCATGAAAGCATAGTATGATGAATGAATGTAGTCTGTGCTTGCCAATCAAGATGAAGTAAGTAAGTTTCAGATTCATCCACTGGCTGTGGGGCAGTTTTGCCTTCTAACTTTTCTGCCTCCGTTCTCCACCTCTGTTTATGAGAATGAAGAATCCTGGTACATGATACAGGGTGTGACCTTGAGGATACCTTTAAGAATGCTGAGCAGAAAAAACAGCACAACACTGAACTGTGATGTTTTTACTAATTCATTTTTTTTTGCATTTTCTTTTTTTAAGAGCAAAACAGTCAATGGGCATCCCAGGAATTTGCTTAAAAATGACTACTGTATATCAGTGGTTTTTCTAGAAATTGAAAATATTGTTCAGGTCAACACATGGTGTTGCTCGCATGCCCTCATGTTAAATCCAATGCCGTCATAACCAAAAACTAGCTTGCAATGCTTCTTACGCACATACCTACTCGCTACAGAAAAGTTACATAGT
>JBAMYA010000005.1:14285956-14339164 GCA_037176975.1 Arrhamphus sclerolepis
ACAGCTGAAAAAACTGAATTATTCTAAATTAAATCTATTTATATATCCTCCCCCATAAGAAAGAAAGAAAGAAAACGCAAGAGGGGGCACACGAGTAGGCATAGGGGCGCTGTTCCCCAGTTTAGAAAAACCCGTGTATATATTTGTATTACATTCAGTGTAGGCAGTCCATCCCTGCCTTGCCTAACAAATGATGGCAGCTCATATAAATGTACATTTACACTGGTACCAGTCAAAAGCAGACTCTTCTTTTGTGTAGCAGTATAATAAGTACTGTTGTAGGCTGATTTGATATCATTTATCTCATCACCATCAACAAAAGTGGGAACTTCCGTCATGTATTGCTAATTAGACGACTGCATTTATAGTAATAGCAGGGCTAATCTTCAATTTGTCATTAAATGGGGGTAAAAAAAGTGAACGTCATATCTGATACTGAATCTACGAGGGTTTCTTTTACACATTAAATTATTTTTCATGTATTGTTATTGATGAATATGGTTTAATGAAGTTATTGTTTGGAGCAACATTAGGATTACTAACAGTATGAGTGAGCAACTTCATCAGCCAAAACCACCGAATGACTAGCTGTCTTCACTGTATGCATACACCATGAGTCACACAGACAGATTGGGTTGTGCTTTCCATCTGAGTCCATTCGCATGTTAGTGATATCACTGCCACATATTGTTACTCTATTCTGTCATCTCCCAGTGAACATATTGCCTGTCGTGCAAAACAGGAAATATGTCAATCTGGATTCCAAGAGAAGTGGTGTGTATTGTTTTAAATACACTCAAGAGCGTTCAACCAGGCGAGACTAAACCATTCCATTTGTTTGTGTTGTTTTTGATTAGAGTGATATCATCTATCTTACCATATTTAGAAGAACAAAAAAAAAAGATCCAATCAGTCGTGAATATGAAATTTGTAATATCTTGCTGAAATATCACCCACAATATTAAATCCACCCGCTTAACATTGATTACATTTCCATTGTGCTGCAGCTCTAACAGTTCTAACCTATCCTATCCTCTACCTCTTGGAGATACTGGGACCTCAACAGAACAAATGAGGAGTTTGGAGGCGTGGTCAAATCCCAGTTCATCTAATTCTTCAAGTGGGAGCATTAATATTGTCCTGCTGGGAGAGGTTGGCTGTATGTGGCAAGGAAACAGCTAAATAAATGTCAGGACCCAAGGATTCCAGGCAGAGCCCTATGAACAGATCATTTATTTTTACTGGTTTGAAAGCACATATGCCATTAAAAATAGTCTATTGAAAATCGGATTTAAAAACTACACTCCATCCATCTACATATTAGTTTTCTTTATTTTGTTTGGGATCATTTAGAGAATCCACCTTAAACACTTAACCAAAAAAGCCATTTCCAATTAAAGCCAGCCATGTCCATTTCCAATTAAAAAGAGGATTTTCAAGGTAGCAGCCATGTTCATTTAAAGAGGAACCACACCGTCAGTTTCTCTGAGATCAGTTTTTATGGGCGTTTTCAGCTTGGCAATCCTCTGATTAGAATGAAACGCTACTAACAATTTGTTTTGACAATTTGCACTCCCCATTGCTTCACAAAAACGGTGAGAAATTGCACGAAACGCCACGTGAAGTTCAGACTGGGCCTGGAAACAGATACTCGACTTGGTCTCGATTCATACTTTATCACACTGTGTTGGTTGAACTGTCCTCTATCAGGATATTTCAAAGCTCCACAACTGGCCCAGTTACTTGCATGTGGCAACAAAAGCATCACCACGCAGTAATGAATCAAATTAAGTGGAATGTCAGCAAGGCTAACAGAGCTCTCCTTCTCCCCTCAGCATGAAAAGGACTAGTTTCATGGCTCCAATTTGTCTCTCTATGCCCTTGCTGGCACATACTTTTTGCGTTTCATCTAAAGAAGATGGAAAAATTATGCTACTGGCAAAGACATGAGGAGAAGAGAGAAAAAAATCAATTGAAAATGAAGAATATACATTCACTTTCAAGTATTAGGTAGACTGGTTGACTATAGAACAAGGCTTTAACTTTGGGTTTGATGTAAATATATGTGAAAATGGGAATTGCACCTCAAGGGGGTTCAATCTTCACCTGTAATTCTGCCGCCTGGCTCATAGATTAAAGTAAAGGTGATGTAAAGGTAAAATGATATTACAATGACAGAAGAAGAACAGCGATGTAGCATTATGCTGATGATTTGGTGACAAGGAAGAGATGAAATTATAAAAGAAGCCCATGATCTGGAAAGAATAAATATTCTGAGCCTTGTTTACAAAAGTTTAAGTGGCAGCTCTTTCATTCCTCTAAAGGGCATAAAGAAAAAACAAAAAAAACAAAACAAAGGTTTTTCATTTAAAGAAGTGTACAGCCTCTGGTTACAGGAACTAAACAAACCCCATGAGTTTGTTCCTCTGTGTTTAACCTCCAGCAAACTTTTTTTTTATGTACATCAAGTTAAACAAAGGATTTAATTCTCATTTTACTCTATTTATTACCATGTTGTAACATTTTAGAGCATCTCTGTACATTGTACAGCTCTAACTGTGCACCCATCTATACATGCATTTTCAACCACTTATCCAGCAGACATCCCAGCTGCCAAAACCATCTCAGCTATCTCATTTTGATGTGTAGGAGCAGTGAATCCACACTGAACCCTTGCCCTTTGACTGTATTAATGATCTCATTGTTTCGGTGATCACACTTCGTGACCACAGGTGAAGTTTGGAATTTTGATTGACAGCTAAATTGAGAGAACTGCTTTCTTTTCCGGCCCAGCTCTCTTTTCACTATGATGGACCAGTACAGCATCTCAATCCAGTTCCAGAGCTAAGGTTGACAGTTTCTCACATTGTGTCATTAAAAAAAAAAAAAAAGCTAGATGAGCAGGATGGGAGTGCAAAATGGATGTTTTTTTTAAACCAATAGTAGGGACAGGAGAGCCAGATCACTTCCTAAAGGTTTATCAAATATTCTCTCAAATGAAACTTAATCTGGTACTTTAACATCAAATGTTAAATTGTGTTACTCCGCATTATTTCAATAAACTATTATTCAAGTAATTTCAAATTCATATATGAATTATTTTTCCTCTTTTTTTGTCAGTTTTCTTTTTAACTTATTTTTTTAATACTGTAGCGCAGTTATACAGTGGTGCATTCAGTAAATTTTTGTAATGAAGGTGAAAGTCAAGTAAATTCTTTGTTTCAAAATTATAAAATTCAGTTAAGCTTATGAGAAATTTACTCCATAGAATTTCAGCAATTTATTTAAAATTACATTTACTGAACTCACCAGAGGCTTAGAAACCAGTTGCGATATCACAAAGTCTTTTTTCTGGATTTTCAATGTTAACTTTGATTTAAAGTTAGCTCAGAAAAAGTTGCCTTATTTAGTAGATAAATGCAACAATTTCATTTATTCTTTTTAAATGTAAAACTACCTGTTCCTTCTAGACCGACACATACTTCTTTTAGTGATGCTCAAAAACTGATCAATGTCAGGTAAAACATCTGGAAATAACATCTGGTCTGATTGCTATTCTATACCTCAATTTATGCTACGTTTTAAGTGTACTTCAATACGTATATGAATAAATTAATCCAATGGACGTACAAAACAAAACAAAACAGAGGAACCAAGTACATCCATTTCAAAAATAGAAATGTTTTAATGCATTTTGACCAGAAGAATCACAGCAGTTTCACAACGAGACCACAGTAAGGATCCAGAGAGAGAACAAAGGAGCGAGAATTACAAAACCAAAGTAAAACAGTGAGATTATTTGTGGAGTTTTACTGTTGCACTAATCCATATTTTACAATGTACCACCCAGAGCCGAGAGATCGTAAGTCTGCTTTATGACAGTCTGACCACTAAGACAAATGGACAGTACAGAACACTCTATTAAACTCTGCCAGTAATCTGTCTCTTTCATGCTTTATGTATGTAAGGCGACTGTGAGCCTGTGGGCGCTATATGTCATAAAATATGCAGGAAATGTGACTTTAGTTATATGACATTATCCACGCTGTGTGCATTATCTTTACGCAGTCTGAAGAATGACAAGAACGTCATGTTTTCAAACTTTACGATTGCAATGACAAGAAAACACCCATGTATGCAGGAAAATCGACGTCTAAACAGATGCTGATTTTCCTACTGACATATTCCATCTGTGACATCCACTTCTATCTCCAGAAATTATGAGACCGGAGCCACTGAATTCCACAAGCTTTGTGTCGGAGGAGAGAGCCTATTTGCATTGCTAGTTGGAAACCAAAAAGGTGTCTCCAATGTCTTCAGGGCACGAGGAGAAGATGAATAGGGGAAACGGAACAAGACCGGCTCTATATATAGCACATAATCTGTCATCTCACTTTTTGTCATCTCCATTCCCCCCTTGTTTTTGCTTTGAGGAATGAGGGATTCATCTTCAGAAAATCAGAGAAAGTAAAAGGGGAATCTTGAAAGCGTGGAGAGGCTACTGTGTGCGTGTGTGTGTGAACAATCGATGGCTGCTGCTTTTTCTAGTTCCAGCTGCAGCTAGTCCAAGCCGACTAGATCAACTTTTCCAAATACAATAAAAAAGAAAGAAAAGAAAATCTGACTGTGCCGCTAAAACTTGGTTCTCTCCTTCTGCAACTCCGCCGCTGCCTCGAGTCAGATATTTCTAGAGTGGATATCGTTTGAACGTCCTGTCATCTGCGACAGGTCAGATTCCACAGCAGAGACACTTAAAGACAAATATGTCTCGTTCACAAGTCCACAACACACCACAAACACTCGGGAGCACAGTCCTGTCTTTGTAAAAACTCTTGGGCCTTCTGGGGTTCCTTTTGAAAGAAGTTCACCATGTGGTCATTTCAAAGAAAAGATGAAGGGCTGGATAAAGCAAGAGCAAAGGAGATGAGAGGGAGGAGCAGAGACAAGGGGGGAGAGAGAGCAATACCGAAAGAATAGCCTGACTAAAATGTAATAGAGCAAACAATAGTAGAATGAAACAGGGTGCAGTTAAGACGAAAGAGTGACTACTATAAGGAAACAGGGACAGGCAGATATGCACGGAGAACGCTGCGAGTCACACCAGGATAAATGCACAAATGCATGTTGACAAACGCACACATACATTACACTTGTGGAACATTAACTAGCATTTTCAGAGCTAAAGCCTTCTCCCTGTGCATTAGTCCTGTCTAAAGCAGCACAGTTTAAGAAAAACTACGTGATGATCATCTACTGCAGCCATGAGGAAGCCTGCAGGCGTGCATTAATACAGCAATGAGCGGGATCATTAGACCGACTCAGCCATTCACTGACTGTACAGTTAGCCAGCTAGCTCCATCTAGAAATACTTGCAGTGAATAATTCAGAGATCTGTAAATAAAATATTTCCAGTGGCCCTCACCTAAAAAAAAAGAGAAAAAAATGAAACAAGATAGCTGTCATGCTGAGTAATGAGTTCTTCTGTAGCAGATGAGTTCAGATAGAATATGACAGGCCAGCAGATGTGCACATAAGAAAAGGAAAACCCTGGCCACAAAATTCAGTTATTCAGACTGATATTAAAGAAGGCAGGAGTGCTGATTTATTTAAAGCCGAATATTTTATCTGTATTTCGACCTTTGATAATGACACCAAAACAGGGCGTTTCTCCAAATCCACAAGAAACTCATAACAGGAGCGACTGCAATGATGTCCAAACGTGCTATTAAAAAAACAAAAGAAAAGTCATCTATCATGAAAGTACATTACTGTTCTTTAATTTACCCAGAATGACAGAGGATCAACATTTATTGCTTTTTCTCACAGGAAAGAGAGTGATATTTTCTGCATAATGCATGAGTGCTGCAAAATGGCTACAACATGGCCCAAATCATCCCCCTGACAAATGGCCTCATTACCAGTGACATGCAGATATCAGACATAAATATCGGTGTAAGAAAACACTGTCACTGAGGCAGACTGAGGCAAGGATGAGAAATCAGAGCACTTGTAACAAGTCAGGACAAGATGAATGAGGCGCATGGCTTTTCTATGTGTCCCGCAGGAGCTGCAGTGTTAACACACTGCGGTGATGTAGCTGTCACCCTGCGTGCCAAAACTACAATTGAGACTGAGCAGAAATCAATACGTGCTCCAGTCAATTCATCATCGAGGTGCCTGTGATTATAAAGATCGCTCCAGGTGGCTGGAGTGTGGATCATACTGCTTCTGGCACACAACTTTCCAAAGGTCAATCAATAAAAAAAACAGTCTCATCTCTTCTGGTCACCTTTGTATTTCTCTAATTATGCAGTAATTGGTTTCAAATGGATCCCACAAGATGTGAATCTCCTTCAGCAGCTATCAGGCCAATTATGCAATTTGAAAGCCATTTCAAATGATTGAATGTGAAACACCATCTCCAAAAATAAATTCTGTCTAGATATTTATCCAGAATGAAACACATTTAGGAGAATATAATCAATACTGATGTCCATATAGTTTAATTTCTGGATGCTGATTTTCATATCTTTGCACTCCTCTTGGTCCCCAATGCCAGGGTTGAGAAACTTGGAAGTTGTCTCCTTGTTGAGCCCTCAGAGACTGACATCTGAGGACAGCTGCACTTCCTCCTGCCTCGCTCCCTCCCTCTCTTACACTCCTTTCCTTCCTCTCTCTGTCAATCACAGACCAAACTTTTTAGCTCCCTTCCTCCAGCTCCACCTCTCCATCTGTTGACTGTCCTTAGACAGCACTTTTTCTTCCCATCTTTCCACGAACTTCTTTTCTCTTTCATTTACATAAAACGAGTACCTTTTTTTGTTAATAAAAAAAAAAGAAAGAAAAAAAGAGAAAAGTATAGTTGTCCGTATCAGTCTGGCAGTCAGACAGGCAGGCTGTCTCTCACTGTGTGATTGGTTTCTGGAGCTTCCCCTCAGCTCCTTTTTCTCTGACACAACACTTTCTAAATTAGCCGCCTAACGCTAAACAGCCTGAGCCTCATTGCGTGACCTCATGCTCACCAAGAATACCTCTCTTACATTACAAAAATCTCTTACTGTGACTTGAAATACACAGTCAGAATAAAGTCAGAAAATATCTTTACTTCCATATTTTCTTATTTATGGTTTTGAGTTGTGCAGAAGAAATCTCAGAGTGAAATTCATTGTACAAACTTGAATATGTGCAGCTGAAACAATATTGATTTTAAAGCTTTAACAAAGTCACTAGTTATGTCCATGCAGAATTGTTTTTAACCCATCTCGCTTTCATGCCCTGCAGGTGTCAGATACTTAAAGATGTGATAATTAATGTTGGTGTGGTTGGCATTAATGAGCGCTGCCCTCCTTCTTCCTGTGGCTGGCATCTGCCTGCTTCATACATCTAGAGAGAAAGTAGAGCTGATCGTGGCTTGAGGGCAGAGTGGAGACAGCTTACATAGATTAATTGGAATAGCAGCAACCGAGAGCAGCAGACAACTTCTCCAGCTCAGTGTTCCAGTAGATCCAGCTGTGCTGTTATAGAAATACCTGACGCTAGACTCTACAGATGGTTAAAAGTGATTGATGTCACTTATGAAAAGCAGTCAAGGGTGTCATTTCCACTGGGGCTGTCCCCCACCCTTCATGTTTCATCTTACTTACTTTTTAGTCCTCGGTAAGGCACCTTACATGGAAAGTAAATAAGACATGTCCAGAATTTGTGTGTGTATGTGTGTTTTAACACATTTTATCCTCCTTCCTTAATTGAAATTCAAAAACCACAAACTGTAGAGTTTAAGATAGTGGTTTTGTGCTGTTCTATTTTTTCATCTGGGGATAATGATATCTACAGGCAGATTTTGTGTCCCTCCTTTGTGCAAAGCTTTTAAATCCACATATTGATGGACAAATATCGATTTTATCCAACTCTAAACTCAGCTTAATTTCCCCAAATGTCAAACTAAATCTCTTAGCTCTTTACCTGCAGTCACTCTGTGTCTCACATTTCACAAATTGCAGTCGATAACAGAATTTATAACCACGACATGTCAAGTGTTTGAAAACATTGTCACTGGAAGCTCCAGTGTGGTGCCAGTGGGGGACAGTGCAAGGGCAGGTTGATTTACAGCGGACATCTGATCACTGAGAGGCCCCGCAATAACAACATGGCATTGGATGTTAATTTGAAGCGGCGTTTGATTCAGCTTTAATAGGATTATAAAATGTATTCTTTGGAGTAGCCGATTGAAAGGTAAGACGGGTGGGGTTATTTGTGACTGTAAGATTTCAAGCCTCCCTGTGGTCAGCTGTCTTTTAATACTGATGCTTGAAAAGGTGACACTGCATCCTGTGTCATTCCAGTCATAATACATGGCCCTGACCTGTGTCTGCCTAATAAACACGGGCTTTACAAAAATTTTGTGTGTGCGGCAGTCATACGTGTGAAAAGGCGGGGTTGAAGGGTCAGATAGGCTATGTGAGAGTGAAAGAAAGCGAGAGGCAAATGAGTAACAGATAGTTCGCAGGGGGCCGTGGCATTTTAGCCCTCAACTGGAGACATCAGTGTACCACAATTGCTGCCATGGTAAACACATTCAGTGCGGCACTAAATCCCCTGAACATGTCACGTCAGAAACAAGGTGCATTCATCTGCTTCACAAATTAGCAAGTCAGCATTTAGAAATGCCTCGGAGCTCCCACTAAGACTCTTTGTCCTACAGGACAGACTAATATGGTCTGAAAGTGGATGACATATACATATATACATTTTTTAAAAAGTCATTGTGCTCTCTAATTTAAAATTCCAAGAATAATTGCAACAGCTGCTTTTCCTTAAGAACATCCCAGACTTAAATACATTGGATCATGCCGCTATTTTGAACTGACCTGTTACCATCAATAATCAACACAGAACGTAGCCTCATACGTCTCTATCTTTTTTTTTTTTAATGTCTTCTTTGATGCAAACTGTCATGTGATATACTATATGATATACAAGAATCTAAACCTGAAAAATAAAAAAGTGACCTGGAGCCTCATGTAGAAAGATTTCATTCTAAAACTTTGCATGGAAATCTGCCTACGCAAAAAAAGAAATAAAATTAGATGTACCAAACCTTGCATACATGCAAATTTTCTTAGTACATCACAATCAACTTGAAATTGAATGCACATGCATGAGCACAACCTTCCTCCCTGAAGTACATCGATTTAAATATGATGAGTATAAGCCACTTATTCAAACAACGAAAAGGGCAAAAACATTTGGGAAAAAAAAGATCAATTTTACAATGTTTGAAGGAAAATATTTTATACCACACTTTATTGTCTGGCATACATAGTAAAAAGGGGAAAAAAATGGAGTGGGGACGTGTGGTGGACCCAGGTCAATATTCTCACTCCATTTGCGCCATATTGTGTAGAACACCACATGCAGCACATCTTGTCAGGGCAATAAAGTGATGCTTTCTGTGCAGCATCAATTCCATATTACAAATCAAAACCAGGAATCTGAACCTGAATCTGCACCAATAAATCAAATTCTGTAGCCTGTGAGAGAGTGCAATCATCTTTCTCTGACGCTGAACAGAATGTCATGTGTGGTGGGATACAAAAACAGTTCCTAATGTTTGGAATTTCACTGCATCGACTCCAACGTTCACCAACAGACAAAACCTGTACCAGCCTTTAAGTGTGCATAGAAAACTCCACATTCTCATGTTGATTTCACTTGTAGTACATCCAAACATGAGTGTGGAAAATGGCCTACGCAATTTATTTTAAACAGTAGTAATTTTTTCAAAGCATTTGTGAAGGAGAAACTGTAACAAAAAAAAAAATTTTCACTCAGGGATCAATAAACTAATGTGATTCTGATCTTTCTTGTGAAAAACAACGGTATTGGTCAATTGCTTATGGGTGCTAAGACAACTGGGGTTTATGTCCTCCCATTTTATTTTAATCATACTTGAAATGAAGAAAATCAATCATTTATTCAACACTTTACCAAGTTGCTTTGGTGTCTAAACCCTTCCTAAACTTAAGCAAACACTGGACTAGAGCACATTTTCTCAGCTGAAGCTGGTGGTAAACTTTGCCCATTCATTACAAAGATGTTGGATTTCCTTTGCCTTTTAATATGATCTGGTGAACCTGTGTGGGTTACATTGCTTACTCACACATCCAGTAGTTCCCACAGATTTAATTTTCAAGCCACCTGCCAAACAGAAGTCCACTGTACCTTCTCATTTAACTGATTTGATCTCAGCCAAGAAACTCATCTGGATTTCAAACCGCTAAAACCCCAACTGCATTCACAACAGTTAGCATGTTTGCCTGCCATTTGGTGTTGAACACCTTTGAAGCCTTTTCATTGAAAACAGCTTCAAAATTGATGGGAATAAACTGGACTGTACAGTCTGGGACCAGACAGCTGAGAAATGAACAGAAACGAGCAATAAAGCTCTTCAAAGATGAAGAGAGCAACAAAAGTTATCTTTCTGTGTAGTTTCATCACTACAAGCAATCCTTTTTATATCCTCAATGTTTTTACATTGTAATTTCCAAAACTGTTTCAAAAAATTAATAAATCACTTCTTCATCTTCTCCAGGCCTCCTACTCTTTCTCCAGACTTCTTCATCTCCTTATTGTTCCCACATGGTATTATAGGAACTCTCATACATTGCAAGGGTGGTAATGCACTCCTCAGCACTAAGATCCTTTTTATTATCTGTCAACTGTGAACTACATCTCTAAGCTGATTAGCCAGAGCTCTCTTTTCAGCGTTTCAATTAGGACCACTTTGAGTAGTCAAGCAGATTGCACGCTTCATATTCATTTGACACATTCTTAGAGCGCTGTGCAGCGCTAAAATACAGTAATCCAAGAAGCACATTATGGCAGTATGGATAAATGAGCAGGAGAAGAATGACATCATAGCAAATTTTAATACCGGTCTGACGGGGCTATTAACTAGCTATTAACATCAATCTAAACCATTTTACAGCAGCGGAGAGACACAGGGTTCTCCCCAGCTTTTGAGTCCCCCGCATTTTTTATTTAAATTTTACCACAAATTACAACTGTGTAAAATGCAACATTAACAATGTAGGAATGTGCTAAGGTTCTAAATAAAGACAGCAACAAAAAAATAAATGTAACAACAAAAACTAAAGAAATAATATTTCAAGTAGCTATATGTAAAACTATATAAATACTTACAAACAGGCATTAAAAATGCTCGGTCAAACAGTCGAAGAGTACGGTAATTTGAAAAATGCATGTAATTTCCTTTCACCAGAAACAGCGCCAGTTTAGAAGGGTTAACGTATTATTCACTTAAATCAATGACTGCAGTGAAGCTCGCAAAACCACGTCAGTCTCTGGCGTTTCCACCGATGCTACACGCTGAGTCAGCGAGTCTGTAACTCACTCGGAAAGCCAGACGAACTCGACTCTGCTAGTTTTCCGGTTTAGTCCGTCACTTATTCAGTTCAGCTAAATCAGTCCGCAATATTTCTGCTATGCTGCTGTCTCCTCTCATTCATGCCATTTTGTTAGCATTAGCAGCTAGAGGACTCATAAAAACCATGCTAGTGGAGACATCGGTCTCATGATTCGTGATTCTGTAGGAAGATTGGGCTCATTATTTTTTTTGTTTCTTTTATTTTTATGCTTATATCTTTAGGTAAAGCACTTTGAGTTGTCTTGTACATGAAATGTGCTTGATAAATAAACTTGTCTTGCCTCATTAGTCCAAGTAAAGTAAGAACCGGCCAGCTGTACCCAAGCCTCGATAAAGGTTAGACGAGTAGATAGGGTAAGTTATTAAAAGTCCCATGGAAGTAGATCGGTGCTTAAAATCTGTAAATAAAATAAAAGGATGGTCTATTGACGGTGGCAAGAGAGTTCAGAAATTGATTTTGATGGTTCAGAAATCGATAAAAATGAAACTAAATTAAAATAAATAAATAAAATAAAGCATCAATGCATTTGGCGCATAAGCAACCAAACAGCCCTGTGCCATCAGTAGGTGACAGCTCACTAGACAAAAGGACGGTGGCGCTGCTTATTATATGGTAGGGAGAAGCCCGCATGGCCAAAGAACAGTAAAACAAACACGCAGTGTTTGCTGTGATTCAAAAAAAAAAAAAAAACACAGCAAGACAACTTTTTTCAGGAGAATCATTTTCACCTGTGTGATTTGTTGACTGGTAGGAAATGCAAAATGTTCAATCTGAGTGGGATGATGAGAGGACCTGGATAACCAGCTTTTTAAAAAAAATGCTTACACTAAGAACCAACAAGGTTTTGAACACAGATGAGCTTTCTATGGAAACAGGAGGCCTAGGAAAGAATGAAGTGGAATACCACTGAAGATGAAGTGTAGGAAGAAGAGGTTGTGAGTTCTTGTGCTAATGGATTCAGGTCAAATGATGATATGCTCGCCGTATCTCTGCGTGTGAGAGTGTGAATGTGGGAGCTAGCGTGTAGACGAGTACAACGTTTTGTCATTAGCATCAGAGCCAAAGTATGATGATCTGGAGGTATTATCAGTATCTGTTGAAGGTATCCGGCTTTATCAAATACCCACTTGACACAGGAGTCACCACTATGTTCTATCATTCAGTCTCTGTATGACTCCATCATTTTCACACACACATACACACTTTCCCACTAATCCATTCAGTCATTGTTAATCCAGCTGTGTGCTGGCGCCGAGATGTGCCGGACACGGCACAACAACCACCGCTCCTGATGTCACACCTGTCTGTATTTTGTCACTTTTGTCAGTGACATTGTTGCAAACACTATTCCTGAATCCAGCAATATGAAAAGCTTTGTACCTTACACTGCATATAAGTCATTACATTCACCTCTGTGGAGACCATCAGCGTGTATACGTGATTTTGGGTGTGTTCTCACTAATGTCCTGCTCTCAGGACACACACAAAATCAAAAGATAGACTAATCAGTCACACTGAGTACATCAGTTAGTACCCAACTTTCACATTCAGATCTTTCAAACATGTTTAAATGTTCCTTAGTAATTCTTATTGAATTAATAATACAGCTCTGCAGCTTAAAATTCTGCATTTCTCTTGTATGAATGTCTGTATTGCCTGTATTGTAAGTCCTCTGTGAAACAGTGGTCAGACTTGAAACTTGAAATGCTGCAAAAAGTACAATAAAAAAGAAGCTAAAATAAATAAATAAAGTATCAATGCATTTGGCGCATAAGCAACAAAACAGCCCTGTGCCTGTAGGTGACAGCTCATCTTTGGTTACACATGGCTGTAATAAACAGAGAAGTGGAGCTTTGTAATTGCAAACTAGATGTTTAAACAAGAGTAAATTCTACTGAAAACACTCAACTACCATAAATGTTGCAGCTAATTAGGTATATTCATGGAGGAGGGAAATTTGAACATTGATCTTCTTAATAGCTGACAGAAATCAAATTAAGCCATGACTGTGCATGCCTGTGCTTCAATGTAACAGTTTAGTCATGTTGAATCTTATACATTAATGTTAACAACAGCAGTCATAACAGGAAAGCACCAGGAAACCACCTGGGGAGTCACTGTGAAATGACACCGACAAACGTTCAGTTTCAACTAAATGCTTGTTGGAAAGGGCCTTAATTTAAAATCAAAAAAAACAAACTTGTTCTTAATGAGCAGATGATGCAGAGATCATTCAAACTATTCTTAATTACGCAAAGCATGATACAATATACATATGCAACACATCAAAGAAACAAAGAGAAAAAAAAACCAAAACACAATTTCCACCAAAATAAAACAGTGAATTACTATGCAGTTAAGGAAACACAGACAATGCCACAAACACCAGCCATAAAATAAAAAAATAAATAAATAAAAACTATTTTATTATCTACAGACAAACTCCATTCAGTCTTACCCTTCACATTTTGCCATCATAAATCATATTCCCGTGCAAAACTGTACTCCATTTACGTAAGTAAGAGTCTCTGTATCAAAATTATTTTTGGCTTTCTGGGATCATTTCTGTTACTTGTAGCATGTAAAACCAGGACTACTGATAACCATCATGACCAGACATACAATCTTTGCCTCATTTTAACTGGACAAAACCTGAAATGACGTGAATTTGTGCCCATTTATTCTATTGGATGTGAATTTCCATAAAAGCATCAATCATCTAAAGGGATTCCAGAGATATGCTTTGCACAAACACCTACAGTTCAGCTTTTATTACACAAGGTTGGGACATACTGAAGAGGTCATCTGATATGAATGTATTAAAACTGCTGTATTTGAAAGGAATTAATAACATTTATGACATATATCAAATACAACAAGTTTTATAGTTTGTGATATTTAAATTTAAAAAAAACTCAGTAGTAATGGTACTATATGGCAGCCTCAATATTGTCCAAAAATAGCCCCCGTAAAATTCTGAAAATCAACCTCGGCAAGAAATGGTAAGATGTTACAGAATTGACTGTGTTTAGGTTTTCACTATATTAATCCAAGAGGATATGCTCTCTAAAAGTTAACTATTTTGTCACAAAGAGATTTTATATATATATATATATATATACATATATACACACACACACACACAGATTTAAATACGTTGTAATTTCACACGTTGTTACATTTACTTTGATTCTACATTGGTTAAAATACACCTTGCAGTTGCTAAGATATACTATAATTTTTAATTTCGTATATCTTTTTCAAGCAGGAATCTCAAAAACAGGCCTTGTTAGACTGGGTTTGAATTTCTCTGCCCAGTTTTAGTCAGTCAACAGCCCAAAACAAACTAGCCATGGCTACTATTCATCATCAATCTAAACACTAACAATGTAACATGAGAAATAGTCATGTTGGAACAATGCACATAAAAACTGTGACCTATAAGATTCCTAACAGAACACATTTTTTTAGACTTCCCGATTCTTAACCATAATGCGTGTGATCATAGAAGCCCAGATTAGGATTCCACCGCCTGTTGAAAGTGGTTGGATGGGTGTGGAGACCAAAAAGGGTGAGGGAGGAATAAATTGGGCAACGCAAACGAGTGAGCAGAGACATCCAGAGATTTAGACAGATAAAAAGCAAATGCTAAAAAGAAGCATGAGGAAGAGCTCTTGGAAAAGAGGTTGAAAAGAAAGAGGAATGACAGAGAAAATTAAAAACCCAAGAGAGAGAAGAAGCGCGCAAGATTAGGATTGAGTGGAATGAGGAGAAGGAGGAACATGGTACAAACTGAAAGCCTGAATGGGTGAGAAGGAAGACCTTTACCATTATAACAAAGAGATAAATAAATAAAATAAAATAAAACCCAATACAGCCCAGAGATGTCCATTAAAAAGAAGAGAAAATTCAATGGGAAATAAAGTGGAATGACAAATAGATGGAGAGATGCTAAGCGCTAAAATAAAGTAGAGGAGACACCAGATGGTGGGGATTATTTAGACTAAAATACTCTGGGATCTACAGAGAGAAGGCCACAGACATAAACCGTTACAGACTCCATCTGCCAGAAATAGACCTAAAAGAGATGTATGCCCACCATCGGCATGGTGATCAAACGCTGCCTGGACAGCTACACTTAAAACAGCTATAATTATACCTTAAAGAACACAAAACATCTCAGGTTTGATGAAACATTGAGGCCTAAAATCGGTTGGAAGAGTTTTGTTTTTTGTTTTTTTCTGTTGAAACTTTAGTTCCACAGGAATAGATGCAAACGGAGCATGGGAAACTCAGAATATGTTTGTGTGCGATTATGACAGATACCATAAGACGCCACTAATCCACATTTTCTGTTCACTGTGAGCAGGTCAAATGCTTGCTGCACAAACCACATGCAGGGCAAGTGTGTGGTGAGGATCTGCCCAGTAATGTTGTTGCATCCATCTACACGCTAGAAGTACAAGTTAATCACTGATAATAAAAAATAAATAAAGGAAGAAGAGAGTAGAGAAAGAAATTTGAAAGAGAGGAGTCTGTTGTTGTTTTATTTACCTTTTCCTGTCTGCAGATCAAACCTTGACCCTGCAACAAAGAAAGACACAAAAAAGAAGAAAATGTAGTTATTTATGATCCTGAGCAGATCACACAGTGCACCACCACACCAACAAAGCAATTTATGTAAAACATTTGTTTCTCTCTGCTGGCACAATGAGCCTGTGCCATGTTCACCTCCTGTCTGCGGCTTCTCTCAATACTTCTCTGTAATTGCCGATTGAGCCATGCCACTCAAGACTTGTACATTATGTTCCTGCAACAGCAAGTAAGTCCCTATATTGGAGTCTCAGCATAAATTGTTACATATTGACTTATTCTATCTGTGCATATCACAGTGGGTTTGTGTTTGCATGTGTGTTATTGACTAATTATCTGCCCTGGCAGGGGACGCTTAATTAAATCCTTCCCTGGCAATAAGCATACAGTAATTACTGTGCATGGCTGCGTGTCTCCAAAAAAAAGAAAAAAAAGAAAAAGAAAGTCATCAACCACATGTGCTAAATATAAATATATATGTCACGTGTGCATAGTGATAACACACATTACAAAGAACTTCCTTAACCAGCAAGCACACTTACATCCAGCAGCATGAAAACTGCACACCAACAACTATTTTTCTGCATATTCAGCCTATCTTGTGAGCATTCATACAAATAAATAAACAACAAATAAGTAAATCAGACATATTTCCATTAACATGAGTTGCCAACACGTGCACCCAAATTAACTTTATGTGTGTGTGTGTGTATTCTGTGTGTGTGTGTTCTGTGTCTGCCAGGCAAAATAAAAACAGATGGCAACTGAATGTGACTGCATTGACTTGCATGTGACAAGCTGCCGATATCAACTCGACTGCTGTCGTCATTGCAGTTGGCGGCAATCAACCTATCCAACTTCCAGTCAAAGCTCAATGCACCGGCAGTGAAGCAGAAAACAAAACTTCTTAGTTTTGAATAGCTGAACTGAATAACGTCTGTACTGTCTTAAAATGTATTTGAACGTTCCAGCTAAGAGCCGAGCTGTTTGGTAATACTCCCTAGAAAACACAATACGTTGCAGATACTATTCATTGTGAAACATATTAAATTTAGCACAAGAAGGCATTACTGGTGTCAAATTGTGTCTGATAATAGTTCAAGTAAAGCAGCATTTTCACCTGCAATTCCGTAAATCACTGCATCCTCGGTTACTTTCCAGTCTGAAGCTGCTGTGCTGGAACTAACTGGCTCATGTCTGCTGGATGACAAACCTGTCATCTGGTTGGTTTGAGCACAAACAAATAGATGCCTGCTACATCTGCTTTCTGCTGAACTCATC
Organism: Arrhamphus sclerolepis; assembly: GCA_037176975.1. NCBI lineage: Eukaryota > Metazoa > Chordata > Actinopteri > Beloniformes > Hemiramphidae > Arrhamphus > Arrhamphus sclerolepis. The sequence continues at coordinate 14,303,278 of JBAMYA010000005.1, forward strand.
ACTGACCTTTGACTAAGTGGCAGCAAGTTTTTGAGTCTCTTAAGTTAAAAAAAAAAAAAAAATCAGTGATAAAAGCTTTCCACTGCCATGCAACCAACTTGAGTGGTCATTTTCCAAAGCCAAAAAACACATTTAGCTGAGCATTTCTATTTGAAAACGATGCTTTAAGAGACTTCTGATATGTGATGCCTTTTGAAATACCCTAAACGCTGCTTCATTGTCCAAAACTGTGGCTCCATTCACTGTATTTTCAAAGGAGGAGGCACTGACAGTTACAGTCTACGCTTTGCTGAAAACCTTTGAATCTCTCAGGCTGAACAGAGACTGACCACCCGAGTTAAAGCAGGCCTGCAAACAACAGGAGCTTCTGTAGCATACAAATGAGTCTTTATTTGCTACTGAAACACACACAAAACACCATTATACTTGGCTTGTAGTACATTCCACAGGATTTTTCTCATATCATATTGTGTCTGTGTAAAAACAATAATGGACTTGCAAATCGCAATCACTCAGTAAGGAACACTTATTGTACTCCCATAATGTGTGACAAAAGAAAATAAGAGATTAAACACAGGTGTGTGTTTTCTGCTGATGGTACAGACAGAGGTGTGAGTGTGACGTTTTGCCTGTCTGAGCCTCTTCAGCTGCTCGCCATTCACTGGACCATCAGCAGCAAGTCTTCACGCTACCCACCACATGCGGCTAAAATGTTCTGCACATGGAGACGCAGAGGGGCAATCATTTCATCAGTTAATAAGTGGCTGCGCCTAACCTCTCTTGTTAAGATGGAGCAAAGGTTCATGGGAAACACAGAAGGGAAGTAGGGGTGCACAATATGATTGAGGGGGGGGGGGGATTGATGCATATGCTCCTTTTTTTCCATGACCACACAGTAAACATAGCTCACACAATGAAAACATTCCTAGCTGTACCTGGATGTAAATAATTGTTTTTTTAAAAAGCGCAGCACAGAATGTCAACAATTACATGATGGTATGATGAGCTTCTCTTGACAAGAATATAACAACAATGGCGAAAATGGCTTTACAATGAATTAAAAAAAATGGTGTTACATAGAGAGAATAGAACAAAAGAAAAAGAAGAGAAAAAAAGCTAATTTAATCGATTCTGGATGATGTGAACAGCAGGCTATACCATGTTTCTCTCCTGTCAGAATGCCATTAAGCTCTGTTAAACTATGTGATTAGCCACCGACAGAGTCCACCTCAAGGTGGCTGGGTTTTATTTTGAACCTCAGAGGCACTTTTCTGTGAATTTCAAATCATTACCCAAGCTCAACAATTGGCAATGGCTGCCAAGTACCTTCACAGGAATGTCAGTTTCCATGGAGACCTCAGCACCCCCAGCTGTGGCCCCCACCACCCTCTTCAACATGAGCTTAAAAAATAAAAAAAAAATCAAATACATAACAAACCTTTGATAGCCACACATCACAAAGCATTCTGCTATTCTCTTTTGTGCACTTTTTCTGTTCCTCTAAGCGCTGTTTGGGTTGGTGTCTTGTTCAACTGTGCATATGACTGCTCATTTGCAGAACTGGGAGGCTTTGTTACATAAGTGTTAACTGAATGTTGCAAAGGTTTTAAAGACAAATTAGAAGTATGGAAAAAAGTCACAAAAATGGGTGCTTAGAGGGAAGAGGACACACACCCTGAAATGCTTTCACAGTGGCTCACATTATTGTTTATAGCTGCTTTAAATGTCTTTACATTAACAATATTATAACTTACTATGCAGCTGCAGGTAGCAGCAACCCCAAAATTGCATGTTTTTCAGGCTCAGCTCTCTTGAGGGTTTTGGTAACTTTGGATGAATTTCTTCAAACTTTCGGCTGGGCGATTTTGGCTTATTTATCAACTTGCTTTCAAGTTTTCTGAAGTGCATCAGTTCTGAAGTTCAAAGTCTTCTGTACATTCATCAGCAGAAGGAGGCAAATATGTGCATCTTCTTAAGTGCTTATAGTCATATACAGTCTTGATGTCCTGTAGTTATACAATTTTACTTTAAACTTCCATTTCTCTATGTCTGAGATGTAAATGGCACTAAAGGAACACTATGTAATAATACCATTCTCAACCAAATGGGGGTGGCATATAACCAGAAAGTTCAAGTGCCACTTTTGTCAGAACATATGACAAAACATATACAGGTAATGAGGAATAAGTGTACACAAAACATGATTTGTTTATTTGAAAATGGACCAAAGGTTTTTGTTCTATGATTTTTTTTTTTTAATGTGGTATAGAGCATTGTGTTTTAGTTTACAGTGTGCCCTTGTTTCATTACCTTTCTGAACGTGATGTCAGCCCATTTCTTGCTCTCTACTTGGCTGTACCCATTAAAAGAGAAACCGGTTACTGGTTATGTTGAAGATCATAAAGATAATTTAATTTAATATAAACACAAGAAACTTATGCTCTGTAGAAATAATTAGCACTCAGTAAGAGATAATAAATTCTCTACACTAAGCTGTTATGTCAAGTGTGCAATTGGGGCATGGTGACCCTTTGAGCCTAAACTACACTACCATTGTTATGTTGTGTGTGCAGAAATATGTGCTCTCAATAACAACTCAACACTCAGTAAAAGCCATCACCAGCATAAACTACCCCGTGAGCAGCGATAACTGACATCTCGTCTGTGTTTCGTTCAGTTAGTTCCACTACACCTCCAAGAGGCTAAACAGTGATTTCTGGCATCCCAGAGTCACTCCCCTAATGCCAGCTCTCACTACACCATCACAACAACAACAAAAACAAAAAAACACTACCTACACTACAAAATGGCTACCTCCACTATACTGCCAACAAAATGGCTACTTCCTTATAAAATGGCTACCACAGACCAAAACCACTTTGTCACCTTCAACCCACACACAAACACCAGATAGTGACAATACCACCACTATCTTCTCTAACACCTAGCAAGAGCAAACTACCTCCATGGTCCCAGACAAGCAAAGTCAAATCCGCCAAACCCACTTCCTTAAGTCAGTTTCTATTTCCTGGTTTCCTCTTTGGCCTAATTGGTGGACTTCCTCTCACTCTGCCTTCACACCCTCTTCTTCATTACCAGATGAGGTTCACTAAAATTAGACTTTTGGTCCCCAACTAACATTATTTCTCCTAATCCAGATCCACTGACTACATCTGGCTGCCTCATCTGACATTTCTTTTATCATCTTCCTCAAAGTCTTCCCAGCTATACCCAGTTCCCCCAGTAGTGAAAATGTAGATCTAGCAATGAAACCCCTACATCCAACTTCCACTGGATGTACCCTAACTTTCCATCCTCGCTGCTTAGCTTCTGCTCCTTAGTCTGCATAACTAAGCTTTTTCCTTTCCTTTTCACAAGCTTCCTCCACTGAATCTTCCCAGGAAACTATTATCTCAATAAAATAAACCATCCACCGACTAACTGACCACAAAACTATATCAGGAATTAAACTAGTGCAAACTATTTCCTGAGGAACAACCAACTTTCCACCTAAATCGACCTGCATTTCCGAGTCACTAGCAGCTTCTAAACATCCAAGCTGTCGTTTCCTTGATTTATCACTCCTACATTTCTCCCCGATGCACAAACTGAATTACTACACTCTCTTTCGTGGAACCTCTTAACCTTTTTATATGTCGATTTTCAATACCTGCAGCTAAACTTCTCAGCCTCTGATTGTGAATACTGGCCTTGTGACAAACTATTTTCAGAGCCTGACAATATATGCCTTAATGTTGCAGTACCTGAACACAACACATACCTGCTCCACAACCAACTTTCTTTTCACCTTTGGACCAGCTTTATTCCACACCGGTTTACCTGAGCCCAGCCCCAAGCCTCCCCGGCCAAAGTGAACCTGACCTACAATGTCTGCATGTCTAAGAGCAGCCTCTGCGTCCTGAGCTGCCACTCTTGGGTTCCATTTCCTCCCCTTAGATGGATTTGGACCCGCATCCCTAACAATAGCATCCTTACTCTCAGATAATAACAGCTCTGCCCTGACCTTAGTACACTTAAACTCCTCTGTCAAACTAGATATTGGCAACTGCAATATTCCTTTCTCATATAATGCTACACTGCTTAGACGCCTAGGAACACATAACCACTTCCTTATATAGTAGCTAACTAATCTTTCCATTCTCTCTACAGTGGATATTGGAATTTGATCAATCAGCTTTCCTGGAAGACCTTCAGCAACATCCTCCCTAACATGCTCTACCCGCTCTTTATCACTCAGATCTATATTGTACCACCCAACCAACACTTCAATGGCTTCTCTCTAACTGTTGGAATTTCCTCTTCATTAGTAACAAACTTCCTGTCACTTATCTTCCCCCTTGCTTATTGATATGCTTCTAGACTTACTGGGCTTAATCTTCAAACTAGCCCACTTGAGGTTCATATTAACCCAATCAAGTAGCCTCTTTGGACATGCACTGTTGTAGTGATCAGTGTCAGGTCATCCATGTAAGCCCTAACTGGTGGGAGCTGCACCCCATTCTGCCTTCTCTCCCCACCTACAACCCACTTAGAAGCTTTAATAATTATTTCCATTGCCATTGTAAAGGCTAATGGAGAAATTGTGCATCCTGCCATGATACCTATCTCTAGCCTCTGCCAGCCTGTTGTGAATCCTGCCATATTTATACACAACCTAATGTCCTGGAAATATGCTTTCATCAAATTAACAACTATTCCAGGCACTTTAAAGTAATCAAATGCACTCCATATAAGGATATGTGGCACAGAACCAAATGCATTTGCTAAATCTAAAAAGATTACATTATGATTCCTTTTCTCTATCTTAGCTGCCAGAATCTGCTCCCATTTCATACTGGTATGCTCCAAACAGCCTGAAAAACCTGGTATCCCTGCCTTCTGCACTGTTGTATCTCTTAAAGCATTTCTATCTAAGTACCTCACTAATCTCTTTGCCACTACACTAAAAAAATCTTTCCTTCAACATTCAAAAGAGAAATCATCCAGAACTGGCTAAGACCAGTTGGCTCTTTCCCCTTTGGAATGAGAACACCCCCTGCCCTACACCATGCTCTTGGGATAACTTGTTTCTCCCAAACTAACCTTAACTGTTCCCACAAAAACTTAAGAATGCCAGGCACACTTTTATAAACCCGGTAGGGTTTCCGCCATTCAGCCCTGGGGCTGAAGAAACCTTTACACACCTTACTATTTCCTGAATTTCCTTCCACTTAGGTGGTCTGATATCCATCTCATGACCTATCTGTCCTAATGGAGGCATATCAGGTGAAAGACCTACTTTACTATTCTTCTCTGAGTCTGAATAAGTTACCCTTAAATATTCTGCCACACTTTGTCGCATTAAGCTGTCCTCCTTTCTCCTGGCTAAACAACCCTTCAACAAATTTGAATGGGTCCCTGTAAAAAGCTGTCCTAACCTATTCTTTCCTCTTCCTCTTTTTCTAAGGTGTTCTGCTCTTCAAAGTATCCTTACTCTTCCCCTCAGTTCCTCTAGTAAAATATCAATTCCTTCCCTCTCTTCTGTAGCCCTTTTCCACTGCTTTCTTAACTGCCTCCTTAACCAACGTTTCTATTTCCCTTTGCCTTCTAGACTGACCTGACTGTATCCTCTCACCCCTCTTCCTGACATGCACCACAGACTTCTCTACACAATATGAATTAACAATGTCCCCCATCTTTTCTAATCTTTCTATTGGGTTCCCTCTTAGTCTACCTAGAATTATTCACAAATCACTGTTAACTACCTCCCACTCTTTTGCCTCAGTTGTCCCGTTCCATCTAACTCTTGTTTTTTTCTCGTTTCTCTCTCTGACTGGCATGTTAACAATGTTGAGCAATAAATCAGTATAATCCAGGCGTTTTTGGTGTTTGTTGTCAGGTATCTTTGACTTATTAAAAGTTTTAAAAGTAACTTTTCCAAAGAAACTTTACACATGGTTTTATTTTAGTAAAGTCGTCATAACTCATTGACATTCAAAGATTTAATATCATCTGAGTAAAAGTTGAATAATCTAGTCAGCCCTTAGATTCACAGTTGAAACCAGATGTTTACATACACTGTTAAAAAAAAAACATAACTCTTTCTTGTTTTTCTCTTCACATTAAAAGGATAGTTCATTTTTTTTACATGAATCTCTATGGCATCCCCATCAGCAGTGTTAGCGCAGCAGCGGTTTTAGTGCTGACGTAAATTGTCCGGCAAGTTGGTTGGGGTCACGAAAAAATAGTGCTTTTCTTATCAAACAGCATGTGTTCAAATAAGTATACATTTGCATGAAAAAAAAAAAAAAACTCAAAGAAAAAGTCAGACCTCAAAAATGAATGGCACTGTTTGTCTCTCGATTTCTATCAATGTGCGCTGACAGTCGCGCACAAATCCAACACTTTTTTCAGTTGTTTAGCAGTGCTATATTTTTTGTGACCCCAACCAACTTGCCGAACTATTTTTGTCAGCACCAAAAGCGGTTAAGAACTCGGCCCACAGGACGCTGTGGGGAGTAAGTCAGTGTTGATGTACGACACTGTTGCTGGGATGCCATACAGAGTCATGTAACAAAAAAAAAAAAGTCCCTTTAAATCCTACTTTTCCTTTTTCCTGTTTTTTGTCATGTTTAGCCTACAAACCTGACTCAGTTCAACCAGTTCTGTCAGGAAGAACGGTCCAAAATTACAGCCATATTACAGTGAGAAGCTTGCAGAAGGGAAATCCAAAACGTTTGACCCAAAGGCAATGTAACAGAATACTAAGAAAATGTATGTCAACTTTTGACTTTGAAGAACATAATAAAAAAATGATCTCTTGTTGTTCTGGCATTTAGCGAATATAATTAATTTTGGTAATACTAACTGCCGTAAAACAGGAGAAGTTTAGTCAGATTTAATTTCACACAGTGAGGGGGAAAAAAGAAAGTATTTTCCTTCAGCTTATGTGAACTTTTGGGTTATACTGCATTTGGCAAACTTGTAAACAGCTCAGAATAACTCCACCTCCAGTACCTCTAACATTAGTGTGCTGCTTAGGCATTAATTCTTAATTCTTGATGTTGGATATTCTTACATTTGCCAACTGGAGCTTTTACTTGACGGATCTCAACACATTTTCCATCATTAGTTCTCATCAGCATCACTGCAGTTTGTGTTGAACTAATAGCTACACCCACGCTTGCTGTTTATTGTGATTAAGATTAAGGAACTTTTGAAAAACAACAATTAGCACCAGTGAAACTGGTTAGAAGAGGGGAAGGGGACATTTCATCTGTACTTTTACATAGAACAATTGTCATTTTTCTGAGATTTAGAATTTTACGTGATGCTTATTAAACCTCCGGATGTCTGCAGAAAAGCTTTTTTGATTGGTTCATGATGAAAATGGTCCCTGTTATTGTTGAGCATTATTGTCACACAAGGAAAATATTACAACTTTGTAAAACCAGTAAGCCGCTTGTTTTAAAACTCATTAGGACATGTTGCATCATGTATAGTTTAATTACTGCCTTTGTGAATTCTAAATGCATTATTTGGAAAATGGATTATTTAAAATCTTTGAATTGACTTTGATTTGTTGTATGGACCTACTGTAATTAACACACAGGCTACTGTCATTTGAATTAAACTAATCACTCCAAAATATGGTCTGCAGTGGTAGAAAGGTAGGAATTTGCTTCTAATTTGCTGATGGACTGCTGTATGTTAAATTAATACAGGAATCATCTACATACTTAGTAAAGTGTGGCAACAACTGCTACTTTCTTGGTGAAGAGAGCACAGAAAATAACGGCTCAGTGGACGATGAGAAATTCCACCTTCAAGCAAAGCAGACCTGTGCCTCCCAAACCCAGGCTCATCTCTCCTGCTGGTGTGTGCAGCCAGGGGATGGTCACTAGGTAGTGAGGAGAAACATAATAAATTTCAAATATATATAAATAAATAATAATCCTTTAGGAGGTGGAGCACTTCTTAAAACTCTACAAAGCGCTGCTTTAAAGACACATCTCTGGCATCCGTTCACACATAATTTCATGACCCACGGCGCTCACACCTCATTCTTTCTCTCCCCTTCCGGGTCTTAATCAGGTTGTTTGTTTCAGAAAGACTTCATTAGTTTGTTTCTTTGGTTGTGTAGGTGTGAATGCCTCTGAGTGAGCGTGTGTGCCCGCTCGTGCGGATGCTAATTTAGCACGGCAAATAAACAAACACAGCAAAAGTCCTTGAGACAGCCACAGACTTATTCAAACACAAAAAGAAAAAGAAAAACCCTCGTGACTTCCCCACACTGATCATTTCTCATCCGCAGCTCTCTTTGTTAGTGGGAATACAGGTCATTGCAGCACCGGCTGCAGAGGAGGAGGTGTTAAACATGTTTTCCTTTATGGACAATGATTTGTTTGTTTTATCTTCCAGCTCGCTAGCCTCCTGGGCCCTAACCTACATTACAGCACAATGTCTATTAATCATTGATGATGAGACCTTTTAAAATTGCTCATATAAAATTAATATACATGTGAATAAATCAAATGAACCATTAAACATGAAAACACTGACTTTGAGGGAGGTGTTGAGCACCTGAGGATTCCTGAATACGGCATCTTTCCTTTTTCTAGTCAGCAGATTTTTCAACGTGGAGCAATTTAGTTAAGTGGTTAAAAAGAACATCTGAATATCATGCACATTTAAAAACTTTTTTTTTAAATTTCAAAATAAAAATTTCATCTGATTCACGCTGTCATCAGAGAAACATGAAAGGTGGTGCGTTCAAAGGTTTCATGTAAAAGAAAAGCAAAAAAAAAAAAAAAATGACCATCACAAAAATCAAAGCCTTCACAAACCTATCATCTAAGGTGAATTCAGAATAATCATTTACTCCAAACATTCATGATAATTTAGCAGAGAGACGTCTCCAGAGGTCAATTAACCCGCTGTGTGAACTGAGAACTCTTGGAGCGGACGTCCAGTAAGCCGAGATAACAATGATGCATGAAGCGCGCATGCGAGTACAAAGGCGCGGTAAAGCAAAGATAATCCACACACACACACCAACAGGCCAAAGATGATAAAGACAGAGGAGAAGCAATTGCTCAAATCCCACTCACACACATCCTCTCCGCCTCTGTTAAACTCACACTCGCTCTAACTGTACATATTACCGAGCAGACTGGTGTCCTTTAATCACAAGTCATGTTTTAATTGGAGTAAGTGTGAAGGAAATAGAAGCCGCTGGGGCGGCCCAGTCTGGCAAAAATACATCAGAGAATGAGACTCTTGGAGGCTTTTTTGTGGATTCACATATGCTATTATCACTGCAGTCAGTCGATAGCCAGAGATGCCAGATTACTTTTTCGTTTTCTCTCAATCAGGCCTCCATGCCGTGATTTAGCTCCTAAACAAAAAAAAAAAAGAAAGAAATCTATGAAAAAAAGCAACAAAACAGATGAGATTGTTCCCTGAGGCAACCCCAAACCTGTGAGAAACTATTTTTGGAAGCTTATGATGACCTGAACATTGTGTCCTTAAATAATACTAAAATAATCAGATTTTGGGAAGTAGGGAGATAATATTTTTACATCTGTCCTCGTGTGCTTCTCTTGTTGTAACTCGCTATGTTAAAGGAATGCTAGAGCTGAATAGAGCTAGCCTGCTCAGGATAAAACCTTTTTTTTTTCCCTCAACAGAACAAACTTCTGACTGCAGGCTCATAAGCTGTTTTATTTATTCCTTCCTTCCTTGAGGGGTTTATCTCCTAAAAGCTCATTTCCTACACAAAGTTCACCTCCACCTGAGTTAAGATCGTAGACAGTATCTTGCATTCTTCATAATACATGAAGCCTTGGCCTCACTGGAGTCATTTTCTGCCTAACTGCATCTGTCGAGAATATGCTCATTCACACATTGTTCTTAGGTGTGATCCAACGACCCATCTATACATAATAAGTACGTGTGAGCAGCACGCAATTGCTCACAGATGTACGTTTCAAAGTTGCTTGCACAAGCGCTCGAGAACAGAATATACACACAGACACACCCACGCTTGTACCTGCTACACACATCGACACCTCGTACAAATAGCGTTACAATGCCTTGGGTTTCCATGAACACTCGGGGGGGGGTCGCGCTGTTAAGACCTTCAGCTACTCCGGCCTTTAAATTGGTCCCAGTGAGATGTGAGCGCTCAGGCCACGGGGCCGACCTCTAACTCTACATGTAGAAAGACCCTGTGAGCTCCAGTGAGATTTTGAGTATTAAAATGCTGATGGTAATGCAAAAGCCAACACACGGCTGTTGGTTGTTAATTCTGTCTGGGAACTGATTAACAATTTCAGTTCAAACTTGTTAATAATGGTGGTGACTTCACACTTCACATTTTTTTTCCAACAACAGTATAAACAGTGAAAAAAAAAAAAAATTAAATTTGGAGGCACTGAAGTGTCCTGGGTGTGTCCAACTTATTTAGTCTACCCTCCTTCATACAAACAGGTCAACGCTGCCCAACACTGAGGAGTGTCCTGTTGCAGAGGCCTTCTGTTTGCACAATCTTCAAGACAGAGAAATGACAGTGGCCTCCTATTGTTTTCATGGGTTTCCACACAAGACTGCCGTCCGTACAGACAGATATAATAAATTCTCAGAAAAGACAAGCTCAGCCTCCTCCCAATTCCTGTCGGAGAGAGTCCAAGCTGTTGTTCATATATGCGTTTCTAACAGGCTCGAAGCAGGTGTTGGTTCAAGAATAGTTCAGATCTGGTTCAACTCTGAAACAGCTTAAGAACTGGTTTGCTTTTCTGTCTACACAGAGCTACTACATGAAGTATAGAAATATGTTTGTTAACCTTTAAATATTAAGGTGAATCTCTTAACGGCCTCCTGAACATTGTTTCAACAAGAGTGTGCAGCTGAATTAAAAACTTTGGGAACGCTTGAGACCGCGACACAGCGTGCTTGTCTTTCTTTCTCCTTTTGCAAAGAAATAATCTTTGATTAAACACAACAGAGCCTCATCACTCATCTCTTCCAGTGTAGTTTGAACCTCCAATACTGTACTCATTGCACATTACTGACATTCTGTAGGGGACCATGGCAACAAAGGACACAAATCACAATGTTTATCTTGTTTTCTCTCTAAACTAATGCGTTAAAATCACCATTCTGTGTTTACAAAGGATGTCATGAACAAGAGGTGCCATTTGTGATCATTCTTCACTATGCTGACTAAACGCTTACTCTTGCAAACAGGATTTATAGCCACTGTTTATAGCAGGATAAACGCTAATTGGTGATAGTGTTCACAAACAAAATGACTGCTGATTTAAATACTTCAAAAGTACTTCCACTGCAGATTCTGGTTCCATTCAACTGTGTTGAAGAACCGTTTATTCTTCTTTTTTTTAACATACTGGATAGAATGTTTTAGTAAGATTGGCTGGTATCTTGTTACGCCGTCAAAATGATTTTCTTCTCCAGTAAACACCAGACAGCTGCTCCTAGTCTGTTCTTGTAACTTCCTACAACAGAATTTTGGAGCTATTGTAGCACCAGTCTTCCACCCCTTTAGTGGAAAACATCAGCTGTACTCAGTATGCACAGCTGAGCATCATTACTTTTGATGATTATACTAAACTACCCAGTTTTACTTTTTTTTCAGAACCATTTGCAATTTTTATTCTATTTTTTTTTTCATTTATTCATTTATCTTATTTATTTAAGCGTACCTGAAAACACACTTTTAAACAAGCACATTGGTTAGCAAAAGACCCTCAACGTGACAGAGCAATAGACAGTTATAAACTGTGTAAATTCTATCCTGAAAAGTACAATAATAACTCAAAACGTAGAGATGATCACTGCGCTGAGGTCTTTTTCACTTTCTACATGTTTAAGGAAAGATCAAAAATGAAGATGCTACTGTAACATGTTAATACTGGTCTATGAAGGCCTCGTACATGTTTCTGAAAGGAGTTCTCCCATCTCATTCCCAAAGACGGATTCCTCGCAGGCTGCTGAAATACCAGTGCAGATGGACAGAATGGAGATGAGGCCAGCAGCCGTGTCTGTGGAGCTAAACTCCTGGTGAATTGTGCCAGTGAAGCGGCGCACCACGTTGAGGCCGGGTCCATGCGACACTCGAGCCCTGGCAGGGAGAACAGGCGGGCCCTTGTTTGGCAGAGGCATGTTGACAGGAAACATAATGCATTCACATGATAATAAAGAAGAGAATGCATCACCCTCGTACCGCCCTGCTTTTTCTCCCTTGCATACAGCATGCATCTTTACACAGACAGGGGGCAAAGCACACACACTAATCTACCTTTCACTGACATAGACACACACACACATACACACATTTTCACACAAACACGCACACTTCATCACAAACCACTCAGTGTCTGGTGCAGAACGGCCTGATTGCTGGTCTCATCACCAAGGAGACCAGCATTAAGCGGGCGCCTGGCAGAGAGAGACTGGCATTTAGCATTGAGGACCCCATAAAGCTTTCAGGCAGAGCATACAGGCCTTTTCAATGAACACAGCGATGGAGAGAGTCACATGAATAACATGCAGAAAAAATGAGTAAAGAGGGAGAGTGAAATAGTGCTCAACAATTACATTAAAGAGCAGAGTGATTTAGGGAAAGATGGGAGCAGAGAGCAGGTTGGAAACAGTTAGAGGAGGAACAAAATCTAGTCCTGCAGAGAAAACAAGAGAAGGAGACAAAAAAAAACAACATGAACATGAATATGTTGTTCTGGAGAGGGGAGAAGAGGGAGAAGGAATGAAGGAGGAGCTAGCAGATTTTTCTTATTTTATGCCAACAAGTGTTTTAGTGCATTGACTAAGCTGTGCAGAGAGTGATGTTTTTAACTAACATAAAACACCATCTGAGTGTTAAGAGGCACATGTGTGAATTCGACTGACGTCACCAACGAGGGAAGCTATTAATAATCAAGCCCACCTGAGTCTCCACCAGGCAAAGGAGAGAAATGCAGTGCAAATTAGCTATGAAAATAGAGATGTTTTTTTTCTCTCTCTCATTTTCATTCAAAACTCCCAAGGCTTGGGAAAAATAATAAAATCAAAATAAGGAAAGTCTAGCATGTGGATGTGATGAGAACCCTCTGACCTCTGCTCAGAAATTAGATGATTGAGGGAGGAATTGAAGCAAACAAGTGTTAAAAGGTTAAAGAGAGGGGGATTTGGGCTGTGATGAGAGTCAAATGTTTTTTTTTGAACTGAAGAGAGTAAGCTGTTGGATATATGAAAATCACCTGGTGGCTTGGTGGTTAGCACTGTTGCCTCACAGCAAGAAGGTTCCTGGTTTGAGACCCTATGCTTGCGCGGGGACAGTCCAAAAACATGCTTGTTAGGTTAACTGGTGTTTCTTAAATTGCGCTTAGGCGTAAGTGGTTGTTAGTGTGAGCCATTGTTTGTCTACATATGGCAACATGTGCAGCCTTTTGCCTCAAGAGCTGGGATAGACTCCAACAGACCCCCCATGACCCTGCACAGGACTGGATGGGTATAGATAATGGGGTCAGTAGGAGAGAGGATGCTGGCGTTTGGTTGCTGCTTCCCACTAATGAAGCTCTATATAAATCAAATGTATGGAAAAGAAAAGGTGCACACTTGACACCCTCACCTCTCTTAAATGCCATGTTGGGAGAAATAAAACATCAGAGAGTAAAAACCAGTGCATCACTGGGAGCAGAACAGTGCCATGCCAAGGCTACATCCACAGTTTAGTCTAAAAACTGTTTGAAAATGAAACCGAGCCACACCCACATTAGCATTTTATCTCTGACTCAGAAGAGATCTCTGTCCACATTATGCCACTACTAATGCAAAGGGGGTCTGCGGTAGATCGACTTTTTTTATGTTTTCAAGGATCAAATTTGTCGGGGTTGTGTGGATACCAGGTATAGTCATAACAAAAGTTTTACACTTTAAAATGAAAATGTATTCATCTGCGGTAGCCCAGGTCTCCCAACATTTCATAAAAATGTAAATTGTCCCCTGAGACAAGCTGAAGCCAGACACTTGTAGACCCCATTTCTTTCATGTTATTCCTTCTGGCTAACAACATACACATTGATGCCTGCTCTTTAAGAGAAATGCCCAAACACATGCTTCCACAGTGCTGCATTTGGGAACCGAACATGAAAACCTGTCATTTACAACATCATCCATACCCTGCTAACCTACTTTCAGCTCAGTAAAGTAGAGAGGAGCCACTGATGAGATGGCCTGAGCCTCGACAGGACAATCAGTGATTCCTTGAATATATGATGTGCTACATCCATTCAAAGCTGTGCACCACCTCCAACTACGTTTCTTAGTGGGAGGTTTTTGCAGAGACCTCTACCTGCATCTGGGGGATGAATCTGTCAGAGACAAAAAAAAAAATGACCAACACTATCAAATACTAATATACTAATGCTGTTATACTAATACCCTGCAGTAAGTCTATTTAACAAACATTTAACAATGATTTTGTAGTCTGTGCAAATAAGAGAAACTGATCTAATAGCAGCCCTAATAAACCTTTCCTATCACAGTTCAGAGCATCTTATAAAATTCTGAAGGAACACACAGCGAACTTCTCAAAAGAAAAGGTATAACTCCATAGATGTGTCTCTCTGTAATCATATTATACAGGTGAGGTCAGTCCTTCACCCTCGTTAGTTGCTGGACTAATGGCTCTTTTCCACTTCTTGCTCGGCTCGGCTCAACTCTACTATGTTTTAATGGTTTTCCACTAGGTCGTAGTACTGGCGAGTACCTCCTTTTTTTGCACCTACTTGGCTGGAGTTATAACCAAGCTGAGTCGGGCTGAAAATGCAATGTCACCAGGATGCAGGCCACTGATTGGCCAGAGTGACGTCACTGATGAGTCATGAGAGAGACTCCATCACACCCGCCATATTTAAAACTAGGAAACAACGACTGTGATTTACTTTACCTTTAAAACTTTACTGTTACAACCAAACTTTGATACGGCTAAAAGTAGCAAGCAAGCCTTCTCAGTGGTGCAACGAGGACGCCTCGATGTGCATCATTGTTGTTTTCACATACATGACAAGAGTTATCAAATATAAAGACGTCACCGCATTTCGGGCTGCCTTACCATGAAGGCCCCACCCACATCATGGTGGTACTGAACTAATGGAAAACAACTGAGACCGAGGTGAGTCGAGCTGAGTAGGTACTAGTGGAAAAAAGCCATAAGCATCCATATTTTTCATCTGTGCCAGATTATTCATTGAGGTCCCATCATTAATCTTGAGTTTTGTCATGAAGTTGCTCTCTATGACTTTTTTTCTCCAATGTAAGAATAACAAAGCTTAAGCACCGACTTCATCTCTTTCACCGAAAAGATTCGACCTCTAATTAAAGCCCATTTGTGTTTTGATGCAAGAGGCTCCTTAAACCTTTCCTAATCCTGTCCCAGTTCATATCGTTATCATTCCCTTTCCCAGAAATGAATCTTTTATTGAGACTCAAATCTCTCTGTATAGTTCTTGAGAACATTTTCTCTCTAACAGCTGTATTGTTGATGAATTATGTCAGTAAAGTCTGGTGAGCGTTTTACCCGCCTTCCATCGATTAATTAATGTTTCAAAGTGATCTTTGATTACTCTCCACTGCCGCAGGAAACAGAAAAACACCAAAACAAATTTGTGATGAACTGACAGGTGATTCTGTGAATCTAATTAATCTTGTTAAGATGAATTCTGCTAAACCTGACTGTCTTCATAATATCCTCTTACTTTACTGTTACTGTTCACCTCTTTTTGTGTGTTATTTAACATATTGGAAAATCTTGTTGTTGCTAAGTCCTAACATTATGGGCTTATGAAGAAAAATGAAGGGTGACCTGCAAAGCCTGGATTCTGTCTTTCTGCTCTTAACAATGAGAAATATCCATTAGGTTGAGATACTGAGAGAAAATAACAAACACACCTCTAATACAGTTTGTTCCATGACTTAAAAATAGATTTCCTCTCTAATTCATCTCCAGATTCTATTTTCTTATCACATGAGCTGGTTGCTTCCTGTAGGTACAGTACATGTGTTTGTTCCTCATCCTCATCATCAGCTACAGTTGCTTGCTTTAGTCTTTCCCATTGATATTTGGAGCTGCTACTAGTTGATTTTCTTTAAACAGTGAAAAAGAAAAAAGAAACAGGAGAGTAAAGGAGCAGTTCTGAATCCACTAGAAAACTTTAGGAAGGTGGTTACCAGCCTTCTCAGTGAGCTTCTCTGGGATGGGCACACCTGACACAGTAGCCCATGTTGGATGTAAAAACAGCAGTCAGACAGCTTTTGGGGAGTTTTTCAATCAAATCATGGACCAAATATTCAGTTTTCATAAATGCTGCATTGGCTTTATTCATATGAGAATCATATATAACAGTATAATCGCAAATCTGTTCAACAACAACAGCCTCCTCCACATGTTGCATGGGTCAGCCACAACTCTAATCCCATGTCAAATATATTTTAATAAACAAAAGGGGGAGGCGAACCCTCAGCAGGGAGGGCCGTCATGAAAACGTCAACAATACACCAGTGGTTTTATGGCTTTGTTTAAGAAATTAATCATTTAAACTATCTTTACTTTTGTGCGCTGAATCTCCACCACACCAGTAATCACAGCACATTCACTCACGCTCCCATAACAACCAGCATGCAGTGCAGAGAGGAGGCAAAGAAAGGAATACAACAGATGAAAAGGTTGTTATATCAGCTCCCTTTTCACTGAATTAAACATTTAAACCTAATTCTGTTCACAACTACAGCCTACTTCCATCCCTAACATAATTTTCATATGGCACAAGAATCAATATGATTTAAGGACAACATGCCAGCAGCATTTTTAATCTAAGAAACTAAGATGGACTTTTAATTAAATAACTACTGTAAATTTGAAAATTTTCCCAAGCCAGACAGCGTGATTTGTGTGCACTTTAATCACTGTGACAGTGGATAAAGTGCGATTAGATGAAGGCAGAGAAAATGACTCATGATACTCATGATTACAAACTCATCATGGCCGAGTTACTTTCTTTGAAAAGTCAGAACTGTGACTGCATTACATTTCCTTCATACAGGCAACATTTCCGTCATGACAACTCCAGTAGCATTTCCCAGCTGTGAAATGGAACCGAGAAACTGAGAAGTGAAAAGGGGAGAAAGGAGTGTCCCTTAATGCCCCCCACCCCCACCCCATCACCACCATAATCAGCACGATTTCTTATATCAGACTCTATATATGTTTATTTCCGCTGTGCAGCTGGAAGTTTGAACTTGGGATCAGTGGAAATTGACGAAGTTTTGGAGCCATCCGCTTTGTTCATAAAATATTATCATACTAATGTTTTCAAAACCAGAGGTTGTCCCCTGCTTCTACATCACTGTCACCTTCAGCCTCAGACTGGGTGTCAAAACAGACGTGAAAATTGTCTGATTTTCTCTCAGCTTCACTTTCCAGTTCCCGTTTCCAGTCAACTAGTTCCCAGTTATTCTCTCACTGACGGTCTTATCAGAGTTGTGCTGGCGATGCTTTGATTAAACACTTACTAACAACTATTTAACATGTACGCTTCATCTCATCTGCACAGCAAACTCACTGCACTCATTTTTCATCTTAATCTAAAGAAGGAGCAATTAAAGCTGGTGCCATTTTTTTCCTCCCTGCTGTGGACGGTAGAGGTCTAATTTGTTACTGTCTTGGCTCTGCCACGCAACCTGCATTCATGAGCTTTCATCAAAGCACTATTTTGTTATAACAATGGTGAATAGCATCTTGTGTGGCTGTGCAGGCACAATGATGGCTAACTCAACGGGTCCTGCTATTCTAAACCACCCTCACTTAAACAAAGAGATTTTTTTTTTCTCCATTGTGATACATCTCTCTCCTCACCCAGTCATAAAGACAAGCTATAGCTCTCCCTGCTTCTGCCTAAATCGGCCTCACTTTTACTCCCAAAGCCTTGCACAGCAACATTTGGTTTGTTTACAAAGCACAACAGAGGAAGAGTCGCACATTCAACGTCGGCTATTGGAGGCCCAGATTCCGAAGGGGGAATTATCCTCTAAATATGAAGAAAATATTCTAAAATGGGACAGAGCCCCTCATTATGAAAGCACCCGCCAGCCGAACACAATGGCTTCATTGATCATCTCATGTCATCATTAAAATCCTGCTTTTCATCTCACAGCTTTAATAAAGGGAAAATGTCAACCATTTACAAGCCAGAGAAGATGGATCACTTGATATTCTGCCATTGATTATGAGATATGTTTATGAAGAGTCAGACTGCGGCTCTCGGGTCCCCGTGAGGATGCTCTCCGTCCTTCTCCCTCTGACTCAGCTCGTCTTTGTTTCACACCTCCTTTCTATCTGTGCTAATATCAAGCAGAGCAAGTTCTGATCATCTCAACGCGCCCCATGTCGTCCTTACTGATGTTGCGTCACTACGGAGCGATGGCAGTGAGCTGTAATCGCACATCATTGTTGCCTTGCCATAATTACAGCTGTGATAGTGCACAGGGAGAAAACGACTTAATAGTCTTTGGGTAATTACCCCAATTGACTAGATGGTGGCTAATTGGATTGTTTGACATTGTGTGGACGTGTATATCTTTCCATGTACGTGTGTGCGTAGGAGGCACTTGACAATAAAAAGATAAACACAGGAAACTCTATTAGTGGAAACAGCACAACATGAGGGCAGAGTTTGCCACCAATTTTCAATTTTCAAAACATACGTACATCATATTCACACTCGACTTTACTGAAGGAATCCAATTGAGATAGCTGTTTTTAGTTTACTGGACAGAGTGGTTACTCTACTGCCATTTCCTTTTAATATTTACCATGTCTACAATATTGTATCATTCACAAATAATGACCATAACCTAAACAGGCTCAGCTTCTGAGTCACAAACCTGTTTTCCTTTCAGTTTTTTTTGTTTGGTTTGGTTGTTTTGTTTTTTTTAATTAACAAGGATCAGCCTGGGGAATTTTGAAAGACTCCTGAAGAGGCTTTACTTTGAGGTTCAGGACTGCATCTTAATATATTAAACATATTTTAGCCTCCTCAAAAAAATCAATTATTGATCCAGGAGACCTGCCTATACCAGTGATGTCTCTGGATGCATTAGAGCCATTAAAAGGAAAAGAAAGTACATATTCACATCTGAGGGAGGGAAACCAAGAAAAAAAATACATATATATTTCAAGATAATAATTCAAATAATCTCTGTGATGATAAAGTCATACTGAAATTCAGAGGGATTAAAGTTATGAATTCACAAGGAAAGCTTTTTTTTGGGGTCAAGGAGCAACATGACTACACTTTACATGGTTGGATCATCCCATCTGCTTCTGTCTATGGATGTTACTGGTAAATAGTCTTTCATTATCCTTAATGCAATGATTCTGGGATCAAATTTACTAAATCCAATTTCAAAGTTGAATTTGACTGGTAGCCCACTGCTAGGTATAACATATGGACAGCAGTGGCATTTGTGGTTCATTGAGATTATTATGTATAAATTATGTATTGTTTTCATTCATTCATTCATTCATTCATTATCTATACCCGCTATTTCCAGTGCAGGGTTACGGGGGTTTGCTGGAGCCTATCCCAGCTCACTTCGGGTGAAAGGCAGGGATACACCCTGGACAGGTCGCCAGTCCATCACAGGGCCACATGAAGTGTTGTTTTATATATATATGTATATATAAATAATATATACATATAAATATATATATATATATATATATATATATATATATATACACACACATATCACTGAATTATCTGAAAAAGTTCAAGTTTTGTTCTATTAGATTTATGATTTTTACACAACCCTCAACTTTTCATTGCTTATAGCAACAGTAGTACATAATACTGCCTGTGCAGCTAAAGCTACAAGCACTTCTAAATCAATTTTTATATATATTTTAATCCCTATATCTCTGAAGTAGGAAATATTAAATTAAAGAGGTGGTATCAGGATTACATATCTGCTTTTTGCAGATGATGTGGTCCTGTCAGCATCATCAAACAGAGATCTTCAGCTCTCAATGGAGAGCCTGCAGCCCACTATGAAGTTGTAGGGATGAGAATCAGCACCTCCACATCTGAGACCATGGTCTTCAGTCAGAAAAAGGTGAAATTTCCTCTCTGGGTTGGCAGTGAGGTTCTGTTTCAATTGGAGAGAGTTAAGTATCTAGGGGTTTTGTTCATGAGTGAAGGCAGAATGGAAAGGGACATCTATAGGCGTATCAATATCTACAGTAACGTGTACTGGTCTGTTCTGGTGAACGAATAGGCTGATGTTTCTGTCTTCACCTATGGTCACAAACCATGGGTGGTGACTGAAAGAGAAAGACTGGAGATACAAGTGGCTGAAATGAGGTTCCACCCTGGAGAAGGCAGACCAACGATGAGGAAGTGGCTGAGGAGAAGGAGGTCTGGGCCTCTGCTTAAGCTGTTGCCTCCTGGATGGATGGATGGATGGATGGATGGATGGATGGATGGATGGATGGATGGAGTTAACAGTTAGTTAACACACTTGACAAACCAATAAATGAAAAAAACAGAAAAGCAAAGTTAGCAATATTCATCTACTTTCATGCCATGATTTTCAAGGCACAAACAACTAGTCTTGTTGATCACTCTGCACACATCCTGACCCTTCAGTGGCTTCCAGTTTGCACCAGATCTGATTTTCAATTGTCTCTGCAAGTACAGAAATAGTAAACAAACTAACACAATCATATTTACCTGAATCTCATCATCCTTTAAGCATCCTGTAATGACTTACAATCATGGGAGCCGGTCGGCAGACTGTCACCAACAATCAAGAGAAAATTAGCAGGCAGCAGAGCACACGTGTCTTTTAAGAGCTACAGTGGTAGATAAACCTGTGATTTCTTCAAAGCCAATACACTGTACATTACTCGAGCTCTTCTTTCAGCTTATTTGAAAGAGGGCTGCCAAATGGTCTGATTTTCATAGTTGTCTTTTTGTCACTTCAACATTAAACTCAACCTCCTGCTGTCTGTGCGATGAAACATTTTTGTATCTATGGTCTTTTAGACAGTAGCAAACACTGTTTTCTTTTGTTTTGTTTTGTTTATCAGGAATTGGTTTTAAAATCAACTGACGCATGCCTGAGGCGAAGGGTTGTTTCAATAAACTTACATTAAAACCATTTAGCATTGACTTCCATCCAGAAATATACATTTCATATCAGAATATATCTTGTAAAAGCTTCAGTATGTGCCTATAAAATCAAGAAAATTAGATGAATAAAATGACAAAATGAAAAAAAAAGTAAAAATCTGAGCCATTACGATTTTGAAACTGTATCCCCACAAATGGATATGTGAGCATGTGAGGTCACGCTCATCGGCTACTGAACTGATCAAATAAAGCCTAAGCTATCTATAATCTATAAAGCGGGGCCACAGAGCAATTGACAAAGATAATCTGTAGCAATGCCCATTTTCGCAGAAGATTTGGGCCTCTGCTCAATAGCTTACACATTGTTCCATATTCACAAATCATTTCTTGGCAGCCATGCCGGGCATGGATCAGTAGCCACCGCTCATCAGACGAGGCAAGTAAGTCACAGCTTCCCCGGTCACATAAAAGAAAGTGTTTATTTCAGTGATATAACTACAGCAAACAGAGAAAAGGAAAAAAAAAAAGAAGGTATAAAAATTGCATTTTTTTTTTAAAAAAAGAAGCAGAATGTGAATGCAACACATCAGAATAAGGTTATGGCTCAAATTACAGAAGATCGACAATACAAATAGGCAAAGTTGTATTTGTTTGTTTTATAAAATGTTATACATATTCAAAATGTTTGTTCAATCATGCAATCATTTACAGTTCTAAATGATACCATTACCATTTTCCATTAACAATTTTCTTCTGCTCTTCATCTCTCCTTAATTGTGAGATGTTTAGATAAAATGCGGTGCAAAATTACTGCATAGATGCATTTAGAGATGAAGGCTTTACCTTTCAGAGCAACTTTGACAGCCAACATCATTCACTAAACATTTAATGAGACCCCATGATCTTCCTTCAGGTGAGAAGAGTCTCCTGTGGGAGAATGTGGGGCAACGCTGCACTGATCTCTACTGCATTTAGAACTGCAGTAGCAGTGCTGGATGACAGCAAACGGTCTATCTGCTGATTGTCTCTTGGTATGTGTGCTCATGTAAACGGTTCTTTGAGTGGATGCCTTTAATCTCAGAGCTAATATCCTTTTTAAGGGTCTCTTAATAGAAAAAGTGTCTTCGTGTTTTTCTCCATAGCACTCAGGCTTTTGTGTTTCCTCTCTCTTCACGGGCAAAGTCATTTGGGAAAACATTGCATTATTGTTTTATGCTTATTTAAAGCTCCCCCAATAGCTAGGATCTATTTAAAAGGCTTTTAGTGGACAAATAGGGCACAACACACACAGTGTGTCAGTGGGCTCTGTGACAATACTACTATCTGGCATTATCAGTTAAGTCTGCTCAAAACCCTGGAGATATTAATGCTTGAGGGAGGGTGGTGGCTTGGGAGTCTTTGTGCTTTTTTTTTTTTTTGTACTTGGGTGGATATGCCAGAGTTGACCTGAGTAAGTGATGTTGAACTTGGCCTCTCATGTAGCACTGAAACAAACTGGGTGCTGGATGGATATTAAATTTGAGTACAGTAAAGAGCACAAGGCACTTTGCAAAATTCTGTGAATTTTGAGAATGGGAATCTTTCCATAGGAAACAATGGGAATTATATGGGAATGAAAAGGCTGGAAATTTGCAAAACTGCAGGTCAACGTAAAACAGGGAACTTAAATTTACAAGGAAACATCTTTTACTTACTCCTTGCATTATTCCAACACATGCACAGATCATTTCCAAAACTACAACTTTAACTTCCCAAATAAAGTTCCTGAAAAGTTTCTGGGACTTAACTGAAACTTTTCCACCCCTTTGCAACCAAACTACAACTCAACGTGCAGTGTTCCGGACCGTGTTTCCAACCACCATCAGTCCCAGGCTGTCAGGTAGAGTAACTATTAACACAGTAAATGTGGATTAAAGGATCGAGGGGCACTGAAATATTTTTTATGCTTTTAAACCGTGTAAAATTTTATGAGTGCACATTGATTTTGACTAAACGTAGTACATTGTGTGCAGTATGCAAAGAGTTTCACAGTTTGCACTATGTGAGAAGTACTCATATGGTGTTGCTACTTCCAGGAAAATTGTTTCTACTTCACATATATCCCATTATGATGTGTGCCACAAGAGCAGAAGCCAGTCAGAGCAGTTGCATGACAACTTTCCAATTGTGCTTTTACATTTAATACCATGTACTAACAGCAACAAACAGACCAGTATGCAGTATGTACACTGTGCATACTGCATACTGTATTGTATTGTACACAGTTTCAATAACAGCCAGTCAGGAAATATCAGTGTTATGTTGTTGGCAAACTCACACCAGCTGCACATCTACCATGAGAGACAAGAATCAAAACATGTAAGGAAAAAAAGAGCTTCTTCTTTTTTTTATCCTTTTAGCACAAAAAAAAAAACCAGACCGTAGTGGCATAGAAGGTTATCAAGGTGAAACAAACAGTGCTGTCCAACTTTACCTCACACAACCATAAAACAGGAATCCCTCATTTCTACCAAGAAAATGGAAAAGCTTCCCTGATTGAAAAAAGACTACAGAATCTTTAAAAAAGAAAAAAAAATCTTGAAACACCAGAACATAATGGTCTAGCTGCAATCAAAAATCTGTATTCTTAAAACGCCAAATAAACTAACACTTCTTATTGATATCAAAATTACTTTTCATATTGTTAAAGTGAAGCAGCAAACATTTATATGCTGTTCAGTGCGCTTAGATGACCAGATATAGAGCTAACATGCAGTCTGAGGATTTGTCCAGACCACAGGAAAATCTGATTTGCTTCTGAAATCAGATTTCTTTTAGGGCAGTGTACATATTATATGTGAGCACAGGTTGCTGTGGTAACCGCAGAGCCACTGGTAGCTACTTCCTTGGACTTGGATGTCAGATCTCTGTTTGTCAAAACTCTGAATGAAGCTTTCATATTCATATGAGGCAGCAACTTTCACCAAAAAGAGAGCGCTAATCACACAAAGTAATGCTAAACTTGCTGTTACTTCTGGGAACAAAAACAAATAAAAAAATAAAAATCCCTTTTCAGTTTAACTTCTCCCTCATAAACAAAGAATAGAATTTAATTCCAGCGGTACACAGAGGAACATATTTCCAAAACATCATATACTGAAGGTACATTCTTGTTTTCGGTCAAATACTTAAAAGGGAAGGGCTTATTTTTATTTTGTTTGACAAGCAAGCATCTATTTCAAAAGTCACAGAAAAGCTGATTTGTCATTCCACATGCATTCCTCTCAGCACACGAGGATTTGCTAAAATGTACTGAACATAATGCAAAGTTATACAAGAGTTACACAAGCACAGTAACCCCACCAATACAGTAGCTCCTTAACCACAAGCTGACTTTGCCCACAAACAGCTGAACACATCATAAGAGTACAATGTGAAAAGATGTTGTAACATAGAAATAAAAACTGTAATTCTTTATGAAGTTGTTTTTGGCCTCAGGTGTCTCTTTGCATGCATGAGCATGGCCACGCTTGCATGCACACATATTGGCAACTAACAGCGTTCCTGTAGGTTTAAGTACTGGAAGTGTGTCTGAATGTGTGAATGTGTGCATGTGTGCGTTGCTGTGTCACAGTCCCACCTGGTGCCCACTCTTGTTCTTTTGGACGCTGCGGAGACAATGCAAAGGTGAAGTCTGCTGTAACATCGCACAGATGGGATCTCCCCTCACATTGCCTCTCATTGTGTGCCTTCAGTGATGCACCATTCTTTCCTGGCTGTTCACATGCATCAGATCTGACATGCTCATTCACTGTCTGCAAGGACAGCACGGCCGAGGAGCACTTTTCAGTCTCATCCTCATCCCTGGAAAGTCATTTATGCATCCACAGAGCGTGTGGGAGGACAAAGCAATAGAGGCAGGGAGAGGTTTTTGACTGTGCGAAAGAGAGGCACAGAGTGAAACTGAGGGTGAAAAAGAAAGACAGTGGAGTTGGAAAACAGTGATGTAAAGCAAAAGAGCAGAGACGAATGCACAGGCCCTAGGAGGATCGAGAGAGACGCAAGGAGGGATTAGGGCTGAAAACAAAAAGAAAAGTTGGACCTGCACCCTGGAATAATGCCATCTAAGAAAAATATCATAGTGAAGCTCTGGAGCAGCATACAGAAGACAGGCTTATAATGGAAGTACAGAGAGCTGCTGCAAAACCAGTCCTACAGGGAGCGATTCGGTCTCTTAAGGCTTATTTTCTCTGAATCAAAGTGTTGGATCCAGAGCTCACCTTCCACTCCTGCTGAGATGTTTCATTTTGATGTCGTCAGTAAACAGACAATAACACTTTTACAACTGTGATGCTGACCTAGAATCCAGAGCAAGAAGCTTTGTGAAGTTAGCGATAGACACGACACACTGGGACTTTGTCGAATTTCTTTTGTTTTCTTTTCTAGGAAAAGTTCTGTCTTGACTTAACTGCTTTTGTTTTGATGTGTTTTGTCTTACACATTATGGTCACAGTTTACCCATAAACTACTTATCGAAATCTGAAAACACTGCTCCTTGGCACATGAAATACGACGGGACAAAATCCACCAGTCAAACCGTTTCTGTTTTGAAGTAAACACTGTCACACAAAGCAGATTATGCAGCAGTCAATCATTTTGTTTGATGACTTTGTTGTCATTATGTAGAATGGCACCATCTGATATTTGAAAGTAAAGCCCCTCCCCCTTTTTTTGTTTTGATTTTTTAACTTCCAGTCTATCCCAGTCAGGTGTGGATATATGCTGATATGGAGCCTGAACTGGCCAGCTGGACTTGAATTGTTGCGATCAGACAGCATTTACTGCCTCCGCTGTGCGACGGCTGGGCCTCAGCAGGTGGAGTGGTTCTACCAGAGAGAGGTTTACTGATTCGATCGGAAGCACCCTCTGTCCAAGGCTGAAGTGTCCTTGGTGGAGACAATGAAACACAAATTGCTCCAGAGAGTCACAGTAATACACTTTGGATAAAAGCACTATATAAATGCAGACACTGGCCAATTTCCTCTGGGAAATGCTGAAAGCTGAAGAAATTGCTGTGCAGACTGTGATTTATGTGTCTTTTAGACATACTGTAAGTCTCAGTTGCCACACTCTCTACTTGGGCAATGACTTTAACATTTGCCTTCTTAGTTTTGCTGTCAATAATAATTTATTATTTTATTTCATTTCATTGTATTGCCTTAAACCATTCTATTGAAAGTGTAATTATATTTATGCGGTAATGACTAATAATGTGGCCTGTTTCCAGATCTTAGGCACTGAAAAAGAGAAGGAGATGAAATAAAAACAGCCGCATTTTACCCCAACGGCCACTTTATGAATTACCAATGGCAGTGAAAAGCCCTGAGCATATTTAATGCAAGAGAATCTGTCCCTTTTTTTCACTTTGTTCCCCTCTGTTCCCTCTCTCTTTGCAGTATTCAGCTTTTTCACTTCATTAGTAGCTCAACAGCTCTGAGTGTCAAGGAAACACACGCAGGGTTTCAAGTTCAGTGCGCTCTGACCACATTGCTTCCAAAGAGCAGGATTACTTCGCTTTGAAAGACACAGCAAAAGGTTTTTCATTTACATGCTGTCGGGGGGACAGAAATGGGATTCAGTCCTCAAACACAAAGGAAAGACTGTATACAATGTGGGAAGAAGCTCTCAAACAAGCACCTGGCAGTAATTACAGATAAGCACAAACCAGAATATGAAGTTTTGGAGTCAAGACACCAAACAGACTGCAACGCTCTTGTTCTTCTTTCGGTGTGACATTAGTTCATGTCCTGAGCTCATCCAGTGATGTAAGGTCATTTAGTCACCATGTGGCTCAATTGACAATCAATTTCAAATTACTGGTGCAAGGCCACAGGCCTCCAGACTAAGTTGATAGAGTCCCTGCTTAAGGACACGCTTGTGTCAGGAGTTGCTGCCCCCAAAACCATCCATACCTGTCTGTGCCCCTAAAGGAGCAGCGCCGCATTTGTCCTTTACATGAGGACTGTTCACGTAAAGGAGACATATGATGCCCTTATAAAAGTTAAGACAATTTATAAAGGTCTTAATGGAAATGTGAGTTGTTTTAGTCAAAATACCTCACGGATACAATACAGCAACTCTTGTTTTCATAGCAGCTGGTTTTAGGGGGTGGAGTCGGCATCTCAACTCTGCTACATCCCTTCACATGTAGGGTATGCCTCAGTGAGATTCTGAAATCAGTCTTAACAGCTTTGCATGACCCAATTCAGACGTGTCAATGGGAGGGAAAAGGCAATGAGTCATTTACGCTCTTGGAAGAAAGAATCTTATTACAATATGTGCTTTTATATGCACAAGAATTCAGGAAATCTAATAAAATCCATCCCAGCTGCCAGTGGGCAAGAGGCAGGACACACCATGGACAAGATACCCATCTATCACATACTTTGTCTTTAAAATAGCATTTTTCTTTTCTTCCTTCAAATTTCTTTCTCTCTCTCTCTCTCTCTCCCTCACTCATTTGGACCATACATCTACAGCCTTTTATTTGACTGAAGTGCACTGCTATACTTCTAATTTAGCTCTGAGCTATAATGTCATGTTCATATTGGTATCACTTATGACTTTCTGAGGGCATTGTTAAGACTGCATTGCTGTAATAAATAATTTATGCTGAGTGGGAGGGCACGTTAAGAAATTTGATGGCTGAATAACAAAGTTAAGCCACTGGCATTTTCTTTTCTTTCTTTTTTTTTTGGTCTTTTATTTTCCAATTTATTTCAAAGAGGTGAAATTAACTGAGTCACGGATCCTATTTCCAAATTTACTCCACACACAAAAATATGAGCAGCTGAACAGATGAAAGTGAGTCCTGCCTAATGAACCAGCAAGACTGTCTAAGAGCTGGAGATTTATGATCGGTGAATCAAACTGATGAGGTCACTGTCATCCAGCAGGAATTCTTGATTCTTTGGGAAAGAGTGCATTTCTTCTTTGTTTGTTTTTTTGTTTGTTTTGTTTTGTTTTTTTATTGCCACAGGAAAAAGACACCCCCCATCACAAACCCCTCGACTGTTAGCACACACCTGTGGGAATAATGTACCAGAAGCGCTTCCTCCTCCAGTGATCTGAGCTCATACAGACAATGATAAACACTGCAACTATTCTTGGTAATGCCACAGAGCGACTTAACGACCCTCTGGCAGTTGCTGACTGAGAGCCGTAATTTATCACATACACAAGAAAGTGAGTGGTGTAGGAGGGCTTTTAGTGAATTATAAGTCAATTAACATGGTTTGTTACGGACATAAAGGTTTGAGCGGATGCCCCGGAGAAAAAAAAAGAAAAAGAGACCAGCACTATTTTTGTCAGGTTCATGAGGAAAAATAAGGTCCAGAAAGACAGTAATTCAAGTCTCTTCCTCATGCTACAACTACAGCAACGTGGTTGTAACTGCTTTCTGAAAGAGTTACAGGGATTCAGATGAGCTTTGTATTTCTGTGATACTGACACTACAGAGAAACAATGATTCTCCTGTTTGATTACAGCCTGAGTGACGTTGCCTGATTAGATTAAAGAGACTGTTTTTCACCTCAACACGTGCAGCTTCTGCAAAAGTTAAGATGATCATGTTGTATCTGCATGATGGAAACAGCTCGTGATTTTGCTGATGTGATACAGCAGTGCTGACGGCAAGAGCTTCGTCAGACCTCAAGAGTCATCAAAGCAAAACTGCTCAATTCAAGAGCAGCATCTTCAGGTTGTCATGACACAAGGAAGACATCCACTTTAAATATGCACAAGTACAGCATTCACAACAGACAGGTGCACGCTTGAAGGGAAGATCAAGTTAAAAGTTACACTCATTTAAAATCTACAAGCTGCCACAGCATGTCACAGACAAAGACCTTATTATATACACTTAAGTATGTGCATATCATTTCCAACCCTGAATTAGCGCCTTTTGCTGATTCTTAGCTAACATGAGCTTCAACAATAGTACCATTATCACAATTAATCCGCTGAGAAAATGATCGTGTTACTGATAGCGTGGGTCTTCCGATGCAAGAAAACTGAGATACAACTGCTCATGTACTCGCATGTTTCCATTGAAGCTTTTATTCAGTGATGTTGTGTCTTTAATATCCTTTTGTGTCAAACAGAAGCCAGCCCTCTGTTTCATCATCTAACCCAAAGCGGTTGAGAACACAGCTGATAACAGGCCCTGCATCCGCATCAGCCCACTCCCTACATGCTCATGATTTTTGCCACTCTGATTAAACGTAAAAACCAACCCCAAAACCTCAAAGCCCCAAAACGCCAGCTCTTCTAAACCTCTGAACTGGCCACATCAGATGTTTGGCCCAGATGCTTGGCCAAGTGCCGTGCAGCAGAGCAGCCTCGTGCACTCTTTGGGGCCTAGTTTAATGTGTGCTTAAGAGACTGTGGGACCGTGCGAATGCATGCTCTCTCTCTCTCTCTCTCTCTCCTCCAAATATCTGCCCATCATTTATTCATTCACACTCCCAGGATGGTCGCTGCTGCCATCAGCTGAGGGACCGCGTCGTCTGAAGTTCTCTGCGCTTCTGTCGCTCAAACATGTGCGCACACGCGCATGCACTTTGCGAGTGGTCCCAGAGGTCTTTTAATTTTTTGAGAGGCTATTTTTAGTAGGAAAAATAATCGAGGTGGAAAGTTCCATCTGTCCAACACTCTTGTTCCAGCTGCTCCTTTTTAGTCGCAGGCGGAAAGATGAAGGCAAAAAATGAAAATTACACAGACTGGACTTTTTTAATCACGTTCTACATTTGTAGGAAGAGAGGATGATTTCAGTTAGAGGAAATTCATTACACTTCTCTTCTGAAAACTCTTGTCAATCTGCTTTAAATATTTTTCAACTACAAAAAGAAAATCTATCTGCATCAGCTGAACACGGTACATTTTAAGCAGTTATTTCTAATAAACAAGGTTCAGCATGCACAGTTCTTACTGGAGTTTTTACCTACCGTGATGAACTGTAATTACTGAAACAAAGGTTGTCTGCATGGTTCACTGTGGTTTGTCAATGACAATGTGGACACAGCTTTTACCCAAATGATTTAATATCTTTCAGTAACCAATCCACCGAGATCTGATAACTGCTCCAGCAAAAACTGAAAATAGAGTAAATCATATTTAAAGGCCCACCAGCTGAGAAATTCAATCTGCAAACACAACAAGATTGTAAACAACAGACAATCCTGGCTAGCTATGTAATTTTTTTTTTTTCTGGGACTTTAAGCAGAGCCTGAAAGGTTAACAAGCTTACAGTGGGAGTAGAGATTTGGCCCAAGATCACCTTTCATTCAGACACGAATGCCCTGAATGTAAATGTGCTTGAGGAAAAACTGCTGTTGTTTCTTTCTACTTCTTGT
Organism: Arrhamphus sclerolepis; assembly: GCA_037176975.1. Lineage (NCBI taxonomy): Eukaryota > Metazoa > Chordata > Actinopteri > Beloniformes > Hemiramphidae > Arrhamphus > Arrhamphus sclerolepis. The sequence goes on from JBAMYA010000005.1 coordinate 14,333,879, forward strand.
TCTCACCAGGCTTCTCCTTCCAAAACCCGTGGACAGCGGGATTTAAGTCTATAGGCTAATGTCGGCATTGCTGTGAATGCAAATTTGACACGTTCTACATGACGCGATATGCACACAAGCAGAACAAAGAAAAACAGTTGAAAAGTTCAGGCCCACAGCTTCTGCTTTGGATTTAATTTGCCGAATTGATTGCTGAACCTCCGAATTGGTTCCTGCCACACCCTCGAGGGCTGTTCTGGGTGGATCGTAAAATCGAGGCATCATTAACACAGCGGCCCTGTGCTGGTATTGCCAGGGGTGTTTGTTGTGACAGGAGCTGAACCAATCAGTTTATTAGCATAGAACCTCTGCTGTTTATTTTTTTCCCTTTTTTTTTTTTTTACTTTTAAAAACTTTTTTCTGATGTTTTAAGCACAGCAGAACTTCAAAAACTAACTTTACTTCACTGTAGCTTACTCAAGCGGTGAGGATACAATATTTATGTGTAGCTGGGTAGCTTTGATGGCTGACGAGGACATAAGACATACATCCTCTAACTAATACCGAGAGTCTGAAAAGGCCCTGCCATGAACAGGGCCAGGACCGACACCTGCCCAAGCTACTCATGAATTCTAAAACCTTCCATTCCTCTGAGATTTTTGCTTTTGAAAACTTTCCTCCTTTCTTTTAAAAGACATCCATCGCAGTAGAGAAGTGCTGAAGCGTGAACCACGAGTCATTTCATCAAAGTGCAAGTGAATCATTTCAGGTTTCATTATGCAATAGCTCAAAACCACCTAGTGTCTGCTGACATTGATCCAAACTGATCGAATGATTCAAGTGTCAATGTCCGACATGAATAAGGCGGAGGTCAGTGCATGCTGCCAAAACAAGCAACTAACTAAAATCAATACTGGCTTTGCTGCATCAGAACTTATTTATAGCAACACTGGCAGCTCCCCACCAAGAGCGAGGGAAGGGAAGGAGGAGCAGCCACCAAATGCAACGTCTTCATGAATGAGTTGACTTGTTCGTGGAGCTGCTGAACTCACACGGGTCTTGAAGTCATGAGGTCTTGACTCAGTGCACCCAGTCTGCTGAAGAGACAGACACATGGAAGCTGAGCTCTTTAGGGAAATTAACTTTAAAAAACAAAAAGAGGGAATAATCAAAATCCATTGCTTTCATTAAAAAAATGTTCTATAACACAAAGGTAAAGAAGAATGTGCGTGTAACTCTGTGTAAGCCTGATGATGCATGATATGTCCACAATACAGCTAAATACGCAAGGAGCACAGAGAAACACATGACCAGTCGGGATTAATTCAATCTCACACAGTTGCTCCATTTCAAAATGACATTTCAGGCCAGCATTAGTGTGCGCAGAGGAGATGTTCTGTACGTCCTGACATGAGACTATGAATGGTCTTGGTTTTCATTAAAGCATTTCTTCGCACTGTTCTGATGTTGTTGTAATACAGATTTGTACAACATTTAAAAAGAAATGTTGTTCATTTACAAAATTGCATTCTGTTGGCTCAGAATAAAACCAGTTGAACCACATTTCCTAATTAGATGACGTGAAAACAGCATGAAGAGAAGTACACCCACTTTCAAATTTAAGGGTTTAAATATCAGAACTTCATAAGAATAAAATCAGCTGGACGTTACCAGGCCTTAAAATTTTCAAAATAAAATTTCAACGTGTGACATACAGTATTGCACTGGTTCAATATTCTTTCAACAAAAAGTAAGAATAAATGCAAAGGTAGTGTGTAAAAATAAAATTCCATCGTTTCTAGAACACTCTACTGCAACAATGACTTTAAGTAAAAGTTTTCTGTTTGAAGTAGTGAGTTTCTAAAGAATTTGTTTCATTACAATAGGGCTTTGTTGGTCTTTTATCATGCACAGCCCTCTTAAGGTTCCACCACATCTTTTCAATATTGAAGTCTGGACTTTTGGCCGTAACCACATTTTATTCTTTTCCTTTTTCATTGTTGTGTTCCAAGACCCACTTTTGGTCAAGTTTCAGACATGAGAAAGATGGCCCCACATTTGACTACGTTATTATACAGAGAAGTTCACGGAGGACTCAACAGGCCTGTTTCCATGAGTGAGGGTTCACAGTAGTTTCGCAGGACCTAGATTGTTCGTACATGCCTCCATTACGACGTACAGCCACAGTACACGGATGACATCCACTTCAGTCCTTTCAGCCGTTGTGTCTCCACTAAGGATAAAGGGACATACTTGCCATTTGACTCTGCCTTCATGTCCGTTCACGTACACAACCAGCGTTGTGAACATTGCTTGTGTACTTCGCGGGCAGAGCGCGTAATACCGGAGTAACCAGTTGGGGGCAGAATACCAGAGTTAGAAATAATACCATATAGGCACTGGAAGAAGTTAATATTTTGTTTTTGTTGCAGTCACATGCATCACTTTTACTGTTTGTCAATCACCAGTAAATAAAAGAAGAAAACAGCAAAAGTGAAGAAGTAAATAAGAAAAACAAACAAACAAATGACATAAACACTGGAGGAGTTAAGATGGGTTCTGTGTTTCTGTTTGCTGTTGGTATTCTACCTAATGGTGTCGCTGAATGCAGAGTGACGACTCAAAGGGGACATTAGGCAGCTCAGTGACATCATCCTCTCAAAACCACCAGCCCCCTCATTCGAGATGTTTTTTTTGGACCACTTTGAATACTTGTCCTTCGACAGGTAGGTGTTTTGGCCCTGTGGGAGTTCCAGAAATTTGTTTTACAGGGTCAGAGACATGCATCAGTGTTTTAGGCCCCATAAATCTACCCAAGAACCCTACCAGTGAAATCTCACCAATAGATGAGTTCCTGTACAAACAAGCTATACTTGATCAGACCTTTTCTAATAGTAGTCTGCATGAATGGAGATTTAATAATTACAATGATAACTGAAGCCTATTGAGTCTAAGACGTGGCTCTGTTTTTTGTTTGTTTGCTTGCTTCTATATCTGTTTTAAATCTCCATGAACACAGCGCAGTCTGACCTTAAGAGTGATCTTGTTAAAACGTCTGATAAGATTGCCCACTGTTTTGAATATTTTCCACTTTTGACGGATTATTCTGACTTTAGAATGGTGGACCCCAAACTGTTTATGAATGATCTTATTTCCAGATTGATTGGCAGCAGCATTTGCTCATCTAAGATCACTGTTAATATTGTTCCTCGTTGGCATTATGTTAACACACCTGAAGGTTTCGGAGAGCAAACTGTCAAAACTCCTAAACTCTTTTGCTGTTAATCAGTTAATATACTGCATTTGATCAGCTGCACCTGGCTGCTATTTACTCTCTTAATTCTGACTAAAGTGGTATCAGGGGTTTTTTGTTTTTCACTGCATTTTAACTTTTTTTTTTTTTTTTAATACATAAGGACAGTGTAATATAATAGTCTTTCTGTTCATAAGTCATATGACCTGGGTAAAGTATCATATGATTTTTATTAAGATGTTCTGATGTAATGTGATTTTATTATTACAGGAGCGTTGTATTTTATAGCAAAAACAATCTAATAAAAGTGATGCTGGAAGGAATGGCAGCACTGAACTAACATGTGAGATACGGTCTGAAAACGTGCTGTTTATACAAGCACACAGTGTGTTTCCCACAGAACAACTGAATAGCCTACACAGAGATTTTCCTCTGGGGTTGCCGCGCTCTCCTGCTCACATAGCCTACTTCTCATTAATCGGACGGATTACCGGCGCAACCCTCCACCGTCTGCTCCGTTTCTATTTCAAAACTCACTTCCACTACTGTACCACGTTTTGTTTTTTTTGGTTTTGGTTTTTTTTTATTGTGTATAACTGGCGATGCAGGTGCTTTGAAAAAGAAAAAAAGATAAGAAGAATTTTAAACCTCCACTTGTGTAATACGGACAAAAGAGATAAAAGGCACGGCAGAGCGCATTAGGGATAAGATGTGTGCAATCAAAAGTGCTTTGGAGACGACATGGCGACTGGGGGTGGGGGTCATTGGAAATGTGTGTTTTAGTTTCTCTGCAACTGCTGGGGATTTGTCCGCCTGATCCAAACATACTGTATAAAAAGAAGGGTGGGATCAAATTGTGGCGCGCGCTCTTGACACAGTTTACATGCATGTGTTTTTGCAGTAGCCTAAGAAAATATGACTTCAATAATGACTTTCTCACCTTAATCACATGTAACCCAATGATAATAGTACGATTTTCTATTATTGTTATTAATTACGGTAATTATTATCACAGTGGGAAGACTGTGCTTGTTGTTGGGTACAGGAAAACTCACACAACTTACCCTCCATGCAGAAAATAACCAACCAGGCTATCCATAAGTCTGAGTTCTGAAACTTCACCATGGTTAAGCCTTCTGTGGCCGGCTCTCAGTTTAAGTCCAGTTCTTCTTTCTTTATAGAAATCTCAGCTCCACTAAAAGACTCCTTAAAGAAAAGTAGTTGCTCCTTGTAATGACATGAGACGTGAAGCATGAGATTTTACGCAGCGCACAACAGCAACATTTTCCTCAAAACTCAACGAAATGCCTAAACATGAGAGGCAAACTGGGATAGAACATGTCTCTTCTCCACTTGGGTGCTTTTCTTTTTTTTTTCCTCGCTCCTCTGCTCCCGGTCTTTGGAAGCTGCTGGTAACTCCAAGATTGTTCTCTTTCCCGGACCTCTCCAAGCAATTTACGCACGCCTGGGGAAAACTCGACGTCCACCTGCTGGGGAACCAGAATCTACCGACCGTGGCCTAAAGAAGCTTAGAGACAGATCTGAAACTGGCACACTTCTCGTCCGCTTGGTGAGTCTCTCCGACGAGTCTTGTTGCGCTCCATGGTTTCTCGTCTGCTCCGCCGCGGCCGAGCTACGCCGAGCAAGTCAGGTAGTGCCGCCACTTCCGACTGAGCCATTTCAAAATAAAGCGCACCGCTGGTAACATGAACTGGAAATTGCCTTAACGAAATTTGTTATTATTACACTTTCAGTGGCCGTCAGTCAAGTTTAGACTTATTCCGTCTAAACCAGGGATGTCAAATTTTATTTCATCCTAAACGACATCATCATCATGGTTAATGTTAAAGGGCCGGTTATTATCTAGGCCTATTTTCTATTTTCTCGTCCAGTTATGTTGTCAAATTTCCCGCTATAGTTCATGGACCTGGTTAAATAAATAAATAAATAAATAAATACACACATATACACACACACACACACACACACACACACTATATATATATATATCTCTATATATATATATATACATACATACACACACACACACACAC
>JBAMYA010000005.1:14339264-14365827 GCA_037176975.1 Arrhamphus sclerolepis
AAATATAGCATGAAAATATATGTTTTATATATATATATATATATATATATATATATGGCTCTAGTCTAAAACATGGGCATTCACAATTGAAGGGGCGAGCTTTACTACTGGCCCCAAAGTGTGTGTAGGGAAGTAAATTCTATTGTTTCAGCAGTTAGTCAAGACCACTAACTCAGCCAGTCAAACAGGAGATGATGATGATGATGATGTGCAAAGGCATTGAATATCAAACAATGATCCATCGCATAAGTCTAATGGAGACAATTCAACTTCCCCTCCAGAGATGTTCAACCATGAGAAAGCCTGAGCAGTGCGGACAGTCAGCATTACTAAACAATGACGTGGGGGGGCGGACAGGAAGAACAATCTAATTCTGCTCTAGAAAAAAGGCAGCATATAACGAGATGCAGCTGCGCTTTGATCTCATCTTTCAAGAGTTTCAAGTGAGTACTCAAACATGCAGAAGCATGTTAAAGCCGCTAAGTGAAAAACGTACGACGGCCGTCCTGGAAGCGAGGAAGGACCCACGTAGATCCAATCTCCGTACTCGCAGATTTGATCATGTTTGTTCTGCAAATTACAACAGGCTTTTGACACACAGTAGGGTAAGTGCACTGAGGGAGGAAGATAAGAAAAAAAACAAGCAAAAAAAATTGTTCCCAATGTTGTCTCCTGTCAGCAGAGACAGGGTCAGAAAAGACGACCTCTGTGGCCCAGATCAGCACGCCATAAGAGTCTGAAAACAGTTTGTGAGCTTGATTGTGCTTGCCAGATAGTCCCGAGGGTCAAAATAACACATGGCAAACTAGAATCAAGCACACAGATTTTCTAGCATAAAACTAATCAGAGAAAATGTTTTTTGGATTTTGTGGTTTTTCTTTTTTTTTTTAACTGTGTGAACGTTCCAGGTTGCCAGATGCACGCATGCAAATGATGGCTGCTGTGTGATTGAAGCAACAGGCAATAAGAAATAAGATACTGCCTTCAAGCCAGCTTTATCTTCATACACAAACTGGATCAAATGTTTTTATTATCCTGCTTGGCACTGCAAATGATCGTGAGATTGATCCTGAGATGATTCCACTGGCTCTATCAAGCGAGGCAAAAAAGATAATTTAAAAAAAAAAAAAAAAAAAGATAAATCGAGCAAATGAAAGATTTGTTTTTTTTAAAAAGAAGAAACAACAGTTGGGGACACATGAAAAGTATGAAAGTATTTTGATCCAGGTCCTGTCATGATGCACCAAGGGCCCAACGATATGACAGGGAAAAGAGAAAGAAAATAAAAATGCTCCCCAACACCTACACTCCTTTGGCAACTGTTCAACACCTTGGCCACAAGACAAATTACAATATGGAAAAGAAAAAACAAAAAAAGACAGAATGAAACTCAAGTGTCACCCTGACAAGGAGTGCTTGAGAAATGTTGATGTCTGCTTTTATCCCAGTAAGAAGCTGACGCATAGTCCTACCTGTCTCCCTGTTACACTAAAATGAAAATCATATTTTAGACCACGAACAACAAACACAGTTAAATCAAAATTGTCAATATAAGAAAAACAAAAAAAAACAACACATGAAAATAATAACAAATAATTATTCCAGTGTTAAGTGTTTAAGTCAGTAAAAAAAATGATTTCTGTCCTCAGAGGTGTGACTCAAACAGATCTGCACATTTAACAGAAAAAAAAGAGAGGAAAGAAATGAAAACATGCCAGGCCATGCTGTGTACCACCAATGAAAAGGGGGCAACGGGTAGGAAGAAAACTGAGAAGCTCGAGCTCAGTTGGATCCTGAACGTTCCTCTGCACCGCGAGCTCATCCTGCCTGGGACGGTGCGGTGGAAAAAGGGAGCTCATTTCAGCTTAGAGAAACAGCGGTGTCAAACAACAATCAGGAAAGGAGAGAAGGAAGGCCCTGACTTCTCGGAGGACGGAGAGACGGAGATGGCGTGGCTGGCCGATCCACCTCCTCCTCTCGCAGCAGATGCCACCTTCCTCACCAGCTGGATTCAACTTGGGGAGGGAGGGGCGACGAGTGACAAATGAGAATAAATAAAGTGGTAACATTTCAGGATCCAGTTCACTGTACATTGCCACAATTGTTTTTCTTGTATGCTCATCACAGTTTCAGTGGTTAGTTATACACATTTGACCAGAGCAGCTTAGTGAGGTCGCTGCAGGTCGTAGCTCCCATGATGGATCCTTCCACTCATCCTTTCCACTTGTGGATTTCTCCTTTTTCTGTTTGTTGTAGTGTTTATATTGAACCAAAAAAAAAAAAGCTTTCATCTCATTCCTTTTCATGCATCCTTTAAACTTTTCTGGCTTGTGTCTATTACACTCCCAGTCGTTCCACCATCCCCATCCTCCCTATCTACAGTATGATTTCGTTGTCCATCTTACTCCCTTTTCCTGAAAGCCCCTCTCATGCATCGATCCATTCTCCCTCCATCCATTGTTGGGTCACTGTTTCTTCTCGCGAGTGGTAATGGTCACGAGTTGCTTGGCAGCCTTGGCGATGTCATAGGCGCACTGGATGACTTGCTGAGTGAGGAGTTGGTAGTCCACTGCGGGAGCCCCGGGCTCCGAGGGTACCGCCTTGCGACACTCCACCTGCAGCCGCGAGGCGCTGGAAGCCAGCAGGCGTAGAGAGCAGTGGACCGCATCCAAAGCTGGCCGCTATGGAGAGATGGGGGACAATCCATGCTCATCATATGATGGACAGAAAATACCAACATATTGAGAAAGACAGGGCAACAGCAAGTTTAGAAGAACTTACTTTGGGAAAGAGGGAAGCCATCTCTGTGACAGCAGAATGGATTTTCTCAGAACACGGAACAAAGCTGAAGAGAGAAATAATGTTAAAACAATGACAAAGGAAACAAAACTGCCTCGTGCTGGTCTCAGTTAACACCTTAAGTTTTATTTGAGCAATCCTGAGTGTGTAACTTTGAATTCATTCGGTGTAACCAGTGAAAGTAGTGAAGCAGTCATGGAAAATGTGGTGGTGGGGTGTGGTTCTCCTCAGCTGCAGAGGAGAGGTGAAGCAACAGCTCCGGAGACAGCACCTGTGCTGTCGCCTCAAATACATCCATGAAGCAAGACGGATAGTCCTCCAAGGTCATCTGCCACAGCGTGATGGCGGGACGTGTTGGAGAACTGGTGGTGTGTGTGTGGAGCTAGGGTCCCGGACTGGGACGTCAGCTCCTGCAGCACCTGCGTGTGTTTATCAGCCTGGGCCGCTCCAGTAGGCGGAGGTTGTGCTCAGACTGCTCACTGTGGGCCGCCACAGCCTCCACCAGCAGCTAGGCCAGGACCGTGAGGAGCTGTTGTTCTGACAAGCTGACTTGTAGCAACTCACTATCTACTAGGGTACTAATGAGTATGAAATACTCCACAACAGTAGAAATAGTTTGTGTTTTGGTTTGTTTCTAAACCCAAGATCACACACATACACGGTTGTATCAGCTCTGGTCGCTGATCTGGCCATCGTCCTCTCAAGAGCCTAAGTGCTGCTGTTTAAATAGAGCGACTTTGATTGGCACTTGCAGCGCAGGTGAGCAGAGCCACACCCCGCCACCACATAATATTTTAAATGATTTAACTTAACAGTAAATTAGATTGATACTTATACATTCTGTGTTGTAACAACGTTCTGAGCTAATTTGGTCATGACTGAAACTGACCCGTGTTTTAAAGCTGTCGTTTGCAAAACTGAACTTTCGTATCTGTGTTATTCATGATGTGAAATAACAGTCTAGACCTACATATCTATTCTGAACCAGAAGAAGCTGGAACGCTCCGCCGGGGAGAAGAACATCTGAACTGGACAAAAGGCCCATTACAGGTAAATGGTAGAATGACCTAAACAGCTGTTTGATTTGAACGCCAACATCCAAGAATCCCTGACAAGTATGTTCACCTTGTAGAGGTATTAAAAAACAAGCATAAATAAAAGAGAATACAGGAATAGTTCTGATGTTACATAATCGTGTGGCTTCTCCATGTGCTGATTTATTGTAAAGAATCAGTCTGCTAACCAGAACCAAGAACACCATGAATAGTTTTGACGGTAAAAACAGACACCAGTTCCTCTGGAGAGTCTCTCACCCACCTGTCATGTTTGAACTCCTGCGCAGCCCTGAGCAGCTCCTGGATGTTCTTCGTCACCTGCTCAGTCTTCAGTATGACATCCTCTGTGCACGGTAGAGTGGGATCTGGCTCTCCTGCCTCCCCGCCACCACCTCCCCCCTCCTCAGAATCGCCACGACCTTCTTCCTCACTGCTGCGACCGATGCTAAATAAATAAACACACTGCATTTAGCCACAGCATAATGATAATCTTATAAGACAAAATGAAGGTATTTGTTAATAAAATCTCAGATATACTGTCTATTTGAAGAAAATAAATAAATAAAATACAGCAATCAGCAGTCTGACCTTAGTGAATGCTCATACGTTTGTGTGTTGTCATAGTCACTGTCTGTGCCGCTGCCATGCTTCTCTGGTTTAGCGACCTAGAGAGAGAGAAACAACAACTCAAGTCCTGAGCTACTAACTCGTCTTTTACCTTCTCAAGTCCTCCCAGAAAGTGGGAACATTTGGCTGCGTTTAAAAGTGTCCACTATAAGTATTGTATTGTGATAGTTTCTCTATAAAACCTAAATTTGCCATGTTTAAAATATCATAAAAGGTCCAGTGTTGAGAGAATTTTCAGTAAACTGGCTCAAGTCAAGTGTTTTAAAGCAGGTTTTCAAAAATACCTCAATACTGTCATTACATATCAGTGTCTAAACTTAAAATAAAATTACAGCCACCTTACAGTCGCTTTTAACTTTATTAACAGTTTAGTAAACGGGAAGAGTTTTACGGGTAATTTTGTTGTATTGAATTACAATATATGCATGTGCTGTATATGTGCAGAGCGAAAGAGAAGCAAAGACCAACTGCTGACCGACGGCCAGTGAAGTCTATATCTCCCATCATTCTGGTGGCTTTCAGGGCAACAGTGGATTAGTTCTTAATGGCTAGTAGATGGATGGAAATGTGTCATAAATACTGCTGCACTCCTGTAAACGCCTCCAAACTGGAGGGTTGGAAAAAGTCACTACAGGAGGTGATATACTGATTGTAGACAGGAAGTTCACATCACCCTGCTCAAAAAAAAAAACCAACAACAACAAAGAATTGTTTTGCAGACAGCATTAGAACATTTTGTTTAGTATAATAGCAGCCAAGATATTTGAAAGTTGATAAGACACAATGTGGCTGCATTCCACTTTGTATTCACCCTGGTGGAGCTTTGACATTCTCATTTGCAGCAAAGAAAATTCTGAATGAAAAAGGGAATCGTTTGCGGTCTATACTCCTGTCGCAGGATGCAAGATATTTTGCGGTACAGAAAATGAAACACTCGGGTCGACATCTGAGCAGTGGGGTTGTGAGAAAAATATAAACAAAAAAACAAAACACACGCTTAGAAAGCCCACAGTCTCAACTACTTAATTCATTAGGGGAGAAGATGATCAAAATCAGAAAGGCAAAGACTAAAAAACATCAGCTCACCATGTATCTGCCCATCTCTGTGGAGCCAGAAAGATGTGGGCTTCCATACGCTGCTGGACCCCCTGTGCCACACTTCTTTACCTGGGAAGATGGAGGAACACATGGATGAAGAGGAGGAAAGAGAGATAGGTAGCATAATGGGCAGGGGGGGAAAACAGCAAGTGGAAAGAGAGGAAATATAAACTTTGAGCAAGAGGACGAAGCAGCACCAGATCAATGCAGCAGCTCACGTATCGTCGTGACTACGTGCCTTTTTCACTCTACTAATTCAACACTAAGAATGCTGTTAGCTAAACTATTTGCTTATGAACTTCTTAAAATATATATATTAAAAAAAATCCCACTGAATCTAAAAATGAAAAGAGATAATACACTAACAAACACACTTAACAATAAGCAGGTGGTGGTGTGAGAAACTCCTACACTGAAGATGAAATGGAAAAACAATGCAATGACAGACAGAATGCTTACATCCAGAGGATGCACGGTTGCACTGCAGTGAGCAAGGAACAGACAGGTGAAGAGACAGACAGAAAATAAACAACAGACAAACAGGTAAAACTTTGTGTAAAGAGATGGTGAACTGAACACTGACGTATCATCAAGGGTTTCTGCATGAGACTGAGGCTGAGTGAATCAGTGAACTGGTCTGTTTGGGAAGCGTAACTTTATACATAAAAATGCTGCTGAAGGCTAAATGTTGCTAAACGGGTCACTTGGACAGCACCAATATCAGAAATCTCAGCTAAAACACTTGTGTGGATCCTTAAGACCAACGCTCTGCAGTTTTGAAGTGTGGAGGTGTGCATGCTCTTATAAGTCAGATTAAGCACTTGCAGGAGAACTACCTGAAAAAGGTTGAAAAGGTGTGCAGGCAAGACAGCAGAGCACCAGAGGCACTGCCAAGCAATTAAAAGAAAAAAAACAGAAAAAAAACAGACAAACAAACAGGTGAAACATTCATTTTCCATCTTTCTCCTAAGGGTCATACTTGTGCATTTCATCCTTAATGATGCTAAAACCGCACCACACTGCGCCAAATCAGTTTTTGGACAAATCAGAGTTCGATATTGTAATGGGCACCGTGCACAGCTCGACCTTTCAGAGAGAAGGATCGGTTAATGGGATGCAAGAGAAAGGGGAAAATAGAGAGGTCAGTACTGGACTACCGCCCATTAACTGGGCCAAAAGCTGCCAATCAGGGCCACCAATAGGAAAATTGGAAGTGAGACAGCACCGGGGGAGGGGTTCTAACTTACGCTGAGTGTGTTGAGGGGCTGCAGGCGGGCTGCCAGGGAGTCCAGGGCTGGGGGGCCATGGGCCGTGGGTCCAGGTGCTGCCCCTGGTTCGTACATTGAGAAGGCCTGGCGTTCCCTCCGGTGAGAGAGAGGGGCGGCCGATGATGGCACAGAGAGCCCCGGGGGGTCAGCTCCTGGCCCAAAGCTGCCCAAACCCCCACCGCCCATTCCTCCGCGCATCCCACCCCCTAGCCAGTGACCTCCTACCCCTACCCCACGGCCAGCTGCCCCCCCAGCCTGCTGGCCCCCCCGTAGCGCACTGTTCTCTGTCTGCATCCGGGTGATCTACAGGAGAGCAGGGAGGGAGCAGGGACGGATGACAGGATGGAGGGAGGAACATGGGGAGGTTGTTGGAAAGGGGGAGGGGGGGTACAAACTGAAATGTCAAAAACAAGCATCAACAATCATAGCTTCAATAAAACGTTTTTACAGGGTTTCACATAGAACCTCAAACCAGTACTGAAGGGGAACATGTTGTAAATGCATTCAGTCAGCATTCAGTTAGATATTAACAAGCTGTAGAAGGCTACATTCTTTACCTGTATATATATATATATACAGGTTACCCCAAAGGATCAATAACAAGAGGACAAAGATTGTCCTAAATGTGGTACTGTTCACTTCCACCTACTTTGATACTACTGTCATTTCAGTGTTGCAGTGTTTGTTGCATGTTTGCCTCAGATCTTAACTGGACTCTAAGAGAAGTCACGATAAGACACAAATGACTTGTGGGTCTCAATAGCCTGTAATGAAAACATTGAGCTAATGAGGATGACTAACAGAAAACCCAAAAGAAGCAACAACAAACGACAGATGGGAATTATCAAAACTAAACTAAAAACACAACAGGTAAAATGAGAATGGGTATTTGTAGAATCTAAACTGCCCAACAGAATGACAGCTGTGTAAATTTCTGGAAAACAGTCACCTACTGAATGGTAAAGAGAAAGCAGTGCAGAAAAATGACCCTGTACTTACAGAATATAATTTCATCTCTGCTCATTGTCCCCTACTGGTCTTGATTTTTTTTTTCTCATCAATTTAGAGCATAAACATATAACAAACTTTCCAATGTTTTACAACTCCTAAGTGTCAAACCTTTCCTTATTTGCCTGACTAGCCTTTCTCTCAACCATCCTCCATACCTCCTTCTGCAGCCGCCGAAGCTCCTCGCTCAGGTTGTTGTTGACCTTCATCAGCTGCTGCACCTTGGCTTCTGAAGAGGCCAGGGCCTTCTTCACCTCCAGATACTCCTGCAGCGTGATCGGACCGTCTGACAAGTCTGATGAGTCCATACTCTGAAGGATGAAAAGGCAGGTGGACACACAGAGGAAAGTGGACAGAAAAGCAAAAAGTGAGGAGGCTGAAATTAAGATGTGAACCCGTTCCTTCATGATGATTGTCACAGTTTAGAACAAGCAGGTCTATGATAATTTGTGCATTTTAGGAGAGATAATGAGGGGGGACACGATACATTAGTGCTATGTAGGCCATGTGCATAGTTACAGCTGTGTGAGAGGAAGAAACTGGTCAGGATCTCACACACACATTAAGACAGTAGAGTCTTAGTTCCTGCTCGTAGTACACCATCCTCCCCCACTTCCTGTGACCCTGAAGCATGCTCAGATCCTGCCTTCTACCACTCCCTACAAATAGACCAGTAACAACCAAACAATATTTTTCCAGTGCTCATTTCCTCCATTCTTAAAACTTCAAAGCCACAAAGCATTCACTTAATCTCACGGGAATTATTTCCTGTGGTTTTGCCCTATGCTGGTTTAGTTCGTTTACTTTGTCTCAGATCCATTTTAACCTCCCTCGTACTATCACTCCATGTCAGTCCTCTATTTCCTCCATTCATACAAACTCTCTTGCTGCATGAACAATGGCTCTCTGACATGGACTCCAAATAGCTGATGATGTCACTCAGGAGCTATGTGGCAGCCCCGACTACGGCCGCTTACCGCAAAGCATGTTGGGGAGGGGCAGTCATCACGGAAAAGCTGCGCAAGCTGTTACAACCACTCCTCTAAGATCATCAGAGACTAATATGCAAGCATGTGCAAAGCAACACATTCACAGCATTTCACATAATCAAATGTTAATTATAATGGGTAGCAAAATGTGTACAGGCTGTTTGTTCAAGTGTTCCACCTTTGCGCGGTTGCTTCGTTGCGTGTTGTTGTTGTTCTGGGTGGTCAGCTCGCTGTCCGTGTCCTCATCAGAAGCTACGCTGTCGTAGTCATGCTGATCATCATCTATGCCCAGGTCCAGAGCGTCTGATAAGGGGAAAACTCTTGTTTATTTCATTAAAGTTTTATCAACCTTGCTCAGCATTTCCACCTCTCTTAGGGATGCTCAGACTAATAACACTGCCGACAGACTTCGGCCAGCTTATATGACACAGAGGATGTAAAGTAAATTTCTAGATCTGGTGCAGAGTTGACAGTCCAACAATAAAACGCAGGACTGCTTCTTTTCTATTCACATATCCTACAGCTTTTAAGTTGCTGAAGAAGTACATTTGTAATGAAGTTAAGTTTCATGGCATTGGTGCGTTTAATGACGAAAGGCAGTCAATCCTAGACAGTCAAGTCTTTCATCCCAGTCTCACCAGTAGGGCTGCTAAGACCTTTTCCCTGCTGTCTCCTCTTTGCGTCACTCAGGATGTCAATGATGAGTGTCGCAAACTCCCGGGCGTTGAAACGGGCCAGCTTCTGACGACCCTGAGGGAAGAACCAGTGTGTACTAATTAATATTTGAACACGTGTGCTCGTTGGCATGACCACCTGAATGTCACTAAGGAGTTCTTATTATGATCTGGAGTACAAGCAGTGCGCAGCACACAGTCTGCAGCTCAGTGCCTGTGTGACTCCTGTGGTCAGCTACCATGTGCTGTGGAAAAACACAGTCATATTTCACAACGCGCACACATCACAACTGCACTCACACAGACACAATGTGTAAAGAAACATAAACTGTGTAATTGGACAAGCACGCTGGCATGTGTGCAAGACAGTAAAGCAGACACTTTCCACGAACGTGCCAGAGCAGAATTACTATAGGACTGACAGTTTTCAGGACATATATGACACGTCAGGACGAAGGAAAGTAAAAAGTTCAACTCTAAGTCTGTGGTCAAGTAGTTCCTGACCACAGTGAACAAGCCAATCCAAGCATAGCACACGTGGCGATGGTGTTTTTCCTGTGTGTGTGTGTGTGTGTACTTGTGCTAAAAGTCTGTTTACCACAGTGAGGCACGCAGATGAAAAGAAACTATGCGAGGGGACATGTGGGATTTTTGTCTCGCATAAAGGGAGGGTAAGTGAGGTGACAATTACTCTGAGGAATTAGTCTCTCGCACAGCTGAAGAACATCCCCAGCTAATTTTACGCTCACCCCCCTTCCCTCCAAAAAAAAATCCCTCTCAAAAACAGCACGAGTTGCTTGAGATACTGAGCTCCACTCTAAGCAGATTCTTTCATGTTTGACTTTTTTTTTTTTGCTCACATTTATTAGCATCTACGGGTAAGACAATACGCTGAGTTTCATTATTCTATGTCTATACATGCATGTGTACATGCTTACACAAGCGTGTGCAGTGCGTTTACCTGGTTTCGTGTAGCAGAGTATTCAGGATTAACAGGTAGGAAAGGAACTGCGCTTCGTTCTGTGACCAGGGTGCTGTGGTTCTGTGTCGTCAACCACACTGAAGACAATAACAGAAAAAAAGAAAAGAAAATCAGAGCGCGAGTGTGTTTAAGTAAGGTCATCTCGGCTAGTGTACAATTAGCCCACACATAGATGGAAACATAAACAAAGTCTCAGGGAAAACTGCAACACGGATCCAGCTGAGACGTGTGTGTGTGTGTGAGTGTGTGTGGGTGTGGGCATGGATGTATCCTTGCAACTTACCTGCGGTGCTTCTGTCAGAAAGCACTACTCGGCTATTGCTGTTACTCAAGGAAAGCGAGAGACGAAAAGAAGAGAGAGAACCAAGGAGGAGGAGAGACTCAAGAATTTGTTAGGGACTTCCTCACTCCGACTCTCCTCCTCCAGCACTCGCTCGTTTGGCCTTCCTCTTCAGCAGCCACTTTTCTGGCGTACAAGTGCGTCCTACAAATGTTCTCTTTGTGTCATCAATTCTTATTTTCCTTTTTTCCCCTCCACCCTTCTTCACTGCTCCGGTTTCCTCTCACAGCTCGTGTAGGTTACGTCAGGTGGAAGCGTCAACTCTTACTGCTCACACGCAAACGTTCCCATGTTGCAGGCGATTAGTGCCAGAAACGATGGCAAAAATATGTCTCACCTGCATCGTTCTCTCTGCGATCAACCTCGTCATAGACATCCATTGCTAGTTCCTCAAATAGTCGGTTGTTGAGCTGTAAAATACACATGAAGTGGCTGGGATTAAATTAAAAGATCAATTTCTACACGTCTACAAACACAATCAATTGAAGCTATCAGTGTACAAAAATGACAACAGTCGACAAAAATTAATAGTCATATAGACAGACTAACGCTTTTTTTTATTCGCAGCCATATATTTTTTAAGCACTGTATGGTTATTTATGACTTGAGTCCGTCAAACACTGATCAGCAGTTTTTAATCGCTAAAATGTGATGGGCCTTAACAGATGCTTTTGGAGAGCACAAACATGACTTGGCCAGGGGGCAAAATAAATAAATACATAAATATATAAAAATCTGGGGCTACTTCAACAAATTTCACTCCCCTCTTTTCTCTTTTAGATTATATTCAAGAACTCAAACAAAGTGCCACAGAACAGCACATCAGTTTAAAGTGTTTGATTCTGTCCGTTGTACTCTGGACAATCAGGCATATAAATTAAAAAAAATAAAAATAAAAATCAGTTTACCGCTTGGAGCTTCTTTTTTGCAGCTTTGGCCAGTTCAGAGAGGTCCAGACTAAAGAAAGCACAGAGCGACAGACTGATGTTAAAATACATGAAAGTGACAGAGGGTGAGAGAGGGAGGAAAACATGGAAACGGCAACAGAAGTGAGAGTTAAGGAGGGAAATATAAGGGTGTTTTGCTAGAAAGAGGGCAGAGGACAAGTACATTTTGGATAGCATGCAGTGGGTAAGACAGCTTCAGCTAATGTTGATTGCTAGTGGTTTTAAAAAAAAAAAAAAGATTATGAATTAAAATTATTTTAGCAAGCAACCTCACTACCTGTGTCCTGCCGCAGACAAAGATCTATAAGTTACAAGCTTTCCAGGCAGAGCTGAAATTTATAACTAAAAAAAACGAGCCCTTGTTTCAGTGCAGTCGGGGATGATTCACTGTATTTGAGAACAGCGACGCTTTCTCCTCTGGCGCTCCCAGAAGAGCTAGATTTACTATCTTGTGCAAATTAGCGTGTGGCTGATAATCATAAATAGTGCTAATGAGTATGTGCCGATGAATACTGACAATGACGATGTGTCGCTCTCTGGGTGATGTCCTGAAACTGTTGCTGATTTACAAGCAGAGGTGCAACCAGCTCATGTCAATAGTGACCAAAGCACTCCATCAGGCGCAGTATCAGCAGCAGACGTGCAGATTAGCGAAGCCACACAAACAAAAAGGGCTGTTTATGAGCGGTGAGTCTGTAAGTGACCACCAACACACGTGCAGCTCATTTCTCATTACAAAAACAAGTCATATAAGCATGAACCTGCTGACCTGTTAAGTCATAACGTTTAAGATGCTGTTATGTAAGGTTGCTGATTAAACTCCTGCTCTGGGTATCAGAAGACGTCCCTCACTAACTCCACTTTATAATGCCAAAATAAAGCAAAAAATTGTCTGCCCCTGAGACCCTTTTCCTTGACTACTCAGCTGTAATGAGTGGCAGTTCAAAGCCAAATAAAAGGGCCTGTTTAATGTGGAGACGTACGAAAGACGTGGAAGCAGAGAGAGAGAGGAGTGAAATGAAGGATGTCACTTCTGAAAAGGAGGACAAGGAAAGTAAAGATACCTCTGTGTCGGGCACTTAGGACGAGCTCTGGCTCCACCAAGCGCAGCGAAATGGAGAGAATAGAAAGCGAGTGAGAAAGAGGAAGAAACAGACAGAGGGAAGAGAGAGACAGGAAGAAGGGAAATTTAAGCAACATCAAAAAAAAAAAAAAAAAAAGCTTTAATTGTTATTATCAAGAGGACCCATTCACCAGAACAGAACAGATGCGAGTAGAGTTAGATGGCAGCTTGGAAGCAAGATCCACTTCAGTAACAAACAGATGCTGAGGTGCATTAGGTTTAACTGCAGTTAAGTAAAATATGAATTTATATACCTGTCAGAAATTTGAACGAAACTTCTATGTTTTACTACACTCGGTTTAAAATGGTCAGACTGTGCACTTCTGCATTTCTCATATAAAACATTCATAAACTGACGACTCCAAGTGTTTAATTATTTAGAGATACATGAATTTACAGTAAACAGCATCCTTAATAATAGTACTTCCCTATTCTAATTTTTAATTTTTTGTTTTTGCTGGTGAAGGTACAAATATTTTGGCGACACCCTGTGGTATGAATACTTAACTACATGATTATAATGAATAATTATCAGAGACAGTGATGCAGCCACAAAAGTCATGAAAGTTAAGCATCTGCAAGTAGTATAGAATGTTTGTTTTTTATGTAATCAAATCACAACATGCAAGCACTAACAATCAAGTCGGTACCAAAAAGTCACATGATCCGTACCTGTCTGCCATTTGAGGAATGATATAATGCCCGTTTTTGTGATCTAAGGAGGGAGGAGAGGAGACTTATTGATCACTCTGTAAAAGCTACAACAGCATGCCATCCATGTCACATATATTAACTAACTGACTGATACAAAGGTTTACCTGGACGCCGGCCACATAGGTAGAAGGCTAGCCTGTCTGTCAGCTCATACTGACACTCGACCAGACGCTCTGCTAGCTCTATATGGCCCGCCTGCCTGGAACATATACCCCACATATGTTATTTTGAGCTGTACTATTGCAGTTCCTCATCAGTTATCTCCTATGACGTGATCTTGATTTGTAATCGGCAACATATTTTTGTACCTCGCGTAGTCCATAGGTGTGCGTCCATTGATATCAGGAGCTCCAGGGTCAGCTCCATACACAACTAGCAGCTCAGCCTGCAAGATCTGCCCTGCCTTAGCTGCCACATGGAGCGGGGTAGTGCCTTTCTCCTGGATGTTCAGGAACACACACAGTCAAAACCAACAAATCTGGTATAAAGAGATTAACTGAATGATTCTGCTTGTGTCTAGATGAAGTAAGCAGGAAAGTAGTTTTTAGGGGAGTTTTTTTTTTTTTGTTTTTTTCCTGACCGGGTGGAAGAAGTTGGCCTGAGCGCCGAGGGACAAGAGCCGAAGACACGTCTCTAAACTCCCCGTCCGCACACTCGAATGAAGTTGCTAACAGAGACAAAAAGGGAAGACAGGAAATGAGGAAAGGGTGAACAAGAAAGCTGTGGTGGACCGACAAAAAAAAAAAGCACTGGCCTTTTATTAGTCCAGTGGAACTCCACCGCATCAGAGATCATTACACATCCTGCTGTGTCATCCAGATAACTTCCTGCCAGGAGGGTTTATGAGTGGGAGTGCATGTGTGTGTGTTAGTCAGAGTGCACATATATGTGCTTACGTGTGAGATGCAAAGAAACATCTTTTGTGCTTTGACATGCTGTTCAGTAAGTCCATATAGACTAATTATCCTAAAGTGTCAATAACCTGTAGAAATTTTACTTCTCTGCTGAGGATGATGATGTTATGGAGGCAGGCCCAAAAACTATCCAGATGATTTATTTAGCCATTTTATCTCTCAATCAAAACATATTCCAGTTACAGTGAGTCTGCACTATTACTATGCCAACGGAATCCAAATACCCTTTAACCTGTTACCACAACAGGCTGGACCAGAGATGCAACACAGATGCTGTTTATAAGTAGGGAGAGAACAGACTTTACTTCTCAAGGAAGCTTAGGTCCTCCAGTGTTTATATCCAGATGTTGCATCTCTTCTTTAAATCTGTATTGAAGAGTTCAGCCCTATCTACAGTCAACTGTTAGAAGAGCAGCTTCAGAGCCAGTGACTTCAAGAAACAACAAACCAATAAAGAAGGCTGGCTCTGTTCTGGAGCTTCTGGAGCTGATTGCACATAAGCGGACACTTGAAAAACATCATGGACAACCCTGAACATCCTCACAGCACAGTGATTCAACAGCAGAGCGTCTTCAGTCAGAGTCTTCTTTGGATCTGCTGCAACACAGAGCGCTACAGGAGATCCTTCCTGAACACAGCAATAAAAATCTACAATGAATCTTTGAAGGGACTCGCTTCATAATGACTACTGCAACAACTGAATTTCCCTTCGGGGATTAATAAAAATATTTTGAATTGAATTTAAATGGTGTATTAGGCAGCACATGCAACAGATACCCCTCTCACATCTAGGAACCTAACCTGCATATACACCTGTCTTTATCACATGGTTGATAACACAAGAAGGTTTAATAGATTTCATTAACAATGTAGTCCCAAATGGAAGAATTAAGTCATTGACTGAGGTGAATATGTCTTATTCCATTCTTTTCATCAAAAAGAAAATGATTTCTGTTTTTATTTCCCTCCAGTTTCTTGTCCTTTAGCTGGCTCATGTGATGGACAAGAAGCAGAGCCAATTATCTTGTGAAAAAGGGGTTGAAGCGCAAAGTTTTAACTTTCATTTCTGGGTACTGTAGGTCTTAAAAAAGTAGAAAACTCTTTTTGAAGGGAGCAATTAACCCAAAGCAGCTCCATGGACAACTATGGGCAGTTCCATCATCATTTGCCAGTCAAATAAATAACCAAAAATGTCCACAATTCATTCAAAGGGTCACATTTGAGGCTCCTGCAGTGAACCCAAGACATACAGTCACAGTGCCCTAAAGTGCAAGTGAAGCAGGTGATATTAAAAATGCAAAAAGAGACATCATACTCCTAGTTCACCACAAAAAGAAGACTTCAAGACAGGAAATGCATCACAAAGAACACCCCCTTCATTAAAACTCAAGACACCAAAGCCAGACTAGCTCTGGGACCACATTAATAAGGAATCAGGTCCTAAAAACAAAAAGAATTAGGAAGGTTTGGAACAGCCCACAGTCTGAATCACACACATTTATAACGTCAAATCCTTTAACGCTGCATCACTTGAATTAATTGACAATATACAACGGAGGTACAAAAGGAACCAAAACAATTCCGACTTCTATCAGGAAAATACTGTCTGCTGAGATTCAGCCAAATGCTTTGTTCAGTGTTTCACAGTATAAGGGGACAACCCCCCCCCCACTAAAAGCATAATGCGAAAGCAGCACAGTGGTTATGACAGCAGAATATGGTTACATTTTCTGCAATGAACAAAATGTGGGGGAAAAAAAATTAAAGAAAATCTGCAGCAAAGACCTGGAAACCTATTGGAATTCATCAAACCATATTCATTATATTATAGTCATTTCAATACATTTTGCAAAATACATAAAACAACAGAATCAGTCTGGGTTTTTTTGTTTGCTTTTTTTGGTTTCTCCTATGCATTGTAACACAGCTATACCGTGTACTAAAAAAAAAAACTGACTTAAAAAAAAATCTAACTCAAAAGCGCACAATTGCACGGTGAATAAATACAACTTGTCTGAGAAATTCTGAGCCTTTACCTTACTGAGATCCTTTGTAGTGACACCATCATCATCACGACAGGGAAGCTTGTGCACAAATGCCAGCATCTGGTATTTGGCTCTGATGAACTCTGACTTAGTGGGACTGAACAGAAGGAGAAGATAAGATGATTAGCAAAAATCCAGGAAGCAAAGGGAAACAAAAATGTAACAACAATTCATGCTTTTAAATCGATTCATTGACATGAATTTATGATGATCACTCTGGTTTGCTTCCTATAAAATGCTCTTTGGAATCATGAGGAATTTGAAACAGTAAAGTATTACATATTGAGCACTTTAATTTCATTTAGCTTCTCTTTATCACTGTTTAAAAGAAACAAATAAACAGCTATGTCTGAGGTAGACCTGCAGGACATTCTTATACCTGGTTTTATACAATTTCACTTCAAAATCAACCACAAAGCCAAAAATGTGGCATACCTATGTTTTTTGGGTTTCTTTTTACTTATTCTACAAAGGCAGTGCAGTGAACATTTGTGTAAAGGATGTGCTACTTCAGGATTTATTACACCTCCAAATATTAGCAAACATTTCTCTTGTACTTTACTCTTGTCAAGACCATCGCATTTTTCAGCTCCAATAGCACCGTGATATTTTATGATAGTGTAGGTGCAGAACAAAAACTATTTGGAAGGTGATCAAGCTGTTCAGAGGGCCTCAGGTAACAACTGGTCACAACTGCTCTTTCCCGTGTAAGCATAAATTTTGTTGACAAAGTGTACAATATGCTCTCTGTGTTTTAGTGTTGCGTTAAGCCTGTAACTCGTATACTTACTGGACCTTGTCTTGAGGGTTTGGTTTCCTGCGACCGCTCTGCACCTGCGCCGGGTCCAGGAGACTGTGTTCCCATATGGAATTGGCTCCATTACTGGCCAAAGTCTGCACCATCTGAAGCGGTCAAAGCAACGAGTTAGTGATGGTTCACTGTCGTTGAGTCAATAACGCGAGGATGTAGATAAACTGAGCAAAGTGCAAAGATAAGCTCAAAGCAGGGAAACGCTGCATCCTTCGAGCTCAGTCACATACTTATGCAAAACTGTGTTTGCTTTATTTTCACCACTATTTCAGTGTTCTGTTTTCCCATTCTTTTACCCTGTGAAGGTGCATTCACACGGACGTGTTGCATGAGTTATCTGTGTCGGTCTCTATAGACTTTGAATGGGATGATGTCATCCACTGCCAAAAATGAATTGCGGGTTGGGTCTTTGCGTTGCGGCAGGTCCGATAATCTGGTCAGGAGGTGGGAAATTTTTTTAGCTTTCCACGTATCAATGCCTGCATCAATCAATCAGGTTGCACCTAGGCATCTTGAGCCTATGAGCTAAGGAAATCCTAAGTGGGGGCGGGTCTATAGCATCCTGTATCTGTCTATGATTAGACCTGGCATTATAGGAATGTGGAGGAAAAATTAGTGGTCGTAGAGTTCAGCCGTCCTATTTTATTATGATCAAAGTTTGCGGTCACACAGAGACACAAGTCTCAGAAATAAAGCTTGGAAGGAAGTGGCATATATGTGGATGAATCTCGTATGAATGCATTTGTGCGCCCGTGGACAGCAGTGTCACTCACAAACGACCCGGCTCGAGCTACTGTAGCGAATCAGAAGTGCCAACTCCTGTCAAGTGAGAGCTGGCTCCCCTCTCTTTTTTTTTTAACTATTCAACTCACTGGCTACTTTTCCCACATTGTTACTAGCAGTTAGCTGGTCAACACAACAAATACCACTTTTCTTGCATATTTTGCAGGCAGCGGTTTAATGTTTTGCTTTGTTTTTTCTGGTCATGACGCAATCTACCCAAAGTGTCAGACACCTCCTCTGTCATGCGTTGCCGCAACCTGCACGTATGAATGCACCGTTAATGCACAGTCTTACCTGCAGTAATGTGGGAGGCCATCCACTGTGCCTCAGATGCTTTACTATGGAGATATGGCGACCTAAGCTGCGGTGGACTGAACAGCATTCATCGCAAATAAGGACCCCTCGGTTGATACTGGTCCAGCCTGGGTCTGAAAGACAAACAGATGATGGAATCTCATAATGAATGCTATATAACAGATCTATCAGCTTGGTAAAATTACTAAAGTTCTTATGGCATGATTAAGAGTCTGGCTTAATGTTATACCAACATTTTATAAATAATCATTTGCCAAACAAAAACATAAAAATTGCATATCTGTACACATTGGCTACCCAAGTGAGGACAGATATGATATGAATAATAACCATGCTTGTAGCGGCATGAGAGGTCTGTTTTTGAAAATTAGAGTGACTTTGACTTCAACCTGTCTGCCGCAAATCCATAGCCCCTCTCAAAGTTATTAGCCTTATCTTTTGCAATCGACCCTTTATCAGCCTTCTGATTGGTCCCTGACTGAGCAACCAGAAAAATCATTCTTTGTTGCTACATCTGGGGCAGCAGGCCACGAAAGCATTTATTTTTCTTAAAATGGTTAAACGGTGTGCTTGGGGCACTTGTAAAAGTGATACCCGCTAAAATATTCGAGAGCCCTGGCTCGAAAAAAATGTTCATATAGTCTTTTAAGGTAAGTCTGTTGGTGGGAGGCTGCCAGCATCAGCTGCTTGCTCTGCCATGTTAACTAAACTAATCTAAACAATCCATTTTTGCTGAAAACACCCGTTTTTTCAAACTCACTACACGGTACCCGAAGTGTTCCTTTTTATTAATATCCAGTTGTTGTTGGCTGTCTTTGGTACACTAATTATCAATAAAGCAATGTAAAAACCAATGGGAGTGGACGGGAGAGATGACAATTTTGTCCGACCTAGCAACAGAAACAGGGGCGGGACTTGACAAAGGGTCAATTAAATTAATCCAAAATGGGCTAAACAGGGGTGCTCTCAAGTTGTAACCAAATACAATGAATTTATGTCACCCGATGATCATTTAATTGCAGTCCATTAAGTATCAGATGTGATATATTGTTAAGTAGTTGGAACTCCCCTGGTCTACCATTAAACTATGGAAGAAAAAGGGAGTAAGATGATGTCATATGTAACAGCAGCAGCTGAAGCTGAAATAGTGATAATGTGTTGTAAATAGTGATGGAAACATTTCTTATAGGGTCATCCAGCTGTTGTACATGGAAATAATAGATGATTATTCTGGTCAGCTGAATAATTGCAGTCAGCTGGGTGTGAAACAACTGCATAGGCTCACTTGATTATGAACATGCGCACGATCTGGACTGCTATGGTTCCAACATCATAGACTCAAACTTCTAATTCAAATATAAGTATTTCCTTTTTTAAATTCCAGCTTGAAAAGATTTATTAAATACTCAGACATTTATACACAGAGAAGTCAAGATGATAAAAAAAAAGAAGCTGCAATAGGAGTGCCAGCTCACTAACATCCCCATGTCACTTATTTTTTTGACAGCAGAGCTTCTGTATCAACATTTATAATGCGTTGTTTTTTTTTGTGCATTAAGTAGGTCAGTATTGTCCTGGAACTGTGATAAGTACATGGCACTTATTTCTAAATAAAAACAAACAACTATGACAGAGGTGAGGACAGAGAGAAAAACAACAAAGGCCAACTGACAGTAGAGGAATAGTCAGAGTCTGGGCCATGTTTATGCCCTCAGGACCCTGACGATGTGATGAGCGGCTGACAACTAACCACCTAGAACACTGTACAATATCAAAACAACCAGCATACGCACTCATGATTTATACACAAACAGACACAGATTCACAACTGGCATTAGTCACTCTCAGGCTGGGATAAAAGTGTCACAGCTTAGGGTATTAATAGAGCTAAAATAAGTCCATCAGCTGATGAACTGATATGCTTTTGAGTCTGTGCTTGCAGAAAAAGTACCAGCAAATGCAAAATGGCTTTGACGAGTGCTTTTGCCTGGTTTAGAAGAGTAACCCATGGTCTTTACAGGCCAGACTGCAGCAATCCCATTCCTTAATCTGTGTAATAAATATAAAACCTCCCACAGCCTAGGTCCCCTGGATCGACCGATTGCTACACCATTAAGCTATTAAACTTGGACAGACTATTAGCAGCACTTTATTGACCAGCCCCGCAGCATGACATAATTTTGCCTAAAGCTCCACTAATATATCAATACAGTTTTCACAATTATTTTTCTCCATTTCCTTTTTTTCGGCAATTATTTTACTAAGTGCCATTTAAGATATTACTGGACGTGAAATAATCTCTAATAATAATATGAGCTTAACATAACACTGGTCTAAACTTTATTAGCAAGGCATTACAAACACTGCAGTCCAACTGCTCCAAGAACTTGCACAGGTATGTCGGTTAATGAAACAATTACAACAATGCTCAATAATAAAAGGTTTTACTCTCACGATGAGTAGGAATTGTCTAGATAAGCATTGAAGAGTCAGCTGTGCTTTGTAGTCATGCCATCAAGTTAACTCCCCTGGATGAGACAAATCTGGGTAGTAGGGAGGTGGCCTGTCACTAGTAGCTATGTCAGCATTTTGTAGGGTGCACTGCGTGAATACATTTTGTCGTAAGGAGGAGCTACATACACAAAGAAGGAAGAAAAAAAGCATATTTTCCCCTGAAGAAAGTCATGTGATTATAACAGTGATTTGCAACAAACAAAAAGCTTTTATTCAAATCAGGATTAATTAGACAGAGATGTGGAGCACCGATTATTCTATAATCTTTTACGGTATTCAAAGAAAGGGGATCAATTTCTCACATTCTGTCATGGTATGGTCAACTGAGGGGACACAAACAAATGAAACACCTAAATAACGTTTAAAAAGAGAAAACATCAAGCTAAAGATCCCAATTGTTGACTTAACTTCTTTGGCTGTTAACTTATTTGGTGGAAATGAGGAGTTTGTGGAAAAGAAAGCAACCCCCCACCCCACCCCCCCCAAAAAATCCTCAGGTCTTACATGATTTTATCAGAACATATTAAGATATCATCAGGACTTTAGTTGGATTTAAAATAGTAATATAGCCTCAGATGTATTTGCTAACTGAACATAAACTAAGTGAAACTTCAGAAAGTGTGTAAAACATGAGTACAAGGTGTTAAGTGGCAGCTAGGTGTTCAAATGCACTTGGTTTATATCAGGAAGTGTGAGCACCTCAACATAAGCTGAAATTTTGTTAGTTTACAAGTCTGAAACGTTCACACAGCAACACAATGCTAATCTTTAAGAAAAAAAACTCATCTGCCCATTAACTTGGGAAGTGCTATCAAGACATTTTGAAAACAATTTGGAATTTAGAAGATTATTCAGAAGTGGAAAACATTTAAAATGTTTGCCAAACTTCCCACAACCTGACATCCCAGCAAGTTCACCTCATGGTCAGACCAAACAATGCTAAGAGAAACGACACAACACCCAACAGCAGCCCTCACAGAACGCAGGCAGAGAACCCAGAACCAAAAACCCAACAGCAGCCCTCACAGAATGCAGGCAGAGAACCCAGAACCAAAAACCCAACAGCAGCCCTCACAGAACGCAGGCAGAGAACCCAGAACCAAAAACCCAACAACAGCCCTCACAGAACACAGGCAGAGAACCCAGAACCAATTTGCTACAGACTGTTATTACTGTGTTACTGCTTTGGCTCCACACGTGTCTGCGTTATGAAACAGACAGTAACCTGGCCCTAATAAGGCTGCTGTCTTCATCACCCGCTCACTGTCAGAAGTGAAGATTTACCTCCTAAAAAACTATCTCCTCTTTGGATGAGGCTGCATTTCAGCTGAGCTTGTTGGTTTTGAACAAGCCTCCTGGTTTAGCCATGTCCTCAGTGCTCAATCCATGGAAGAATTTTGGATCGCATACCTACAGGAGCACAGGTGGATAAAGAAACTCGCCTTTTTTGTGCTGACAATGTTTTTTTTTTTTTTTACCTGTACTTGTGAGTCAAGCTTTTCTTCAATGAACGTCATTAAGACGCACAAGAGGAACTGCATGACGCACAAAAATCTGGAGAATTGCTTGCGGATTAAAGTGACATCCATGTTGCCAGGCAGCCAAAAGATTGTGACTGAAGGGAGATGCAGTTTTCCTGAATAAGTTTTCAATCAAGTCAGATTGTTGCTTGATGTTACTTCAATAATAATTAAAGTCCACGTGTATCAACATCCCAGTTTACATGTTTTGTAATTTCCATGCACAATCCAGAATTTTGCACAAGAGGTGGCACCACAGTTTGTGCGTTTTACTAAAAGTGATCCAGTACCACATGACTTTAGGGACTTATGACCATAAACACCAAATGTGATCAAATCTTTTTACTTTTAAACCCGACTCATTTGATTACAATAATATTCAACCACATCAAGCATTAAAACTGTTCAATACTGCAGTCAGAGTCTTTCAGAGTCTCTCTAATGAGTCTGTGTACTGCTCTGGTATATTTAAGCAAACAATCAGCGGCAGCATGGTGCTGATTGGTGCTGACCGGCCATCCGTCACAGTTTCCAGTAGACTTTTCGTTTGCACAGTTGCTTTGATTTCATGAGTGTTACAAGTGTTGCTTACTCCTTTTGCTGCAGTCTCAGTCCAAACAAGAGTGACAGGTCCATCACCTACATACCTGCGCTCTCTGATTGCCGAGGAGATCAGTTCCACCTGGTCTCCCCAACTGATAGCAGGGAGGAGGGGCCACCAGGTAGGTCGCCAGAACAGATGTACAGGACGGTGGTGAGACCCACGATGTTGTCTGGTTTACAGAATGTGGCGCAGAAGAAAAGACAGTTGGAGGCAGCACAAGTTAAGATGTCGACGTTCTCTTTGGGAGTGATGAGGAAGGATAGAATCAGGAATGAGGACATTTGAAAGACCGCACATTCATTAGAGAAAGTCAGAGAGGCCAGACTGAGATGGTTTTGGAGAAAAGAAAATTAAAAAATAATATATATATATATATATGTGTGTGTGTGTACAAATATCATTTTCTTTGTTGTTTTTGACCACTGAAAGTGCTCCTATCTCTCCATCTACACATACAACACTGTCTTAGCTGACTGAGGTCTATACACGTTGCTTTTTTACTGCAGTGATACACAATTACACATTAATGAACATCTCTGTAATTAATAACCTGAAACAATTTGTTGAATACAAGTTGAAAAAAAAAATCCAGTTCAAAGAGGCAGATTTTATTAAGATGATAATAACTTAAGTTGCCTATAGTGCACCACCAATGACTTCATGTAATCATAACATCACTGTGTGAGTTTTGAATCTATTCAAGAACTGAGCCTGTTTTATTTGGGGTGTCATTTGCATGGATGAAGACTTTTGTCCAAGCCACTGGTCTAAGGTTTTTACTCGATGGAGCCATTTATAATTTCATATTCTTAATACCAGAAGATAAAATATTATTTACAGTGGCTACATAAGAAAAGGAGCACGGATCATGACTGCTGCTTTTGAATAAGCTTTTACACAATCATCTTCCTGAGTAAGTTCCTATCTTAAGTTTTAACTTAAATCACTGCTAATTTAAGCTACAAGTGTATCTCCAAGCACAGCCGTCTGTTGTTTGCTTATGCTTATTCTTTTGGGATCGCTCCACCCTCTGGCCCTAATTGTCATCATAAATCGTCCCTGAAGGCTGTTGGAGTCCTTCTGTTCCATTCTCTCAGTGTGGATGAAGCATTTCTTTGGGTGGGAGACTTGGGGGGGAGGCCAGCATATCCATGCAGCAGTCTTTCACCGTGACAGACCAAAAAGCCAGTGACCCATCACAAACTGCATATTGTCTGTGACAGCTCCGGAGCAGACTGCAGCCAGCCTGAAATCAATGAACCTACGTTTAGATTATGATCAACCACAGACTGCTTATCCATTCCTGAAGCAGAGGAGGAATTCAGTGTACCCAAAGCTTAGTAAGGAATCAATGAAGTCTCTCAACAGAGAATACTCCTGAGGGACAAAGCTGTGAAACTGAAAACGAGAATAATATGAGAGGAATTTAAAATACCTTAATAAAAAGGTTACATTCCCATGGATTAACCCCAGAGACGGAGCAAACAACTACAGAGCCCCGAAGGCTCATGATGAGAAATATTTTACACTCAATCACAAAACGTGCACGCAATTTGTGAAAATGTTCTCTTGTTTTCCTAAATCGTCAGCTTATTTTTTGTTTTTTTTTTGTTGTTTTTTTAAAAAAAAAACATGCATGTTCTGGATTTAGTTAATGGAGTACTTGTTTTTGGGTAATAGTTCTCTCTTCTTAAATAAATCATGCTCCCGTTATATTCACTCTTCCATAGGCGACTCTTCTAGCGTGACTGCAGAGCCACATGAAGAGTTACGACACTGAAGTTCGATTCTGATTCTCAGCTTCTCATTCGTGAGAAGATTAAAGGGTTATTCCACCACATTTTAGAGCAATAAGATCATTTTAAAACAAACCTGGGTTTCTTTTGTACCTTTGTGCTCCACAATAAATGTGAGAAGTTCCTCACTTCGTCTTTGTTTCTTTCTTCAACAGTTTCATTTCATCCTAAAGCAGAAAGTAATTGTATGTTTCTTTTAATATTGTCTGTTAAGACAGTGCTGGTTAGTTAAATAAGGTTATTATTAATGTGCATGCAATAGATCCCTTTGTTTCATGACAATATTTGGAAAACGAGTGTAAGATGAGGGCATGTTTTACTTAAAAGAGTGCATTATTTAGTAAAACGAGAGAACGTTTTAACAAATTGAGTGCACGTTTTCTGAAATTGAGATCACGTTTTGTGATTCATCTAAAATATTTCTCATCATGAGCCTTCGGGGCTCCTCATGACTGTTATTTAAAATAGTGTTTTCATTCATGTATATGTGTTCTCCACTTCTTTAAGTACAGCTAACTTTTATGTAATATGCAAAGAACCTTGAAATATTCTAAACATTTCTAAGGTGTGTGTGCATGCAATGCTCTCTTCTCTGTTAGGATGTAGCTTCTTGCTAACAGTGTATCTTTTTATTAGATCTTTCGAGCTTTATTTTATCATGGCTCGATCAACACTTACACAGACGTCCACACAAAATGTGCACGAAACAACGTTAACGTGAAAAGGATAGAAATTAAACAAACTAACAAAAGACTCATGGACATCAAGACTAAATGAAATAAAGATTTCATGTATGGCAAAAGCCCCAGAAATAATTATAAACATTTAGATTTACACTTTTGATGAAACTGCACCATTTCTGAATGATAGACCATAATGCACAAATGGAATTCCTCTGTTTTTTTCTTGCTGTCTATCATTTTGTCCTATGGGTTGGTTCATAGCCATAAGTCACTGCAGCCAAGACACCTTCAGAAGATTATCTTGAACTTTCTCATATTTTTTTCACACTGGAAATATTTTGTCAAGCCATGTTTCTGTGAAACTGGTTCAGTCAAAGCTTTCTAGTTTCCAGTGCAAACTAAAGGCAGAAGTAAAAATCATGCATATTAATCAAGGAAGAATCTGCAGTGAAAACGTATACACCTTATGCTTAGCTGAAAAAAGCCTGATGTGGTGAAGCAGAGAGGAAGAATGGAGTAACACAGAATGTGCATGTTTTCCCCCCTCATTATTATTTACTAAGAAAGACATAAGATACACAAAATTAATTATCCAAACTCTTTAATATACTAAGGTAAGTTGTGTTTTATCAAGCTAAATTAATTGGAGTGGTTCGTATCACATAATGCACACACTAATACCTTGTTACAATACAAACAAAAAAGTTCTTATCTTTTAATAGCACGCAGTGAATTCAGTTGATGTGCTCTGTTAGTTTTAATAGACTCTGTTCATTCAGCATTCACTGCAAAAGCCGAAGTTGCTAATACCATCAGGGGAAGAACAACAACAACTACAACAAGAGTTTTTTATTTTTTATTTTAACAAAAACTTTATTTACAATTATAAGGTGTATAAGAAGGGGGGGGGGGAGGGGAAGAGAGAAAGGAAGAAGAAAAAAAAAAAAAAAAAAA
>JBAMYA010000005.1:14365927-14381432 GCA_037176975.1 Arrhamphus sclerolepis
ACATGTGATACCCTGGCAGTTTGAATCTGTACGTTTGAGACTTTATTGATGCCAAGAGATATGGAAGACATCTTAAAAAAATGATTAAATCTTCATTTTCATTGTCTTTATGAAGGTTTTAAAGAAAAAATAAAGGAAGCAGGCTAATGGAACAAAAATGAACAGTCAAGAAAGGTAAAATGTGAAAATCGTGCTTTTCTGACATGAAAATTGTCATGCTGAAGTGAGGAGAAAATCATTTAAATTATCTCCCATTTCATGTACATTTAAAAATATGATGTTTTCTTTTAATAAAAGTCAGCTGCATTTAATCATTATAATGGAAGAATTACATAATAATATTAACATACCAACTTCTTACAATGAAACAGTGATCTGATTCAGATTGAGACAGTTTCTTGTTTATGGAGAACATAATCTCAGAAATATTACTGGAGAAATAAGTTCGTATTACAGACCAACATCACTTTTTTCCTGTGGATAAAGAACAAAAGATTGGCATCACTGTTTTGTAATATAGTAGCTTGAAAACGTAGTAGGCTTTTCTAATTCCATAATTTGATAAGGGATGTGGTTAAGTATTTAAATTACTTTTATCTCCTTTCATGGTTGATGCAGTTCTCACAGCTGCACATTGTACAGTATGTGTTGCTGAATTCAGTAGTTAGCTTCAAAAAAAGAAAAAAGGATTGTGCAAAATCTGATAGCATCTACTTGCTATACTCTTTCTTCAATCTAGCACTGCCACCATACTAACAATGGTATAGTACTAACAGTTCCTTAGGTGAAGGAATTTGATTAATCATTAGAGGCTTGAGAAACTTAATATTGACTGATAACTTCACAGCAACTTGGCTTCGATCTGAAGGGCATATCTTGAGATCAGGGCTAGAGGGCGGTGGCCAGCGGGGCAGGCAGAACAGACAACTGGACGAGACGATAGCCAGAGACACAGTGGTGTGTGTGTGTGAGAGACAGAGAGAATGGTGAGGGGTACAATAAGGTTGGAAGGGATGGCTTGGGATCAGCCAAGAAGACAGAGTAATAAGGCAGCGAAGCCAGGATAAAAGGACAGACAAGACAAGAATGAGGTTATGAACTGACTGAAGATGTGCCAGGCTTTAGGCAAAGCTTAACTAACCAGCTGCTGCTGCTTGTTTATTTTTAGTGCTGGCCTAAAAAAATATCCCCCTGTGTAATTCTTGAACAGATATACATAATTTATAAAATTCCGAACTTTTCCTCAAAGCTTATAATAAATTTGAATAACACATAGACAAAAAGTACTCCATGTCTTAAGTGACCATGATTAGAGATGCTTTGTCAAACCTGCTGCAGGGTAATGCAGTATTTTGTAAAACATAGGTGCAATGTTGTTATTGATCTTGTTATGTTGTGAAATAATATGCAACTTCTTTTTCTGATCTGAAAGTGAAATTAAATTTTTGGTTTGAAGGAAAAGAAAATGTTTTTGTTGTATAGGCTGATCACTGGAGTCACTTTCACTCATATTGCAATGCAATACATGCAAACATCAACTCTGTTTAGCTGACTCAGTTTAAAGGTCCTGGTATCGACATTTTTTTTTTCCACAGAAGACACGTTGACTTGTCACAGCAGGACACCACAACTAATGATGATGTTACTTTAAATGTCTCATAATGTGGCAAGCTGCAGCTCGGATTGTGATTTGACATTTTCTGTTAGTCTGTGGTATAGTTCAAAACTCTATTCTTTTAGTGAGTTCTAGTTTTGTATTTAACTTGTGAAATCATAAGTTGTTCAATTTAAAAAAAAAAAAAAAGCAGCAGAAGTATTCTGCTGTGCACCATGTGAGCGGCTTTTTCACAGCCATCATTACAGACTTACCTGTGACGACCAGGGATTTTGTGGCAAGTGAAGAATGGAAACTAAGAGATGAGCAGGGATCAAATCATGTCCCAGCTGTGACTACTGAACCACACAAGCCAAATGAGACCCGTGGGACTGTGTGTGTGTGTGTGTGTGTGTGTGTGTGTGCAATGATGTACGTGTGTGTGCATCACGCACAGATACCCATTAGTTGTTAACAACGGTATTCCCTCCTGAGAGTTCCTTTTATTTTTTAATATGAGGGCGGGGAAAGTTCTTCATCATAATTTAACTTATAGTGTGTGTGTGTGTGTGTGTGTGTGTTTGAAGTGAACATTGTTTACATGTGAATGAGCAAGTATGTCAATGTGTCTGCAGATCAGCGTGTGGTACTTGAAGGACATTAGATTTTAGTGGATTTAAGTGGTGCTCCAGAGTCTGTGTGTGTACGTCTGTCCTCGTGCTGCAGTCTAATCCACACAGCAGCCTCCTGGGCAGAAAAAGGAAGCCAACCCAAAAGTACCAAAAACTGCAGTTTGTCAAATGGCCTTTTGGTGGCTTCAGAAGTGATCGCTTTAGGCCACTATGTTAAAATTTCACAGCGAAAAATTTGGTCTCTATTATTGATTTCCGTCCTCAAACCACTCTATGTAGCAATACCACTTCTGACCACAGGGAGGCATGTAGATCTGCTGTGTAGACTGAAGAGCCACTGACAAGACTGTCATAGAGTAGGGATGGTCCGACACATCTTATCCAGGTATCGTCCCACTTTGTCTCAGCACAGGTGCACTTTATTTTATGCCACACATGAACTTTCTTGTGATGCGCTTTCCCCATGTGGTCAGAAGTGGTATTGCTACTTACAGTGGCTTTCATGACAAATGTATGGGGAGTACTCTATTTAATGTACTTGGTTTTATTCTAGTAAGACTTAAGATGTTTGTCACACTATGTCACACTATCTTCACGTCCTGGCCTCTTCTTGAACATGGTAGGCCAGTTTTTACACTTTTGTGACTGTTACAGTTACTAATACTGCAAGAGTGATTCACACCTAGATATATTGTATAGCAAATGCCAACCTGTGTTGTTGGAATATTTTCCAATCACTAGGCTTATGCTAGCATTAGTTACAAATCATATTTAAAAAGAGAAGATAATAGAGAGGTTACTGAGCCAAAAATGTACCCCAAACTGCTGTCCATAAGCATCAATAGGTCAAAGACTAAGAGACTCCTAAGTAAGTGGCATAAATCGAGCTTAAAGCTGTGTGAGCTCCAGCGATGGATCTTGATGATTCAAGATTCTCAGGAGATATGCAGAACTGGGCCCACCACTTGTGCAACAACTCTTTGCACATGCATAAAGGCAAAAAGCACCATGAATTCTGATATGACCATTCCCATTGTTGGGATATATATCCAACCTAGAACCACATAATAAAGTGAAACAATCTGGAAAATTGTAATTGACAGTCAGGATTTATGTGTCCACACAGCTCTGATATAAATACAATACGATATGGAAAATAACTGAGCTTATTTCATTGAATGCTTTGAAGACCAAACTGAGAGTACTTGAGATGACGTTTTTAGATTGTAACTGTTTCTCATAATGTGTTTGTTATGTATTTGTATGTAACAGTATATTTTGCTGCCTCTTGGCCAGGACTCCCTTGGAAAAGAGGTTTTCAATCTCAGTGGGACTTTCCTCATAAAATAAAGGTTAAATTAATAACAAAATACAATACAATACAATGCAATACAATAAAATAATCCAACATGGGTCACTTTGGGTAGGTAGTGTGAATGTAGGCTAATGTACAGAAAGAAGGACTGAATTTAGTTGTTTAACACAAGACAAGTTGCCTTGTCAAGAGTAAAATAGCAGAGATTCCTTTGTCATGTCCATCTGAACTTACCTTCAATTATAGATGCTGCAAGTAATGGTGCATGGCTAGTGTAGTGAATAACAGAATACTGCCCTTGGAAAGAATATAGGCCAAAAAGATATTATAACAAAGTGGTAAACTTTTTTTGAAATGTGTTAGGCTGTGATGGAGGAATGGATGTAATTTAACTAAATAATTATGGGATTAAAAAATGTGATCTAGCATGTGTTCATATTGTAAAAGTTCAAGTAAACAAAGAATCACTTCTTGTATAATGTTTTTGCATCCTGTATTTTTCTGACCTGGTTCACCTTCAACAGTCACCCAGCTGCCGTTATCCTCTGTTTCTGTCTCGTTCCACCACACCATACCTTCCTGTCTATCCTTTTTCTTATTAGTGCCATTCTTGCCAAGCTCGTGCATCCAAGCTGAAAGTGAACGCAGCTGTAAATTAATCTTAGACTCATCATCACTACCACTCCACGGAGTCCTCTGTCTCGTGTTGTTTAAAAGCTCGATACCTTTTTTAGACTGCCCTCTCTGTAAGTGAGACCATGCTGCATATTTATGCTGCATAAGCGCAAGTGCTCTGCAGCCTCCTTTGAGATGCTGCTTGTCTCAAACATACACAAACATACAGAGCTGAAGGTAGCTCCATTTGCATGTTACACCTAGTCCCAGTTCATTATCCAGCAAACACAAACAAAGATGTCTGTTAGCTTGTGCTGCTTGTGTTTCTATGACTGGGTCCTCAGGGATCCCTTCATGTTGTTGTGTCCTTCAGCTCCTTTCTTCCAACTCTCATCCATTTCATGTCCTCTTTCTTTGGCAATTGCTGAAGAATATTTTAGTTTTACCATAGCCATCACAAACAAGATGTGTCGTTTCTTTCTTTCTCTTTTTCTTTGCCTGTTTTATATCTTGCAGAATTATTTGTTTTTTCCACTTCACATCTTTGCTACTTTTGGAACAGTTATGGAGGGCAGTGATCTGTCAACTAAAGATTCAGAGACGGTACAGAGTTAGTACATCCATTAACACACACTAAAACCATAGTATCATGTTCTCATTATTGAGTTATGCTTTACATAATTCAATCCAGAACATATTACAACATTTTTATGGCATGAGTATCTTCTGTATGTGAACATTCATATCTCTGCCTGCACTTATGAAATTCTCTGTGTGGCTTTCCTCATTTTCCTTGCAAATAACAGGAGCAGAAGGCTGCAGTAACTGTTTAAGAAAAATCTGAATCTGTCTCCACTCACAATCTTTGTTTTATCCAGTAAATATTCAATTTCCTCATACTAACTTGTACCCATTTTTTTTTTTTTTTTCATTTTACCATATTATAACCACAGCATTAAAAACACCCGGCGCTCTCCAAATAGTCTGATAACTTTTCCTAGACAGACTTTACCTTTGAATCTCTAATGAAGTGCTGATCTGAGACGTGTTACACTCACCTCAAAGAGACTAATCCTTAATTAGAATTCAAGCCTGCAAATGAGGGACAGCACTGACCTCGGATCAGCCTAGGCCCGGGATAACGGTGGCTGTCAGCAGCTCTGTTTAATTGAACGGCAGATCTAAAATCAGTGTGGTAAAAGCAGTGGACTTTGAAGGAGCAGAAAGAAGTAACATGAAAGTGGTGGTACATGAAGTGTCCTGGAGAATGGGCTGAAGGATGGGGGCCTTCATGGAGAGCAGTAGTCGATAAATTCAGATGATGCCAGAAGACATGTGGTTTCTTTTCCGGTTCGTACCACAACTTGTAATCAGAAAGGAAAAAAAGCAATATCATGTGCACTGTTGCCATTTGTAACAGTGACTATTGTGGGATTCTCACAACTGTCCAACAGTGATGATATTAGGTAATGCCCATTCTTACATTTGCAGTCTGCTTTGAGCCAGTCCTGGAGTTTTTGGAGTTTTCAGCACCACCAAAGCTCCAGCTGATGGCTGTCACTGTCTCCCGGTTCACTGACTACTTGACAAGCAGGCCATAGTTTGTCAGTTTGGACCATGTTCTGTCTGATGTGGTGGGACTCCAAGGGTACTGTACTGTCTCTTCTCTTGCTCATGCTCACAATATACACGACAGACTTTCAGTACAACTCAGAGTCATGCCACCTTTGGAAATGTTCTGATTAGCAAAAGGCTGAACTGCTGGACATCGTTGCTACATACAAGAAGAGGCTTAATCGACTCTACTACCCGAGGAAGCCAAGGTCCTTCAGTGTGTGTGACGCAGGATGCTCGAAATGGTCTGTTTTCCTCAATGGTCTGCAGAAGGGGGAAGGGGAAGTGACACAAACAGACTGAATAAACTGATTAAAGAGCCTGGCTCTGTCTCTGGCTACAAACAGGAGCCTTTTGAAGCTTTGGTGGAGAGGAGGACATGAGGCAAACTGTTATTTGTCACGAATAAGCCTGACCAAAAACCTTCCACTAGACACCTCACTTAAACTACCAAAAATCTTTTCTTACACAAGCCACAAACCTTTACAATCCATCATCTCTTTGTGACAGATAACATCACTGATAACTCACTTCACTCCCAGCACTCTAGCTGCCACTAGCATTGTTAGTGTCACATTCTTGTACAATAATGTGCCAAATTATTATTGGGAGGTTTCCAGTTTCTCATGAAAGCAGCTTTCAATCATGCTTGTTTTGTCAGACAGCAAAACAACAATGTCATTTTGGCTAAATTGTGGCTAATAAAGACATAAATGTGTCATGTGGTCACATTTCAAGACTGCTCCTCATTTTCATTGTCTGTGCCATAATGTCGGCTATGATTTCCTCAGCTGAGAACGTTTGAAGCCACAAAATGTCTTGAATGTTTTCTCACAGTCCACAGCCTGTTGATGCAACGCACAGACAACACTGTGCACGTAAAGGCTGCTGAAAGTGGCTGAGGTGATCTGACAAGTGACTAAATCTGGAAACAAAATGGCAGTGTCGGTCTCCTGTTTTTATGCCTTAACATCATCAACATGGGGGAAAGTGTTAACTGTGAATGTCTCACACTCAGTCTTTGAAATCTGAGAGCTCTGCTCCAAAATTCACTAATTAACACTTCACGGGATACATGCCAGAATTTTTTTAATTTGTTTTCTCCCAGAATCAACACGCCTGCTCTCCCTGTGTTTCTTCTTGATTTCTCCTGTAAACTTTTTTGACAGTTATTTGCTCAACTAGCACTTGCCAGCAAGTTCATTAGAGATTTTCTGTAATATTTTGATTCTAGAAAGTTTAAAGATCAGCTGAGAAGAACAGAAGCCTACATTAGTATTCTGTTAAGTGAAATTAGATGTCCGCTAGCTTCTCTAATTTTTATATTAATTCCATATATGAGAGCATTGTTATATTATTAATTTGAAAGGTTAGCATAATTGTAATAAGCTTATTTCTGTTCCCCACATTTTATTTCCTAGATTCAAAAAGGCTTGATAGCCCTTAAACTAATTTCTGGTGGGTAGAAAGAAGCCAGAAACAGGAACATTTATGGATGCAGGCTACTTGCTATTTTTCAAGCTGCATGCAAATAGGCCAGAAAAAGAAGTGGGATCTCCCTGCCATCATCATCATATTTCTGTCTGTGGCTCATGTTGTGTTTTTCTTCCTTTGTCTGAAGAGCAAGATGCTGCTTAATTTTGTTTTCTCCCTAATTTCTCCCTCCATTTCAATTTTCTCAACCTTAAATTCCCCCATTGTCTCGGTTTTTCTCTCTTTTTCTCTGCCACCCATGCCTTCTTTCTTCCTTTCCTCTTTTTTTTGCATTCAGATTGATTTGGAGCGTTTGGACCCTCGTGGACGGACTCCTCTCCACCTGGCCGTCACTCTGGGCCACCTGGACTGTGCCAGAGTCCTACTGCAGCACGGAGCCGACGTTAGCAAGGAAAACCACAACGGATGGACCGGTGAGTGTGTTTGTGCAGGTGTGGAGGAAACTTGATGTATCAACATTCAACATAGAGAGCCTATGTACTGATTGATTTATAGGCAAATAGAATTTCATGATGAATGTCAAATTAATCAAATACGTATGAACTATATGTTTCCCTTGAACCTTTCAGCCTGCTTGTTTTATTATTGAATCCTATGTCTGTTATTTTACATAAATTCAAAAGCCAGTCATGTGAAAAAGTGAAGAACAATTTCATTCATTTGTAAGGATTCATGTATCAAGACAAAAAAACAACAGGCAGATGCTGCTGTCTTTTTATTTTTCACACATTCTGATGTAGATTTGTTGGTGTGCTTGGGATCATTGTTCTTTTTGACCAGACTTTAGCTGTCATACGGAGACCTCATATTTGACTCTAGAATACAAGAGTCATGGCAGCCTCAGAGATTGCAATAAACCCTGGTCCTGTGACTGCAAAACAAGGCCAAATCATGTGTTTGTGCTGACATGCTGTTTTTTTTTTTTTGTGTGTTAACAAAATGTGGTATTGTGCGTTACAGCCAAATACCTCTACGTCATGTTGAGAGGAAGTTGTTTCACAGTTTGTTCAGATGCAGTTTGAAAACTTAAGCCACGGAGCCTTGTTCTTTTTTAGAGAAATTATGTTTTTCCATGGCAAGCCTTCACAAACAAATTATACTCACACTGTCTCTCTCTGTCCCTCTCTTTTTTAAAAACTATATTGTTATGAACTTTTAACATTTGACCTGCCATCTAAGGACTGTAGAGTCTGAAATGGACTGTACAATGATGGAGTCCAGATTGATTGGAAATGGCCTTACAACCCCTCTCAGACTGATGTTCAGCAGCACCTGTATTGCATCAATAATGTATTGATGCTCAATACATTTTGAGTCGCAATAATGTATTGCATCTCAAAAGCCAAAATCTGAGAATCTGTAACCAAGAAAAACAAAATCTGTAACCGAGAGTTCAATCAGCTTTCTAGGTTACACTTCTTTTCTCACAATCAGTTCTAAAACCATCTCCATTTTCGAACTGCCTTTCTCAGGTGTGCTTTTTGTTTTTACGGTTGCAATTCTGTGTCACATCAGCACCAATCACAACACAATCTACAGCAGAGGAGGTGGGACATAACTGTAAATCTAGTAGCGCATTGTTTGCTGAATGACTCAGCGCTTTATATGCCAACGTCAGAGCACTAAACCTCTGCTTATAAATGCAATTCTGCCAACTTAGTGACTTTATTGCTATATTTAGAAAGCATTCAGACCCATAAGTGGGAACTGTCCAACATCCGGGTTGAAACTGATCCTGGAAGTGCATTTTGTTGCAGTTCCTCGTCTGACCACTAGGTGCTGACTCCATAACAGAGCAAATCCCCATTGACTCCCATGTTCCACCAGATTTAAAAATATTTACAGCCTGGTACAAAAGCTGATTTTCTTCTTAAAATCCGTTGTTACATGTTACATCCATGACAACTTTATGGAGGGTGATTTTTAATTTTTTTTTTTTGTACCACATCAGTAGATAATAATTTTTACATGGGCACTGACGTCACTACTTACACCCCATATGGGAAGAATAACATATAAATATTGTATATTCTTCTTGGACAGTGGCTTTTTCATGTTTAAGATTTGTGTTCTTCGGAATTAGCTGGTCTTTAATGAGTAATTCCTTCCCTCCATGGTGAAATGTTTCCTGTGTGACTGGCTGCAACAGAAGAACAAAGCATGATTGATCCACATTTGCATTTCATGTCCACTGAACTTGTTTCCAGAATTTATTTGTCATATTCAAGTATTAATTTGTGTTGATGATGCAGGGAGAGTCTTTCCTGGAAGCTTACTTTTCTTCTTAAAAATATAAATTATAAATTGAGGAATTGACTTTTTTTTGTCCTCAGCCTTATTTAAAATAGCTTTAAGAATTTTTTGTTTGTTTTTTGTTTAAGCTTGCTTTTGGGTGATGAGTTCATCTTAACCACTTTGTTTTTAATTTTCCCTTTAATTTTCTTATTAAATTTTCTTATTGCTAGTGTGGTATTAAGTTCAATTAAATAAAATATTTGTTACTATCCTAAGTATTTTTTTGCCTGATTGTTGTATCTCTTCAGTTGTGAGATTATGTAAATGACATACGCTTCATGAGTAGACGTGCGTATCAGACTTAACTCATGGTCTGTTAATTGTTCAAGTGTTGAACAGCTTGAACGATTAATAGCAGAGTGGGTTTGCAATGATCGATGTGAGCGCTGCAGTAATTGGTCGAACTAGCTTCTCCTGGCCTACTTCAGAGCCGGCAGTTCTCGCTGCCCCCTTAAGTTGCTCTTGCACATAAATTTTAGATGAGGCCTGAGTGTTTGGCTCTGTTTTAATGTCAGTTTCTCCCTCTCTCTCAGTTCTTCAGGAGGCGGTGAGCACCAGAGACCCGGAACTGGTGCGTCTCGTGCTTCGTTACCGTGACTACCAGAGG
Source organism: Arrhamphus sclerolepis (assembly GCA_037176975.1). Lineage (NCBI taxonomy): Eukaryota > Metazoa > Chordata > Actinopteri > Beloniformes > Hemiramphidae > Arrhamphus > Arrhamphus sclerolepis. The sequence continues at coordinate 14,376,094 of JBAMYA010000005.1, forward strand.
ACTGCCAAGAGGCTGGCGGGCATCCCTGTCCTGCTAGAGCGACTGCGCCAAGTGCGATTTCTTACAAAAAAGAAAAAAAAAATCTCTAAGGGCCACAAATACAGAGACGCACACAGAAGCGTACATGTTACTAGAAATGAACCCAAGGAGGGTTTTCATTTGAAATGTAGATACATCTTTGTTTCAGCATATCATTTTTTGAGGGTATCTAACTTTGTTTACAATTTTACAAGAGAACCAAACCAAAGAGATATCCCTCGATGTTCTGTCTTTGGGGACTCTGACTCATCTCTGGCCACTGTGGGGGTAATGATGTTTAGATGAGGCACAGCAGCAGTGCTCAGCTCAGGTGGATGCTGCTGTTGTCGGTTACAATCCTGCAGCAGCAGATCGTGTTGCTGTTGCTGTACGGAGCAGTGGCAGAAATGGAAGGGATTGCCTTCACACGGTCTGTCTCCCCAAAACACATACACTCACACACGCGATGCATACATACACATCCGGTAGACACAACAGCCTCATACTTTCAAAATCACAAAATAACGTGCACAACACAAGTACACACAGCACATCTCTCTCTATGCCAGATCCCCAATCTTTGGCTTCGACTATGAAGCAGCCTGACTGCTTTTTTTTTTTCTTTTTTCAATTTCCATCTTTCTTTTTTCTTTTTCTCCTCATTACTATTCTCCTTTCTCTGCTTATAAATCTACATGTGCATCTCTCTCCATCTCCCCAGTTCTGTCTCTGTATATTTCTGGTCATCAACACTTCTTGCTTTCTCATTTGTTTCCTTTTGTTTGTTTTCCTTTACATTTATATTTCTGGTCTCTGTCCAGGCCCAAGACTTCTATGTGGAGATGAAATGGGAATTTACTAGCTGGGGTGAGTCCACTCTTTACATCCCGAGAGTAAAATTAAGTAAGGCCAACCATTTACAGGTAATCAGTTTATCTTCATGTGGGACTGAACATTGCCATTTTCTTTCCCCTGTTGTACTGAACAAAGATGCTCTCAGACTATTTTCTCTTTATTTTTTATATATTTTGTATATATTATTGAAGCTCATGAACTGCACAATAGATGACAAAATGGTAGTGTAAAAAAAAGAAAAAAAAAAGTGGCAGTTGCTGTTTCATCAGTTGTTTTTCCATTAGAAATAACGCTGTTTAAGTCAAACTGTCTGTTTTTGTCCTTAGTGCCCCTAGTGTCTCGTATCTGCCCCAGTGACACCTACAGAGTTTGGAAGAGTGGACAGTGTCTCCGGGTGGACACGACCCTTATGGGATTTGAACAGATGACCTGGCAAAGAGGCAACCGGAGCTTCATATTCAGGGGACAAGGTAAGAAGTCAAGTTCTCACCTGTTTCAGTTACAATTGGAGGTCAAGATCCTCTTATGAGGAAAATGTTTTTTTCTAAGCGTGACATGTGAGAGCACAAGGAGGAACAGTACTGAAGCATTTCTCACCCAAGCTTTCACAGTTGCCTGATGTGGCTGGCTGGAAGCACATACGTACCAGTTAAACTTAACCATGTGTGATTTCTAGCCAGCCACATCAAGCAAGTAAGAACTGCCCGCTTTGATAGAGGAAGGCAACTTCAGCAGAGACCCTTACTCGGAAAAACAGCATATTTTAAAGCACGCCTGTCAAACTTAAGGCCCGTGGGCCAAATCCTGCCCACCACCTCATTTTATCTAGTCCATGAGAATGCAACAATAGACAATAGAGGCTACACGAGTATGACTGAAAAAATAAAAAATGGTTCCATTTTTATCTGCTAGGTGGCAGCACCATCCATAATGTGTTGCATTTGGGGCTACAAGGGATACAGATCATTCATTTTACCTCATTTTCTATCTTCAAACAACCATCTACTGTGGTGCTGCAATGTGTACATCACATCTGAGCAAAGAAACACATCTATCCCTTCATGGCTGAAGTGACGTGGGTAAAGAGTTTGAAAGGTCTCTTTGCACAGAGAGGATGGAAGGCATTGATTCGACATGAAGGGAAGGACAAACTGGGGAAGAATGTCAACATTTTGAACTTTAGTCTATGTTACCATCATCAGCTACATGAATCTATTCTGCCTGGAATAACTGGGGGAAGTTCCCTGCACCCAGGAAAGCCCAGAAAGGCACAAATCTGCAAAGCTCAGGATGAGTGTGAGGGCTGCCCCGTCATGCTTATATATCACTTTCCACGGTACTCCGTCAACTGACAGATTTAGAATGAATATGACCAAGAAACTAAAGACTTATGAAGTGGAAAAACATTTTAAGGAGAATGTTTCCTTTGCTATGGGACAGTGGGAGTGCCCAAAGATTACAGTTTTAAACTGGTGCATGCTGAACGTATGAGCATCTTTGTGCTGGCCAGAAATGGGCTCTTAAAGACTGAGACCAGGAACTTGGGGCGGGGGCAGCCCCTAAATGGTAACTGTAATAATGATTTGGTCCGGCATGAAATAGAGCTTGACCCCCGAAGTGTTAAAGGTGTACTTTAAAATTTTGGATACACATTTCTTTTGGAGCCAAGAGGACGACAATATGAACCAACAGCCAATTCAAATAATCTCATAATCTCTCATTCAAACACAACTCACATCAAATAAATAAGGCATTTGCCGATAATTTGTTGCCTTTGGAAAGAAGCTAAGCTAACTAGCTGTAGCTTCATATTGATTACTTAAAGACATGGAGGGTGCACACAAGAAAGCAAATAAATCTGCCTCCAGAAATGCTGAACAACTAGATATGATTACAGATTTGTATTATTTTGTTCAATTTAATTATTATTATTTAATTATTTTGTTTTAGAACAACTGACACTTCAAAACAGCGGTTTCTGTTAACTGACTATGCTCATTTGTATTTTTAATTGCTAATTTGAATTTTAATTCTTCATGGCCATATTTCCTCTGTTTAGCAGTGATATGAACCAAATATTCATAGCTTCCCCTAATCTTCTCCTCTCTAGATTAAATGCGTGTCTCTCTTTTGCTCCTCTCTGCTTTATTTTTCTTCCCACCATTTTGAATTGACCTGCTTTTTTGACCTTTTCACATGACTATCGGAGTCCTCGCATAATATCCTCCCTCTTAGTGTTTCTTTGTTCAGTGGGCTGCTCACATGGATCTCTAATTTGTTATTCCCTTTTTTTTTTTTGGTCATCTGCAACAATATCTGCAGTCTCCTGACATCAGTCCTGCAGCTTGTTTGTGTATGTGGACCTGTGCAGCCACTCTCTCTCTTTTGTGTCCCTTGTGCCTGCTGGAATTTCTCTGATTTTGCTCCTCTCGTCCCTCAGATTCCAGTGCGGAGGTGATGGAGGTTGACCACGACAGGCAGCTGGTGTTCTGCGAGACCTTGTGCGTCTCGTCTCTTGCGGCACTCTCACCTGGCAGGGGGAGAGGCGGCGCCTGCTGCGGCACTGCTGCTGGGTTGGGTCTTCTGGGGGCGATAAAGCCCAGCGATGAGCAGGTAGCAGCCAGGCTGTCTGCCCCAGTAGTGACCACTCAGCTGGACACTCGCAACATCACCTTTGAGAGGTCAGATATATACATGCTATGAATTTCAAGGATTTTAAATGAGAGGCTCTGACAAATACACACATAACACAAGAATTGTGCTGTAAGGATCACAAAGTATCCACAATCTCTGGTACACTGTTGCCCATAAAGTTGGAATAATTTCATTTTCAGACAAACCATCAAGAATAAATCAATCATTTTATGAGGAAAAAGTAATAAAAATAAATAAATTAATTAATAATTCCAGCTCTAGGGGCAACACTGTGCTTGAATCCAAAGCAACCAAACCCAAACTGTACGTGGCTTGTACAGCTCGCAGTGAATTTATCATTCTTAGAACAAGCAGAAATATCATTTTTTGCAGCAACTAGCACTGGCGTCAAACTCCAGGCCTTGAGAGCCCCTTTCCTGCATGTCTTGCATGTTTACCTGCCACTACGCAGCTGATTCAAATGAATCAAGGTGTACACAAGTATGTTAACGATCCATTCATTTGAATCGTGTGTGTTGTGGCACAGAAACATGCAAGACATGCAGGACAGTGACCCTTGAGGCCTGGAGTTCAACACCCCTGAACTATAGCCTCAGTGCAACACAATGGAATTTGGCCACAGGACACATTCTGTCCATTTTCTTTTGTTTCTTTTTTAGACAGAGAGAGAAAATGACTCTTGTTGTAGCTGCATTTCTGTCAATGTTTCTCTGTTCCTTCTCCTACACTACAACCCACGGCTGCAGGGGAGCTGGTCCAGGCACGTTCTCTGGTGGCTGTTGAAATGCATTTGATAAACTGGAAGCAAACAGAAACAGCACTGCTTGTGTTCCTTTGTATCGCTAGAAAGAAAAATGGCTGATTAATAAACTCAGTGGTAGTTTAAAGAGAGGCCATGAAGCTGAAAAGTACAGTGATGCAGGCACTGCATCTATGACAATTTCTAGCCACTTGTTTTAAAGATGTGCAGTTAGCATCTCAACTCCACTTCACCCTCTTCTCAATGGTGTACCTCTTTTGAAATGTGTGATGTAACTTTACGCCAGTCCACCTCTCAGACACACCTGACACTGCATGATGTGAAGTTGGGTGGGGATGAAGATGAGGAAGCTTGATATTTCTATTCTGATCTGAGTCTGTGATGTCACAGTTCAACGACTCACATATTTACAAACTTTTGCCACTGCACAAAAACGTTACAAGTGTCACGACCCAGCTTATAAACCGTGACAAAAAAAGGGGGATACGCAGATTGGAGACCAAATATGACTTTATTTATTTTAACAAAACATTAATGCAACCAAAAACAACCGTATAAGATGTGGAATCAGTGATTTTGTGGGGATGAGGGGACGATAGAGATGAGCACGTTGGGTGGCACAACACAAAACGACACCATGGGCGTGAGCTTTTATGGAAAAGGTGGAGCCTATATAGAGGGCAGAACTTTGGGCCTAGATGTTCTGATCACTCCTGAGGCGTTTCCCAATATGTGTGCTTCTCTATACTTGTGATATGTCATCAGTGACAGCCGAAGTAGTGTTCCAATACAAAGTACACAAGTACCCAAGTCTGGTCTGAATGCCCGTATGTGTACTCGCACCGCACATTTTATCGAGGATGCATCGGTGGTGACTTGTGAAGACTTTGGGCGGCAAAATATCCCAGAATGCATTTCACTTTTTTTCCCAGCCCTCTGCTTTTTTATAGTTGTTTACAAAGGGTGTTAATATATGTATGTATGTATGTATATATATATATATATATATATATATATATATATATATATTTTTCTTTTTTTTTTTTTTTTT